>CM035837.1:192854690-193454690 GCA_020510985.1 Pholidichthys leucotaenia
TTTGTTTTGCAGTCTGGTGACATCCATATTTACAAGCCACAATTACATTCAACATAGACACAAACACAGGCACACATGAAGCTGACTATAAACATGATAAAAATACTCAAGGCTCCATCAATCAGGGTATAAAAAGACAAAGAGATGGGAGAAAAACCAGAGGTAAGAGAGAAGGGTCAGACTTCCGGTTATGGCTGCCACGTAGGACGGACGTGTCTCGCTCTGCTCTGCTCCTGGAGAAAAAAATCGGCAAATAACTCTCTCATTTGGGACAGAACGTATCCCAGCATTTGAGCGAGGATATGTCGGCGAAGCCTAAGGCTGGAAAACCAGGAAAAGGAAAAAGCGAGCCGCCGAAACAGTCCAAATTAACGGACTTTCAGGTCTGTGACGCAGCAAACAAGGCTCCATATATGGCGGAGGAGGCTGGCGGCGGTGCGATTTCTGCGGGGAATGGCGCAGATGCGCTGATGGCTGCCATGAGTTCAATGAGAGCGGACTTTTCCTCTAGATTTGATGGGATTATGACAGCGTTGGAAGGAATAAGAAAGGAATTGGGTGACTGTGTAGAACGAACGGCGCAGATGGAGCTCCGTCTCGCTAGTGCTGAAGATGACGTCACCCGTCTTCAATTAAAGGTGCGCACTTTGGAAAAAAAAAAAAAATCTCTGGAAGATAATATTTTGGATTTGGAATCTCGGTCGAGACAGAATAATTTGAGGCTGGTGGGTCTTCCAGAGGAATCAGAAGGTCGGGACGTATGTTCCTTTCTGGAAAAGTGGATTCCGGAGGTGCTGGGCAGCGAGGAGTTGCAATCAGCAGTGGTTCTGGAAAAAGCACATTGTATTGGCCCACGGAGAGATAAGGGACCGCCGAGGACCTTAATTATGAAGTTTCTTAGCAACAGAGACAGGATGAAGATCTTCAACGCTGCACGTGCTAAAGGAGAGATTAAACACCAGGACCAGCAGGTGCGGTTCTACCCAGATTTGGCCACAGGAATCCAACAATTGAGGAAGCAGTTTGATCCCGTACGTAAGGAGCTGCGCAACCTTGGGATTCGTCATGGTGTAATCTATCCTGCGAGACTGCTGACCACGTATGAGGGCAGAACCCACATCTTCAAGACCCCAGAGGAGGCGCAGGAGTTCATCAAGAAGATCAAAGAAGAAGAAGAGACTGGTGGGAGCTAAGCATGAACAAAATATAAGGTAGAATAATTAAGCATTTGCACAGGCATCTGACTGACTTGAAGTAAATAGTAAGTTTACAAAATATAGATTGTATTATATATTAAAAAAAAAACAAAAACAAAACAAACAAAAAAAAAAAACTATGATGTACAAAGTTGTTAAAAATCTTGGAGTTAAGTTGGAAAACTACAGAGGAGAGTTAATGTTACGTCATTAAAAGTAGTAGAGTTAGGGTGATTGGGAGGATGAAGAAGGAGTGGCTTAGGCTGTTCCCCGTGGGTGTGGAACAGTCGATGGCTATATCGGGAGACAGAATTTTTCTTTTGATTTTGGGGGGTTTGCCACAAGTGTGGGAAGGGGAAATTTGTTTGTGTGTAGTTTGTAGGATGAATGTTCAACCACTCATGTTTTTGCTTCTCTGTATGAGCATGTTTACACTGCAAGGTAATCCTAAACTCTCTATTGATCATGGACCAAAGTGTTAATCTTAATTTAACTTCATGGAATTGCAGAGGTCTACAAAATTTAAAAAAACTTAAACAAGTTATGAATAAAATAAAGGACATGGGTTCAAGAATTGTGTTTTTACAAGAAACTCATCTGATAGAGGAGGATGTTAAAAGAATTAGGAGTAGATGGCAGGGAAGTGTATTCACCTCTTCATTTTCATCCCGAGCCAGGGGAGTTATGACTCTCATACATAAATCAGTTCCTTTTCAAGTGAAAAATGTAATTGGAGACAAATTTGGAAGATATGTAATCATTCAAGGTTCTTTGCTATTAGAAAATATAAATCTTGTGAACTTATATGGTCCCAATATAGATGATCAGAAGTTCTTTGCTAATTTATTTCTCATCTTATCATCACTTACAGGGCAACATATAATAGCAGGGGATTTTAATTGTACATTGAATCCAGGTGTGGATAGATCAACAGGACTGGATTGTACGCACATTGGATGTAGGATGACTATTAATCATTTTATGAAAGAATTGAGATTGTTAGATATATGGAGAGAAATGAAACCACAAGTTAAAGCCTATTCTTGTTATTCCAGTACCTACAAGACATTCTCACGTATTGATTATTTTTTGATTTCCACAGAATTAAGGTCCAAGATTCAAAACTGCTTTTATGATAACATCGTGATCTCTGATCATGCACCCTGTTGTCTAATATATGTAGATAAAAAATTGACAAAGGAATCAGGTAGATGGCAATTTCAGCATAAATGGCTTCAGGATGAGGAATTTGTCAAGTATATAGAAAAACAGATAGACGAGTTCTTTGACATCAATACTACACAAACATCAGCATGTGTAAAGTGGGAGGCTTTCAAAGCTTTTATTAGGGGACATATTATTAGTTATACAGGATCAAAATCTAAGAAGACTCGAGAGGAGAGAGCTAAATTGGAACATAAAATAAAAAATCTTCAGGAAAAAGTGTATGCAGGAAGTGACCCAAGGTTGGAGAATGAATTACTGATTTTGAGAGCTGAATACGACAAAAAATCAGCGAATAGAGCTGCCTCGAGTCTTCTAAGATTGAAACAATCTTTTTATGAACAAGGTGAAAAATCAGGAAAATTATTAGCATGGCAGATTAAACAATTGGAAATTAAAACACCAATTACCAGTATTATAAGTAATGGACAGGTAGTTATAGATCCTTTAGAAATTAATAGAGCCTTTAGAGATTACTATGAAAAATTATATGATACCAAAAATGAACCTGATTTAACAAAACTAAATGGGTTTTTGAACGAACTATCTATACCGTGTATTCCAAATGAAAACAGGGAGATATTGGAGTCTAAAATTAGTCAAGAAGAAGTTGGGCTAGCCATTGATAATATGAAATCAGGAAAAAGTGCAGGACCAGATGGTCTTCCAGTTGACCTTTATAAAAAATTTAAGAATAAATTAATAAAACCTTTTTTGGAAATGGTTTTAGAAGCATTTCAAAATAATAATTTACCATCATACATAAATAATGCCTTAATTATACTGCTGCCAAAACCAGGTAAGCCCTCTAATAAATGTGAAAATATTAGACCAATAAGCCTATTAAACGCCGACCTTAAGATAATCTGTAAAATTTTAGCAAGACGAATACAAGAAATTTTACCAAATATTATTAATCGAGATCAGAATGGCTTTATAAAGGGTAGACAAGGCTTCCATAATGTAAGAAGACTATTTAATATTATTTATTTTAATAAAGAAGCACCGGATACAGCTCTCCTATCATTGGACGCCGAAAAGGCCTTTGATAGAGTTGAATGGCCCTTTCTTTTTGAAGTCCTACAAAGGTTTGGACTTGGAAATAATTTCATAAAATGGGTTCAAATAATATACAATAATGCTACAGCAGAAATCCTAACAAATAACAATATTTCAAAACCAATAAAAATCAATAGAGGATGTCGACAAGGCTGTCCACTTTCACCTTTACTGTTTACTATGGCAATTGAACCTTTAGCGATAGCGATACGTTTACATTCACAAATATATGGAATTAAAGTTGGACCAACAGAACATAAAATCTCCCTGTACGCCGATGATATAATTTTGTTTATGTCGAATCTAAAAAAATCAATTCCAACCTTGTTGAATTTAATAAAGAATTTTGGGGAAATATCAGGATATAAAATAAATAAAACTAAATCTTCAATATTAATGCTAAATGAGACCCAGAGAAATTACCCAGCCCCTGAGGTAAATCAATTCAATGTTGTAAATCAGTTTAAATATTTAGGAATCCAAATTATGCCTAAGCTAGAATCAGTCGCCAGTGTCAACTATGAAGCCTTAATGTCAGATATCAGTGAGTTAACTCAGAGATGGATGTCACTACCAATGTCGATGATCGGGAGAATCAATATACTTAAAAGTAATATTTTACCTAAAATACTTTATTTATTTCAATACATTCCCTTATCACCACCTTTAGATCTATTCTCAAGAATAAAAAAAAAGTTAGTGGAATTTATATGGAACAACAGGAGGGCTAGATTACGTTTGTCTTTATTATATTTACCATTTGATCGTGGAGGTCTGAAATGTCCAAATTTTATGTTGTATTATTGGTCGGCACAACTGAGGTCTATGACATATTATTTTTCATCAAATGATCTCCCTCACTGGACTGAAATGGAATCATACAATTTACCTTTACCTCTTCCCATATTCATATACTCAGATTCGGCAAAAAAATTACAAAAACAAGTTAAAAATCCATTTGTAAAGCATATGATCAAAATATGGTGTGAAGCTAAAAACTATTTAAAAGAACCACAGTTATTGTCACAATTTAGTCCAATATGGGGTAATCAATATTTTAAACCAGGGAGAGCGGACGCTGTATTTAAAGTATGGAATTTAAAAGGGATACAAAAGATTCAGGATTTATATTTGCCATGTGCAGACAACATAATGTCTTTTGAAGAGCTGAGGATCAAATTTAATCTCAATAGAACACATTTTTTTAAATATCTTCAACTTAGAAACTTTATTCGATCAAATCAAAATAAAGCTCTCACTCGACCTATTTATTCATCCTTGGAAAAAATGATGATGAAAGATAGTAAAAGAAAGGGTATTATTTCAGAGTTTTATAACTCATTGACACTATCTTCAAGTGAAAATTCACTGAAAAGATTAAACTACTGGAAAGAAGATCTGCAAATTGAAATTTCAGAGGAACAATGGGAATTGGCTTGTACAGAAGCTCAAACCAAATCAATAAATGCACGCCTTAAATTGATACATTTCAAATGGTTAATGCGGATGTATGTTACACCGGAGGAGTTAAATAGATATAACAAAAATATACCAGATACATGCACAAAATGCATGGAAAGTAAAGGAACCCTATTTCATTGTTTATGGGAATGTAGATTAATAAGAATGTTTTGGGAAGAGGTGAGGGTAACAATTGAAAAAATAATCTCAAAACAAATCATATTGAATCCTAAACTGTTTTTGTTGGGTCTGTACCCAGAAAAGCATAATTTTAATAAAAGTGAAAGAACATTCATAGACCTCAGTTTGCTTAATGCCAAAAAATGTATTGCACTATTATGGAAAAAGACTCATAGACCAGATGTGACTCAGTGGTTAAGACAGATGTTAACAAACCTTCCATTAGAAAGAATAACATATATACTGAAATCAAAGGAAATTGTGTTTGAGAATATATGGAGACCTTTTATTGATTATGTAAAAAATTTAAACATAACTCTTGAAGAAGAAGGTGAATGATGTGTGTGGACCTTGTAAATTCCAAACTGGTGAACATAATATGTATACTTATTGTGATATCCTACCGTGTAGCAATGATCACACTTGAGTTATTTCTTTGGCTAACTCTGCCGTTTATTCTGCAACACACATAATATGTGACTGAACATGGATTCTGCGCGGGGTTTTCACACTCTTATTCTAATGTGTCCCCTTCATAGTAGTGCTGAACAATACAGGTAGTTCCCCCTAGAGGCATGTGCCAGTAATGTTCTATTTTAGACTTGCAGTCTACCACATCCCTCCCCTCTAGATTAAACTACTCTTACTTACACTAGCCAATTACTAGACATCCTGGAACTCCCATTTAACCCTGAACTATCACAGTTACTTTTTAATTTCTTAAACACATGTGTCATACACATAATTTCTTTCTTTCTTTTTTTTTTTTTTTTTTTCACATGTATAACACACATAACAGTCTAACTGGGGAATTGGTTTGACTACCGCATCCCAGTGAGGTTCCAGGACGCATTCTTGTCCTGTGGCTGGGGAACTCACTACTGACTAAGTATAGTCCTTCAAGTAGTCTGGAGCTCTCCTAGCTCGCTGAGATCTTCTCACGGCGGGTGAGCCAACTGCAGGTGAAGACTCAGACTGCTCCACTGTTTCGGCTGCTGCAGTGCTGCCCGTAGAATCTGCAGAGACGGTTACCTCAGGTTTCACCTGAAGTGGTGGTTCGTTGATGCTCTCCTCAGAATGGTTGTTAGACAACACCTCTGGTGCCATCGGCAGGGGAATGGAGCTCCTACCATGAACTTGGTCGATGTGTCGCCTCACCACTTGTCCATGGCCTAATGTCACCTTGAATGACACAGGGCCTGTCTTTTCTGTTATTTCTCCTGGTACCCAGGCTGGTCCTGAGCCAAAATTGCGGGTGTAGACCACGTCTCCTTCTCTCAGTATTCTCTCTCTAGCATGCATGTCATGATAACCTTTTTGTTTCTCTTGTTTGTCATGCACTTTGTTTCTGAAGTCTGGATGTATTAAGTCAAATGTTGACCTCAACTTTCTTCCCATCCATGGACCTGCGTAGTCAATGTGAATTCTTCTCCATGGTTTATCTGGAACTTCCCAGGGATGTAGTGGGGCTGCTGGAGGACTGTTCCTGTTCTCCTGGCATGCCGCACATGACTTCACAAGCGCCTCCACCTCTGCATCCATGTTGGGCCACCACATGTAGCTCCTCGCCAACGCTTTCATGCGAGTGATGCCAGGGTGTGCTTGGTGTAGTTGTCGCAGTAAGGCATTCCTACCAGGTGGTGGAACAACCACGCGTCCTCCCCACAGGATACAACCTTCCTGGGTGCTGAGCTCATCCTGTCGTCGGGCATAGGGAATGAACTCAGGACTGTTCATCTTCGGCCATCCTCGCAAGATGTATTCTCGCACTCTTGCTAGAACAGGGTCTTTGTCTGTCCACTTCTTTATTTGTTGTGCGTTCACCAGGGGCACGCCGATATCTTCAAACAATAGCACTCTCTCCTCCTCCTCAGGCGTGCTGTCTCTTCCTCCATCCAAGGGTAGCCTACTCATCGCGTCAGCATTCGTATGGTCCCGTCCGGCTTTGTAAATGATGGTGTACTCATACGCTGCTAATGTAACGGCCCATCTCTGAATTCTCTGAGATGTCATCTGGGGTATGGCTCTCATTTCACTAAACAGTGAAATTAGTGGCTTGTGGTCAGTCACTATAGCGAACTGTCTCCCGTACAGGTATTTGTGGAATTTTTTTACACCAAATACTACTGCAAGGCCCTCCTTGTCTAGCTGGGAGTAGTTTTTCTCAGCTGCACTAAGAGTTCTTGAGACGAACCCTATGGGTCTCTCTGAGCCCTCCTCCATACGATGAGAGAGTACAGCACCCACACCGTAGGGTGATGCGTCACACGCCAGGATGAGTGGTTTGTTTGAATCATAGTGCACTAACACACTACAGGACTGAAGTAGCGCTTTGGACTCTTCAAACGCCTTCTGCTGCTTGACCCCCCATGACCATTTTTCTTCCTTCTTAAGTAAGGTATGTAGTGGTGCCAGCAGCGTGGAGAGCTTTGGGAGGAACCTATGGTAATAGTTCAACAAGCCCAGGTAGGCTTTTAACTCAGTAACATTTTGTGGCTCGGGCGCCTCCGCAATGGCTTCCACTTTGTCTGTTAGAGGGTGTAGACCACTGGCGTTGATCTTGTGGCCTAGGAACACCACCTCTTTTCCCATGAACTCACACTTGCTTCTTTTCAACCTCAGACCGCTTTTCTCCAACCGTTGAAGCACTTCCTTCAGCGTTTTCAGATGTTCTTGTTCATTTGGTCCTGTACAAAGGATGTCATCCAAATAAACGGCAACATTCGGAATTCCACCTAGGATGCCCTCCATAGTTCTCTGGAATATAGCAGGACTGGAAGCTACTCCAAATGGTAAGCGTGTGTAGGTATATAAGCCTTTGTGTGTATTGATGTTTACATACTTTCTTGATTCTTCTTCCAGGACTACTTGTTGGTAGGCGTGACTCATGTCTAATTTCGTGAAGTGTCGGCCGCCGTTCAGCTGTGCGAAGAGGTCCTCCACTTTAGGAATTGGATACTGATCCACCCGTGATGCTCGATTGACAGTGAGTTTGTAATCTCCACATATTCTAATGGAGCCATCCGGCTTTCTCACTGGGACTATGGGCGCCGCCCATTCTGCAACCTGCACTGGCTCAATGATCTTGTCATCCAGCAGCCTCTGTAGCTCGCTTTCGACCAGTGGCTTGACTGCATAGGGTACCGGTCGGGGTTTGCAGAATCGTGGTTGGGCCTCCTTGTCCACATTAATCTTTGCAGTGACACCTTTTAGCTGTCCTACGCCTTCTTTGAACACCTCAGCGTGTCTTTCGAGGATCTCCTCCAGCTGCAATTTGGGCTGAGATTCCACTTTATTCACCAACTGATCAATCATGGCCAGTTCTTGTAGCCAACTTCGCCCTAGTAGATTTGGTCCTTCGCTCCCAACTACTACTACAGGTAAGTCCTTTTCTTTGTTTTCGTGCTGCACCTTCACTTGTGCCATGCCTAGCACGTCTAGCTTCTCTCCTGTGTATGTTTTTAATTTTAATGAACAGGGATTTAATTCTGCTGTGTCTGTTTTCTTCCACAGTTGTGTATATTGCTGTTTACTTAATATGGTTACTCCACAGCCTGTATCAACTTCAAATGTTACTTTCATTCCATTAACATTCATGGTACGCGTGATGGGCGCTACCTTGGTCAGCTCCTCTGACGTGTTGTAAATTGTGTGAAAATCCATGTCTTCTGTATCACTTTCTCCCTCCCCTCTCAGTTGATTCGCTCGCTGTTCCTTTCCTGGGCCCTTGTTTTCATACTTTTGCCCTTTTACTGTTGCTTTCAGCACCTGTGCGCTGTCCACCTTTATTCTACATGCTTTCTTAACGTGCCCTCGCTTGCCACAATTATGACACAGCTCAGTGGCAAATTTGCACTCGGCGGCATTGTGCTGGCCTTTGCAGCGATAACAACTGGGGAATTTGTGCTGAGTTTTGTCAGTCGACACTTTGTGGACACCTACTTGGGTCTTAGGCACACGAACATGCGTTGCTGCGTCCTCTGCCAGTTTCCACTGCATTTCTCTCACATCTTTAGCTGCTGTTTCCATCGCTTGGCATAATTCCAAAGCCTTCACAAAAGTGAGTTTTGTTTCAGATAAAAGTCGCCGTTGCATTCGGTCATCATTCACTCCACACACAAGTCTGTCTCTTAACATTTCTTCCATTGAGTCTTTGTAATCACAGTGCCGTGTTAATTTCTTCAATTCTGCCACATACTCTGCTATGGACTCAGTGTTCCTCCTTATGCGTGAATTAAATTTGAATCGTTGCACGATTTCACTCGGTTTGGGGCTGAAGTGCTTCTGAAGCTCAGCAGTAAGCTGGTCGTATGTTTTATCTTTCGGTAATGCAGGGCTTATTAAATTTCTCAACAAGCTGTAAGTAGTTGCACCAACTCCACTCAACAGTACAGCCTTCCTTTTGTCTGGCTCCTCAATCTCATTAGCTTGGAAGAAAAAGTCCAACATTTCACTATATTCTTCCCATGACTGAGTCGAGTTATCAAAAGGGGTTACCGTTCCGATTACAGCCGCCATTGCTCGTCGTGGTGGGGAAACCTCGTTTTTCCTCCTCTGAACTTGCACTCGAACTACTGGAGTCACTTGAGTTCGCCACACTTGCAATGTTCTCTGTTTCTCGCCGCTGATTTTTTTCTTTTAATCCTCGTCGCCAATTGTGTGATATCCTACCGTGTAGCAATGATCACACTTGAGTTATTTCTTTGGCTAACTCTGCCGTTTATTCTGCAACACACATAATATGTGACTGAACATGGATTCTGCGCGGGGTTTTCACACTCTTATTCTAATGTGTCCCCTTCATAGTAGTGCTGAACAATACAGGTAGTTCCCCCTAGAGGCATGTGCCAGTAATGTTCTATTTTAGACTTGCAGTCTACCACACTTATGTATTGGATTGTCTAGACTAAACAGAGGAGCATTGTTGAAGACTTGATTTTGTTGGTGGTTGTTGGTGTTTTTAGTGCATTTTTTTTTTTTGTAGTACTTTAGTGTTAGTGTTTGATTGTTTGTATCATGTTTGTTAAAAAAAAAAAAAAGGTTCAATAAAGATATTGTGGAAAAAAAAGAGAGAAGGGTCATATTAAAAGTTAAAAACTAGTCAAAGAGGTTAAAAACTCAGAGATCTAAAACCCAATAAAATATTTAGAACCCAAGTGACATCCTACAAAAATAAGTAAATATAAAATGGAGCTAATAAATAGGTACCTAAATTATGTGCAATATATTGTTACAACTTGTTCAACTCTTTGACAGCAGCAGGAACAAAGCTGTTTTTGTAGCGCTGGGTTTTACTTTTTGGGACAGCAAACCTCCGTCTTGAGGGAAGAAGCTGAAAGTTGCAGTGCAAAGGGTGGGAGTCATCATTTAAAATGGAGGTAGCCATCCTCTGTACTTGTCTGGTGTACAGGGATGTCAGGCTCAGCTGTGACTCACCAAGCAAACAACTGGACCATCTAACTACCTGATCCAAGGATTTCCTCTGTTTCAGTTTTATCCGACCAAACCTTGACACTAAAGAAAAGGATAAAACAGATTCAATAAAAGCCCGATAAAACATTGTCATTATGGTTCGGTCAATTTGGAAGCGTGCAAGTTTTCTCAAGCAATGCAAATGTTGCTGACCCTTTTTGCACACCCTTTCAGAGTTCTCTTCAAAGTTTAAATTACTATCAATAATCGTCCCAAGATATTTGTGAGATTGTACACATTCGGTGGTCTGGCCTTTTAGTACGGTGACTTTGTGCCTGGGAGTTTTCCTCCTAAAGTCAATAATCATGTCTTTAGTTTTTGTCGTATTCAGCTGCAGGTAGGAATCCTCACACCAGTGAACAAAATCATCAACTACTGGGCCGTGGCCACTCTCACCATCCTGGAGGAGACTGACAATAACTGAGTCATCAGCATACTTTATAATGTGTCTGTTGTCATGTCTGCTCCGACACATGTTTGTGTACAGGATGAAGACTAGTGGTGACAACACACACCCCTGAGGAGAGCCAGTAGAAGAGCACTTTAGGTCAGACAATGTACCATTGACCCTTACTCTCTGCGTCCTGTTGGTTAAGAAATCCAGAATCCAACCCACCAGATTATTGCTCAAATCAAATTGTTGCAGGAGCCTTTCAACTAAAATATGAGGTTGGATTGTATTAAAGGCGGAGGAAAAGTCCACAAATAAAAGCCTGGCGTGTGTCCCATTAAAATCCAGATGTTTAAAAAGCATGTTAAACAGAGTGACAGTGGTGTCCTCCACTCCTCTGTGAGGCCTATAGGCAAACTGCAGAGGATCCAATGCATGCTCAGTCTGCTTTAGGACCTCACATCTGACCAGTTTTTCAAAAATTTTCATTAAAATTGAAGTCAAAGCAACTGGTCTAAAGTCTTTTACCGTTTTAGGACAGCTGGATTTTGGAACGGGAACAACCACAGCTTCTTTCCAGATCTTAGGCACATGTTGTGTCTGTAAGGACTTATTGAAAATGTAATGAAATACAGGACTCAGTTCATGGGCACAGGACTTTACCAAACGCCCACATATATTATCAGGGCCCGGACTTTTGTTCACTTTTACAGCGCAGAACTCCCATTTAATATCCTGCACCTCAATATTAAAGTGCTGATTGTCTTTGAGTTTCTGCTTCCAAATCTTGGGTTTCAGTGCTAAAATCAAAGGAATCAAAACGACCATAAAAACAATTAAGAGCATTAGCCAGCTCTGTGTCTGAATTAAAACCATCTAAAAACACACGATTGCTGCGTTCTGTGCTCTGAAGGCCTGCAGTAGTTTTCATACTGGCCCAGGGTGAACCAAGTTTCTTTGTTGTCATCTTGCTTTCCAACTCTGATTTATAATTCTGTTTTGCTCTTAAAATTTCGGCCTTCAGCTCTTTTGTGGCAACCTGTAGCTCAGAAACAGACCCCTGTTTAAAGGCAAGTGCTTTCCTCTGTAAGCAGGATTTAACTGATTTTGTAACCCATATGGCTTGTTGTTGGGGATATATTTTGACACGTTTACGTGGAACGATGGTATTTTTACAGAAAGCCATGTATGAGCATGTGACGTCCACCAAAGAGTCCAAATCATCCCCGCTGGACAGTGTGAAAACCTCCCAGTCTGTACAGTTAAAGCATTCCTGGAGGCAGTGCACTGAATCTTCTGTCCACACATCTATGTCTCTGGTCTTCACCTTGCCTCTTCTGAGAGCAGTTTTATATGTGGGCAGCAAATGTACACAGTTGTGATCTGAGGATCCTACAGGAGGAAGGGGAAGTGATTTATAGGCCCTCTCTATGGATCCATAGCACAGGTCCAATGTCTTTTTTCGCCTGGTTGGGCAGGAGACATACTGATAAAAGTTTTTAAGTGTCTTCTTTAAAGAAACATGGTTAAAGTCCCCAAGAATAAAGTTTGGCGCCTCTGGAGAAATTGACTGCAGCTGCTGCACCACATCAAAGATGGTGCTGGAGGCGGAGTCAGCGTCTGCCCTCGGGTGGATGTACACAGTCGTGATTAAAAGTTGGGGGAACTCGCGAGGCAAATAAAAGGGGCGTAGTGACACAGACAGCAGCTCCACATCGGGTGTACAGATGCTCTCTCTGACCGTGACAGATGTGCAGTACTGCTTATTAATATATAAACATACGCCGCCCCCCTGACTCTTCCCCGTTACCTCTTCCTGCCGATCAGAGCGGAGTGGGGCTCCAAAGCCATCAATCCACAGGTCCGCGTCCCGGTCATGCGCAGTAAGCCAAGACTCGGTATAAGCCATGACACAGCAGTTCTTAAAGTCCTTCTGGTAGCGTACATTCCCTTGAATTTCATCCACCTTGTTCCTCAGAGATTGTACATTCCCAAAAATCCTAGAAGGAAGAGGAATGTTGCCAAACTGACTTTTCCTCAGGCGTAGTTTCACGCCTCCACGCTTTCCGCGCTTCCTTCTCCCGTCTCTCTTTTCACCGCTGTGTCCATGAACGTCTCTCAAAATAAAGTCCGGCAGTTGCGGCTTAGACTCAATCACAGACGCTGCATCATCCGTGTTTAAATGCAGCAACATGTCCCTGGAATATTGTATTCTGCCCGGCATGATCCCGATCGCTCTCACCTCAGAGACACAGGGCCGGTGGAAAAGTAGCAGCAGTGCAAAAAAAGGGAGGAAATCCATATTGATGGAACCAGGGAGCTCTTCACCATACAGTCCACAAACATTCCAGGACAGAGAATTTCGTTAAAAACACATTAAAGTGCGTAAAAACAAACACACAGACAACGGACTTTTTCACCAGCTGCCGGTCGCTGCGTGTGCATGCGCCCAATGTACGCTTACATACCTCTTGTGATTTTTTTCCACGTTTAAAGTACTTTAATAAGCTCATGCTTCTCTCAGGCAGTGACGCTAGAGGGGGTCCTCAAATGTTTTGCCAGGGGTCCGCATTTGTTTTTTTTCCAGTGGGTTGGCGGTCTGGAGCAGTGCTGACATGGTGCATCAGCGGATATTTCATTTTGATGTTGGGAGGGACAATAAACAAAATTTTCTTGAGTAAATATTAAGGGGACACAATAAGTCAAGGGTACGCAAATATTTTTACACAAGGCCCACATTTATTTAACATAAACCTGAAAATATTACAATAGAGGTGTATTTCAATAAATTGGAATATTGTGAAAAAGTTAACTTTTTTACGATATAATTCAGAAGGAAACTTTTATATTCAATATTAATTTCAGGACCATAGAAATATTTCAGGCCTTTTTGATTTAATTTTAATTATCAGTATGTTTTTTATTAAATTATGATAGGACTGTCTGCACGTCTGGGTACTTGCATGTGAACGCGCAGACCTGGGAAAGTGGGAAGGTAAGAAAAACAGGCAGTTTACCACTGAAACAATACGGCATATCAATATTATGATGAGCTTTCACCGCAAGATCGGATCAGACATGATCAAAAACTTTAACTTTGTGATCTCAAAAAGTGTCCCTACCGTCTACCAGCCAGTATGTGGAAGAATGATTACAGAATGTCCAGAAACAATATTTATTGATATTTGTAACGACTAATAAATGTGCCAGCTTAGCTGTGCATTGGCGGAACACTCCAATAATAGAAAATAAATTGTACCTGCTGTGGAAATCCCCAAAAAGCCGTCATATTTAGGTTTGCACAATTTATCCACCGGAGCTCAGAGGAAAAACAGCCTGTTTATTTACACTTGTTCACCCTGTTAATCCCGACACTTCATTTCAGCTCTACAGAGCTTCAGTCCATTTTTCAGCAGGTGAGTGTCAGTCTTATTTTTAAACTAGTTTAATTGCAGTGTTGATATGTTTACTCCAAGGCTGATAATATTATTATTATATTATTGTCATATTATTCCATCTAGCTACAATGCTCCGCACTGTGTGTTTGTGTGTATATATATATATATATATATATATATATATATATATATATATATATATATGTATGTACATATGTATACTTGCTGCTCTTGTTTCTTTTTTTTTTCTCTTGCCTTCTGATTGGTGCTCTGAGTGTTGCTATCCCTGTGCTGTTGCAATCCTGGAATTTCCCCATTGTGGGACTAATAAAGGCTTATCTTATCTTATAAACAGCGTCAAATTGGAATTAATATTCCCACCGAGCTGAGTTTGCATTAACTTTTAAGTGTAGGCAAGTTAGTTAACTTTTAATGATAATAAATAAGAGTCATAGTTTGGTAAACAGACATACCTGCAGCAGGAGCAAGCTCCATGTGTGGCCAGACGGAGACGTGAGTCATATTATTCCTCAGGCAGCCAGCTCATATGAAAAGGCAGCCCACAAAATCCGCCTTTGGTAATCTCTGCTGGCCGATGTGAATCTAAACAACTTGTATTATGATTGCCATCACCATCTTTCATAAGATGGTGATGGCTACATGAGCCAGTTGCACACCATTTTGACATTTTCTTTGTTTATATTTAGCTAACATTGCCATAGAAACGCATTGAAATTGTCGTTTGTTGATACCTTGACGTGTCGTTAGTGCACATTCATAGATCAGTGACGTGTGTAGACAGCCATATATTCTAATTTAATGAGATGCACCTATAAAACAAGGTAAATAGTCCACTCACCTCATTCAGAAATGCACGTAAAAGGCGGTGCTGAAGAGCTGAAGAGGATCTCAGGTAGTTCACAAGTTTCATAATGGTTTCCATCACTTCTGAATATTCTTTTCCAAGACTGGTGCACAGCACTGTCTGGTGAATGATGCAGTAATATGACAGCAGGTCTGGACGGTGCTTTTTCATGTACTGGATAGCTCTCTTCTCTCTCCTATTCATGGCTGGAGCTCCATCAGTTGAAATGGACACCACCATTTTGAGGTTAATTTCTCTTTCTTTTAGCATCTGCATGATGCCTTCATAAATGTGCCCTTCAGAGGTAAAGTGGGCTATCCCACATGTAGGTCAAAAATGAGTTAATTGTACTACACTAATTGTTAAGGGTCTATCATTTTCTTAAACTGCCTAGCTCTGCATAAAACGTATTGTGCTGCCCTCTATTGAGAGTAAATGAAATCATTCTCATTAATTTGGTGAAACTATTGAGAGGTAAAGTGGGCTATCCCACATTCCATGCTCGGTATCACACACGTTGTGGCCTATTCCGACTCATGTGGGGGACAAAATAGAAACTACAAGATGGCATTGATGTGGATGCACATAGTGAACACACTGAACATAGATCTCGTTGATCACAAAATGCTTGTAACGGGTCACAGCTACCTGCCCAATGACCAAGACTTTGGGTTAATAGATAAAGCCAAGAGGAAGAAACAGCATGTGTTTGTGCCAGATGAGTGGTACGATGTAGTCAGGCAGTCAAAACGGAAGGAACCCCTGTTCAATGTAGTTCCCATGACATCGGCCTTGTTTCACAGTACTAGACCATTGGAAGAGGCTACTGTAAACAGAAAACTGGATGAAGAAAACAATAAGGTTGAATGGTTGAAAATACAATGGATGCAGTTTCGTAAAGCAGATCCTGGTGTGATGTTTTATAAAACTACTTGTGATGCCGAGTTCCCTTTCCAAAGTGTCAACTTCAAACAAAAGAGAGCACTCAGGGGAAGACCTCCAAAGATCATTCAAAACATCACAGACCTTCCTTTACTGTATCCAAATGGGAGGCCGTTGAAGAGAGCCAAACTCGAAGATATCCAATCATTGTTGAAGTATGTGCCGCCTGTTCATCATCCATTTTACGAAACTTTGAAATCAACACAGGAGGGTGGAGGTCACGACAGCTCAAGTGACACCGAGTCAGACTAGACATTGACAATAAATTGGTAGGACATAAGCTTGTCCTATTAAACTTGTTTTTACTCTTCAATAACTGTATTTCTGATGTTTTGATAAGAGTTACATGTTGACTTTCTCAGAAGAAAACTGTTGGTTTGATTTTCATATAGAAGTTTTTGCGAATAAGCGAGGACACAACCAACACTGTTTATGTTCTAATTATTGGAAACCAATGTGCAGAAGAATAGCAAAAACTGCCTAGTGTGTGATATCTGTGAAATTTGCAATTTATCATCTGTTTCATTCATTAAAATTTCAAATTAACATTATTTTTTACTTTTGTCCTCTTACTCGATTTTTATCTTCAGTTAGAGGTAAAGTGGTCTATCCCACATTTTTAACCCCTACTCTCTTATTGTTGTGAATATGTGATTTAAATATATTTTCATATTTAAGTCACACCTTGAAGGTAATTATAGGGGGTAACTTTTTAATGATATAGGCACACTGATTTTTTGAGAATATTTCAACTTTAGAGCTCATTTTCTCAAAATAATGGTTTTGTGGGATAGCCCACTTTACCTCTGAAGGGCACAAATATCCTCACCTCTTGTGTAACTATGGAGGGGTTTGATACCTAAAATGTCTCCACAAAATTCCCCCTTTGCTTCACTGTAATATCTGACAAAGACACATACAGTATATAACTGTGTATTGTCTGTACAGTCTGTTGATTCGTACACAGCTAATGAAATGCACTGTGCATTCTTAATGTCACCAGTTAGCTGGTTTGTGAGGCCTCAACTGCTCTTTCTTGCTGGGTCATTGATCTGACAGTCTGTAGCTTAATATGAAGATTTCATCTGACCAAGTTTGTCTGACCTCACCTTAGTATTCAACAACCGTGTCGCTGCAAATCAGGCACATTGGTTTTATGCTGGACTCTGGCAGAATGAACGCATATTTTTCTGTCCGTTCCCCTTTGGAATTCTCGGTTTTTCTGATCGTCCTTCCTTTTTTTTTTTTTGCTGGCAACAACTTTGAACGCGACATGCCGTTTGGTATTAGCTACATCACGGTGGCAGTTACAGAACATTACTGCATGTAATTACACCGGTGGTGATGGGCTCACATACACGAGAAACGGGTGTGTTCACACACGAGCGATGGCAGCTCTGCAAGACGGGGGGCCAACTTCATGCAGGTCTCAGAAAGCTGGTAGTAGCATTTGGCAACCCTGCTATGTTTGGAAGTGAGCTGAATGCGCGCGCGTATACATATGGGACAGGTGCGCTCTGTGCAACGGTGTCGTGCAACGCGTGTTACACAACACTCAGGCAGCGCAGCAAAGTTGGTAAGAAACACACATAATGTGACACACGATTAGGTCCGGATCCAGACTGGGGTTTGCCATTTGAGGCTCTCTGAGCTAGAGAGACACTCTGCCTGCTGACTGGAACGGATACGGGTGGTGCACTTCCGAACTCCACACGGGTGACGGTCACGCGCATTGTTTGTGTGCGCATTTGCAGAGTGTCATTCCTACATATTTTTTTTCTTACATTCATATTTCCTTAGCGTGGTGGCATAAATCCAAGGATGGCGGCCCGCCACACAGAAATGTTACCAGAGGAAACCCTGCCATAGGTCGGGGTAAGAACGTAGATTGACCAGTAAATCGACAACTTTGCGTTGGAGCTCAGCTTCCTCTTCACCACGACAGACCGGTACAATGTCTACATCACTACACATGTTGGTCTGATCTGTCTGTCAATCTCCTGCTCCATTCTCCCTTCACTCATGAATAAGACCCTGAGGTACTTAAACTCCTCCACTTGGGGCAGGAGCTCATCCCTGACCCGGCGAGGACAAAAATGAAAAGAAGCAGCCAAGTCTATTGTCATTCAATCCATACAGCCAATCATGTACAGTAGAATGACATTATGTTTCTCCTATTTAGAATGTTAGTCACATCTAGAATCAGAGGAGGGGTCGCTGCCATGCAAGGTGCCACCACAAGCACAAACATTCTATTATGCTGAGCACCAAGCTAGAAGGCGGGGAGTACCATTTTTATATGGTCTTTGGTATGACCTGGCCGGGACTTGAATCCCCAACCTGTCGGTTGTGGGGTGGATGCTCTATCAACTAGGCCACCACTCTGGTGTTCTAAATCTGTCCTAAATAATAGTTATGTAATTTGTTGTTGTAGTTTTGTCATAGTTACTGCTGTGTACACGTTTGGGCCCTGTAGGTATCCCTGTCTCACAACATAAAGGCCGAAGAGTGTATGTTTGGGGCAGTCTCTGCCCTAAGCTTGTGTCCCATTGGACTACTTCAGTATATACAAACTGTATTATTTTGGGTTTTAACCATGTTTAATATTGCCATCTATCATTTGGGGGTGGGAGGGTTGTATGTCACTGAGATTTTAATTTCTAATAATAGTAGTTGTGCTGTTGTTTAGCATGCCCCCAGCACACTATTCCCTTAGTAAAGCTCTGTGTTATGATCGCTTGTTTTTATGTTTACATTTTCAAGCTTTATTCAGCTCTTAAAATTTTCCACCCCATCATCTGACTAGTTTAAAGGATATATTTGGTCATAAAGAATTCCTTTTAAGCACAGGTTATGTGATATTTTCAATTTTATTTTTAAATGTAGGTATGCTGCCAACATAGAGAAGATTGACTATGAAGATGAAAAAGTATTAATCCATTACCGGCAGTGGAGCCACCGTTATGACGAGTGGTTTGACTGGACAAGCCCCTACCTGAGACCTTTAGAGAGAATTCAGCTGAGGCGGCAGGGCCTGAATGACGACGCTCCTGTGCCTGTAAGCTATTAATGCTTATAATCTGCTTGGTTTGATAGGAAAAAAAAACCTCTAAAGTCCTGCTCCACTACTGGGTTGTTTATTCACTTACGTTATCAGCTATTTTCACTTCCGTGTAAATTTTTAACAAAATATTTTACGAGAGCTACTACAATCATATTAATGTTGTTACCATGTAAAAGCTCACCTTGTATGAGATTTTGACAAGGTGCTTATATCAGATGTCTCTTCCTCTTCCAGGCCTTCCATGTGAACGACAGGGTCCTAGCCAGTTGGTCTGACTGCCGTTTCTACCCTGCTAAAGTGATTTCTGTCAATAAAGATGGTGGGTTTTAATTCCATTTTATTCTCTGAAAATGTTTAAATGCTTAGCCTTAAGATTTTTTTTTGTTCTTAAATTTTTGTGACTTCAGTCTACAGTTGCACAATACAGGGCATAGAGCAACATTGGGGGTTTTTTTTGTTGTTTTTTGAGGCACTTTGGTGGCGGTAAATTACTTTGTTTTCTTGTGGAAACTCAGAAATGAGACTAGAGTTGTTGTCAAAATCAGGGAAATATCTAATACCAGTCATAAAAATTGAAGAACATCCATACAGCTGAATGATCTGCTATGCGTTCTTTATTCCCTTCAGCATCCTACACTGTGAGGTTTTATGATGGTGTCATCCAGACAGTGAAAGGGATACATGTGAAGCCTTTTATAAAAGAGGTGAGTTTATTGTAAAGTTCATACATGTCTGTATAAAATTGTATTGCCTCTCTGTTGGCTTGTGACAGCTAATCTTGCTCTGAGTACTGTTATCAATAATTTTCCTCACTGTCCTGATGATAGAGAGGAGGTGGAGGAAAGTCACGGTCCTCTGAAAGGAATATGGTTAGGAGGGCCCTGAACCGCAGAGACAGAAGGCATCAGGAGAACGGGAGTCCCAAAAACAAGCGATCCAGACGCAGCACATCCGACCAGGAGGACGGCAGTAATAGTGAAGACGAGGAGCGAGAAGAGAGGATGGCAAATGAGAAAAACAAAAAAACAAATGGTGAGCTAGAGGCTGCAGCCACTGTCGAACAAGAAGAGGAAATGTTGGAGCAAACAGACCAGAAACAGCCCAGGGATGATGCAGATAAAGAGATGGGAGTAACAAATGAAGTGAAGGTAGAAGAAGACCTTGAACGAAACAAAGAAACGTTTCACATCAATGGAGCTGTGAAGAAAGAGGAAGTGGAAATGGACCAGAGTGAAACAAAGCCATATATAGAGTCACCTAAGCCATATACAGAGTTGGCCACTCAGACATCAGAGCAGGTGTCTGTCACTATGACAACCACTGAATCCAGTGGAGCTGTGGAGTTGAAGCCAAGCGTCGAATCAGAAATTACTCAGCCTGCAGCACAAGTGGCACCTCCTCAGCCTGTGAAACGTAAGTGTAAAGCCCCTTTCAATCTACCCCACCAATCCAGGCATACCCTGTACAACCCGGGGTCCCAATGTTGTCTTAATATGGTTACCTATGCTATTTGAAGTGGGCTAAATGACCCTCCAAGCGATGTGGGCTGTTGTCCACCTCACCTCGGTGGACATTTGAATAGGACAATGCAGATAAATGCACGATGAAGTAGGTGTCAAGGTCATCACGTCATAGCATAGCGACAGAGTGGAAATGAATCAGAAGGCTGTCTGTTATCATTCTGACAGAATAATGTATTTTTGAAACTGCAACAGACAATTGTGTGTGCCACAATTACACAAATATCATAGTGGTTGAGACTGAGGGGTTTCTTTAATGAGCATTTTTTTCACTCACGCCCTCAAAGCCTACAACAGCTCTGATCATCTCCGGCTGCTGTGGAACCGACACCAGCTTGTTCTGGTTTGACACAGGGCAGGCTACTTGTTCAGGGCCACTCTGTGCTCATTCATGCCTCCCGGTTCATCCTGCATTAATGTCCCCCCAGTGATCCTCTGCTTTTCTTTTCTGTGACACACCCAAAAAAAGCATATCCTGCTTTGTTTGGCACTGGACACAAAATGCGACACACACACTGCCCTACCAAATAAAAGTACAAGCACGTGCAGACAGACACTGTGTGTCTTCCTGTAAATATGAAAGCTATTCAGTGCCAATATGGAAAAAAAATTATGGTAATTATGTAAAATGTCGGGTGTATTTTGCAACTCTGTCCGTTAAAATGGAGGACCGACAGAAGCAACCATTGAACTATAGATCATGTACTCCAGTCAGCCACTGATCTGTGATGGCCAAAAAAGACTTGTAAAAATGCCAGTGATTCTAGTCTTGAGTGGCCAGCATCACCAGCTTATAGACTCACTGACAGGTTTGTGTGACATCAGCTTTGTGAGGACATGAAACTTGATACACCACAGAAATGCACTTTATACTGTGGGTGACCCCTCCATAGATCACTAACTTATTGTAGTGGAGGGGTTTGTGTGCCCTAATGCTCCCAGGACATATGTTGTCAAGGGCAACTTGCCCTTGGTAGGATCTCCCGAGGTAAATCGGTCCTGGTTAAAGAGCCAGACCAAGAGTGGTCCAGTAGATCCCTATGAAAAAAGTTCAAGAACCCAGTGTACCCAAAGGAGCCACATGGGTCTGCCCTCCAGTGGCTCAGCACCTGCAGAAGGGTTCATGGGGGTCATGGTGCCATGTGAACCGGGTGGGAGTCTGGGCTACTCTGCTGCCCCCGTGACCCGGATGCCCGGATAAGCGGTAGAAGATGGATGGATGGATCTACAGGCGATTAGACCTGTGTCTTCTTGAAGTTTGAAAAAGCCATGGAGGGTTGTCGACATGTTAACTTATGCTGATGGAACCCTCGACTGCAGCTTGTCAATTGTAGTTTGAAAGTGGTGCAATAGGTCTGTCCACAGCAATACTTTTAGAGCTCAGAATAACTGCATGGAATTGATGTAATGCTAATGATCCCCACTACACCTAACCCACCCTGCTTCGTTACGTCTGAAATTCATGTTTGACGTTGACATTAGATGTTAGCTTCAGTGTTAAATGCAGTCTGTGCAAGGTGAAATTGGCGAATGTGAGTAAAAGCCCAAATAAAAATGATTTGGGACAGGGGTATGTAGTTTGATTGTTGGATAGGACTTGACTTGTCTCTGGGGTATAATGTGCACAAAAACAAACCTGAATGACTGAATGGCTTGCTCTGCTAGCTGCCACTGGTGGAGGACCCATCTCGGCAATCAAGTTAGAGCAAATTTATATTGACCAAAAAATGTGAGCATTTTTAAATAAAAATCTGCATATTTTCTAACATGCAAAGTTCTTGCATTTGTTTTTAACCCCCACATAGATTTTATATCTGCATAAAATTTTTATTTAAAACAAAGTGATCTCAGTGACTTAAAGCAAAAGGTATAGTTTCAAATAAGGATGCACAATATACATCGGCATGCTATCTGTGTCGGCCGATAAAGCATTTAAAATTATCTATTGCTATCTGCAAAAAAATAATATTTACAGGTCATAGAATATGACAATAGACTGTCTCAGTTGATGCTCTAGTGCTTTTCCCTTGGGGCGGGGGACTGATGTCATTATGTCGGGCGAGCGTATCTCCACTAACACGGCTGCCCCCAGTACAGCATGACGGGGTAGCAGTCTGGCTACTTGGCTCGGCTAAGAGGGCTCCAAATAGATTAAGCATCCTAGCCTTTTTGTCACAGATGTGGTCCCTTGGAAACAAGATTGACAAACTAAAACTGGATATATAACTTGGATCATCCTTCAAAGCTGGGTACACCCAAAGATCATAGACTAGCATGCTGCTAACTACACTGAAGCTTAGGACGGAGGAATCTGGTAATATGTATGAATAAAGGCTTGTTTCTCTGTGGTCATCAATAAGGCTGCGTGTCCACCAAATGTGTTTTTTGTTGCCCGACCGCCCTGAACATTTTTTTTTTTTTTTTCAGCGTTTGTGCACTGCGCTGTGAAAAAAAAAAAAAGTCTGTTCTCTGTATTGCAGCAACAGCTTGTCAGTCACAGCTCAGCACTTCCGCTTTTCCTATGGTCAGACTTTTTACTTATATTTTAATAGCAGTCTCTAAATAACAATGGACAGGAAATGTATTCTAGCATTGGTAGCAGCTCTGGATGCAAAATATGATGACAGGGAAAGCAGGAGTCTGAGTACAGACTGTACCGGCGTCCTGTGTCCCGCCCTTCCTTAATTCTGATTGGCTGCTTATAAGGTCTGACATTGACGAGCTCAACTTTATTCAGAAAAGTTGAACTTTTTTCAACTCTGATCGCCCTGAGGGCCACAACAACAAGCAGCCACAGCCGAGGGCGCTGAGCGCTGTAAACGCTGGACTACATAGAGAATGAATGGAAAATGGTCACCCACAGCTGAAAACGCGCGTTTGGTGGAGACACGGCCTAAGTCCTGCTCATCGGATCTGGAGCTGCTGACAATTTCTGTCTGCCATGGGAGTTTTCTGTTGCTGTGGTAACAACTGTCCAGATGTTAGTGCTAATTTAGTGTTCAGCAATTTGCTAGCAGCCATTGAGACCCAGCAGACCTGGTTTTGACCAACATTCAGTGCGCAACAAGAGCAGATAACAAACTGGACTCTGTGTGCATATATCGGCATCAGCAGAAACTAGATTTAAATTATTGGCAAAAATTCTACTGTTGTGCATCCCTAGTTTCAAGAAATCAATAATTTGTACTAGGGATTTGTGATATGACAAAAATTTCATATCACGATGTAAGTCATCTTATATCATGGTAACGGTATATATCACAATATACATTTTCTGTAAATTCTGCAGTTTAGATGATCACATAAAGAGGACCATCTCTTTTTTAACTTTTTTTTTTTTTTACATACCTGTTTCCCTCATAATTTTGCAGTGTTGTTATAAAATAGTTTTTTAATGTGCATTTGAGACTTGATTCTCATAAATTTCAGGTATCATGAATAAAAAGTAAACATCAATAAGTTAAATATCTCCTGAGTCAGAGGAGAATAACAAAAAAAAAACAAAAAAACACATGACATAAAAAAATGTCTGAAAATGAGAATATTACCCATCACTGCCATCTACAGATATAATTAGCTGTTAGTTTAAAATTCAGGGGTGTCCAATCATGTGCCATGGGGGGCCAAGAATCTGCAGACTTTACCTCCAACCAGTGCCTTCAACAGCAGATTGCACTGAATTTCTTCCCACTGATTACTGATCACTGACAACACCTGCTGAAGAGGCTGGGTAGAAGAGAAACCCTGCAAGGTCTTGGCTCTCCATGGCACATGATTGGACACCCCTGGTTTAAATCAATGAAAGTCTGTGTGGAGTTGGAGCCTGCAGCCTATCAGTCTGGCCTGATTTAACAAATAGGTTAAATCAGGCTCTTCTTTTTTTTTCCACAATATCTTTATTGAACCTTTTTTTTTTTTTTTTAACAAACATGATACAAACAATCAAACACTAACACTAAAGTACTACAAAAAAAAAAAAAAATGCACTAAAAACACCAACAACCACCAACAAAATCAAGTCTTCAACAATGCTCCTCTGTTTAGTCTAGACAATCCAATACATAAGTATACATATTATGTTCACCAGTTTGGAATTTACAAGGTCCACACACATCATTCACCTTTTTCTTCAAGAGTTATGTTTAAATTTTTTACATAATCAATAAAAGGTCTCCATATATTCTCAAACACAATTTCCTTTGATTTCAGTATATATGTTATTCTTTCTAATGGAAGGTTTGTTAACATCTGTCTTAACCACTGAGTCACATCTGGTCTATGAGTCTTTTTCCATAATAGTGCAATACATTTTTTGGCATTAAGCAAACTGAGGTCTATGAATGTTCTTTCACTTTTATTAAAATTATGCTTTTCTGGGTACAGACCCAACAAAAACAGTTTAGGATTCAATATGATTTGTTTTGAGATTATTTTTTCAATTGTTACCCTCACCTCTTCCCAAAACATTCTTATTAATCTACATTCCCATAAACAATGAAATAGGGTTCCTTTACTTTCCATGCATTTTGTGCATGTATCTGGTATATTTTTGTTATATCTATTTAACTCCTCCGGTGTAACATACATCCGCATTAACCATTTGAAATGTATCAATTTAAGGCGTGCATTTATTGATTTGGTTTGAGCTTCTGTACAAGCCAATTCCCATTGTTCCTCTGAAATTTCAATTTGCAGATCTTCTTTCCAGTAGTTTAATCTTTTCAGTGAATTTTCACTAGAAGATAGTGTCAATGAGTTATAAAACTCTGAAATAATACCCTTTCTTTTACTATCTTTCATCATCATTTTTTCCAAGGATGAATAAATAGGTCGAGTGAGAGCTTTATTTTGATTTGATCGAATAAAGTTTCTAAGTTGAAGATATTTAAAAAAATGTGTTCTATTGAGATTAAATTTGATCCTCAGCTCTTCAAAAGACATTATGTTGTCTGCACATGGCAAATATAAATCCTGAATCTTTTGTATCCCTTTTAAATTCCATACTTTAAATACAGCGTCCGCTCTCCCTGGTTTAAAATATTGATTACCCCATATTGGACTAAATTGTGACAATAACTGTGGTTCTTTTAAATAGTTTTTAGCTTCACACCATATTTTGATCATATGCTTTACAAATGGATTTTTAACTTGTTTTTGTAATTTTTTTGCCGAATCTGAGTATATGAATATGGGAAGAGGTAAAGGTAAATTGTATGATTCCATTTCAGTCCAGTGAGGGAGATCATTTGATGAAAAATAATATGTCATAGACCTCAGTTGTGCCGACCAATAATACAACATAAAATTTGGACATTTCAGACCTCCACGATCAAATGGTAAATATAATAAAGACAAACGTAATCTAGCCCTCCTGTTGTTCCATATAAATTCCACTAACTTTTTTTTTATTCTTGAGAATAGATCTAAAGGTGGTGATAAGGGAATGTATTGAAATAAATAAAGTATTTTAGGTAAAATATTACTTTTAAGTATATTGATTCTCCCGATCATCGACATTGGTAGTGACATCCATCTCTGAGTTAACTCATTGATATCTGACATTAAGGCTTCATAGTTGACACTGGCGACTGATTCTAGCTTAGGCATAATTTGGATTCCTAAATATTTAAACTGATTTACAACATTGAATTGATTTACCTCAGGGGCTGGGTAATTTCTCTGGGTCTCATTTAGCATTAATATTGAAGATTTAGTTTTATTTATTTTATATCCTGATATTTCCCCAAAATTCTTTATTAAATTCAACAAGGTTGGAATTGATTTTTTTAGATTCGACATAAACAAAATTATATCATCGGCGTACAGGGAGATTTTATGTTCTGTTGGTCCAACTTTAATTCCATATATTTGTGAATGTAAACGTATCGCTATCGCTAAAGGTTCAATTGCCATAGTAAACAGTAAAGGTGAAAGTGGACAGCCTTGTCGACATCCTCTATTGATTTTTATTGGTTTTGAAATATTGTTATTTGTTAGGATTTCTGCTGTAGCATTATTGTATATTATTTGAACCCATTTTATGAAATTATTTCCAAGTCCAAACCTTTGTAGGACTTCAAAAAGAAAGGGCCATTCAACTCTATCAAAGGCCTTTTCGGCGTCCAATGATAGGAGAGCTGTATCCGGTGCTTCTTTATTAAAATAAATAATATTAAATAGTCTTCTTACATTATGGAAGTCTTGTCTACCCTTTATAAAGCCATTCTGATCTCGATTAATAATATTTGGTAAAATTTCTTGTATTCGTCTTGCTAAAATTTTACAGATTATCTTAAGGTCGGCGTTTAATAGGCTTATTGGTCTCATATTTTCACATTTATTAGAGGGCTTACCTGGTTTTGGCAGCAGTATAATTAAGGCATTATTTATGTATGATGGTAAATTATTATTTTGAAATGCTTCTAAAACCATTTCCAAAAAAGGTTTTATTAATTTATTCTTAAATTTTTTATAAAGGTCAACTGGAAGACCATCTGGTCCTGCACTTTTTCCTGATTTCATATTATCAATGGCTAGCCCAACTTCTTCTTGACTAATTTTAGACTCCAATATCTCCCTGTTTTCATTTGGAATACACGGTATAGATAGTTTGTTCAAAAACCCATTTAGTTTTGTTAAATCAGGTTCATTTTTGGTATCATATAATTTTTCATAGTAATCTCTAAAGGCTCTATTAATTTCTAAAGGATCTATAACTACCTGTCCGTTACTTATAATACTGGTTATTGGTGTTTTAATTTCCAATTGTTTAATCTGCCATGCTAATAATTTTCCTGATTTTTCACCTTGTTCATAAAAAGATTGTTTCAATCTTAGAAGACTCGAGGCAGCTCTATTCGCTGATTTTTTGTCGTATTCAGCTCTCAAAATCAGTAATTCATTCTCCAACCTTGGATCTCTTCCTGCATACACTTTTTCCTGAAGACTTTTTATTTTATGTTCCAATTTAGCTCTCTCCTCTCGAGTCTTCTTAGATTTTGATCCTGTATAACTAATAATATGTCCCCTAATAAAAGCTTTGAAAGCCTCCCACTTTACACATGCTGATGTTTGTGTAGTATTGATGTCAAAGAACTCGTCTATCTGTTTTTCTATATACTTGACAAATTCCTCATCCTGAAGCCATTTATGCTGAAATTGCCATCTGCCTGATTCCTTTGTCAATTTTTTATCTACATATATTAGACAACAGGGTGCATGATCAGAGATCACGATGTTATCATAAAAGCAGTTTTGAACCTTGGACCTTAATTCTGTGGAAATCAAAAAATAATCAATACGTGAGAATGTCTTGTAGGTACTGGAATAACAAGAATAGGCTTTAACTTGTGGTTTCATTTCTCTCCATATGTCTAACAATCTCAATTCTTTCATAAAATGATTAATAGTCATCCTACATCCAATGTGCGTACAATCCAGTCCTGTTGATCTATCCACACCTGGATTCAATGTACAATTAAAATCCCCTGCTATTATATGTTGCCCTGTAAGTGATGATAAGATGAGAAATAAATTAGCAAAGAACTTCTGATCATCTATATTGGGACCATATAAGTTCACAAGATTTATATTTTCTAATAGCAAAGAACCTTGAATGATTACATATCTTACAAATTTGTCTCCAATTACATTTTTCACTTGAAAAGGAACTGATTTATGTATGAGAGTCATAACTCCCCTGGCTCGGGATGAAAATGAAGAGGTGAATACACTTCCCTGCCATCTACTCCTAATTCTTTTAACATCCTCCTCTATCAGATGAGTTTCTTGTAAAAACACAATTCTTGAACCCATGTCCTTTATTTTATTCATAACTTGTTTAAGTTTTTTTAAATTTTGTAGACCTCTGCAATTCCATGAAGTTAAATTAAGATTAACACTTTGGTCCATGATCAATAGAGAGTTTGGGATTACCTTGCAGTGTAAACATGCTCATACAGAGAAGCAAAAACATGAGTGGTTGAACATTCATCCTACAAACTACACACAAACAAATTTCCCCTTCCCACACTTGTGGCAAACCCCCCAAAATCAAAAGAAAAATTCTGTCTCCCGATATAGCCATCGACCGTTCCACACCCACGGGGAACAGCCTAAGCCACTCCTTCTTCATCCTCCCAATCACCCTAACTCTACTGCTTTTAATGACGTAACATTAACTCTCCTCTGTAGTTTTCCAACTTAACTCCAAAATTTTTAACAACTTTGTACATCATAGTTTTTTTTTTTTTTGTTTGTTTTGTTTTTGTTTTGTTTTTTTAATATATAATACAATCTATATTTTGTAAACTTACTATTTACTTCAAGTCAGTCAGATGCCTGTGCAAATGCTTAATTATTCTACCTTATATTTTGTTCATGCTTAGCTCCCACCAGTCTCTTCTTCTTCTTTGATCTTCTTGATGAACTCCTGCGCCTCCTCTGGGGTCTTGAAGATGTGGGTTCTGCCCTCATACGTGGTCAGCAGTCTCGCAGGATAGATTACACCATGACGAATCCCAAGGTTGCGCAGCTCCTTGCGTATGGGATCAAACTGCTTCCTCAATTGCTGGATTCCTGTGGCCAAATCTGGGTAGAACCGCACCTGCTGGTCCTGGTGTTTAATCTCTCCTTTAGCACGTGCAGCGTTGAAGATCTTCATCCTGTCTCTGTTGCTAAGAAACTTCATAATTAAGGTCCTCGGCGGTCCCTTATCTCTCCGTGGGCCAATACGATGTGCTTTTTCCAGAACCACTGCTGATTGCAACTCCTCGCTGCCCAGCACCTCCGGAATCCACTTTTCCAGAAAGGAACATACGTCCCGACCTTCTGATTCCTCTGGAAGACCCGCCAGCCTCAAATTATTCTGTCTTGACCGAGATTCCAAATCCAAAATATTATCTTCCAGAGATTTATTTTTTTTTTTCCAAAGTGCGCACCTTTAATTGAAGACGGGTGACGTCATCTTCAGCACTAGCGAGACGGAGCTCCATCTGCGCCGTTCGTTCTACACAGTCACCCAATTCCTTTCTTATTCCTTCCAACGCTGTCATAATCCCATCAAATCTAGAGGAAAAGTCCGCTCTCATTGAACTCATGGCAGCCATCAGCGCATCTGCGCCTCCCCGCGCAGACATCGCACCGTTGCCAGCCTCCTCCGCCATATATGGAGTTTTGTTTGCTGCGTCACAGACCTGAAAGTCCGTTAATTTGGACTGTTTCGGCGGCTCGCTTTTTCCTTTTCCTGGTTTTCCAGCCTTAGGCTTCGCCGACATATCCTCGCCCAAATGCTGAGATACGTTCTGTCCCAAATGAGAGAGTTATTTGCCGATTTTTTTTCTCCAGGAGCAGAGCAGAGCGAGACACGTCCGTCCTACGTGGCAGCCATAACCGGAAGTCAAATCAGGCTCTTCTTAATAAAAATATTTCAGCTCAAGTAGGTTCATTTTGTCTTTAATTATTTACCTTTTGTTGTTATTAAAGACAAATATATTAAGATGTTTTTACCTTCTTTACATGTTTCGACTGAGAAACATTCTAATTAAAAAGATGCTGGGATAGGCTCCAGCACCCCCCCCCCCCCCGTGACCCGAAAAGGATTAAGCGGAAGAAGATGGATGGAAATCAAATAAATTACATTAAGAGCCAATTTGCTCCTCCAGTCCATTGTAATTTATTGTTTATTTTGTGTGTACCACTATCACACACTTTTGCAGCTTCAATAATTTTTTTTTCAGACAAAACTGAAAAAAAAATCTCTAAAAATCTCTTAGAAAAGCTAGAACGAGTTATTACTCTGCATTAATAGAAGAGAACAAGAATAATCCCAGGTTTCTTTTCAGTACTGTAGCCAGGTTGACAAAGAGTCAGGACTCTGTCAATCCTAGCATCCCCTTAGAGCTTACTAGTCAGGACTTTATGAACTTTTTCAATAATAAAATTTCATCCATCAGAGATAAAATCAATCAGATTCTTCCCACAGTTAACTTAAATACTGTAACTACTACAACTCCTTCTATTGATGTCTGTCTTGATGAGTTTACTCCAATCGACCTTTGTGAGTTAGACAAAGTAGTTTCCTCATCCAAACCTTCAACTTGTCTTTTAGATCCTATTCCTACCAGGTTATTTAAAGAAGTCTTCCCACTTATTGGTAGCTTTATTCTTCATATAATCAATTCTTCATTAACTTTAGGCCATGTACCGCAGGTTTTTAAAACGGCTGTAATTAAACCCTTACTCGAAAAGCCAACGCTAGATCCAGGAGCTTTAGCTAACTATAGACCAATCTCTAATCTCCCTTTCATTTCGAAAATCTTAGAAAGAGTTGTTGCTACGCAATTATTTGACCACCTGCAGGGAAATGGTTTACTTGAAGAGTTTCAATCTGGGTTTAGAATCCATCATAGTACTGAAACAGCTTTAGCGAAGGTCACTAACGACCTCCTCATTGCATCTGATAATGGACTAGTTTCTGTACTTGTCCTTTTAGATCTTAGTGCAGCTTTTGATACTATTGATCATAATATTCTACTTGATAGATTAGAACACTATGTTGGACTTAATGGAACTTCGTTGCAATGGTTTAGATCTTATTTATCTGATAGGTTCCAGTTTGTTCATGTAAATGATGAGTTTTCTTTCAGCTCAAAGCTTAGTCATGGAGTTCCACAGGGATCTGTGCTAGGCCCTACTCTTTTTAGTTTATATATGCTTCCGTTAGGCAACATTATTAGAAAGCACTGTATACATTTTCATTGTTATGCAGATGACACACAATTATACCTGTCAATGAAGCCAGATGATACTAATCAATTAGCCAAGTTAGAAGCCTGTCTTAAGGAAATCAAAGCTTGGATGACTTGTAATTTCCTGCTATTAAATTCAGATAAGACTGAAGTCATTCTTGTTGGTCCAAAAAACCTTAGAAATTCCTTTCCAAATCAAACTTTCAGTTTGGACGCAGTTACTCTTTCTCTTAATAGCTCTGTGAGGAACCTTGGAGTTATTTTTGATCAGGATTTGTCCTTCAATTCACATATTAAATTTGTTTCTAAGACTGCCTTCTATCATCTGCGTAATATTGCCAAGATTAGGAGCATCTTGTCTCAGAGTGATGCTGAGAAGCTGATCCACGCTTTTGTTAGCTCGAGATTAGATTATTGTAATTCTTTATTATCAGGCTGTCCTAAAACATCTTTAAAAAGTCTTCAGTTGATCCAAAATGCTGCAGCAAGAGTTTTAACAGGTACTAGAAAGCGAGATCATATCTCTCCGGTTCTGGCCTCCCTTCATTGGCTTCCCATAGAGTTTAGAATTAAGTTTAAAATCCTTCTTCTCACTTACAAAGCTCTAAACAATCAGGCTCCTTTTTATTTAAAAGATCTGATACTACCGTATTATCCTAACAGAGCACTACGCTCTCAAAATGCAGGATTACTTGTAATACCTAGAATCTCCAAAAGTACAATGGGAGGCAGAGCCTTCAGTTATCAAGCTCCTCTCCTGTGGAATCAGCTGCCAATCTGGGTTCGGGAGTCAGACTCGATCTCTGTTTTTAAGAATAGGGCTAAAACCTACCTTTTTGATATAGCCTACAATTAGGGAGGGATCATGTGTTTCTGAACCCTCCCTTAGTTATGCTGCTAATAGGTTTAGTCAGCCGGGGGACCTCCAGTAATGCACTGGGCCTCACTCCTTTCCTCACTCTCTATGAAATATTTTTTTTTTGCTGGTCATTAACATTTGTTTGTTCTCTCCCATAGATTGAGTCCCCATCGTGCTGTTTGCTCTCTACATGTCTGTTCTTTTCTTCTTCTCTATCCCCTCACCCCCCAGCCAGTCGCAGCAGATGACTGCCCCTCCCTGAGCCTGGTTCTGCTGGAGGTTTCTTCCTGTTAAAAGGGAGTTTTTCCTCTCCACCGTCGCCAAGTGCTTGCTCACAGGGGATCGCCTGATTGCTGGGGTCTTTCTGCAACTGTGGGGGTCCCCCCTACAGTTGATAGTGCTATGAGATGACTGTTGTTGTGAAATGGCGCTATATAAATAAAGTTGAATTGAATTGAAAAACTAAGAAACTCTGCAGTAATTTAAACCAAAGTAACAATAGTCTGATACACTATTTTTCCAGTTTGCACAATTTGCCATTATTTAGCATTTGCTGTTTTATAATTACCTCCGCCAGGCCGCAGGCCAGGAGGTTATGTTTTTGCCGGGGTCTGTCTGTCTGTCTGTCTGTTGGTTAGCAAGATAACTCAAAAAAGTTTTGCACGGATTTCGATGAAACTTTCAGGCGTTGTTGCAAATGGTACAAGGAAGAACTGATTAAATTTTGGGGATGATCCAGATCACCGTCTGGATACAGGAATTTTTTAAAGGATTCTTTAACATTGTGACATAGGGCCATTTTCAACACACAGGATGCAGAGAATCACCGTGCTGCAGCGACACAAGAAATGCAGCGACTCAGGCGCTACTTTTCTTTTTTTTTATTGATTTTTTTTTTTCTTATTACCTCCGCCAGGAGGTTATGTTTTGTTTTGTTTTTTTTAAAAGAAGATCTGCTCAATATTACCAGTCATGCCTCGTTCAAAGTGTAAAAATGTGAAACAGAGAAGGCAACACAGTGCAGAGTGCATGATCCTATCATTGTCAATCCAATTGCTAGTCATATGTTTTCATGGTCAAGGAATCTGAAAACGTACACACAAACACTGTATGGGCGGAACTGTGGCGCTAGGTGGAGGTCTGTGCTCTACGAGTGCTTTTCTAGTTAGACATGGCGTTAACGTTACGTACCTCCTATTAAAACGAGGTTGGCAGACTATCCTTTCTGATGCAGCAGGATGGAAAACAGTCCCACATCACTGACAAACAGGAGTAGCAGCTATTTGACCAAACCGGTAGTTTGGAGTTAGCAACTGCCGGAGAGCCCAGCCATCCACTACACACCTGTTCCGTTGCGCGAACTGCGGGGGAGAGGCGGGGCGCTGGCAAGTAGTGGGTGAGGAACTTTGTTCAAGAAGCAGGAGTGTGTGCATTTTAAATCACAATATAAACAATAGAGTATTCTATGAAACAAGACATTTTTATATTGTCATCTGATATACTGTATATTGTCATATCGCACAGCCCTAGTTTGTACTGTTGAGCTCAAAATATGTAATTTAACAGAGATACTGTAAGTGACAACATGCACAAAATACCAGCACATTTATAAAACTCATAAATTCATTTATCAATTAATGATTGTCATAGACCTTTACTGTAATTAACATCACAAACTATTCACTGTCACTGTCATCAGTAACTCAACTGCTTACTCTTGGATCAGCAACACGTACAGTGGTGTGAAAAAGTGTTTGCCCCCTTCCTGATTTCTTTTTTTTTTTTTGTATGTTTTATTCATTCATTCATCCATCTTCTTCCGCTTAATCCTTTTCGGGTTGCGGGGGGGCTGGAGCCTATCCCAGCATCTTTGGGCGAGAGGCAGGCTACACCCTGGACAGATCGCCAGTCCATCGCAGGGCCAACACAGAGAGGCAGACAACCATTCACTCTCACAGTCATACCTAAGGACAATTTAGAATCCCCTGTTTGATGCCAATTAACCTAACTTGCATGTTTTTGGCATGTGGGAGGAAACCAGAGAAATCCCACAGTAAACCCATGCAGACACGGGGAGAACATGCAAACTCCACACAGATCACTGTTGGTTGGGGGCTGGGATCGAACCCAGGATCCCCCGGCTAAGGGTGAGTTGCTGTGCTGCCGCAGTGCTAACCACTCGGCCACCGTGCTGCCCCTTTTTTTTGTATGTTTGTCAAACTTAAATGTTTCAGGTCATCAAACAAATTTAAATATTAGACAAAGATAACACAAGTAAACACAAATTGCAGTTTTTAAATGAAGGTATTCATTATTAAGGGTAAAAAAAAAAAAAAAAGGTCCAAACCTACATGGCCCTTTGTGAAAAAGTAATTGCCCCCCTGTTAAAACATAAATTAACTGTGGTTTATCACATCTTTGGAAAGCTGAGTTCAGTTTCTCTAGCCACACCCAGGGCTGATTACTGCCACACATGTTCTTAATCAAGAAATCACTTAAATAGGACCTGCCTGACAAAGTGAAGTAGACCAAAAGATCCTCAAAAGCTTGACATGCTGTGATCCAAATAAATTCAGGAACAAATGAGAAACAAAGTAATTGAGCTGTATCAGTCTGGAAAAAGTTATAAAGCCATTTCTAAAGCTTTGGGACTCCAGCGAACCACAGTGAAAGCCATTATCCACAAATGCCGAAAACATGGAACACTGGTGAACCTTCCCAGTAGTGGCTGGCCGACCACAGTTACCCCAAGAGCGCAGCGACAACTCACGAAAGACCCCACAACAACATCCAAAGAACTCCAGGCCTCACTTGCCTCAGTTAAGGTCAGTGTTCATGACTCCACCATAAGAAAGAGACTGGGCAAAAATGGTCTGCATGGCAGAGTTCTAAGACAACCACTACTGAGCGAAAAGAACATAAAGGCTTGTCTCAGTTTTGCCAGAAAACATCTTGATGATCCCCAAGACTTTTGGGAAAATACTCTGTGGACTGATGAGACAGAAGTTGAACTTTTTGGAAGGTGTGTCCCCCATTACATCTGTGACATAAAAGTAACAGCATTTTTTTTCTTCTTTTTTTCTTTCTTTATTTAATATGGACATAACAAATTACATTAGTACAATCACAAGGAGAGACCAGATGTTTTGCATAGGTGTATATAGCACAAGTGCTAATTCTCAACACCAGTCCATAGGTGGCTTATATAGGTCATAAATTAGGCTGTACATACAAAATTTACAAGCTAGTTAAAATTACAAATACATTACAAATTATAAATAGAGCAAGAGATCCATGATCACAACAAACACAATTCAGACTAGACATGCGCACATTGCTGGTGGGATTTTAGCCAATCTTTAACGCCTCTGTTGAAGAGCTTGGCATTTGTCTCCAATTTTAAGTGAGTTGGCAGAGAGTTCCATAAGTTTTCCCCTTTTATGGAGAAAAGGAATATCATACCAACAGTAAAATATGGTGGTAGTGTGATGGTCTAGGGCTGTTTTGCTGCTTCAAGACCCGGAAGACTTGCTGTGGTAAATGGAACCATGAATTCTGCTGGCTACCAAAAAAATCCTGAAGGAGAATGTCCGGCCATCTGTTCGTGACCTAAAGCTGAAGCACACTTGGATTCTGCAGCTGGACAATGATCCAAAACACACCAACAATTCCACCTCTGATTGGCTTAAGAGAACTAGTATGAAGACTTTGGAGTGGCCTAGTCAAAGTCCTGACTTGAATCCGATTGAAATGCTGTGGCATGACCTTAAAAAGGTGGTTCATGCTCGAAAACCCTCCAATGTGGCTGAATTACAACAGTTCTGCAAAGATGAGTGGGCCAAAATTCCTCCACAGCGCTGTAAAAGACTCATTGCCAGTTATCGCAAACGCTTGATTGCAGTTGTTGTTGCTAAGGGTGGCCCAACCAGTTATTAACCCTCAAGCGACCAAGCTATTTTACGGACTGAAATGACCAAGTGGGGTCATTTATGACCCCATTGTGCTCTGTACAGGGATCCATATTATAAATGGCTGGTTGGAGGTTTATCATACCAAAACTACTCCCTGTATTTTAAGACAGGTATTTTATATTGATGCACGATGATGTCTGGCTTTCGCTGATCACCACTAACACTGTTGTCATGGTGCATGGATGAGAGTGCCAAAACTGCCTTTCCTCTAGCTGGTACATAGGAAACAAGGGTAAGCTGGTCATGGAATCCGAACATTGAGCTGTGCTCCTCTTTCCTGTTGTTAGCTTTCATTTCATCTGGGACGTGTGGTTTGTTTGACCTTATGGTGTCCACATAAGTAATCCCATCATTCAAGAGCTCTTCAGCAAGGGGGATTGAGGTAAAGAAATTGTCAGCAGTGACATTTCTTCCACTTCTGCGCCATGGAGATGTAAGATCTTTGACAACTCTTGCCCCTTGGCCGACCTCTCGCTGTTCACCTGGTTGCCTACCTAGGTATATGTCTCCTTTCAAGGGGTAGCATGTTTCAGCATCGCAGTTCCACCAGATCTTTATGCCATACTTGGATGGTTTAGAAGGGATGTATTGCCTGAAACTGCACCTGCCTCTGAAAGCTACCAACTGTTCATCCACACAGAGATCAGTACCAGGGATGTAGTATTTGGGTAACTGTGCCACAAACATTGTCCAAATGTCTCTGAAAGCAGCAAGCTTATCTATGGCCTGCCTCTCTGCCCTGGTTGCTCTGTTGTCAAATCGCATGTATTTTAAAATGTCTCTGAACCTAGTTCTGGACATCGTGGCCTTGAAAACTGGTCTTCCATCTGCCAGAGACCAAAGAGAGGCTTGTGGTTCATGGTTGTTTTTGTACAAGCCTGCAATAATGCAAAGCCCAATAACTGCCTTGATCTCAGTACCATCAACTGGTTTCCATTGTTCCTTTTGGTTCTCATGGTGATTGTCATTCCAGTCTCTTATCTTTTGTCTAGCCTCTCTGTTAGTTTCCAGAGCAATAAAATCTACCATCTCAGGTGTAATGAAGAATGAAAACACTGACTGTATGTTTTCACATTGCGCCGCATTAGTTATGCCCGGTGGATTCCGGATGATGTCTTGCATACGACGACGGCCTGCCAGAGGAGGATTTCTTTCCCAGATTGTTCCATTTTTTTCCTGTGTATGGCCTACCCTGATCAGGCAGATCATCGTTTCCCACAGGCTGATCATCTGGTTGGGCTGCTTGTGGCACCGGGTTTTGGCCACGGCCTCTTCCACGGGCTCGCCCACGTGCTCGGCCATGACCTCTACCTCGAGCCTGTCCCCGACCTCTACCTGCCCCCCTTGCAGGCAAATCTTGAGATGAGATGAGATTCAACTTTATTGTCATTACACATGTATGAATACAAGGTAACGAAACGTGACTTGGCATTTGGGCACGCTCTGCAGAGCGCATCCAAGGCCGGGGCAGCCGCTAGGCGCCAGTCATAAAGAAGAAAGGAAAAAAAAAAAAGAAAAGAAATGATATGACACAATAGGCGAGAGAAAAAAAACATGTTTTATCAAATTGACGCTTAATGGGTAAGCGAAATTTTGATTGCAGGCAAAAAAAAACCCTCAATGCATATTTAGCAAACATTTAGTGGACAAAAAACCAAAAGACCAAAAGTCAGAGAGAGTCAGTGAATGGATGGGTGTAAATCAGTATTATGAATCAGTGTGTTCGTGTATGTTGAATGCAGGTGGGTGTTTATCAGTTACTGGAGGCAGCAAAATCTCTCCCAGCCGAGATGTTATGTCTTAGTGTCTGAAACTCGGAAGCATGTCCTTGAGGCATGGCAGATGGAAATTTCCTGAGCCAGTCACATGTCAATGAGAGTTCAGATGCAGACCCAGTATGTTTATGAAAGAGAAGCACAATCTTCTGTTTTGTCTTAATCCAGGAGGAAATAGACAACAAGGCATCGAATTCAAGGTCTGGTAGACACAGATCACAGAGCATAGAATTTTACATCTCATGCAATCCTGTGTCCATAATTTCCATACTTAGGCTTTAAATCCATTCCTTGGAGGCACCAAAAACGACTCCAGATGTTTCCCTTCTAGAACATGGGTAAACATGTCCGGTAGAGTCCATTCTCTCTACAGTGCATGCCAGATGGAAATTTCCATGTTAATCATTGCCGATAGTTAGTGCACTCCCCCGTCTAGTCGAATTGTTGAGAAGCAGCTATGCCGGGACCACTTTTAATTAGCTCTTCCAGTTAATTTTTCGATACACCAGGAAAAACTCCAGAGCCAATCAGCAGAAAATCCTGTGATCCTAGCCAAACCAGGTAGATGTTTCCACATCCTCAGTCGAATTATGCAGACACATGCGTTCCAATCCATGGGTCTCTCCATAGGGGCTCCCCCTGCCCCGAATTTATATAAAATGTTGTTAATTTTATTAAAGCCGCTCACCAAATCCATTTTTTTCGTTTGGATCAAGATTCAGCCAGAAGAACAGCGACGCAGACAAGACAGCAAGCTGGGATTCTCAGTTAGGGAGGGAAGGAGGGTAAAAGAGGGAGCAGCAAAGAAAAAGGCGTCTGTTCTCTCTGAAGGGCAAGAAGAAAGATCTTGATCACCAGCTTGAGGTGCTGCAGCTACTGGAGGGACTTCACCGTCAGATTCTATATCAGAATGGTCTGACATCTCAGAGATATGATCATCATTGTCCAATGCCGACTCGTCTCCATCAATGGAACTGTTTTCATCATCACTTTGGGCTTGAAGTATTAGTCTCAATGCTTCAGCAGCTGTAAATCTTGCTATCCTAGGTCTGTTAGCCATGGTTCACTGCAATACAATATAAAGTACTGATTAGAAGTGGAACATTTGAATAAAAATTTATAAAACCAATGTTTAAAAACCAGTGCTTCTCTTCGGGGTCATAAATGACCCCACAAGAGTTTGCAATGTCTACGCCACACCAATTGGTTGATCCCTGCAAAAAAAACTATGAAAGTGTGTAGGATTAGTAGACTGACAAACTCATGCTAGGAAAGAAAATTCGGATAAAAAATAAGAGACGGCACATTAAATTATATGGCTGGGGTTGTAAATGACCCCACACGGTCGCTTGAAGGTTAAAGTGTCTGTGACATGATTTGGGAACTATGGATCAATATTCAGTATGAATTTATCTTCAATCATCCATATAGTGGGGTAAAAAAGTATTTAGTCAGCCACCAACTGTGCAAGTTCTCCCACTTAAAAGATAGAGAGGTCTGCAATTTTCATCATAGGTATACCTCAACTATGAGAGACAAAATGAGAAAAAAAAAATCCAGAAAATCACATTGTCTGATTTTTAAAGAATTTATTTGCAAACTATGGTGGAAAATAAGTATTTGGTCATTAACAAAAGTTCATCTCATTACTTTGTTATATACCCTTTGTTGGCAATGACAAGAGGTAAAACGTTTTCTGTAAGTCTCCACAAGGTTTTCACACACTGTTGCTGGTATTTTGGCCCATTCCTCCATGCAGATCTCCTCTAGAGCAGTGATGTTTTGGGGCTGTCGCTGGGCAACACGGACTTTCAACTCCCTCCAAAGATTTTCTATGGGGTTGAGATCTGGAGACTGGCTAGGCCACTCCAGGACCTTGAAATGCTTCTTACGAAGCCACTCCTTCGTTGCCTAGGCGGTGTGTTTGGGATCATTGTCATGCTGAAAGACCCAGCCACGTTTCATCTTCAATGCCCTTGCTGATGGAAGGAGGTTTTCACTCAAAATCTCATGATGCATGGCCCCATTCATTCTTTCCTTTACACCGATCAGTCGTCCTGGTCCCTTTGCAGAAAAACAGCCCCAAAGCATGATGTTTCCACCCCATGCTTCACAGTAGGTATGGCGTTCTTTGGATGCAACTCAGCATTCTTTCTCCTCCAGACATGACAAGTTGAGTTTTTACCAAAAAGTTGTGTTTTGGTTTCATCTGACCATATGACATTCTCCCAATCCTCTTCTGGATCATCAAAATGCTCTCTAGCAAACTTCAGACGGGCCTGGACATGTACTGGCTTAAGCAGGGGGACACGTCTGGCACTGCAGGATTTGAGTCCCTGGCGGCGTAGTGTGTTACTGATGGCAGCCTTTGTTACTTTGGTCCCAGCTCTCTGCAGGTCATTCACTAGGTCCCCCCATGTGGTTCTGGGATTTTCGCTCACCGTTCTCGTGATCATTTTGACCCCACGGGGTGAGATCTTGCGTGGAGCCCCAGATCGAGGGAGATTATCAGTGGTCTTGTATGTCTTCCATTTTCTAATAATTGCTCCCACAGTTGATTTCTTCACACCAAGCTTCTTACCTATTGCAGATTCAGTCTTCCCAGCCTGGTGCAGGTCTACAATTTTGTTTCTGGTGTCCTTTGACAGCTCTTTGGTCTTGGCCATAGTGGAGTTTGGAGTCTGACTGTTTGAGGTTGTGGACAGGTGTCTTTTATACTGATAACGAGTTCAAACAGGTGTCATTAATACAGGTAACGAGTGGAGGACAGAGGAGCCTCTTAAAGAAGAAGTTACAGGTCTGCGAGAGCCAGAAATCTTGCTTGTTTGTAGGTGAACAAATACTTATTTTCCACCATAATTTGCAAATAAGTTCTTTAAAAATCAGACAATGTGATTTTCTGGATTTTTTTCTCTCATTTTGTCTCTCATAATTGAAGTATACCTATGATGAAAATTGGAGACCTCTCTCATCTTTTAAGTGGGAGAACTTGCACAATTGGTGGCTGACTAAATACTTTTTTACCCCACTGTAGTTGGTTCTTTTGACTTAGAATGCTAAATAAGTAGAAAAATATTTCCAAGTGAATTCAAATTTAGCGCCATGTTGCACTCACGCGATCTCCTGAGACTCGCCTCGTTTCTGGATATGACGTCATGAGGAGAGTTTCCTCTCGCTGATCCGTGTCCTGTCAGTGTAAACAAGCTGTTTAGCTTCTATATCAGCGAAGAAATGCCGTAACGTTGCGTGGTGGCTGGGTGTTCTAATTGCTCCAGTGAACGTATAAGCCTGTTCTCATTCCCAAAAGATCCAGATCTTCTTAAAAAATGGGTGAAGCAAGTACAGAGAACAAGGGACAAATGGTAACCAACACCATCTTCTGCACTCTGCAGCGATCATTTCACTGCAGACAGTTTTGAGGAGGCGCCTACTATACAGGAATCTTTAAGCTTGAAAGTTCGTTACAGACGGGTTCTAAAACTGACTGCCATACCTATGGTTTTTAAATAAAAACCCACAGCTCAAGACGATATCAACATATCAAAACAGCACAGAGAAGCAACAGTGTCAAAACTCGCCCGGAGAAGAGTTTGTGTAATTGATTTTTTTTTTTCCCCCCTACATATGGCAGTCATGATTTTATTACATTTTTTCCGCCGAAAGTAAAATCCTCCCCTTTGAATTTTGAAGCTGAGTGTTGATTTTACTCCAAATGGAGCGACTTTGTGTTAAAAAACGTTATATTACTTTTTTCAGTTTTCATTTTTATATATCTCATTGCCTACCAAAACTGAATATCTGAACTTTATTTTTTTTTTTTATTTCCCCGACCACGCCATTGGGGCGGGGGGGGGGGGGGAATTGAAGCCAAAATTTCTGTAAACCAAACGATTAAATAACGATCACGATTGTGTAATTGATTTTTTTTTCACATAAGGCGATAGTAGTATATGCAATATGCTATCTACTCAATATACTCAATAGTGTATGCACATAACGCTGCATACACTATTGACTTACTGACTTCACTTTTGCTAGTTAGTTGATTTTCATTATGATTTTAAATAAATGATCATCTACAAAACTGACTTATTGTGTGGTCTCCCCTTTTTTGTTCTTGCCCTTGAGCCAGGGTTGTGACACTTTACAACCCGAAAAGCTCTCTACATTGCTCAAAACTCCATCCGTCCATCCATCCATCCATAAGAGGTTTTCGGGTTCTGTGAAGTGCTGAAACAAAATTGGAACTTTTGGGGCCTATGGATCAGTGGTGCCATCCATGAGGAAGCTGAAGCTTGAGCATCATTGGACCTTCTAAAAGGACAATCATTCCAAGCTTTACCTTATTATAATTACTGAACTATACAGCCATCAATAATGACTTGAGTAAGAGTAGAAAAATATCAGGTGAAAAGGTATTTGAATCATAACGTCACTGTGACAGGTTTAAGGGTTTGTTTTAATTTAGCAATTCTTTTAAAGTTAGCATTTTTTTCCTCATAAATGAGTTTTTTTTCAACATGAATATGTAACTTTTTCCCCATGTCAGTTTGTAACTTTTTTTGTACTGATAAATCTTGCCTAAATTGTGATTTTTTTTTTCCATAAATTGAAGGCATTTAGATTAGATTAGATTAGAGTCAACTTTATTGTCATTACACATGTATGAATACAAGGTAACGAAACACAGTTTAGCATCCAATCAGAAGTGCAAAGGACAGCAGTGCAGTATATACGGTAATTAACAGTATGTGCAATTTAAGCAAATATATGCAAATATATGCAGCAGTGCAGAAAGTTAAAAGTACTGTGTTATGTGCAAATAATGTGCAATAAGTTAGATGTAGTTATGTAGTTATGCAGTTATGTACAGGTGAGGATGGTAAAAGATGATTGTAAGAGAGTCAGCGGGGAACTAAGTTCAATAACGTGACAGCTGTTGGAAAGAAACTGTTCCTAAACCTGCTGGTTCTAGTCCGAAGGCTTCTGAAAGTATGTAAAAGGGCAAATGTAAAAGGGCATTTCCCTTTTACATTTGTGACTTGTAAATTTGAAATGCTTTTTCTTACCTTTTGCAACTATGCCCGAATAGAACAATAATAGTATAATCTCAAAACGGATAATGAAATGTCTGCTTATAATTCATCTTTTGCTCTAAGGGCTGGGAGGGCTTTTGAGGGAGAGGCAGGGTACACCCTGGAATAGATTGGCAGTCCATTGCAGGGCAGAACTTGGGTAATTCCAGAAAAATCACGACTCCTCATAGGAAATTGTGGCGACACTTGCCAAACTCGCTCACAATAATCCTCAGGTAGGTCTGCATCCAAGTTGTGGTCAAGGTGAAAGGTCAGGAGATGTGGGCACTTGCATGATCTTAGAAAAATCACTCCTTCTCCTAGGCAGTTATCTCAATTCTCACCAAACTCACAATGACCCTCAGGTAGGTCTGCATTCAGGTTGAGGTCAAGGTCATTGTCCAAGGTCAGAAGATCTGGGCATTTATGATTTCATGAAAAACATTACTCCTCTTAGGCCACTGACCTTGACTTTAAGCACATCCTAGATGGGTCTGTATCTCAGCTGTGCTTCAGGTCAACGGTCAGGAGAGCTCAACACTCTTGGGGTGATATTGTCAGGCTGGAATGAGCTACTCCGTCATTGATGGTCTGGTTCTTTTTGTATTTACATCAGATATACAAATTGATGCGCAAAAGCAATGAAGATGTGAAATTTTCATCATATGTCCCTTTAAAAAAAAATCTAAACTTTAAAAAAACAAAAAAAATCTCAAACGTAATCAAATTCAATCTGGGTGAGGTCAGCTAAAACATCTTACTAGTACTGCTATGAATGCAAGGATTTTGGGGCAGACAGTTGAAATGGTAAATAGTTCCACATAAACAATTTTCTTCGATTTTCTTATTACAGCTTCCTAACATCCATCCATCCATCTTCTACCGCTTAACTCTTCGAGTGTGTCTGTCGCCGAATTGCGACATAACCCCTAGTGGTCAAGAGTGGTAAATATTTTTTGTCAATAAAACAGTTCAGATTTCCAAGGCTATAACTTGAAAGTGGTAAGAGATAATGGCTTACTGTCAATCAGAAAGATGTAAAATATGATTCAAAGTTTCAGATAGGAATAAATTTATGCATCTAATTTGCATAATTTGCATAATGTCACGGTACCTCTTTAAATTCCATAACTCAGTCAAAACTGGACTTTGGACGTATTTACACAAAGAATAGTTCTGTCTTTTGACACCGTTTTTTGTACAGAGGTACCATCATCTTATCTTCAAAGTATATGAACAAGAAATCAGTACAATATTAAAAAAATGAGAAATTTATCATTTACCAGCGGCTAAGGGGACTCACTCGCTGCCATGGTCGCTGCGTTTTCACCCATCGTGGTCGTTACTTTGTGTTCTGTCGGTCATTTACGCTCTCTACCACATCTACAACATCTTATGATTATCCCACATAAATTTCACTTCTATCCCGCGGCTATTCTGTGTACAAAGCCGACTAAGTGATGGTGCACGATGACGGACGGCAGCCATATTAGCTTTCTGGGCTAAAATGCTAAAAACAGGAAAAGGAAATGAGGAGTTCTTCGTCTTTGGTCTATTATTACATGTCATCCATTGAGTCCTCCAATGGATGTCTGCAACCTTCTGAAACTGGAAGATCAGTACAAATCCCCAATGCAGCCGGTCATGTCAGAGTGAGATGACAGGCACAGTGCCGCGCTGTGCAACTAGGGGCACGCAAAATCTCACACTCAAAAGGTTAATCCTTTTTGGGTTGGGGGGGGGGGCTGGAGCCTATCCCAGCATCTTTGGGCAAAAGGCAGACCCTGGACAGATCGCCAGTCCATCGCAGGGCCAACACAGAGAGACAGACAACCATTCACACTCACATTCATACCTAAGGACAATTTAGAATCCCCAGTCCATGCCAGTCTTTGGACTGTGGGAGGAAACCAGCGTACTCCGAGAAGACCCACGCAGACACAGGGAGCCAATGCACACTCCACACAGAAGGGTCACCAATGGTCAGGGGGTGGGATCGAACCCACGATCGTCAAAGGTAGAATCGATCCCGTGACCTTCTTGCTGTGCTGCCACAGTGTTAACCACTGTGCCACCGAGCTGCCCAGCTTCCTAACATTATCCACATATTTTATTTGTAATTGTTGTTCTATGATTTTGACATTTGTATGTAAATTAGTTGGAAGCAACAAAGTCTTTGCAGTCTCTGATCAGTTCTCTAGGGCAGATGATGGACATTCATTGTTCTACACCTTCCCACAGTTGTGGGCATTTTATTTACTTTTTAAAAAAAACTTTATTTATATAGGGAAAGGTCCATTGTAAAGGCGAGCTCTTTTTCAAGAACACCCTGTTCACATCCACGCAGTTACACATTCACACCTGGAAGCTGCCCAGTACAACCACAGATTGACCTGTGGCCACTGAGCAGCTCCACTGGAGCAGTACACAGCCATAATCATGTTATCACCACATAGGGATTATGAGTCTTTGATCAGGTTCTTAAATCCAACTTCAGATTGTCCATTTTCACGTCCACTCCCACTGTAAAGCAGTTTAGCTGACTCTGTTAGGGGCTAACCGTGAGTTAGCTTTAGGGCATTTATGTGTTAGTTTAAGTGCACTTCGCTTGCTTTTTCTTGGCCTCTTCAGATGAAATAGTCAATCATCACACACTATGTGGATGGACACTGCATTTAATTTTTTCTTTTTTTTTTTTTACAAGCCATTTTAATTTTTCCAGAATGTTTTGCTGCTTCCAGACAGCGCTGACTGTACAGTTTCTGAGATGTGGAGTCACATGACTGCGTATGCAGGAAAAGTTTTAAAGGGGCAGGACATGAAAGCGCTCTCTTTCTCTCACACACGCACAGAAGGGAGATGGGGAAGAATTGACATGAAGAAGATTGACAGTTTTATGTCTCAAACATTGGTTTTGGTTATATTTTGATTAATCGCTGAGCCCTATTTATGAAGAGTCGCTAATTCTCAATGATTCTACACAGTTGTGTCATTAGTAATAATGAGAGCTAAAGCCTGATGATCGCTACTAAATGTGGGACCGATGGCAGTTTTTCTCATGTTAAACAAAGCTGGATGTGCAAGTGTAAAAATTGAAAACTAGATGCCTACATACCAAATGGATCCCAATATTCTTATACAAATTTACAATTATATTTGTGAGACTGGATACAAGATTTGATGAATAAATGACTTGCTTTTATCTTTTACAGCAGTGAGGAAGCAGGGTTTCCACAACCCTAACAGATTCAGCAGAGAACCATGTAAGTACATCTCAACATAATACAGATGAGCCATTGTTTGCACTCTTAACACATAAACTACTTACGCTTTTTTGTTTTAGTGTACAGAGTTATCAAAAACCAGCCTCCACCCGTCCTATCAATCAACCTTGACCACAACCCCTTCAAGTGCAGTGCTTCTGGCTGCACAAAGTCCTTCCGTAAAGCTAAGCTGCTGCATTACCACATGAAATATTACCATGGTGAGGAACAACCTCCAGAGGGGGAGCGGAGTCCGACCAGGAATGTCCAGACCAGAGCCTCAGAGAAACGGTCTACAGCTGTCAGTTTGGATGGCACCAAGAGAAGGCGCACTGTCTCTGCATCTATGCGTGAGTCCTCCTCAAGTTTGTCCCAGCTGAAATTACAGTGGCAAAATTTTCTACTGAATATGATCAGTTATTTTTTTTTTTTTTTTTTAAAGTTAAAGTGTTGCAGCTACTGCACTGAAACAATGAAACCATAGATGCCAAGTCGTGACCTGCTGTCGTTACTAATCACACAGTGTATTGCACTTCTATCCTTGCTTCACAGCTTTGTGCATATGTCTGTCTTTATTTTCCTCAGAGTCAGTTGGAGCTGTCGCGGCTTCCCGTAGTGAGCTGAAGACTGCAGGCCGGCGTACTTCAGCCCCACCTGCAGTCAACATTCAGAGCCATCAGCAGAGGGCACTGCTGAGGGAGAAGAGCAAAGAGAACCAGCTGGACAGGAACAGTTGCCAACTTCAGGACAAAGACTTGAACAAGAATGCCTTTGATATTGGTCAGTGTTTTGAACCGAGATCTTTTTAGATGACAGTGTTGGTCGTCCTTCCGAGTCTTCCTTCATGCACTGCATAACGTGTGATTTGCTGTGCTCACTCGGATTCTAACTCCAACTTATTGACCTCCAGGGTTAATCAAAGATAAACTGAAAGAGAAGCCAAAACAAAAGGACTTCCTCCGCATTAAACTGAAGAAGAAGAAGAAAAAGAAGGCCAAGTCTGGTAAGAAGATGGTGTGGGCATTGAGTTTCTTCACATTGCTGCTGCTCTGCATGCGCAGTCACTGCGAGATTGTGGGAATGGCAACCCTGCAAAGCATAAAGTACTCCATTCACTCCTCTGTGTGGTGGTTGAATCTCTGTGTGTGGGAGTCTGTAATATTTGATGCTGGGCTGTCACTCCTTTATGCCAATAGGAAACTCCAACTCATACCTCCTACATTCATTAGTGTAGATTTTTTGTTTTTTTTTAATGATGTGGTAACTGCTTTTATGACATTGATGTTCACTGATTCAAACACAAAGTGTACTCCGTTGTTTCTTATTCCTAGTTGGTATTTATAGTAGTGTGTTTGGCACCAGGTATGCTCACAACTTACACATTTGTGAGCGTGCTTGGCCAGTTCACATTTTCAAAGACCTGACAAGCGAGCTGCATGATTGATCGAATTTAATGTTGGTGCGTAATTTTTCACTTCCTGGTGGCCATTTGTTAAGCCATTTTTTAAAAGTTGACATTTTGTTTTACATCTGCTCCTTCCCCCCCTTCCCTGTATTAACAGACTGCAGTGGTAGTGAGGAGAATATTGACATCTCAGTTTTGGGTCTTCAGTCCAAATTGAATTTGCCATTCAAATACCCCCCCTCACACAATCACAAGCCCGAGGCCTACTCCAGCAGGCCAGGATACAGCTACTCAGAGCAGATACATGTTGATGGTGGGTATCTCTGTGATGGTGTGCTTGGATGCTTTGTTTTTTAGTATGTGTGACTGTACGTGGCTTCCTCTCCTTACGTTCTTCTGAGCTTTTGGGATTCAATCTATCATGGTGAAAATTTTTTGTAAGCATGACTCATTTTGTTTATATACCTCATAATTACTCATAAACTGTTGATTGAATCCTGAACTGCTTTGTGCTGCTATTGCTTGCTTTTATCATGTAACCCACAAATATCCATTATGTCCATTATATCCTTCATAGATAATGAACTACCTGAAATTCTTATCAAATATAACTAAGCCTTTTAAGTTGTGCAGTCACTTGAAAAACCCAATGGTTTTGTTTGCCCGGTTACTATAGAGGAAGACAGCTTCAGTGACTGGTCCACTGACAGCTGTGGGTGGAGTGATGATGACTTTGATGCAGATTTGGACGTCACTACACCCCCTCTGAGTGTGGACTCTGGTGCCTTGGACACCAGTGATCAAGAGATAGTGCGGTGTATTTGTGAGGTGGAGGAAGAGAATGACTTTATGATTCAGGTGAGCTGTTTTTTAACCTGTGATATATACCATTATAAATTTTGAGGCTGCGCAGTGTTAAATTACATCTCTTCTTTGATCAGTGTGAAGATTGCTTGTGTTGGCAGCATGGCACTTGCATGGGCTTGCTGGAAGACAATGTTCCCGACAAATACACCTGCTACATCTGCAGAGACCCACCAGGTGAGGAAGAAATTATTTCCTTTTTGTAAGACTGTTTTTGTTTGAAAATCATTGCCATTTAGTGGACACTAGATAAAAAATAAATGTGTGGAAATAGTTCAGAATGCCTTTTTTTTTTTTTTAAACTTATTTATGAACATTTTTCAATTAAAAAAAACACAAACACAAGAGGTCATGGGATGATCAATATGGTACAAATCAGATGTAGCAAAAACATACAATTCCGAATCCGCACATTAATAAATACTGTCACGTCTTATGAAGTCCAGCCATTTTTTCCAACGTCTTTTTCCTAGCTCCTCTTTGAGTCGCAGGGTATAGGTCATGCGTTCCATAGACCTTATATTGTCTATTATGGAGGTGAAAAGGATCAGTGTGGGGGGCTGTTTTTGTAGCCAGCACTTTGTTATAGCCTTTTTGGCCGATGCCGAAAAAATTTTCAGGAGATAAATATCATCTGCATTCAGCTTGTCAGGGAAACATCCAAGGAATAACAAAATAAAAGAGCAGCTGATATTAAAGTCCAGTGCCTTAGAAATGACATTTGCTACGTCTGTCCAAAAAGGCTGAATGTGTGGGCAAGACCAGAATACGTGCCCATGGTCTGCTGTTGTTTCCCCACATTCTCTCCAGCAGTGAGCAGGAACTCCACTGTACTTAGATTTCTGATTGGGTGTTATGAAAAAAAACGAATAAGAGTCTTCCAGCAAAAATCCCTCCAGGTGCTGGAGTTGGTGGATGAGGATTGCACCTCCCAAACCCTTGACCACATATCATCAGTTATTACAATGTTCATTTCCTTTTCCCACTTTTGCTTTATATATGTTGTTGAGTCTGTTTTAAGTGTCATTAAACTGCGGTATAATTTACTAATAAGGTTTTTAAGACTTGTTGACTTATATGCATTAATAAAGATATCAAGAAATGATGAAGATTCTTTGATATTACTGCTTTGTATCTTTTTATTAATGAAGTCGCGAAGCTGCAAGTATCTAAAAAAATCTTGCTTCTCCAGATTGTACTTCCTTCGTAGAGTATCAAATGACATTAGGTTTGATTTCTCGTACATTGTACATGCTGCGGTAAGGCCCCTGAATGTCCACTGTCTAAATCTAAAGTCATGTGAGGCGGGCAGAAAGTCAGGGTCATATGCTGGCCATCTGAGCATTTTAACCTCTTCCTGGAGTTTTAGTTTTCTTATCTCTGATTTCCAGATTTTAAATGTCAGATTAGTCCACTGACTAGTTGTTGGGGTAGTTTCGCTTTCAAGGGTGCCTAGTTTAGATTGGATTGGGACCTCAGATAAAGACATCTCAGTTGTTTTCCATTTTGCATAATAAGATGGGTCACACAGACAAACCAGTGGTCTCAGTTGGGCTGATATGTAGTAGTCTCGTAAAGAAGGCAGAGCCTGCCCCCCCCCCCATCCTTTGGCAGCTGTAAGGTAGAATACTTAACTCTTGGTCTCTTTTTAAGCCAAATAAACCTTGAAATGTATTTATTCCATTTCCTAAATTGTTTGTCAGGAATTGATACTGGAAGAGATGAAAAGAGATATAGCAATTTAGGGAGGATATTCATCTTGATTGCCTGTATTCTGCTGCCAAAGTCAAGGGGGAGCAGACTCCAGCTATCAAGATCATCAATTATTTCTTTGTTTAGTCGGTTGTAATTCAAATCATACAATTGTGACAAATCTTTGGGTAGGTACACTCCTAAATATTTTATACGGTCAGAATGCCAATTAAAATTATATTTAGATATTAATTCTTGTCCAGGGTGAAAATTGAAGGTCATAACCTGAGTTTTATGGATATTAAGAGCGTATCCAGAAAATGAACCATACATTTCTAAGATTTCCATCAACACTGGTAAACCAGAGTCCGGATCTGAGATTGTGATCATTACATCATCCGCATACAGGCTCAATTTATATTCCTCCTCACCAATCCGAACACCCTTTAGTGCGGTCTCTTGGCGTATTGCTTGTGCTAAAGGCTCTATAAATAAATTGGGGCTACCGGGGCAACCCTGTCTACATCCACGTTGTAGTTGTATAGAATTAGAAAGACTCCCGTTTATTTTTATTCTAGCAGTAGGGGAAGAGTAAAGGGCTTGAATGCATTTTATAAAGTCAGTACAGAATCCAAATCTCCTCATTACTAAATAGAGGAAGGCCCATTGAACTGAGTCAAATGCTTTTTCAGCGTCAAGACTAAGGATAACTGAGTTTATCTTTCTTTTATTAATCTGTTCAATTATATGTAGAGCTCTCCTTATGTTATCCGAAGTTTTGTCTATTTTTAAGGAAGCCTGTTTGGTCTTCAGCAATCAGTAAGGGCATCACAGTGTCCATTCGTTTGACCAAAATAGTTGTATATAATTTGTAATCCGTGTTCAATACACTTATTGGTCTATATGATTTGCAGTCTATTTTATCCTTTCCCTCTTTTGGTATAACAGATATAAAGGCTTCCTTCCAGGACAGAGGTACAGGGCCTCCTTTCAGAATATAGTTAAAACTAGTTTCTAGTAGAGGTATCAGACTTTCTTTCATTTTGTTGTACCATTCAGGGGGGAACCCATCAGTACCAGGAGATTTGTTAGGTTTAAGGTTAGAGATGGCCTTGTCAATTTCCACGTGTTATTGGTGACATAAGCTTATTATTTGCATCTGTGCCGAGTGAGGGAAGATCCAAAGAGTCCAAAAAATCAACTACTGCATTTTTATTAATCGCCACAGATTGGCTATATAGATTTTTGTAATATGTTTCAAATGATTTTTGAATACCATCCAAATCAGTTAAAATGTTGCGACTTATAGGGTCTTTTATTTTGTAGATTGAATTTCCTGCTTGTTGTTTCTTAAGTCGCCATGCCAACAATTTAGATGCTTTAGATCCTGCCTCATAATATCTCTGTTTCATAAACCGTAAGTTTTTCTCTACTTCCTCACCTAGTATCCTGTCTGTCCTGTTTAACTTGTCTTATTTGTTGTGTTATAGTGGGACTTTTTTTTGTCAGTTGTGTTTTCTCTAGATCTTTCAGTCTCTCTTGTAGTCGTAGCAATTCTTGAGTCTTTTGTTTTTTAAGCATAGCCGACCTTGCTATTATTTTCCCCCTCAGAACTGCTTTAGCTGCATCCCACACGATGCTAGGGTTTGTCTCGCCATTGTTATTATCCTGTAGGTATGAATTTAAATCGGTTATCATGGACTGTAGAAAGGAGAGATCATTTAGCATCCCTGTATTTAATCTCCGTAATGTTTTTCTCTGTCTGATATCAAGATGTAAACTTAGGTAAATTCCAGAGTGATCAGAGATATCTCTTTGACCAATTCTACATTCTTTTATCCTGTTTAAGTCTTTATTATACATGAAGCAATAATCTATCCTTGAGTGAAAAGAATGGGGTGCAGAGTAAAATGTAAATCCAGGGGTAGATCTATGTACAGAGCGCCATACGTCAATAAGTCCTAAATCTGAAAGCATTTTTTTTACACGTTTCTCTATAGGCAGACGTTTCCTTCTAATATTTGTTGTATCCAATTGAGGGTTTAACAATAAATTAAGGTCTCCAGCAAAAATTAAAGGTCCATAAGATTCTTTAGTAGTCAAATCAAAAACTTTTTTATAGAAACCAATATTACTCCCGGGGGGAGCATATACATTGATTCAATAATGTGACCTCTTTATGGTCAATTTTACCTTTCACTAAAATATATCTGCCTTCTTTGTCACTCAGTTCAGATATGAATTCAAAATTAATTCTATTAGAAATCAAGATAGCTACTCCTCTTTTTTTACCACTTCTATGAGAGGAATAGTATGTATTTTTGAAACCCATTTTTTTTAATTTATCATGCTCTGTGTTGGATAGATGAGGTTCTTGCCAATATGCAATATCTACTTTCTCTTTTTTCATCTTTACCACCAGTTTACTTCTTTTTACAGGGTTATTCACTCCATTAACATTTAGTGACAGTATATTATAATATTTAAGAGACGTATCTTAACATGTAAGAACAAAATATCATCCCAGACCTCAGAACAACAACTGTAAAACGTAAACATGGTGAACAGTAAAACGACGTAACACTGAACTGGGCTTCCAACAAGGAGGATACAATGTAGACCTTGAAAAAAGAGGGGACTGGCCACAAGGTGGGGCCCCTCTCCACGATGAGCATCGTGGGAAACAAAAAGAAGAGAAAAAAAAAGGGGGAAAAAACCCCAGCAATAATAATATAAAAGAAAAAAAAAAGAAAAAGAAATCAGTGGTTAAATAGAAATAAAGTAGTCTGGTGACCCTCAGCTCGAGTCTACAGGCTCCAGCCCTTTCATCAATAATGAGATTGGATAAGGCTACAAAATCATAGTCATGGATAATCCAAAACAACTATTCTCACCATAGTAAGGCCGTGTATTCTTGCGGAGTACTCATTAGTCCACCGTTGTTTCTTCTGACGTCCGCCGAAACTCACTCAGCTTCTCCCGGATGTGTTTGTGGAAGTCCCCTCGGCGGGTCCTCTGCGTCTCCCGTGGCAAAAGCTGCTTCAGCATCTCCTCTGACGTCATCTGAGCAGCTCTGTTTCTGGCAGCGGTGATCTGAACCGTGGCGATGCCTCTCCTTTGTAAATCTTCCGTTGTTTCTGTAGCACTATTGTAGAGGACACTTCCTGAGGCGTAAAAAATACGCATCTTGTTGAGTGGAGTTTGAAAGCGAATCCCTTTCTCCTTCAAAGCTCTTTTGACGGGGATATATTCTTTTCTTCTTTTCTGAACTTCCACCGCGTAGTCATGGTCAAAATACACTTGCTTGTTGTGAATGCGTATTACCTTTTTCCATGCAGCGCGGAGTATTTCTTCCTTACCTGTGAACCGGAGAAAGCGGACTATTATTGAACGTGGTGGGGCACACGCTGGCGGCTTTGGGCCCAAGGCACGATGGGCGCGCTCAATGCCGAGGCCACAGTCTTGGCCTAAAGCATCACCGAGCTCTTTTTTAATGAAACTTTCGGCAAAGGAAGCCACAGATGTGCCTTGCTCCGAGTCCTGGGGTACCCCGTATATGCGAATATTATTCTGCCTGGCCCAGCCCTCCATTTTGGATATCTTATCCTCAAGTGTCCGCTGATTTTCTAGCAGTTGAATAAGCGTGTTTTTAACACCAATGTTCCAATTCTCCAGTTCCGCCATATTTTCCTCAGTCTGTTTTATACGTTCTCCCGCGTCATGCACTTGTTTAGCGGTTTCCTGGAGCTGTTGCTGTACTCCCGCTGTGAATTCATCCATTTGTTTCTTCATATCCTCACGGATCACTGAACGAAAATCTTGTAAATCTGTTTTTAATTCAGCTTGAAGAGTTGCCATTCCGGCTGCCACGGCCTCGCTCACGGTAACTCGAATCAGGTCCAAACCAGCCATGCGGTCGCCATGTTGGTCCGATGTTAGGTCCGTTTCATTAGCCGAGATTTCTTTTGTTGTTTCGTTATCGGGATTGTTTCGTAGCCCATATCCGCCTTTCTTGAATTTGTCCCCTACTCATTATAGCAGCAAAATATTGCCGTTTTTCCCAGGTTTGAGTCTCGAGTCTAGGGGAAAAATAGAGCTAGAGCCAGAGCTCAGTTTTTATGCGTCCATGCTGTTCCACGTCACCGGAAGCCTCCTGCCCAGAATGCCTTCTTATGGAAATATTTATTTCAAGTTAAAGTTGAATAATTTATTTAAGATAAGATAAGATAAGCCTTTATTAGTCCCACAACGGGGAAATTCCAGGATTGCAACAGCACAGGGATAGCAACACTCAGAGCAACAATCAGAAGGCAAGAAAAAAAAAAAAAAAAAAAACAAGCAAGCAAGAGCAGCTAATATACATATGTACGTATTACTATAAAATATATATATATACACACACACACAGACACACAGTGCAGAGCATTGTAGCTGGATGGAATAAATATATGAATATATGAACACACAGTGCAGAGCATTGTAGCTAGATGGAATAAATATGTAAATATATAAACACCCACAGTACGGAGCATTGCAGCTAGGTGGAATAAATATGCAAGTATATAAACACACACAGTGCGGAGCAATGTAGCTAGATGGAATAATATGTAGATATATAAATATATAAACACACCCAGTGCTGAGCATTGTAGCTAGATGGAATAAATATGTAAATATTTATTCCATTATTCCATTTTCCCCCAGTTTTAATTCAGTGTCTCCATAGTACATACTAGAAGTCTGCAATCTTCTCTAAAAATTGCTAGTGTTGTAGTCCTTTCAAATCCAGTTGTTACTCACCAACAAAACAAATTTACACTTTTACACACATTTTTGTAGCCTTTATTCTCTTCATGGTGTACAAACAATAATGAAAACACTTCCAGTTCACTATGATACTTACTGAGGTACGAATGGGCACTAACTACTGCATGGGACAGTGTTTAGTTTGGTTCTATGTGTGGGGTGACAGTGATTCTTTTTTTATGTATTTTTATTGAATTTTCTTGGCTGTACATTCAAGATTCATACTATACATTCATATGACAAAGGCGCAGCCTGAATGCAAAACAGTGAATCCACAGTATATCAACACACCAAACATTGGTAAACCTTGAACAAAACAGAAAAGAGGAAAAAAAAAACAGGAAAAAATAATGTATAAAAAACCCAGACACCTGTACACAAAACAACCCATTCATTAAAAACAACAAACACCATGTAAGACAGGACACACATGGGGGGGGGGGGGGGTCGCCAGTTGCATGCACAAAGTGTGAAATATTGTCAACCAGAGCACACCAGAGTAAACAGACTGCTGAATTTCTTTCAGTCTGATTGCAGACCATCTAGATCCTTCACAAGGTTTAAAAAGCCATTCCAAATACTGTAAAAGTCCTGAAGGTCATCATTTACAGTGTATCGAATCTTTTCCAGTTTAAGATTACACATAATATTACAGTTGAGATGAGTATGGGTAGGCGGGGCAGCATTTTTCCAGTTCATCAATATTAATCGTCGTGCTAGTAAGGATGCAAAGGCGAGAGCCATATTCTGTTGGGAAGTTGTAGATGTGTTTGTTGGGGGTACACAAAAAATAGTCAGGGGGAAGGAGAAATACTTTTCTTAAATATTCTAGAAAATAAACTAAAGAATGAGGACCAGAAATGATCTAGCTCAGAACATCCCCAAAACATGTGATAAAGGGTCGCAGGCATGGGCTGACAATGATTCTCATAATGCTTTATTATATTATGTTCATTTATGGCCGAATCACAGCAGAGATGTATTCATTGATGCCACACTCTTGTGGTTTAATTATGAGTCTTGTTAGTGAACTACAGGTGTATCTCAGTAAATTAGAATATCATTGAAAAGTTGGTTTATTTTAGTAATTCAATTTTTAAAAAAAAATGAAACTCATCTAGATTCATTACACACAGGGTGATATATTTTGAGTGTTTTTCTTTTAATTTTGATGGTTATGGCTTCAAGCTAGTAAAAACCCCAAATTCAGTTTCTCAAAAAATAGAATATTAAATAAAATGAATTTTAATAAATGAATTTTTTAATAGAACTGTTGACCAACTGAAACATATGTCCATGTGCACACTCAATACTTGGTCGGGGCTCCTTTTGCATAAATTACTGCATCTATGCGGCATGGTATGGACGCTATCAGCCTGTGGCACTGCTGAGGTGTTGTGGAGGCCCAGGTTGCTTTGATAGCAGCCTTCAGCTCGTCTGCATTGTTGGGTCTGGTGTCTCATCTTTCTCTTGACAAGACCCCTTACAGTGGGGCAAAAAAGTATTTAGTCAGCCACCAATTGTGCAAGTTCTCCCACTTAAAAGATGAGAGAGGTCTCCAATTTTCATCATAGGTATACCTCAACTATGAGAGACAAAATGAGGGGAAAAAAAATCCAAAAAATCACATTGTCTGATTTTTAAAGAACTTATTTGCAAATTATGGTGGAAAATAAGTATTTGTTCACCTACAAACAAGCAAGATTTCTGGCTCTCGCAGACCTGTAACTTCTTCTTTAAGAGGCTCCTCTGTCCTCCACTCGTTACCTGTATTAATGACACCTGTTTGAACTCGTTATCAGTATAAAAGACACCTGTCCACAACCTCAAACAGTCAGACTCCAAACTCCACTATGGCCAAGACCAAAGAGCTGTCAAAGGACACCAGAAACAAAATTGTAGACCTGCACCAGGCTGGGAAGACTGAATCTGCAATAGGTAAGCAGCTTGGTGTGAAGAAATCAACTGTGGGAGTAATTATTAGAAAATGGAAGACATACAAGACCACTGATAATCTCCCTCGATCTGGGGCTCCACGCAAGATCTCACCCCGTGGGGTCAAAATGATCACGAGAACGGTGAGCAAAAATCCCAGAACCACATGGGGGGACCTAGTGAATGACCTACAGAGAGCTGGGACCAAAGTAACAAAGGCTGCCATCAGTAACACACTACGCCACCAGGGACTCAAATCCTGCAGTGCCAGACGTGTCCCCCTGCTTAAGCCAGTACATGTCCAGGCCTGTCTGAAGTTTGCTAGAGAGCATTTGGATGATCCAGAAGAGGATTGGGAGAATGTCATATGGTCAGATGAAACCAAAATAGAACTTTTTGGTAAAAACTCAACTTGTCGTGTTTGGAGGAGAAAGAATGCTGAGTTGCATCCAAAGAACACCATACCTACTGTGAAGCATTGGGGTGGAAACATCATGCTTTGGGGCTGTTTTTCTGCAAAGGGACCAGGACGACTGATCCGTGTAAAGGAAAGAATGAATGGGGCCATGCATCATGAGATTTTGAGTGAAAACCTCCTTCCATCAGCAAGGGCATTGAAGATGAAACGTGGCTGGGTCTTTCAGCATGACAATGATCCCAAACACACCGCCTGGGCAATGGAGGAGTGACTTTGTAAGAAGCATTTCAAGGTCCTGGAGTGGCCTAACCAGTCTCCAGATGTCAACCCCATAGAAAATCTTTGGAGGGAGTTGAAAGTCCGTGTTGCCCAGCGACAGCCCCAAAACATCACTGCTTTAGAGGAGATCTAATGGGCCAAAATACCAGCAACAGTGTGTGAAAACCTTGTGAAGACTTACAGAAAACGTTTGACCTCTGTCATAGCCAACAAAGGGTATATAACAAAGTATTGAGATGAACTTTTGTTATTGACCAAATACTTATTTTCCACCATAATTTGCAAATAAATTCTTTAAAAATCAGACAATGCGATTTTCTGGATTTTTTTTTTCCCTCATTTTGTCTCTCATAGTTGAGTTATACTGATGAAAATTGGAGACCTCTCAAGTGGGAGAACTTGCACAGTTGGTGGTTGACTAAATACTTTTTTGCCCCACTGTAAATTCTCTATGGGGTTTAGGTCAGGAGAGTTTGCTGGCCAGTTAAACACAGTGATACCATGGTCATTAAACCAGGTTTTGGCACTTTTGGCAGTGTGGGCAGGTGCCAAGTCCTGCTGGAAAATTAAATCAGCATCTCCATAAAGCTTGTCAGTAGAGGGAAGCATGAAGTGCTCTAAAATTTCCTGGTAGACGGCTGTGCTGACTTTGGTCTTGACAAAACACAGTGGACCAATACCAGCAGAAGACATGGCTCCCTAAATCAGGTGCCAAGTCCTGTCATTTGGAAATCAAGGTCCCAGAGTCTGGAGGAAGAGTGGAGAGGCACAAAATCCAAGTTGCTTGAGGTCCAGTGTGAAGTTTCCACAGTCGGTGATCATTTGGGGAGCCATGTCACCTGCTGGTGTTGGTCCACTGTGTTTTATCAAGTCCAAAGTCAGTCACCTCAGCAGTGCCACAGGCTGATTGCCTCCATGCCACGCTGTACTGATGCAGTAATTCAGGCAAAAGTAGCCCCAACCAAGTACTGAATGTGTACATGGGCATACTTTTCAGTTGGCCAACACTTCAATTAAAAATCTTTTATTTTAATTAATTTTATATAATCTACTTTTTGGAAAAACTGAATTTGGGGTTTTCATGAGCTTGTAAGCTATAACCATCAAAATTAAAAGAAATAAACACTTAAAATATATCAGCCTATGTGTAATGAATCTATATAATATAGGAGTTTCATTCTTTGAATCGTTTTGATGACATTCTAATTTAATGAGCTGCACCTGTATAGAGGAAAGGAAAGGAGCAAGAACACAAAAACAAAAAAGCCAAAACAGACTTGAAAGCTTCAAACAACCGTGATGCTGATTTAAAGTGAAATTATCCAGGCCTAAGAGACGTACAACCCAAAGTGCACCGCCCCACTGTGAAGCACGGTGGTGGGAGTATTATGTTGTGAGGATAGTTTTGTGTATCTGGAATGGGGAATCTCATCAAGGTTGAAGGAATCACAAAGAAAGAAGGATATGTGAAGATTTTGGGGCAAAAAAACCCCTCAAGCAATCAGCAGCAGAACTGGGTCTGAGTCGTTGTTTTGTCTTCCAACACGACAATGGCCCAAAACATACACGTCACTCTTGGTGAAGAACTACCTCCAGAAGACCAAAGTGAACATTGACTGGCCTGCTCAAAACCTTGACTTGAATCCTACTGAAAATCTGTGATGTGAACTGAAGACCAAGGTCCATGCCAGATCATCAAATCTGGAGGAGCTTGAGATAATACAAGATGGATTTCTTTAAACATGGCTGTACCACATGAAATCTGTTTGGTTTTAGATGATGATGTTGTTTTTGGCTAAAGCACACAGGAGGCAGGATGCAGAACACTCACTGGAGGACTTGAGGATCTGTTTGAAAACACCCCAGATTTGCCCTTCATTTGTGTTTTTGTCATCAAGCCTTCATTGTGTAATATTGCCTGCTCTATCTTTAGTGGATTGTCCACATCAAGTCTTTTATCCTCAGCAAAAGCAAGCAACCAATAGAATGTCAAACTAAAATCCACCATAGCTAATGAGGAGAGGTTATTTATCTCTTAACCACTCTTAATTATTTCTAGTCAGATTCTTTTGTGTAGAATTTCTCTTATCTGACTTTGCACTTAATAACTTTGTCTTTTCTTAATTTCAGGCCAAAGGCAAAGTCTGCGCTATTGGTACGATCGTGAGTGGTTAAGCAATGGTCATATGTATGGGCTGTCCTTCCTGGAGAACTATTCGCACCAAAATGCCAAGAAGATCACCACCACCCACCAGCTCCTGGGGGATGTGCACCACGTGGTGGAGATCCTCAATGGACTGCAGCTCAAAATGAGCGTCTTACAGTGAGTACATTGGAACTTTATGAAGTTATTGTTAGACAGGAAGTGTCTAATTTATTCAGCTGCGTTTTAATGAACTGTTTACTTTTTTAGGAACAACTCTCACCCTGACTTGCAGCTATGGCGGCAGCCCTGGAAGCATTTGGAGAGGGCAAATATCGCCTCAGACTCATATCAGAGCAGTAACGCAGCTCCATCTCCTGTGACTCCCGATGAGGACATGAGACGGGGAGAGATTTTAATGTCCAATGCTCTGGAAAAGTTGAGCCGGGCTGCTACAGCTGCCTCCTCCTCCTCCTCCTGCTCCTCCTCCCCTTTCCCGTCCTTCCACGAATCGTACATTACCAGTGAACATTGCTACCAGAAACCACGGGCATATTACCCAGCAGTAGAGCAGCGGCTGGTGGTGGAGACCAGACAAGGCTCTGAGCTGGAGGACAGCATGAGGAGCACAGAGGAGCTGCTGGAAAGGGAACAGCGTTATGGAAGTTTGCTGGGGACAGACAAGCCCAAGTCAGCTAACAACAGCAACAAGGTCAGAGTATTGTTTGTGAATGAAAATATTACTTTGAAGAGAAGTTGATGTGTGAATCTGATTTGAAACTCTGCAGTCTGTAAGCGCACATCTTGTGTGGACATTAGATATGAGGCACTCGGGTCATTACAAGTTTTGTTTCAGCGTCACTTTGATTACCATTGTTCATGCAGTCATAAGACTTTACTGATGGCATAACTTCTGATACTGGAATTTAATTGTGGGGAAAAAATATTTAAAATACCATTTTCCGGTTGGTTGTATTGCAAGTTTTCATGGCAACTGTATTCAAATATAGGTGAAATACCGACTCTGGCGGCTCGTTGACATTACTGGGCTTTCCTCGCTCATTTGGCTTTAATCCAAAATGCTCCCGCACCGGAGCTTTGGAATCAATTCAGTTTATTTATCCAAACTTTCTGAAATTGTGCAGTTGTCTAGAAACTTAGCCACAAGCAGCCCTCTGCTCTTGTTGTTTTTAGCACAGCTGTGCTGAAGTGGCTCTACTCTTTACACATTGCCATTGACAACGGACACATATGGCTTACGTCATCGGTGAGCGCCTTTTGTTTACGAGAAGCGCGGTCTCAAGAGACTGCACAGTAGACAGCAACATAGTGAACACTTAAACATTATGGACCTTACAGTTTTCAGTCTTTTTTCCCAGTGGAATTCACTTACACAACTGCTATATTATAAAATGATTGTCAGTACGACTAGTCACATGGAGCATACTACATCCTACACACGTATAAATGTGTTCGTACGTGCATAACTAGCCTGTCTGTTCAAGCCAAAACAGAGGGCTTTACAGTGAGAAGCAGTCATACTTTTTGGTTTGGTTGGGACAAACTTAATATTGTGAACGGACATTTGAGCTAGCAGCTAGCTGCTTCACCTTCTCTCGGTGTTCCCCCTGTGTGAACATTAGCCCCACCTCCACAGAGAGGGTGCTGACTGACAGGAGAGGGACAGAGGCAGCGCAACTGGCTGAAATGTTGGCAGATTATGTAAACAAATACATGTAAACAGTAATATATCAATCAATCGGTCAATCCAAGCTTTATTTATGTAGCAATTTTCATACAAAAGTTGCATTTTTTTATTTATTTATTTTTTTATTTTACCATTATTTAACCAGGAAAGATCCCATTGAGATCGCAGATCTCTTTTGCAAGGGAGTCCTGGTCAAGAGGCAACTTCACAACCCACATCACAAAGCAAAGAGACTGTAGTTAAAACAGCTAAGAAAATCATAAAAACAAATGGGAAGAAATAGAATGAAATATCTAAAAATGACAAGCCATTGATTGCATTTCCAGGTCCTTCAGAAAAAAATAGAAATGATCCAGAGAAACCAGATTTCTAAGTTTTAAAGTGCCTTGTAATTTGTTCCAGTCAGAAGAAGCACGATACTGAAACACTGTTTTCCCACTCTGTGTGAACACTGGGGACAGTCAGAATATAAAAGTCCTGTGATCGTAGCCCATAAAGTGCTTCACACATTAAAATAAAAGTTAACCTCCCCATACACATACACGCACACACTTGCATCCGTACACGCACAAACACACACACTAACTTTTGTCTATGTGAGACTTATGACTGAGCACCGAGGATCCAAGTGAGGAAGCACCGTCACTAGGGAGCCATCACCAACAGGGAAAGGGCCGAGTCCACAGCTACAGGGACACCACCTCTGAGACCGCCCAAGTCCAGTTTGAGGGATCGACACTGCAGGTGTGGTGCCGCAGTGTACTGCCCCCTCGGCTGGGTAGATCAGGGCAATCACAGGCCAGCACCCTGCAGCCAGAAAACAGACACAGTTCCCTGGGGGAGGCTGGAGCCTGGACAGGAAGATTAAAAAATAAAGCAATCACTGATAACTAAAAAGATAAATTGTTGATAAACAGACTAGACAGTTAAGATAACTAAAAGAATAAAACACTTAAATACAGACAAAAATTCAACAGTATTAATAATTAGTAGTAAAATAAATCATTGTGGCCAGAACATTATAAAGTAGGTTTAAAATCATAAAGTAACCCTTTAACTGTCCACATTAAATGGATGGGTTGCGCACCCCCAGTGGCACAGCGCAGCAACTGCGCCTGTCAACTTATTGACATTCCCTGGCTATACAGAGAATTTGTACTGATCTGTATTGATCTGACAGTTCAGAAGGTGGCAGACACGTGCCGGAGGAATCATGGCTGACATGGAATACAGCAAAGAAGAAGAAATCCTCATTATTATTATTATTCCTTTTTCCGCTTTGAGCTTCCAGCACCAATGTGGACGCCGCCATGTTCGGTCATGGCTGCCGCGATTGTGACTGAAACTGCATGAAATGGGAAAAATAGCCACGTAATACAAACGAAATTCACGTGGGATAATCATAAGAGTTTGTACATGTGGTACACGGTGTAACTGACTGACCAAACACGAAGCATCGACTACGATGGGCGAAAAACTGAGCTACCAGTACCAAGATGGCGGCGCCCGCGATCGTCATGCATTGTCACAGGAAAAATGCACCAAACACAAAAAATAGCCGCGTAATACAAATGAAATTCACGTGGGATAATCATAAGAGTTTGTACATGTGGTACACGATGTAAATGACCGAGCAAATGCAAACCATCGATCATGATGGACAAAAATGGACCGGTCACGTGGGCGAACGAGCCTCCCCCTCCTGGCAACAGGTAAGAGAGAAATATTTTTTTTCACATTTTATTGATTTTTTTGGTTCATATTCTTTGAAGATTAGATAAAAACATACCCCTGTAGACAAAACGGCTTAAAAAAATGGACCATTCTTTCTGTAAATGAGTCTAAAGTCCAATTTTGATTGGGTTATGTAATTCATATAGCTGCCGTGACATTATACAAATTAGATGCGTAAATTTATTCCTATATGAAACTTTGGATCATATTCTACATCTTTCTAATTGACAGTAAGCCATTATCTCTTGTAACTTTGAAGTTATAGCCTTGGAAATCTGAACTATTTTATTGACAAAATTTTTTTTACCTCTCTTGACTACTAGGGTTCTTGACCACCCTTTAACCATTCCATTTCGCCATACAGCGCCTAGGACAACTAAAGGGTTAAGACGATTAATATAAGAAACTAATCCAAAGCTAAGTTAAAATAGTAGGTCTTGAGCCTGCTTTTAAAAACATGAACATTCTCGGCAGCCCTGATATTCTCTGGTAGGCTGTTCCACAGACGTGGGCCATAGTAACTAAAAGCAGTCTCACTGTGGGTGCGTGTTCTGACAGTAGGGATAATTAAAAGACCAGTGCCAGAGGACCTCAGGGGCCGTGGGGGCTCATATGTTAAAAGCAATTCTGATTAATAAGGAGGCCCAAGACCACACAGACATTTATAAACTAGTAAAAGAACCTTAAAGTCGATCCTGAAGGACACGGGGAGCCAGTGCAGTGACTTTTGAACCAGTGTGATGTGAGCCTACCGTTTGGTCCTCGTCAGAACACATGCAGCTGAATTCTGTAATAACTGCACATTTGAAATAGTCATTTTGGAAAGATCAGAGAGCAGGGTATTACAGTAATCAATACGTCTGGTGATGAAAGCATGCATCAGTAGCTCCATGTTTGCTTGAGAGGAAAGTGGGCAGACTCTGGCTATGTTCTTTAGGTGGTAAAATCCTGGTCATGTTATATTTTTGATGTGGAGTAAAACCAAGCTCAGTCTAAGGCTGTGGTCACACTGCAGGTCTTAATGCTCAATTCTGATGTTTTGCCGAGAGCCGATTTTTTTGTGTGGATGTTAACATTGTCATTTAAATGCGACCCCCATCAGACTCCAGTGTCTGGATCAAGTCTACAGCTATGAAGTGACCCGCATGCGCAGAAGAAAATGTAACGTCACACAGCATTGTGTTTACGGAAGTAAATATGAGCCCTGAATGATTGAGGGGGACAGAACGTCTTCACCTCGATGCAATGCAGTAAAATAAAATGTTAAAATCATTCAGAAATGATAATGCACAAAATAAATGAGACCAGCTTCATTCCTCTACACGCCAGATGACCGCTGTGATCAGCTCTGCTTTAACAGAACTGATTGATTAACAGCTTTATTGAAAATGAGACCCTGTGTTTCAATAGGATTACCTGTAGAAATAAGGATGATAATAAATAATCCTAGCGATTACAATAGGGCTCTCGCCCACTGATGTTGTCAGCGGCTTGGGCCCTAATAAACAGCGTGGCTCGTACCAGCGGTGTAAAACTGGTCACACACAGGAAGGAAAAGCTGCCACAGACTCTCCTGTCCTGGACAGTGCGTTTTCGTATCCCCGTATCTGGTCATTCTGCTTCACAGTCATGTCAGTATTAACTTTACATTTTAGATATTACAGTGGCCAGGACTCACGGTGTGCTGTTTACAGGGAAAAAGGAATTTGCAGCATCCAGTAAATGTTCCATTACTGTGTGTCTGCTTGTCTGACGGTTTCAGCCCTGAACCCCCCCCCCCCCCCCCCCAAAAAAAAAAAAAAACCAACACTTTTTTGAAGTTGTTGTGCAGTCGGAGCTGACAAAATTATGATCCAGTGATAAAGGGAAGATGATTGATTTATCTGTCTCACTTCACTGAGGAAAAAGTCGGATGAAATGCGACACAACTGTTCAGACTGAGGTCACTTTGGAAAATATCAGATACTGTACATATCCAAACTAGGACCACAAATGAAGATGGCCTGAGTCTGGTGTGAAAAAATCTGATGCGTGCTGTTCAGACTGTCATTAAAAAATCAGATATGGGTTACATGTGCAAAAAAATGAGAATTGAGCATTGAAACTTGCACTGGAATGTAGCCTAAAATGACGCCCAAATTTTTAACATGTTGGGATGGGGTAAAGTACAGACTATGTAATTTTGGTAAAATATTCTCTCTCAGAGCTTCAGGACCAGTGACTGCAACTTAGGTTTTGTCCTGGTTAAGCTGAAGAAAGTTTGCTGCCACCCGTTATTTAATGGCTAAAATACAGTTATAAAGGGTTTTGATTGAGTCCATGTCATCAGGAGGCACAGCGATATACAGTTGGGTGTCATCAGCATAACTATGGAAATTAATACCGTGTCTCCTGATAACATCCCCAAGGGGCAGCATGTACAAATTAAAAAGTATTGGACCTAAAATTAACTTCAGTTTTGTCCTGGTTAAGCTGAAGAAAGTTTGCTGCTATCCATGGCCCTTTTCCACTAGTACCTGTTTGGCCTGGTACAGCACGGTACAGTTTTATTCAGTTCAGCCCGCTTGTGTTTCCATTACACCAGAGTGCCGCTTGATGTGGGTGGGATTTGTTACAGGGAGGCGGGACAACCCTCCTGTGACATAAAACACGTGACACACAATCAACACAAAATGAAAACACAAGATGGAGGATCACAAGACGATGATTTACTTACTGCTCGCTCTGTGGCTTTTTGTCAAGGCAAAACAGGACAGCCAGAGAAGGCTACGTGTGGCGAGACGAAACACGGAGGAAAGGTACAGGAGACTTTTGGATGCCGTCGTGGAATTTCGATATGCATTTGAGTATGAAGCGAAATCTTCCATTACAATTTGAATCCGAAAACATGAGGATGGCAACTAGAAGTTGCATACGGATGTGGAGTAGGATGAGGCCGAGGATGAGGGTAAGCTAACGATCGCTAATGCTTGCTACAGTCATTATAATCCCGCGTACTACGTTGTGGTGGCGGCAGGTTATCGCTATTAAAGGCATTAAAATATGTACAGTATGCTATCTGTGTGTTTCAGATGGGTGCTTTGTTGCGAAATAATCGCTGCAAACCGTCGGCCTGGACATTGGACCGTGCCTCACAGTGGTGGGAGGATGTTGTTATTCTTGAATCATGGGTGTAGAGGAGCAGGGCAGAGATGTACGAGATGCTCTGATGCAGTACTTGTGTAGCAATAATGACTAAACACTTGAGTGCCTTCCCATTCATGTGCCTACACATGTCCAAGTTTTGTATTATTAAAATAAAAATTTTTTGTACCCTTTTCAGATACATCTTCTCTTTTGTTTATAAGGGTTATTTATGAAGGTAAGAGGGATTAAATGCTGAAAGACAGGGGAAGCCGTCTACAAGTAATCCAGCAGTTACATATGTCACTTTTGGTTTGATGCAAGTCTGTTAACAGAATTATGAATCATGTGTTGAAACAAGTTAAATCCCATGTAACCTTATCCCATTATACTGAAAAACTTAATGTTTTGTTAACCTTTTCTTACCCCTTAGCATTCCTGGCAGTTTTCCAGTGTGGAAAAATAGAATTTTGGTCAAGAAAGACCTTTCTTTATTCACCATTACACACAGATGACATGAAAACATTGCACGGCTGGATTTTCAAAATGTATCTAAATATTTTTTAACTACAATGTCAGGATACACTGCATCACAAGATTTTGTTGCTCTGAAACTGCTCCCACAACCTGCAGTCATGAGAAAAAATTAGGACACCCTGTATTCTGTGTTGAGTTTGCATGTTCTCTCTGTGCTGCGTGGGTTTACTCCGGGAGCTCCTGTTTCCTCCCACAATCCAAAGACATGCATGTTAGGTTAATTGGCTGTTCTAAATTGTCCCTAGATATCTGTTTCCTATAGGCCCTTAGAATAGAGGGTTAGTACTAGTGAAAGCGCTTTGAGCGGTCTTTGTGACTAGAAAAGCGCTATATAAAGCCTGTTTTCCACTAGCCCAGCACACCTCGGTACGGCTCGATTCACTTCAGTACGGCTCGGAATGCTTCTGTCTCCATTAGCACAGTGTTGCGGGGCAGCAGCAGATTCTCAGCGAGGCGGGGCCACACTCCCGTGATGTTATGCACCGGACTGAGTCCTTATTTACACGAGACAAAAAATGGAGGATCCAAGGATTATTGCCTTGCTCGCTCTGTGGTTTTATCTCACAATTAATTTTATCTCATAATTAAGCTGCAACAACACAAGTCACTTTTGTTTTGAATTAACTGCCAAATGACCTAAAAATAATGAGCTGAAACTTGTTTTTATTCGTATTAAATAATGAGACGGTGGCACACTGTCCAACACCACATCCTAGGGCATTTTGGATGTACTGAATTAAAAAAATTCATGTTTTTCACCTTCAGGTCAACGTTTGGAACAACAGTATTATTATTTTCCGTTTAGATGATGCTACACTCCTTCGAAAGTATTGTAAATCTCTGAATTTGGAATGCCGATAGAACATTCAATTTACATATACTTGTACCTTTGACTTGGTGCTAATTTTTTATGATATTTCAATAAAAAGAACAGAAAGCTTACAAAAAGATTTCTTTTTTGGTCTAGTTAAAAATTACATTACCTTTACAATGGTTGACCCTCAGCATCATTTTGATCAGACTAGGCAATGGAATTTCTATGTAATTATACTGTTTTATAATTCAGTGTTATAACAGACAAACCACATTTTCCAAAACAATTCCATATTATTATATACAAAATATTAAAATAAAAAAAAACTTTGCAACACAACATGAAGGTTAATCGACATTTTATACACGCCGACCACTGAGTGCTGAGGCTCGGTAGAATTAATCCGTCTCTGCCAGCTGTGGGTCAGGAAGGCTCGGTTGAATAATCCGTGCGGGCTGTCGCGGCGGACGCGTGGGATGATTCTACAAGGAAAATGCACACAATAAAATACAGCACGAAATATATACAGAAAAGACAATAGTTTTTAACAAGAATACATAAGCTTATTTCAGCGTATTGTTCACATGAATAATTACAATAAAAGCTTTAGTCCGCAGTGTGCTGCAATAAAGCAGCGATCCATCCACAAATGAACAGCTTTTTTATTGCATAAATAAACTGAGCGTCTTACCGAATATATTTGCGAAAAAACGCACAATAAAAAAAAATTAAAACTCACCGTTAAAGGACTCCGATGTCGAGACCTCCCGGTATATTTTTTCATTCCGGGCGGCTCCGTCTAACTCGCGCTACGTTCGTCTGACAATGCAGTCAGCAGACACTGCAGCTCCTTACTGGTCCATGGAACACCCTTATTACGCGAAGCCATTTTTGATAGAGAATAAATGAAAATAGCACAGCAATACACTGAAAAGGAACCGCCAACAGTGGTTGCGTGCTGAGTAAAGGCGGTCGTGAAGATTCTTTTTTTTTTTTTTTTTTCAAAAACTTTATTGAGAAGGTCGTGAAGATTTGGTAGATGAGGAGGAGGAGAGGGGCGGTTACAACCTGACCAATCAGCGCCGGTTACAACCTGACCAATCAGCGGCGACCAGTCTGTTAACGTCACAACACGGCACAGCTCAGCACTGCTGTACCCTGCCCTGCAGCGGGGCTGAGAATCGCTGCTGTTAAACCGTGTTGGGGCTTGTGGAAAAGCGTACAAAGCGTGCTGAGCCGTCCCGTGTCGCGCTAAAGCGTGCTAGTGGAAAAGGCCCTTAAGTGTTGGTTAGTTAGTTAGTATTAGCCTGTGTGGTTTTTTGTGAGGTATTTGGACATGTGGATATTTAATATCAATGTTAAAAATACAGGGACATTCATGTAATACAACTAAACAATTAAAAATGAAGTAGACTTTTTTCAAATTTTCTGTAAAATGTAATTCTAAACAGTGAGGAATAAATTAGGACACCCCCACATTCATTCCCACCTAAAATGGCTAAAATAAATGTTTTATGCAAATAACAACAAAACCAGGGTTTGACATAGATATGAATATTTCTTAATACAGAACTGATTTTTTTTTTAAGTTTTTGTAAAGGGTATACATGTCATTACAGCATTGCATTGTTTACATTTTCATCACATATTCCCTTTTTTTTGTTTTTTGACAAGATTGAAAAAAAAATTATTACAACACCCTTTTTTTAAGAGAAAGAAAAGAAAAATTTAAAAAAATGAAAAAAAAAGAGAGAAGAAAAATAAAGGAACATCTGAGTAGCCTTGGAACAAAGAGAGGAGCCATTATTGAAATGGTTTTTGTCAAAGATTAGATCTGATGGAAGACACTTATGCGTTCCAGGGTTGCCAAAAGTTCCAAGAACCCATCCATGTCCTGTCTCAGTGCAAATGTCAACTTTTCCATCAAATAAATGTCCCGAATCACGTTAATCCAATCTTCAGGTGCAGGACAGTCTCTCGACATCCATTTTTTTGTTAGTGCTTTTTTTACTTGCTCTGTTAAAACATTGAATAAGTATTTTTCTCCTCGTCTTTCCAGTAATTCCGGTAGTAAACCCAAATACAAAGTTACAAAAGAAAAGGAAACTGTTACTTTGAATATTTTCCCCCAATATTGTCTGTACATTGGTCCAATGTTTGTGGATAACTGGGCATGACCAAAACACATGAAAATGATTTGCAGTCTTTTCACCACACAAGTGCCAACAATTCAACCCTTTACGAGTAAATTTGTTTTGTGCAGGTGTTCTGAAAAATCGTACCAAATTCTTCCATCCAAATTCTCTCCACAGCAGGGATGAGGTACTTTTCCACTGTTATTTAGTTTTTCCCATATTTCCAATTGTAAAGTGAAATTCCCCTCTTTTTCCCATTTCTCTTTTATATATGATGTGTTGTCTCCTTTTAAATCTTGAAGACCATGGTATATGTTAGAGAAATATCTGATCCCTGGGATCCCTTTATATGCCATTAAGAAGACCTTCAGAACACCTGACTGGGCCCTTTCCAAATCCTCCTTTTTAAGTATATTGTTTATGTGGTGTCTAAGCTGAAAGAACCTGTAAAGGTCTTGATTTATTAGACCTTGTTTTTTCAAATCTTCAAAACTTCTTAAAGTTTGCCCTTTAAAAAAAAGTCATAATATTTTATCAGTCCGTTCTCTTTCCACTTTTTAAATCTAGTGTCTGTTTTATTAGGCTTAAAATCCTGATCATAGGAAATCCATTGCAATAATCGATAGGGTTCTTTAGTTTGATTCTCTCTGACTATCTTAAACCAAATTTTTAGCGGGGTCTCTATCCATGGGTTAGTGTTATTCAAATGTTTAAGTAAGGCATTATTCCCTATTATCGCCTGTAGGGGATTGTCACTTATTTGGCATTCTATCTCCTTCCATTGTGCAGTGTAGAATGGGTTACATATCTCTACTAAAGTTTTAATTTGTGCGGCTTTAAAATAGTCCCTGATATTTGGCAGCGCGAGCCCACCTTTGTCTTTGTTTAGCTGTAGGGTTCTATACGTGATTCTTGGTCTCTTACCCTGCCATATGAATCTTGAGATCCTTCTGTCCAGTTCTTGCCATGTTTTTTTTTTTTTTTGGAGGTTCTACCGGTATTGTTTGGAAAAGGTATAGAAGACGTGGAAGTATATTCATTTTGACTGCTTCAGTTCTTTGTGCAGTACCCAAGAATGGTATCATATTCCATCTTGCTAGATCAGATTTTATTTTTGCCGTCAGTGGATCATAGTTTAGTGTTATAATTTTGTTGAGTTGTTTCGGGATATTGACCCCCAGATATTTCATAGATTCCATCTCCCAGTTAGTTTTGAATTTGCTTAGTAAATATTGATTTGGGTTATAGTTGAATGTTAAAATTTGGGTTTTATGCATGTTCAATTCGTACCCCAATAACTCTCCATACTCTGAAAAAACTGAGGTTAGTTCTGGAAAAGAGGTGTCCGGCTGCCCCAGGTTTATTAAAATGTCATCAACAAAGAGTGCTATTTTATGTTCCTTCTGACCAAGTGTAATACCTTGGAATTTTTTGATTCCGTCTTATCCATTGGCTCAGAGGTTCTATGAAGATTGCAAAGAGCAGTGGAGACAAGGGGCAGCCCTGATGACATCCGCTTTCCAGTTCAAAGGATGATGATTATTTACCGTTAATCCTTATTTTAACTGTTGGGTTTTTTATATAATGCCTGGATAGTTCTAATGAAGTTGTTATGAAAATTGAAACTGGACAAGATTCTATATAGGAAAGCCCAGTCAACCAAATCAAATGCTTTATCAGCATCTCATCCCAGTATGGCTGCATTTAAATTACATTTTTTTATGTGATGAATTATGTGTAAAGTGCGTCTAATGTTATCTTGTGTCTGTCTTTGTCTTATAAAACCTGTTTGGTCTAAATGAATTAAGTCTGTCAGTATATTTTCTAACCTTTTGGCAAGGATAGCGGTAAAAAGTTTATAGTCCTGATTTAACACACTGATTGGTCTGTAGTTGGAGCAGTCTAGTTTATCCTTTTCAGGTTTAGGTATGACTGCAATGACCCCTTCTCTCCAGGAGGGGGGGATTTCCCCTGTGTGGAGGACATAGTTAAATGTTTTCAGGAGGAGAGGAGATGGTTGCTGTTTAAAAGTTTTGTACCTCTCTGCTGTATAACCATCTGCTCCTGGGGATTTGTTAGTTTTAAGTTTCATAATTGCGTTTTCTAATACTTTAGGTTGTATTTCTGACAGTAGTGTTTTATTTTGTGACTCAGTAAGTTGGGGAAGATTTAGTGTATTTAGGAAGGCTCCGGATGTGTCTTTTTTGTGTTTTTTGAGAGTGTACAAGTTCTTGTAGTAATTCTCAAAGCTTTTAAGAATTTCCTGAATTCTAATTTTTATTTCCTTTGATACTGGGTCTCTGATTTTGTAGATTGCTCTCTCCGTTTGTTGTTTCCTCAATTTGTAGGCTAGTAATTTAACCGATTTGCTACCTGTTTCATAATATTTTTGTTTCAGAAATGTAAGTTTCTTCTGGATTTCTGTTGTGTAGATCTCGTTTATTTGTTTCATTTCCTTAATTTTGAGTGAGTCATTAGAATGGGTGTTGTCTTTGTGCTCCTTTTCTAGTTTCTTAAGTTCTGACTCTAATGTGATTAGTTTTTCTTGTCTCAGTTTCTTTTGGAGTGCCAGTTTTGCCATAATCTTTCCCCTTATTACAGCTTTGCATGCGTCCCACAGTATTAAAGGGGATACTTCTCCATTATCATTTTCTTCGAAATATCTGAGAGTATCTGATTCCAATTCATCTTTCAGTGGTCCTTTCAGCACATTTGAATTTAACCTCCGAGAAAATGTATTATTTGTGTATTTTTGGATATTTAAGTTCATATAGATCGGACTGTGGTCAGAGAGATCCATCAGTCCTATTTTACATGTTTTTACTCTTCCAGTGTCTATTAAACATAAAAAATAGTCAATCCTTGAATATGATGAATGTGGTGCTGAGTAAAATGTATAATCTTTTACACTGGGGTTGAATTCCCTCCACACGTCACAGATTCCCATTTCATTTAGTAGCATCCTAGTTTTTCCTACAATGAGTGTTATTTTGATGTGGAGAATTACCTGATGCATCCCAGTATGGATTCAGTCTTAGATTGAAGTCTCCACCACATATCACTAAACCTTGGGCTTTAGTTATCATTACGTCAAATACATTTTTATAAAATTTCCAGTTAGCCCCTGGAGGTGCATATACTATTCAGCAGGGTGATATCTTCTCCCTCTAGCCGACCAAGTACCATGCTAAATCTTCCTTCTTTATCTTTGTGTTCTGAATTTTTTTCAAATATAATTTTGGTTGAGATCAATGTCGCTACCCCCCTCCTTCTCCCTGACTTATATGAAGATGAAGAGATCAGTTTAAACCCTTGTCTATTAAGTTTAGTGTGTTCCAAGTCTGTTAGGTGGGTCACCTGTAAAAATGTTATTCCTGCTTTGTCTTTTTTTCATTTTGCCTAGAATCTTGGATCTTGATTTGGATTCAGGATCCCTTTTACATTATATGAGATTATTTTGGTTGAACCCTGTTTCTCCATTGTATTGTCTTATTTAGTATAATAGTATAGTGGCCCTCTTTTATGCTACTCAAAAACTGAAGGAGTTTTCTAATCTAATCTAATCACCCTTTATTGTCATTCAACTGTACAACCAGTCATGTACAGCAGAAGGAGATTGTGCTTTACCTATCCACCGTGTCAATCACACACACCCCAAGTGTAGAATCAGAGGGCCGCTGCCATGCAAGGCGCCGCCACAAATTTTCCCTCCTCCATTCCATTTTTGCTGAGCACCAAGCTGGACGGCAGGAAGTTCCACTTTTATATGGTCTTCGGCATGATCCGGCCGGGATTTGAACCCCTGCCTCCCAGGTGTGGGGCGGATGCTCTACCAACTGAGCCACCACTCTGGTAATTATTAAATATTAAGAACATAAAAAACATTAAGAACATAGTATATAAAACTTTAAAACAAAAAACTGTCAAAAGATCTTCCTGAACTGAGGTCTTTTTAGCGACCTTTGAGGAGCATTGATGGTGTGTTGGCTCTTAGGGAAATTCCTCAAACTTTGTTACATGTTGAGGGCCCTCTTTTACCCCTGTAAGTTGTCCCATGTTTTTAACATGATTTTCGGATCCCAATCTGAACTTGTCTAGATTTTTTTATTTTTTTTTAAAATGCCTATACTCTATGAAATTATGCACTATCTCCCACCACCATCACAGCAAACAATCACGGTAATACAGTATTTGTTAGTGTGGAGAGTTCATGTGGTTCATTGTCACATTTCTATTTTAACAAGTTTTTTTTTTTAAGACTTGTTTCTAATATTATGACTGTTCCATGAAATGTTTTACCATCCACGAAATATTTTATGAATATTTAATATTTAATATATGCGTTTGAAAGCGCAGTTTCTTCTCGCTTAGTACCTTTTAGCGTCATTGTATTCCCGACGTTTTTTAAGGACCTCCGGGGCGTAGTCATGCTCCACAAAAACTTTTCTTTCTTGGTGCTTAAATCCTTTTTTCTGCCAAGCCAATCTCAAAACCTCTTCTTTTGTTCTGAAGTTGGAAAACTTCACCACCACCGATCGTGGGGGGGCTTCCGCCGACGGCCTTGGGGCTAATGAACGGTGCGTCCTTTCTATCTTCAAGTCGGTGGATGGGGGAATTTCCAACTTTTCTCTCAGTATGGTTTCCACGCATGCAGCCATTGTGGTGAAACCATCCTCAACTCCTTCTTTCAGACCATGAATTCTTATGTTGTCCCTTCTTTGTCTTCCTTCCAGGTCGGTTAGCTTAGCCTCCAGTCTTGTCTGTCGTTTGAGTAATTCCAGCGTGGTTTCCTCCAGCCCTTTTATTCTTTCCTCTGCTTCCATGATTCTGGCCTCAGCCTGGTCCACTCTGTTGTTTCTCCTTTTTATTTCGTCTTTAAGCTGACAAAATTCGGCCCCACACTCTTGGCAAAATTCTCTTAATTCTTGAAGTATCGTTTTTAAGCTAGCCGTGTTGCTAGCCTCATTTTGCTCCTCCATTTCCGAGAGGTTATTGTCTTCGAGATCAGTTTCTCTGGCCGATGCGTGTCTTGGCCTGGTAAATGTCGATCTCTTCTGTTTTCCTTTGGGCATAATAACTTTTTCTTTTGATTTTCACTCTTCCATAAATCCGTTAAATCTGATTTTCATGATATTTTCATGGATGGGATCTGGAAACTTGAGCGTTAAGCGGCTACCACCATGGTGTCCAGACCGGAAGTAGAACTGAATATTTAATGATGTCCTAATTATTTCACATGACTGTACACCTTGACCTATTGATGTCTAAGTAATTATTAGACTGCGTAACATACTCCAATGGCATAGTCTTCCAACCCTTTTTTTGGGCAAGTAACAGACAAAACACAATCACGATGCCAACAGTCACTGGTTTATTACAAGTTGCAGCCCAATTAGTGATTGTTTTGTTTTGCATGTATTACACGTGGACAAAATTGTTGGTACCCCTCTGTTAATGAAAGAAAAACCCACAATGGTCACAGAAATAACTTGAATCTGACAAAAGTGGTAATAAATAAAAATTCTATGAAAATTAACCAGTGAAAATCAGACAGTGCTTTTGAATTGTGGTTCAACAGAATTATTTTACAAAACAAACTCATGAAACAGGCATGGACAAAAATGATGGTACCCTTAACTTAATATTTTGTTGCACAACCTTTTAAGGCCATCACTGCAATCAAACTATTTCTGGAACTGTCGATGAGACTTCTGCATCTCTCAGCAGGTATTTTGGCCCACTCTTCATGAGCAAACTGCTCCAGTTGTCTCAGGTTTGAAGGGTGCCTTCTCCACACGGCATGGTTCAGCTCCTTCCACAGATGTTCAATAGGATTTAGATCAGGGCTCATAGAAGGCCACTTTAGAATAGTCCAATGTTTCGCTCTTGGCCATTCTTGGGTGTTTTTAGCTGTGTGTTTTGGGTCATTATCCTGTTGCAAGACCCATGACCTGTGACTGAGACAAAGTTGTCTGACACTGGGTAGCACATTTCTGTCTAGAATACCTTGATAGTCTTGAGATTTCATTGTACCCAGCACAAATTCAAGACACCGTGTGCCACATGCAGCAAAGCAGCCCCACAACATAACAGAACCTCCTCCATGTTTCACAGTAGGGACAGTGTTCTCTTCTTGGTATGCTTCATTTTTGCGTCTGTGAACATAGAGCTAATGTGCCTTGCCAAAAAGTTGCAGTTTTGTCTCGTCTGTCCATAGGACATTCTCCCAGAAGCTTTGTGGCTTGTCATCATGCAGTTTGGCAGATTCCAGTCTGGCTTTTTTATGATTTGTTTTCAACAGTGGTGTCCTCCTTGGTCATCTCCCATGAAGTCCACTTTGGCTCAAACAATGACGGATGGTGCGATCTGACACTGATGTACCTTGACCTTGGAGTTCACCATGAATGTGTTTAGAGGTTGTTCTGGGCTTTTTTGTTACCATTCGTATTATCCGTCTCCTCCTGCGGCCACGTCCAGGGAGGTTGGCTACGGTCCCGTGGATCTTAAATTTCTGAATAATATGTGCAACTGTAGTCACAGGAACATCAAGCTGCTTGGAGATGGTCTTATAGCCTTTACCGTTAACATGCTTGTCTATAATTTTCTTTCTAATCTCTTGAGACAGCTCTCTCCTTTGCTTCCTCTGGTCCATGTTTAGTGTGGTACACACCATGTCACCAAACAGCATAGTGACTACTTGTCACCCTTTAAATAGGCCGACTGACTGATTGCAAGTTTGTAGGCACCTGTGATGTTAATTAGAGGACACATCTTGGTTGAACATGTCCCTATGGTGACATTATTTTCAATCTTTTCTAGGGGTACCATCATTTTTGTCCAGGCCTGTTTCATGAGTTTGTTTTTTAAAGTAACTCTGTTGAACCACAATTCAAAAGCATTGTCTGATTTTCATTGGTTAATTTTCATAGAATTTTCATTTATTACCACTTTTGTCAGATTCAAGTTATTTCTGTGACCATTGTGGGTTTTTCTTTTATTAACAGAGGGGTACCAATAATTTTGTCCACGGCTGTACATGTTAAAAGACACTTGTGGGGAGACTGGGTCACGCACGCCGGCCACTCGTCGTGAGGTTGCCCAATACAGCCAGGAAAGCCTGATGAAAGGAAGCACTTTGAGCCATCTCCTCCCCTTTGTAAGGTGACTTCTTGGTCCCTTGCTTCACGAGCTTCATCGGCAAGCAGGTTGATGGTCTGCATCTGCTGAGCAAGTACTTCACCCCGCTGTTCAAGCTGTTTACGGTGCAGTTCGAGCTGTTCACACTGCAGTTCACTCTGTTCATGGTGCTGTTCACTCTGCTGTTCTTGGAGCCGCACCTGGTCACCATGCATCTGGGTGAACACAGTGGCAAGCTCCACCGTGGGGTGGCTCCTTTTCCTCTTGCCTACACGAAAGACAGAAATGGGTGGTGGTTAGTTAAAGCAAGTGCAAAACATATATACGGGAAATACACTTGTGAAAGCCAAGTGGTGGGGTGTGACAAAAATGCTTCGTTGTTGTATATAAGCACAATTTTCATGTTGCTGCGCCTCAGTACAGCAGATTTTGCAGGCACCGGGTTATGTTTAAAATAATTTGGTTTTATTGTGGCCTCAGAAATCTGAATGAGTTAATGCAGTCAGTTGACTTGAATCTTTTGAATGAAGTACGTTGACTGCAAGCACTTTCAAAAGTGAGTTTTTGTGGTACATAAGTTTTTCAAAAACAAGAATTTTATCACTACTTCCTCTTCTACAGCTAAAAAATGGGACCAGGTCCTGGACCGCTGACAAGTGAGCACCCCAGATCCACTCTGTACATGTACATTTTCAAGCCAGTGATTCATGGTGGAAAAGAAACAGCATGGCAACACTGTAGTTGGAAAATCCACAGAATAGGTATGTGGGTCTATTATGAGGCTTTATGAAATTATATGAATCACTTTATAAATCACTGGTTTGAAAATGCACTTGTATATGTTGAGATTTTGGTTCCTTTGGGTCCACTTGACCTGTATCCATAAACAAAACAGTGTGTTAATCTTTTGTTTATTGCGCTTTACCAGTACGTGAACGTGTCGTGCCACATGTTGATGGAGTCGTGCCACACGTTGACGGAGCTGGGGCTGGTACCAGTACCGGTGTCTGATCTGCAACGGATGCAGGAGAGCCCGGGGGATTCATGCTGAGGGAGGGGGACCCCGGGCATGTGGAAAGAGATTCAAGAAAGAAAGTACACACACAACTTTAATGCACAGCATGAATGAATGTACAGCACAAAAGTGCAACACGTACACAAAAGTTTTTAACCAGGATTAGCATATTTCGTCGTTTTACTCTCACAAGTAAATAAATCAGACAGAGCAAGTGCAAATCAGCAGAGTTGGATAGCTAGCTAGTGCTGCTAGCACTCCTGGCTGACTGACACTCGTGAGCCAGGAGAGAACGGTGTTGTTATTGCTCAAAAAAGTTAGCGTGGCACCAATAGGCTGGATAGAGCGAAAAGATGCATAATATCACAAAACACTCACCATCCATGGTTTGTAACAATAATGTGGCCGGGTCGACTCCTATCTCCCTCCAATTACTGGCCAGCCGATTACCGTAAATGGCATCCATTTGATCGAGCCACTTCCACTGCTTTCTGTTCACCCCACCTCAAGTGTTGTGGTCCGGTAATCGCATTTCAACTTCTTCAGCTTCTTCCTACATTGTTTTACTGTCTGGTTGTATCCGCGGGTGGACAACCGCTCCACGACATCATGGAAAATCTTCTCATTGCGGTGCGCTCCATCTAACTCTGTCTGGGTTCTATCGTCGGCCAAAATGCAACCGGTTCCGGTTCCGCCGGACCGGCGGCGCCACACGAGTCGGCTGCCTGTTGCAACAGCCTTTTTTTATCTTCCTTCTTCTTTCTACACCTTTCACTCTGTATATATATCACGGACGCACGGATCACCCCGGGGGTCTCCCGGGTCGGCGGACGGAGCCACGGTTTGCAGCGGGAGACGTTACAGCGGGGAGGAGCTAGTGCTAGCTAGCACTTGGCCGCCGCCCGGTGCTAATGGGAAACTCGACATACCGGGAGCTGTAGCGAAAATGACGCGAGTGCCGGGCTGGAGTTTAGGCGGCGTGAAAGAAATATAAGACAGAATAATAAAGAGCGATGGCAAGAACCAAGCAGACTGCCCGTAAAATCTACTGGAGGAAGAAGCCCCCCCCCCCCCCCCCCCCCCCCCCAGGAGACAGCTAGCCACCAGGGCTGCTCGGAGAGGCGCTCCGGCCACCGGCAGAGTGAAGAGGCCTCGCCGTCACAGGCCCGTGGCTCTGAGAGAGATCTGTCGCTGCCAGAAATCCACGGAGCTGCTTATCCGTAAGCTGCCCATCCAGCGCCTGGTGAGGGAGATCGCTCAGGACTTCAAGACCGTCCTGCGTTTCCTGAGCTTCGCCGTCATGGCTCTGCAGGAGACCAGCGAGGCCCACCTGGTGGTCTCTTCTTCGCTAAGGGGGTCACCATCATGCCCAAAGACTTCCAGCTGGCCCGCTGCATCCGCGGAGAGAGAGCTTAGACTTTCTGCTGCACATTCACCAGCCATAATGCTCTGCACTGTGTCTATATATATATACATTTATAGTAATATGGACATATGTTTACTAGATGTTGTTTTTTTCTTGCCTTCTGATTGTTGCTCTGAGTGTTGCTATCCCTATGCTGTTGCAATCCTGGAATTTCCCCATTGTGGGACTAATAAAGGCTTATCTTATCTTATCTTAAAAGTCTGCACCTCCTCGTGGGACCACAGTGTAGATTTCTGTGACGCTGAAGCCATCTCTACCGTTTATAGTGATTACTCGCTGAAGAGATTTTGCAAATGGTGGTTGTACAATCAGCAGAAGAACGGCGCTCTCATGACGTTACACCCGGACCAATCAGTGGCCTGCAGTCTTTTAACATCACATTTTCAGGTTGGAATGGTATGCTTAGAACCAGTCTGGAGCAGGTTTGAAAAATCGTGATTGAAACTGTTACAGTTCCTAATGGAAAATCCTACAAAGCGTGCCGAACCGAACAGGGCCAAACAGGTACTAGTGGAAAAGGGGCTTTAATGTCTAAAATACAGTTAAAAAGGGTGTTAATTGGTTCCATGTTGTCAGGAGACACAGCAACATACAGTTGTGTGTCGTCAGCATAACTATGCTAATTGACACCATGTCTTCTGATAACATCCCCAAGGAACAGCATGTACAAGTTAGAAAGTATTGGACCTAAAATCGGAACCTGGGGCACACCACAATTTATTTTTTAGACTCTGGAAAAACATGTATCCATACTTACCAAAAAGTTCCTGTCTGTGAGGTAGGACTTGAACCAATTGAATCGGTGAATTCAAAAAGGGCCCAAGTCCCCTTTGAAAAAGTGTGGACTTGGGCCCTTTTTGAATTCACCGATTCAATTGAGAACAGTACCAGAGAGACCAGAAAACCTATGGAGTGTGTATTTATACAGTGGTGTGAAAAAGTGTTTGCCCCCTTCCTGATTTCTCATTTTGTTGTATGTTCGTCACACTTAAATGTTTCAGATCATCAAACAAATTTAAATATTCGATAAAGATAACACAAGTAAACACAAAATGCAGTTTTTAAATGAAGGTGTTTGTTATTAAGGGGAAAAAAAATCCAAACCTACATGGCCCTGTGTGAAAAAGTGATTGCCCCCTAAACCTAATAACTGGTTGGGCCATCCTTAGCAGCAACAACTGCAATGAAGTGTTTGCGATAAATGACAATGAGTCTTTTACAGCGCTGTGGAGGACTTTTGGCCCACTCATTTTTGCAGAATTGTTGTAATTCAGCCACATTGGAGGGTTTTCGACCATGAACCGCCTTTTTAAGGTCATGCCACAGCATCTAAATCAGATTCATGTCAGGACTTTGACTAGGCCACTCCAAAGTCTTCATTTTGTTTTTCTTAAGCCATTTAGAGGTGGACTTGCTGGTGTGTTTTGGATCATTGTCCTGCTGCAGAACCCAAGTGCGCTTCAGCTTGAGGTCACGAACAGATGGCTGGACATTCTCCTTCAGGATTTTTTGGTAGACAGCAGAATTCATGGTTCCATTTACCACAGCAAGTCATCCAGGTCCTGAAGCGGCAAAACAGCCCCAGACCATCACGCTACCACCACCATATTTTACTGTTTGTATGATGTTCCTTTTCTGAAATTCTTTTACTTTTACGCCGGATGTAATGGGACACACACGTTCCAAAAAGTTCGACTTTTGCCTCGTCAGTCCACAGAGTATTTTCTCAAAAGTCTTGGGAATCATCAAGATGTTTTCTGGCAAAACTGAGACGAGCCTTTGTTTTTTTTTTGCTCAGCAGTGATTTTTGTCTTGGAACTCTGCCATGCAGGCTGTTTTTGTCCAGTCTCTTTCTTATGGTGGAGTCATGAACACTGACCTTAACTGAGACAAGTGAGGCCTGCAGTCCTTTGGATGTTATTGTGGGGTCTTGTTTGACCTCATGGATGAGTCGTCGCTGTGCTCTTGGGGTAATTTTGGTCAGCCGGCCACTCCTGCGAAGGTTCACCACTGTTCATGTTTTTGCCATTTGTGGATAATGCCTCTCACTGTGGTTTGCTGGAGTCCCAAAGCTTTAGAAATGGCTTTATAACTTTTTCCAGACTGATAGAGCTCAAGTACTTGGTTTCTCATTTGTTCCTGAATTTCTTTGGATAGCAGCATGATGTCTAGCTTTTGAGGATCTTTTGGTCTACTTCCCTTTGTCAGGCAGGTCCTATTTAAGTGATTTCTTGATTGAGAACAGGTGTGACAGTAATCAGACCTGGGTGTGGCTAGAGGTCAACTTTCCAAAGATGTGATAAACCACAGTTAATTTGTTTCCAGGGGGTGGGGGACACTTTTCACACAAGGTCATGTAGGGTTGGATTTTTTTTTTTGCCCTTAATAATAAACACCTTCGACTTCCGGTCTGGACACCATGGTGATAGCAGCTTAACGCTGAAGCTCCCAGACCCCATCCGTGAAAATACCTTGAAAATCAGATTTAACGGATCAAAAGACAAAGTCATTATGCCTAAAGGAAAACAGAAGAGATCGACATTTGCCAGGCCAAGACACGCATCGGCCGGAGAATCTGACCTGGAGGACAACAACCACTCGGAAATAGAGGAGCAGAATGAGGCTAGCAACACGGTTAGCTTAAAAACGATATTTCAAGAATTAAGAGAATTTCGCCGTGAGTGTTTGGCCGAATTTCGTGAAAATAAAGATGAAATAAAAAGGACAAACAACAGAGTGGACCAGGCTGAGGACCGAATCATGGAAGCAGAGGAAAGAATAAAAGGGCTGGAAGAAACCGTGCTGGAATTACTCAAACGACAGACAAGACTGGAGGCTAAGCTAACCGACCAGGAAGGAAGACTAAGAAGGGACAACATAAGAATTCATGGTCTGAAAGAAGGAGTCGAGGACGGTTTCACCACAATGGCTGCATGCGTGAAAACCATACTGAGAGAGAAGTTGGAAATTCCCCAGTCCACCAACTTGAAGATAGAAAGGGCGCACCGTTCATCAGCCCCAAGGCTGTCAGCGGAAGCGCCCCCACGATCAGTGGTGGTGAAGTTTTCCAACTTCAGAACAAAAGAAGAGGTTTTGAGACTGGCTTGGTAGAAAAAAGGATTTATGCACCAAGAAAGAAAAGTTTTTGTGGAGCACGACTACGCCCCGGAGGTCCTTAAAAAGCGTTGGGAATACGACGACGCTAAAAAGGTGCTAAGAGTGAAGAAACTGCGCTGTCAAACTCCATTTCCGGCGAAGCTGCGGGTTTTTTACGGGGAAGAGACGTGTCTCTACAACTCGGCGGAAGAAGCAACCAAGGATATGGCGAGAAGAGGGCTCCCGGTAACGGTGTATAAACCCGCAGCAGACCCGATCGAAAGAATCAAGGCTCAAACGTGGTGCACACAGAGACCCTCAAAATCCACGGGCCAGCAGCGGGAAACCCAGCGCCAGGGCTATAAGGAAAAACTGAATGCTTTCAGGGGGGAATAAGATATTTTTAATCAATCTGCGCATCAAACCCTCCTCCTACAAGGTAACAAACATTAAAGGAGATGCAGAATCAGCAAGTATGAAGTGGTAAAACATTTCATGGAACAGTCATAATATTAGAAACAAATAAGTCTTTTAAAAAAAAAACTTGTTACAATAGAAATGTGACAATGAACCACATGAACTCTCCACAATAACAAATACTGTATTAACGTGATTTCTGTGACGGTGGTGGGAGGTTACGCACAATTTCATAGGGTATAGGCATTAAAAAAAAAAAATCCTTACAAGTTTGGATTGGGATCTGAAATTCACATTAAAAACATGGGACAACTTACAGGGGTAAGAGAGGGCCCTCAACACGTAACAGAATTTGAGGAATTTCCCTCAGAGCCAACACACCATCAATGCTCTTCCAAGGTCGCTAAAAAGACCTCAGCTCAGGAAGATCTTTTGACAGTTTTTTGTTTTAAAGTTTTATATATTATGTTCTTAATGTTTTTTATGTTCTTAATGTTCTTTCAGTTTCTGAGTAGCATAAAAGAGGGCCACTACACTGTTAAACTAAATAAGACAACACAATGGAGAAACAGGGTGTAACCAAAATAATCTCATATAATGTAAAAGGGATCCTGAATCCAGTTAAAAGATCCAAGATTCTAGGCAAAATGAAAAAAGACAAAGCAGGAATAATATTTTTACAGGAAACCCACCTAACAGACTTGGAGCACACTAAACTTAATAGACAAGGGTTTAAACTGATCTCTTCATCTTCATATAAGTCAGGGAGGAGGAGGGGAGTAGCGACATTGATCTCAACTAAAATTATATTTGAAAAAAATTCAGAACACAAAGATAAAGAAGGGAGATTTAGCATGGTACTTGGTCGGCTAGAGGGAGAAGATATCACCCTGCTGAATAGTATATGCACCTCCAGGGGCTAAGTGGAAATTTTATAAAAATGTTTTTGACCTAATGATAACTAAAGCCCAAGGTTTAGTGATATGTGGTGGAAACTTCAATCTAAGACTGAATCCATACTGGGATGCATCAGGTAATTCTCCACATCAAAATAACACTCAAAGTAGAAAAACTTGGATGCTACTAAAAGAAATGGGAATCTGTGACGTATGGAGGGAATTCAACCCCAGTGTAAAAGATTATACATTTTACTCATACTCAGCACCACATTCATCATACTCAAGGACTGACTTTTTTTATGTTTAATAGAGACATTGGAAGAGTAAAAACATGTGAAATAGGACTGATGGATCTCTCTGACCACAGTCCGATCTATATGGACTTAAATAACCAAAAATACACAAATAATACATTTTCTTCGAGGTTAAATTCAAATGTGCTGAAAGGACCACTGAAAGATGAAATGAAATCAGAAATGGAATCAGATATTTGGAAGAAAATGATAATGGAGAAGTATCCCCTTTAATACTGTGGGACGCATGCAAAGCTGTAATAAGGGGAAAGATTATCGCAAAACTGGCAATCCAAAAGAAACTGAGACAAGAAAAACTAATCACATTAGTCAGAACTTAAGAAACTAGAAAAAGAGCACAAAGACAACACTCATTCTAATGACTCGCTCAAAATTAAGGAAATTAAAAAACAAATAAATGAGATCTACACAATAGAAATCCAGAAGAAACTTACATTTCTGAAACAAAAATACTATGAAACGGGTAGCAAATCGGCAAAATTACTAGCCTATAAATTGAGGAAACAACAAACGGAGAGAGCAGTCTACAAAATCAGAGACCCGGTATCAAAGGAAATAAAATTTAGAATTCAGGAAATTCTTAAAAGCTTCGAGAATTTCTACAAGAACTTGTACTCTCTCAAAATACACAAAAACGCATCCGAAGCCTTCCTAAATACATTCAATCTTCCCCAACTTACTGAGTCACAAAATAAAACACTACTGTCAGAAATACAACCTAAAGAATTAGAAAACGCAATTATGAAACATACAGCTAACAAATCCCCAGGAGCAGATGGCTATACAGCAGAGTGGTACAAAACTTTTAAACAGCAACTATCTCCTCTCCTCCTGAAAACATTTATGTCCTCCACACAAGGGAAATCCCCCCCCTCCTGGAGAGAAGGGGTCATTGCAGTCATACCTACACCTGAAAAGGATAAACTAGACTGATCCAACTACGGACCAATCAGTGTGTTAAATCAGGACTATAAACTTTTTACCGTTATCCTTGCCAAAAGGTTAGAAAATATACTGACAGACTTAATTCATTTAGACCAAACAGGTTTTATAAGACAAAGACAGACACAAGATAACATTAGACGCACTTTACACATAATTCATCACATAAAAAAATGTAATTTAAATGCAGCCATACTGGGATGAGATGCTGATAAAGCATTTGATTTGGTTGACTGGGCTTTCCTATATAGAATCTTGTCCAGTTTCAATTTTCATAACAACTTCATTAGAACTATCCAGGCATTATATAAAAAACCAACAGCTAAAATAAGGATTAACGGTAAATTATCTTCATCTTCTGAACTGGAAAGAGGATGTTATCAGGGCTGCCCCTTGTCTCCACTGCTCTTTGCAATCTTCATAGAACCTCTGAGCCAATGGATAAGACGGAATCAAAAAATTCAAGGTATTACACTTGGTCAGAAGGAACATAAAATAGCACTCTTTGCTGATGACATTTTAATATACCTGGGGCAGCCGGACACCTCTTTTCCAGAACTAATCTCAGTTTTTTCAGAGTATGGAGAGTTATCGGGGTACGAATTAAACATGCATAAAACCCAAATTTTAACATTCAACTATGACCCAAATCAATATTTACTAAGCAAACTCAAAACCAACTGGGAGATGGAATCTATGAAATATCTGGGGGTCAATATCTCGAAACAACTCAACAAAATTATAACACTAAATTATGATCCACTGATGGCAAAAATAAAATCTGATCTAGCAAGATGGAATATGATACCATTCTTGGGTACTGCACAAAGAATTGAAGCAGTCAAAATGAATATACTTTCACGTTTTCTATACCTTTTTCAAACAATACCGGTAGAACCTCCCCAAAAAACATGTCAAGAACTGGACAGAAGGATCTCAAGATTCATATGGCAGGGCAAGAGACCTAGAATCAGATATAGAACCCTACAGCTAAACAAAGACAAAGGTGGGCTCGCGCTGCCAAATATCAGGGACTATTTTAAAGCCACACAAATTAAAACTTTAGTAGAGATATGTAACCCAGTCTACACTGCACAATGGAAGGAGATGGAATGCCAAATAACAAGTGACATTCCCCTACAGGCGATAATAGGGAACAATGCCTTACCTAAACTTTCGAATAACACTAACCCGTGGATAGAGACCCCGCTAAAAATTGGGTTCAAGATGGTCAGAGAGAATCAAACTAAAGAACCCTATCGATTATTGCAATGGATTTCCTATGATCAGGACTTTACTCCTAATAAAACAGACACTAGATTTAAAAAGTGGAAAGAGATCGGACTGATAAAATATTACGATTTTTTTAAAGGGCAAACTTTAAGAAGTTTTGAAGATTTGAAAAAACAAGGTCTAGTAAATCAAGACCTTTACAGGTTCTTTCAGCTTAGACACCACATAAACAAAATACTTCAAAAGGAGGATTTGGAAAGGGCCCAGTCAGGTGTTCTGAAGGTTTTCTTAATGGCATAGAAAGGGATCCCAGGGATCAGATACATTTCTAAAATATACCATGGTCTTGACTTAAAAGGAGACAACACATCATATGTAAAAGAGAGATGGGAAAAAGAGGGGAATTTCACTTTACAATTGGAAATATGGGAAAAGCTAAATAAACAACAATGGAAAAGTACTTCATCCCTGCTGTGGAGAGAATTTGGATGGAAAAATTTGGTAAGATTTTTCAGAACACCTGCACACAACAAATTTACTCAAAAAGGGTTGAATTGTTGGCGCTTGTGTGGTGAAAAGACTGGAAATCATTTTCATGTATTTTGGTCATGCCCAATTATCCACCAATATTGGACCAATGTACAGACAATATTGGGGAAAATATTCAAAATAACAGTTCCCTTTTCTTTTGTAACTTTGTATTTGGGTTTACTACCGGAATTACTGGAAAGACGAGGAGAAAAATACTTATTCACTGTTTTAATATTGACAAGTAAAAAAGCTCTAACTAATAAATGGATGTTGAAGGACTGTCCTACACCTGAAGATTGGATTAACGTGATTCAGGACATTTATTCGATGGAAAAGTTGAAATTTACACTGAGACAGGACATGGATGGGTTCTTGAACTTTTGGCAGCCCTGGAACGCATATGTGTCTTCCATTAGATCTAATCTTTGACAAATACCATTTCAATAATGGCACCTCTCTTTGTTCCAACGCTACTCAGATACTCTTATTTTTCTGCTCTTGTGGGTTTTTGGGTTTTTGTTTTTTTTTTAAATTTCTGTTTTTCTTTCACTTAAAAAAGGGTGTTGTAATAATTTTTTTCCCAATGTTGTCAAAAAACAAAAAAAGGGGGAATATGTGATGAAAATGTAAACAGTGCAATGCTGTAATGTATGACATGTATGACATGTATGACATGTACAGTGATCCCTCACTTATCGCGGTTAATGGGTTCCAGAACCGACCGCGAAAAGTGAAAAACCGCGAAGTAGCGTCATCCCTAATGACGTCGTCCATAAATAATACGTACGTTCATTCTCTCACTCTCTCTCTCTCATACACGTACACACACACACGTGTGTGTGTGTACGTGTACATACATACGTAGATGTAAACAAAGTGTACATAAATATGTTTTTAGAACTCTTTTATTCTTATAACAAGATGCGTAACTCAAGATGAAAATGATTTACTGCACAGGTTAATGAGAGCTTTACTGCTCCTCAGGTGACGCCTCATCGTGAGGTGCTAGAGGCGCAGGATCATCGAGGGCAGCTTCCGGTAGAGCTGGAGGAGGCGGCGTAGTGGCTCGACGGGAAGACTATTTCGCACAAAATGGCACAAGAGAACAGCAAAAAGTTCCACGCGGCGAGACTTAGTAACACGAGCGATAAAAAGCAATGAATGCGGTCTTCCTTCCCTTCATGGGTGCTCGGCAGGGAGAGGAGGTGGGTGAAACGTCTCGGCCAATCAGCTTGCGGGGTGAAACGTCTCGGCCAATCAGCTTGCGAGATTTCCGAGCCGAGCCAACACGAGAACAGCAAACAGAGAGTTGTGCGGCTCTCCGTGTTGACACGTGATGGTCTAATGTAGTCTCCCTGCCTTCTGCTAGCGCCCGCCCATTATTTCTCAATTTTGAATTTTTGATGAATATTTTTGAAAAATCCGCGATGCACTGAGGGCGCGAAAGGTGAAGCGCGAAGTAGCGAGGGATCACTGTATACCCTTTACAAAAACTTAAATAAAAACCAAAAATAATAATAAACACCTTCATTTAAAAACTGCATTTTGCATTTACAGTGGTACCTCTACTTACGAATTTAATTCGTTCCGGAAGAATTCTCGTAACGTGAAAAATTCGTAAGTAGAGGCGCATTTTACATGTAAATGCCGTAATCCGTTTCAAGCCCCCAAAATTCGGGCATAAATTTTTTATAAATCGTAAAAACACATCAAAACATGTAACAAATACATGTTACAATTAGATTACTGCCCAATAAACATAAAATGAGAGTTTAAAATGAGAGAATAATAAAAGAGAAAGAATAATAAAAATTATGTTCATTTACCTTTTAACTGCGATCGTCGGCGTCGGCGTCAGCGTCACCTTTTGCCTTCTTTGGTTCATGTTCTGTCTCATCAGTGGTTTTTGCCTGACGTTTTGTGATGAAACGATCCAAGGACGTTTGCTTTTATCGGCTTGTAAGGGCTTCCTTTTGTTTTAATACCGTGCTGATCGTTGATGTTGTTGTTTTTTTCCCAAAACTTTATTAAGAACAAGGTGAAAGTACAGAGTTATAACGTAGATGGTGATAAACATGGCAGTTAACAATTTTTTTTTCTCTAAATTGTGTAGTTCAGTCAACAGTCTTACAAGAGGTAAGAAGGATAAAATAAAGTAGTAAGAATAGTAAATAATAATAAGATAAAGCGAGATCAACCAAACGCACCCATTCGTGGCCAATGGGATACCAGGAAGATGCTAGGCGATAGCCAATGGCAGAGCAGCTACAGGTATGTTTACGTTCGGTAAAATACGGGAGCTGCGAGGAGCGCGTACTTTTTTTGCCTTTCGTATCCTGAAATTTTGTTCGTAACTAGAGGCAATATTTTCCCGTTGAGGCGTCTAGTAACCTGAAAATTTCGTATGTAGAGACGTTTGTAAGTAGAGGTACCACTGTACTTGTGTTATCTTTGTCTAATATTTAAATTTGTTTGAGCTGAAACATTTCAGTGTTACAAACATACAAAAAAATGAGAAATAAGGAAGGGGACAAACACTTTCTCACACCACTGTGTATTGTACAATTAATGGAGTTAGTAATTATCATTACAGGCCCACTCTGGCATGCTATTTTTATCCTTTCTGAAGACATTGGAATCCATTTACTGCCTTTATAAATTTATAAGTAAATTTTGCCTAAATTCACTTCTGTAGGTTTCAGCGGGTGGCTTGTGGTGCCAGACTGAAAACAGAGAAGAGAATGGTGGGGACCTCGGTGAGGGTGCAGATAACAGCCGGCAGCATCAACAGTGGCGAATCAACCTACTGGATCACATCGATGCAGTCCAGGACGAGGTTTCACACCGGATGGATTTCATTGAGAGGGAGCTGGATGGTAAGAAAGTCTCCCCAAATAGTTGGTTCAACATAAAATACCAAAAATAACTAAGCCATAATGTTCAAGGATGTGCTTACTTCTTCTCCTTTTTCCCATTCTCCTCCTAAAGTCCTGGAGAGCTGGCTGGACTACACTGGAGAACTGGAGCCTCCTGAACCTCTGGCTCGTCTGCCTCAGCTCAAACACCGCATGAAACGGCTGCTGACACAGCTAGGCAAGGTGCAGCAGATTGCTCTGTACAGCTCCACATGAGGGCGCCAGACAACAGCAGAAGGCTCAGTTAGACGAACATGGCACAACAGCAGAGTGAAAGAAGTCCACTGTCTGTGGCTGCAGAGATACTAATATTAATAATGAAAGCCCAAGAAGTGGATGGTCTAGCACTTAACTCTGACCCAACCTCTGCTGTGGCTTCTCCACTGTAAAAGGTTTTGTGTGGTGGAATCTGATGCAACAGCCAGCTTGTGTCATATATCAGTGTGTATATGAACATGAATGGAATGTCAACATCAGGATAAATCAGGATTAAACACAAAAAGTAACCTCGTAAATGCAGGAAAAAATCCTTTGGACCAGATCACACTTCTGTGGTTCCCATGCAACTCTAGATCCTACGAATGCCTTTTTTCATGTGAGGTTGCCCTGTTTCTCCCAGTACACCATACTTTACAGGCTGAAGCTTGATTGTAAAACAGCAGTTGAGTTCCTGAATCTAAATCTTTGCAATAGTTTTGAGAATATTTCAAATAATCATTATTTATTTGCATTAATGTTATCCCAAAGTCCAGTTTTGCTACTTTGTCACACCATGGTCAGTCAAAATGGATGCGGACACATGGCAACTCTAAAACATATATGTAATTGTGCTGCCCAGGCAGTGTCGACATTTGTTCATATTTTTTTTTTTACCTACTCAAGGGTTTGTTTTCGACTACACTGTGAAGCTATTTTTGTCAGGTATCAAAGGCATCTTATTTTTAGTTTTAGAGGCAAAAGCAAATGTGCATTCTGGTTTGTCTGCAGCTGCAATCCTCCTTTCCCAGCACTTGCTCATTAGTGTACCCATTTAATTGGGTTTTTGTTATGTATCCCTTCAAATTACCCTTGGCAGTGTTGTTGCTGTAGCATTGATTCACTGAAAACTGTAATGGACTTATGTCTTAACCTAGCAATTTGTGGCAGTAACAAATATTACTCAAAATCTGTAATTTTTATTTTTTTTTTGGTTCTTCCTTTTCATCTCTTTTATTCACATTATATTCTTGTTTGTAAATATGTTATTCAAAAATGTGTACCTGCCTATCAGTGATCTCTCCAAACACAGATATTGTATGCTGCCATACTCTTTAAGTGTCTGGCTTAGAAGCAGGGAAAATGTCCTAAACAATGCAAATAGATTTCCTGGTACATTAACGAATAAACCTCTGTATTAATCTCTAACGACATGTTTGGTCATTCCTTTTCCCACTGCATCGATTGAGTAGCTGGGACATCTGACTGTTGTCACCAGTGAAGTTAGAGGTTGCATCATTCATTGTTTGATGTAATACGTTTGTGTCGTAGTTGATTTTTGCTCTTACGTAATGTGGTTGAAAATAGAAACTTGATTTGAATTGGAAATGTTTAATCTCTTAAAAACTGAGCCAGCATCATGCGATGCCAGAGAAATGAAATATTGCATGAGCACTACCATGTCAAGTGGATTTAGTTTGGTGTTACAGCATTAATTCTCAGGGATGCATTGTCACCATATTATGCTCTGAGATTAAGATTTGCTTGATCAACAGAGATAAGACTTTGACTTAGAACTTATGACTTGAAATCTATTAAATATTAACATTTTCCTAAATATTTATGGTTTTGCTTTGATTCCTGTTGCTCTGTACTGCCAGTTGCAGCATGCAAACTGGCAAAATCTTATCAGAAAGCCTTTGAAAATATAAACAATAATGAATTAAAAATTATTGTGGTGATAAAGGGTGATATATTTTTGACAGGTTTTGCAGCTGAAAAATGAATTGCATGACATCCAACTTCATTTGTCAACACTAACTAACTAACCTGCACTTATATAGCACTTTTCTAGTCACAAAGACCACTCAAAGCGCTTTCATTAATACTAACCCTCTATTCTAAGGGCCTATACGAAACAGATATCTAGGGACAATTTAGAACAGCCAATTAACCTAACATGCATGTTTTTGGCATGTGGGAGGAAACCGGAGAAATCCCGGAGTAAACCCACGCAACACGGGGAGAACATGCAAACTCCACACAGATCACTGTTGGTCGGGGGCTGGGATCGAACCCACGATCCCACGATCCCCACAATCCCCCGGCCAAGGGTAAACTGTGCTGCCGCAGTGCTAACCACTGCGCCACCGTGCAGCCCAAAAGACACAACAAGAAACACAAACACAAAAAGTAAAGGTGAATAGATACAACAGATAACAGTTTAATAAATAACAGTGTTTACCCCTGGGGGGAAATGCATGAGTTACAGCAGTAATTGGTAGAACAGGAAGAATTACTATATTTTATATGTAATTTATTTACACATGTACCTGTTACTGTGTACACATCCTTATGCTACATTGCACAGATACATTTGCAGAAAATGTACGCCCTCCACTAATATTAATCCATGTTTAGAGCTCACCTACAGTGGTGTGAAAGTATTTGCCCCCTTCCTGATTTTGTCATTTTTTTGTACGTCACAAATATTTCAGATCAAAGTAATTTAGATATTAGACAAAGATAAGTAAACACAAAATGCAGTTTTTAAATGAAGGTGTTTATTGTTAAGGGTAAAAAAAAACCCTGTGTGGAAAAAGTGACTCCCCGCCCCCCAGTTAAGACATAAATTAAGGGTGGTTTATCACATCTTTGGAAAGCTGAGTTCAATTTCTCTAGCCACACCCAGGCCTGATTACTGCCACACATGTTCTCAATCAAGAAATCACTTAACCTCTTGCACTCCATTGTACCGCGGGCGGGCAAGTCTCTGCGTCCCAGAGCGCACGAGGGCGCTGCCTCCAAGCGCGCACTGAAAAAAAAAAAAAAAAAGTTCTTCCACTACAGACACAGCCGCGAACAGATCAGATATGATTGACCTCTCATTCGACTAATAAGAGCCTTGAATTGGGTTTCTGAAACCTTGAAGAACCAATGACTGAAAACCTAGCAAGAAGGGACCCACCTACCAACGCTGTGAATGCAGCGAGCCAATTGAAGCACAGAAGTTCGCAAGCTTTTTTGTGTAAGGCTGGGTGAAGAGAGACTGACTGCTGCAGCAGATGGAAAAAAAGGACCTGCAGGAAGAACCCCACAGACCCAGCAGCACGGAGACCATCCACAAGTGCAACCTGTGACAGGGACTGCCATTCACGCATCGGCATGTTCGGCCACAGGCGGTGCTTTTTTTGTTTTTGTCCCAGCAGAGTAGACGTTAGGATTCTCTTCCATGGTCATCATAGACCGACGAAGGCTGAGTGACACACACGCGTTCGCCAGTCTATTTTTAATTACTGCTGTTATTTGTTTTGAAAAATCGTTCGCCAAAAACCGCAATCATGGAAGCGCAAAACCGCAATAATGGAATTATGTTTTGATCGGGTTGCGAGACCAGCGTTGCGTTCGTCTGACAATGAGGAAGAAGTTCGCCAGCTCCGCTTCTGTGAAGAGGTAAGTGTTCTAAGCTAAATTATTCTTTATCCCTGAAAATTGTAATTAAAATGACTTTTGACCGATCGGTAAATTACAGCTGTGCGTCATCGCTGCATGACGGACCGTGGCGCAACGGGCGATGTCCGTCCTCTATAGCGAGGGGGGGGACAGCCCCCCCCCCCCACACACACACACACAGCCCTGAGTGTCACCTTTCATTAGAGCCCAAGATGAAGCTTCTATATTGAATCATTCAAAAGTTAGACGTTTTTCCAAGCTGTGCCATTTGGCACAGTTCAAAAATGCCTGGGAACTACCTGAGGAAAAAGCTGTGTAATATATTCATTTTTTGTGGTATTGTTACAAAATTTGGACCTCAGCTGGATAACACTTGGTTCTACATTTCTGTTGCATTTTCCAGCCCGGATCTGAAGCTGTGTGTTATTTGCAAGCATTTGTATCCGAAAAAACACCCAGGCCAAATTTATTTTCAAGTTCACTATGTTTAGATGACTGTAACTCAGTGGCCGGAGCACTTAGAGAGATTATGACTGTTTTGCCAAAAAATTCAAAGTGTTTTCTTTTAAATGAGACCAACCTCATGAAGATGCTGCAAAAGGTTGAAGAACAGCTTTCGATTTACTTTGGGCACGTTATTTTTTGGCGTTTTTAGGGAAATTGACCGGAGTACAAGGGGTTAAATAAGACCTGCCTGACAAAGGGAAGTAGACCAAAAGATCTTCAAAAGCTAGACATCATGCTGCGATCCAGAGATTCAGCAACAAATGAGAAACCAAGTACTTGAGATCTATCAGTGTGGAAAAGATTATTAAAGCCATTTCTAAAGCTTTGGGACTCCAGCGAACCACAGTGAGAGCCATTATCCACAAATGGCGAAAACATGAACTGTGGTGAACCTTCCCAGGAGTGGCCGGCCGACCAAAATTACCCCAAGAGTGCAGTGACGACTCATCCAAGAGGTCACAAAAGACCCCACAATAACATCCAAAGAACTGCAGGCCTCACTAGCCACAGTTAAGGTCAGTGTTCACGACTCCACCATAAGAAAGACTGGGCAAAAATGGCCTGTATGGCAGAGTTCCAAGACGAAAACCACTGCTGAGCAAAAAGAACATAAAGGCTCATCTCAGTTTTGCCAGAAAATATCTTTTGATGATCCCCAAGTCTTTTGGAAAATACTCTGTGGGCTGACAAAAGTTGAACTTTTTGGAACGTGTGTGTCCCATTACATCCGGCATAAAAGTAACAGCATGTCGGAAAAGGAACATCATACCAACAGTAAAATGTGGTGGTGTGATGGTCTGGGGCTGCTTTGCTGCTTCAGGACCTGGAAGACTTGCTGTGGTACATGGAACCATGAATTCTGCTGTCTAGCAAAAAAAAATCCTGAAGGAGAATGTCCGGCCATCTGTTCATGACCTCAAGCTGAAGCGCACTTGGATTCTGCAGCAGGACAATGATCCAAAACACACCAGCAAGTCCACTTCTGAATGGCTTTAGAAAAACAAAATGAAGGCTTTGGAGGGGCCTAGTCAATGTCCTGACCTGAATCTGATTGAGATGTTGTGGCATGACCTTAAAATGGCAGTTCATGCTCAAAAACTCTCCAATGTGGCTGAATTACAACAATTCTGCAAAGACGAGTGGGCCAAAATTCCTCCACAGCGCTGTGAAAGACTCATTATCGCAAATCCTTGATTGCAGTTGTTGATGCTAAGGGTGGCCCAACTAGTTATTAGGTTAAGGGGGCAATCACTTTTTCACACAGGGCCATGTAGGTTTGGATTTTTTTTCCCCCTTTGTGGAGAGTGTGAAATGAAGAGGCTGAGTTTATTTCTCAATTCAGGTTTCTTGACGATCTCACATCTCCAGCATTCTCTCAACAGAAAAAGAGATCAAACTACCCCAAACCCCCACTTTTATACCTGGGACATCAAAGAACAGAATCACATTGTCATCAAACCCCCCATCGACAACAACTCTCCCCCAAGTCCCTTCGTCCTCCATCTGACCCCAGGAGGTCAGGAAGTCCTCTCAGAGTCCTCACCAAAGGCACCTCCACTTCCTGCTGTTATCCCCAGGAGGTCCAGACGTATTGTTCCTTCAAAGACGTGAGGTTACAAAATACATATGCAGTCTTAAGCATCTCAATCATTGTGCTATACATATGCAGTCAAAATATGTGCGCCACATAACCCCCCCCCCCCCCAAACGTCGAAGAATGAAACAATACAGCATAGTCCACACAACATGATAAAACCACACATTAGTCCATATGCCATCTGGGCTTCAAACGTCTTCCAAACTTGCTGTAAGCGGGCTTCGCAGCCCCTGCGGCGCCATCTTGCAGTGAATCTGCTAACTGAGGATGAGAACCGTTAGTTGATCCCTGCGGGGGCTCCAGGACATGCTTCCTGGGGGGTCTGCCACGTCGAGGAGCCCTCGCCACCCGTACAGACTCGTCGTTCATCACAAAAGCAGGCTTTAGTCTGTCTATACTAATTGTTTCCCTCCTGTCCCCCAAATCTAGCACAAAATGCTTATCACCTGTTTCCAGCACCCTATATGGGCCATCGTAAGGTGGGCGCAGGGCTGGGCGCAGTGCCTCGTGCCTGACAAAAACAAATTCGGCATTTTTTAAAGATTTGGGAACAAAAACACGCAGAAAAGTGTGATGAACGGAGCATGTCCGCCCCCGTGCCGATCAACGACCACTGAGCTGGGGGGCGCCCTGGCGCCGGATGATCCGGCAGAAACTCGCCTGGCAGCCGGAGAGGCTGCGCAAAAACCAACTCCGCTGGGGAGGCCTTTAAGTCCTCTTTAGGCGCAGAACGCAACCCCAATAAAACCCATGGTAGTCTGTTTACCCAATTTGCATCCGTAAGCGACGCTCTGAGGGCTGCCTTCAATGATCTATGAAAACGCTCGCATAAACCATTAGCCTGGGGGTGGTAAGCGGTAGTGCGGTGAATTGTCGCACCTAAGCTGGGGGCCATCGCTGACCAAAGCTCAGACACAAATTGAGGTCCCCTGTCGGACGTAATATCCGACGGAACCCCGAAACGTGCTATCCAAGCCGTCAAAAATGCGTGGGCCACCTCTGCAGCCGTGGTCGATGCCAGTGGGACCACTTCCGGCCAACGCGTGGTTCGGTCCACCATTGTCAAAAGATGTGTGAACCCCTGCGATGACGGTAGGGGGCCCACGAGGTCGACATGTACATGATCAAATCTCTTGGCCGGGATGTGAAACGGCTCTAAGGGGGCTTTTGTGTGCTTGTGAATTTTGGCCCGCTGGCAAGCCATACAGGCTCTTGCCCATTCTTTCATGTGCTTGCGCAGGCTCGGCCAAACAAACTTTTCTGCTACCATTTTCACAGACGCGCGCACCCCCGGGTGTGCCAGGGAGTGAATCGAGTCAAAAACGCGGCGGCGCCAAGCGGCCAGCACTACCGGACGCAGTCGCCCGGTAGAGACATCGCAGATTAGGGGGGACATACCATTTTGCAAGCTCCTGCTCTCCAGCCTTAACCCTGTTGGTCCAGACTGGAGCGCGCACAGGTCCGCATCTCTACCCTGATCCGCTGCCATGGCCGCATAATCTATCCCCACGTGAACTGGGGCCGTGTGCGCTTCCACGCTGCTATTTTGCTCTGCGGCTGCAGTAGTATAATCTACCTCTGCGCGGACTGGTGCTGTTACCGTGCGAGAGAGGCAGTCTGCCACTACATTGAGTTTACCCGCTACGTGTTGAATATCAGTAGTAAATTCCGAAATTGCGGCCAGCTGCCTCTGCTGCCGGCCCGACCAAGGCTCCGAAATTTTGGCCATCGTAAAAGTGAGCGGTTTGTGGTCGACAAACGCGGTGAAACGCTGACCTTCTAGCCAGAATTGGAAGTGGCGAATGGCTAAGTGGAGCGCTAACAGCTCTCTGTCAAACGCGCTGTATTTACGCTCGGCCTCGCGCAAGGATCTGCTGAAAAAGGCCAGCGGCTGCCAAACCCCGGCAACGTGCTGCTCCACAACCGCCCCTATGGCCAAATCCGACGCATCAGTGGTGAGCGCTATGCGGGCCATTGGGTCTGGATGAGCTAACAACGTGGCGTCTGCAAGGGCTTTTTTTACCTCCGCGAATGCACGCTCCCACTCCGGGGACCATTCGATTGCATTGGAGGGTTTTTGCTTTTTAAGCGCGGCATATAGTGGTTGCATGAGCTGCGCTGCGTGGGGGAGGAAACGGTTATAAAAATTCACCATTCCTAAAAACTCCTGTAGTGCTTTGACCGATTGTGGCCGGGGAAAATCTGCCACTGCACGCACTTTGTCCGGTAGTGGAACCGCCCCTTCTGGGGAGACGCGGTGCCCCAAAAAATCGATCTGCGCCACCCCAAACTGGCACTTAGCTGGATTGATTATTAACCCGTGCTCTCCCAACCTCCGAAAAACTGTTGTGAGGTGTTTTTCGTGTTCCTCTTCGGATGTGCTGGCGACCAAAATGTCGTCCAGGTAGACGAACACAAAAGGGAGATCGCGTAACACGGCATCCATCATGCGTTGGAAGGTTTGCGCGGCGCCTTTGAGGCCAAACGGCATGCGTAAAAACTCAAAAAGTCCAAACGGGGTTATCACCGCTGTTTTGGGAATGTCCTCAGCACGCACTGGGACTTGATGATAGCCGCGGACCAAGTCTATTTTAGAAAAAACGCGCGCCCCGCCAGATGTACTGAAAAATCCTGAATATGTGGAATTGGGTAGCGGTCATGCGCTGTAGCATTGTTTAACCTGCGGAAGTCACCGCAAGGTCTCCACGAGCCGTCAGCTTTAGAGACCATGTGCAGTGGGGAAGCCCATGGGCTGTTTGAACGGCGGATGATGCCCAACCTTTCCAGGTTGGCGAACTCCTCGCGCGCTATGGACAGTTTAGCTGCATCCAAGCGCCGAGCTTTCGCGAAGACGGGGGGGCCAGTGGTAGTGATAAAGTGCTCCACCCCGTGTTTCGCAACTGTTGCCGAAAAGGTGGGAACTGTGAGTGCTGGAAACTGTGTGAGGAGTGTGTGAAACTTACCGCCTGCTGTGGCGACGTTGGTCTGTGCTGGTGGCGAGGACACTCGAGCTGCACAAGGAATGGAGTAAAAGGAGAGTGCATTAACTAGGCGCCTATTGGCAAGATCAACTAACAACCCATGTGAGTACAGAAAATCAGCACCTAACATGTTGAAACTCACCGCCGCTATAATAAAAGTCCATTCATAAGTGCGGCTGTGCAAGGACAGAAGCAGAGTCCTGTCGCCGAAGGTCTTAATGCTCGAGCCGTTCGCCGCTGTCGCCCCGTCACCACGGGGACCCGCCAGCCGGTCAGCGTAGGTTGGGGTGATGAAACTCACTTGGGCGCCCGTGTCCACGAGGAAGTGCCGCCCAGAGCGCGCATCCGTGAGGTAGAGCAGCTTGTTTCGCTCGCTGAGGGCCGATGCTGCTAACGACTCCCGGTCCTGGCGTTTCCCGAGCTCTTGAACTGGCATGGCGGTACACACTTGCGCGCCCTGTCTGCGAAACGCCGATGGTAAAAGCAGAGGTCGTCTCCTCCGCTGCGTCGGAACCTCGCTGCTGCCATTGTTGGTGGGATCGATTCCGCCGCCTCTGGCCCACCGCTGCTCCCGGCCGCCGCGCCGAGGTCTGCCGCTGCTGCGGTGGCCGCCTGCTCCTCGCAGGAGTCGAGGATCCGCTGCGCTTCTCGGGCCAGCGCGCGGAAGTCCCGCTGGGTCATGAAACGAGTGCCTGCCAGGGTCGCCCTCGTCTGTGATGGAAGGGTTCTCAGGAAGATGTGCGTGAAGAAGAAATCATCGTTGTCTGTGCCTCTCAGCTGCAGCATGTCTTCCATCAGGTCGACAGGCCTGCGTCCTCCCAAGTCGTGCAGAGCTAGGAGCCTCCTAGCCCTCTCCTCGGCTGAGGGCGTGAAACACTGGATGAGGGCAGCTTTCAGCCCACTGTATTTGTCGCCAGCGGGCAGTTGCTGCACCAGGCTCCGCACGTATCGAGCTGTGCGGTTGTCGAGCTTGGCGATGACGTGGTAGAATTTTGTGTCATCTGCTGTTATTCCCCCGAGTGCGAACTGGGCTTCGGCCAGGAGGAACCACGAGTCTGGGTTGTCCTGCCAGAATTCTGGTAGCTTGATTGAGACCGCGCTTGCTCGAGCGGTCCCTGACGAGTCTGATTCGGGGGAATTGTCTTTGGACATTGTACGTCTTAGGTCACCAATGTGGAGAGCGTGAAATGAAGAGGCTGAATTTATTTCTCAATTCAGGTTTATTGACGATCTCACATCTCCAGCATTCTCTCAACAGAAAAAGAGATCGAACTACCCCAAACCCCCACTTTTATACCTGGGACATCAAAGAACAGAATCACATTGTCATCAAACCCCCCATCGACAACAACTCTCCCCCAAGTCCCTTCGTCCTCCATCTGACCCCAGGAGGTCAGGAAGTCCTCTCAGAGTCCTCACCAAAGGCACCTCCACCTCCTGCTGTTATCCCCAGGAGGTCCAGATGTATTGTTCCTTCAAAGACGTGAGGTTACAAAATACATATGCAGTCTTAAGCATCTCAATCATTGTGCTATACATATGCAGTCAAAATATGTGCGCCACACCCTTAATAATAAACACCTTCATTCAAAAACTGCATTTTGCGTTTACTTGTGTTATCTTTGTGTAATATTTAAATTTGTTTGATGATCAGAAACATTTTAAGTGTGACGTACAACAAAATGAGATCAGGAAGGGGGCAAACACTTTTTCACACCACTGTACTTTATCCCAGTTCAAGTAAATAATATGGTTTCACTGGCAGAGGCAGACACTTGCAGGAGCCAAGAAGTAAAATGAGTATGCAGCCACCAAATAATACTGGGCTGTACCATCATGTAAAAATCTATGCTGCAACATGCTTAATGTTAAAACAAAACTGAGACTGACACTGGATTTGTATAAAAAGTGTAACCTCTGATAAATCATACAGTGAACTACAACCACTCAGAGATGCAGACCCACGTCTTACAGCCCTATCCCTGTTGGAATGTCATATGGTAGGGAAAATCCCTAGTTGACTTGATGCTTCAATTCTGATCAGATGTCATGTCCTGCCATGTGAGGCAGGACTGGTGAGCAGAGGGTCGTCTGTTCAATCCCCAGCCCGGCAGGATCAGCTCTGGGTGAGACCGATAACATAGCAGTGTTTGCCCCACCCTCCTAAAACACCACTGTGGTGCCCTTAAGCAAGGCCCTCAACCCCACCTGCTCCAGTGGAGCTGCTCAGTGGCCACAGGTCAGTCTGTGGTTGTACTGGGCAGCTTCCAGGTGTGAATGTGAACAGGGCGTCCTTGAAAAAGAGAGGTTGCCTCTCAGTGGAACTTCCCTGTATAAATAAAGGTGAAAACAACAATGTCATGTCCTATTTCCAGCCCTTACCGATCTTCAAGGTCAAATGCAAGGTCAAGGTCATTAGACATTCAAGGGGTGTCCCAGATCCCATTCTAGGTTGTGTTAAAATGGTGGTTCTATCTCTTATAATAAAGTCAGTATAAGCCAGAACTGATTTTGGCGTCTTGATCCCAAAAGCATTGCCAAATGTGGTCAACCTGTGTGCCAAGTTTGGTCACCTCTGCATTGTTTCCCCCTACGGTCAGATATGCATGCAGACGCACTGACAGACGTGCAAGTCAGGTGACTGCACGATCCACAACTCGACTCTGTTGGAGTGGGTAACTAAACTAATGTCACAAAACTATCAACACTTCTAAGGATTGCCCTCCACTATGCAGGGACATGCTGGAGAGCGTAGGTGAGTTTCTGCTGGAGGGTGGAAGGGCACTTCTGTGTTGTTCTGGATCCCATTTCCTCTACTGGGAAGGACACCCTTTGGCCACCCTCTCAGTCCGTCAGTGTTCATTATTATCATTATTATTATCAGCATTTTAGCTGATTGTGGAGTATGAATACATCGAATTTAAATATCATTAAACCTCAAATTGGCGTTTGACATTTTTGACTTCCCTTGAGACTTGGAGGTTAAAAATTTGACATTTGGTCTTGTATGACATATTCTCATTTGTTTTCTGCTCACACTTTACCCGTAAATTGTAAAAAGTTTATAGCAGAGTTCGACTTTAATGCAGCCAAGACTTTTGATCAGCTTTTGACTGGAAGCAAAGCGACGCCTCCTTCCTTCGACTTTGTGGCTCCGTCGCCTGCGGAATGTATCATCTCCCCTGATTGGCTCCTTGTCCGGCGGGTTGTACCGCCTCCTCCCATTGGCTTCTCCGGGGTGTCTGCGCCGCAGCGTGTAGTTCCGCCCAGAGTCAGAAATACTAGTTGAGAAGGCAGAGGAAACAGCAGACAGTAGCGGCGTTTAAAGTACAGTTAGATGTACGCTAGAACTGTCTCATTTCAGTAGTAAATCCAACAAGGAATTGACCGAAACCCAACGGATACTCGTTTTACCGACGAGGTAAGTTTAAAACCGTGTTCTTGTCTCCGCAATTCCCTCACGGCGCACGTACAGATGTGCCCGATGCCACTGGGGATTATCTCCGCTTCAGCCTGTGCGTGCCTGTGTGTCCAGTCTTTTTTTTTTTACTTCTCAGAACACAGCTCAGAAACACTCAGTTACTAATTAAATACACATATTAAATCCCCGGTAAGAGTAAACGAAGCTGTTCAGTTATGAGAGGAAAAAGGCACTTAAATTGAATTGAGTTGGTTGCTGTTTCTCTCAGCAGTGATGCGACGTAACGCCTGTGTTCACACAGCCTAGCATGTTTTCCTCATTTTAGTGCGCACAGTAAATACTCCTGCTTAATTATTCCTGTCATTTGATCAGTAATAAAACATGTTCTGGTTAGATATAACGGACCGAGGCCTGTCACGACACGGTACAAAAACCGAGAACAACTAAAGTAATCTTAGCCGTGTAGCTAGCAGCTTTATAAATTTAGCACATTAATTCAAAAGCTTTATGGCGACTTGTTACAGACTTACGGCTGCTTTGTTTTATAGCTTCAAGAAAACACGACTTGTGCTTTTAGTTTTTAATATAGATATTATTTGCATTATATGTACCAGTGTTTAATTTTGTCTGAAATTTGAACTGGAAGCATAATCCTGAAACGTCTGTGTCTGGCTGGCTTTATCTCGTAATGTCGGGCAACGTGTTGGGATTTCGTGTTCATTTTTTTTGCACATTTTTACTCCAACTGTTCCGGCCTGGACTTGTCACTCCACTCATAACCAACACATGGAGGTGTTCCAGTCCGCAGATGCCACCTGGTAGAGGACACCGTGACCATGTGAAGGTCGCCCACGTGGGAGAGGGTGGGCATCAGGTGTTTGGCCAGACTTGGTGTGTGTATGGATGGTATTTAAACACACAGATGCGCCAAAAAAGTCACAGACTTACCAGAGACAATGAGGGCATTGAGTGAATTTTGATTAAGGGAGATGAAGGTACACATGAACGTGAAGGTCAGTGTGACCTTAACATGGCTTCATATTTTATGTGTAGTAAAACCCTTATTCACTAATTAACGTTGTTCAGAATTGATTAAGGTGACTGGAGTGGTGGCCTAGTTGATAGAGCATCCGCCCTACAACCAGGAGGTTGGGGGTTCAAGTCCCAGCCGGGTCATACCAAAAGACCATATAAAAAGTGGTACTTGCCACCTTCTAGCGTGGTGCTCAGCATTGGGGGGAAGGAGAAGTTGTTTGTGGCGGTGCCTTGCATGGCAGCGACCCGTCCGATTCTACATGTGATTAACATTGTAGGTAGGAGAAACGTCATTTCGTTCTACTGTACATGATTGGCTGTATGGACTGAATGACAACAGAGATGGCTTCTTCTTATTTTCAGTTATGCCAATTCTGCTGCCGGGTCGCTTACAATGTCCTTAATTATTCTCACATTGTCAAGAAAGGTTGAATAGTGGTTACACAACAACCATGGTCTTGTTGTCACTCACAACACTTGCTTAAAACTGTTTTACAACCTGTAAAGGCAACAGATAACAAACTAGTAATGGATAACTTTTTCCTATTGGCCGATTTGTGACTCAGTATTACCTGGAGAAAGAGCACATTGTGAGACCTTGGAGGTTTATTGCCACATTGTTCAAAGAGCTTTGCCTTCTGGTTGATTATTACTGCAAAAACACTACTAGCAGGATGACTAAATAACCACATTTTCATTAAGAAAATTATTTTCCTTTTAGTGAAATGCTGACTGATTGAAAAGGGTGTATGCATTTTATTACAAAAGATGTTCTTATTCCTTTACAGTTCTGGATCCCTAAATTGGTGAAATTTAAATGTTACTTAAATAAATCTTGAAAATTAATACTGGAAAATAACTTTGTGTTGCCAGATTTTTAAAAAAAATGACACTACTACGGTGCCAGTTTAACTTGGATTACCATTTCCACTTGATGTATTACAGGGATTACACAGTACATAAAATGTGAGGAAATGCTGTTGTGTTGAAGAGGATTTGAGTAAAGGCAGGGATAAATGTCATGGAATAAGGCTCACTGCTGAGATGGAGACAGTAATTAAGCCACTGTGCTGACAGCCAGACTGCCTTGTGTTCACTTTCACCTTCGCGTTGCTGTACGTATTGGTTTGTCAGCCCTGCAGGGTAAGCCTCAATCTGTGCCAGTTGTGGACATTTACTGCCAGTTTGCTTGTCCTCAAAATAGGAAATAGATTTGTCAACAGCAAACATGTAGACACATCTTTATATTGAAGAAAAAAATGTTATCCTTGAGAGTGGTTATGCAGACATTGTCTTGTGTGTCTTTTCTGAGTATGGTTGTTCTTTCTGTAGCTTTGTGCTGTTGCTGCTGCTGCTACTGATGCTGCCACTGGGTTTTGTAATTAAGCGGCATCTGTAATATAGGATGTACCTTTCCTAGAGTTGCAGCACAAGTTCTGCAAGTATAGATCGTGGATGCACATACTGTATATCTCTGTTCCTGGTTGACTTCTAAAATTTCACCTGGCCCAGGCCTTAACGTCAGGTCATACTGCCACCAGTCAGTCCTTGTCCCTTCAGTTTTGATGCAGGGATGGGATGAAGAGCTAAGTTTTATTAACAACATGCTAATGCATGAGAAAATAATTTGTATCATTTCACATGTACCATATAAAAGCAGTGTTCTGCACATTTTGCCAACAGTCTTTTCTGCTGGATTCCACCTCTGCTAGAGGGTGGGCTCTGTCTCCATTTTCTTTATCAATATCAGCAGGATGGGATGAGGATACAGAGAACACAGGTGGTAAGCTTGTTTATTCAGAATGTTGAAGAGAGGCCAAAATGGACCTCTGGATGCCCCCCATCTGTCTGCTCTTGACTTTAAGAGCACATTTTTCACAGAGCTGGACAAATTCCATCACTGCTACTCTCAGCTTTGTATTTTCTTTACTTGCTATTGTATTTTATTTACCTTAGAGAAGAAAGTAATCCAGTTGTGAAGGAAAGAAAGAGGAGGTTTCAAGTCCCTGTTTGTCATGGATGCACAAAAGCTGCCACAAATCACACAACAGGGTGTTAGTGGCATGCAGCTTTAGCTACAGTCCAAGAAAAGACTGAAAAGCCTCATCAGTTGTGCCCTTCCAAAACAACGGCACAAGTAACCGCGAGTCTTTCTACTGTTGTCGAGAAGTATGCAGACATAAACTTGACAAATGAATCAATACAATAAATAACTTGGAATTTAATACAAGTTGATTTGGATGTAATTCAAGTTTCAGCATTGAAGTAGAGGGGCAGTAAAATTTTTAGAAATATATTTGTAGGTGATTGTTTAAAAAGTGGGGAAAGATGGTTGAAATATGCAACAACTGTGAGACTGACATTAAAAGTCGTTTTCTTGGAGCATCTGTACTGAGAATCAGTATCAGGTCTAATCCAGGCAAAATGACTAGATCGGTATCGGGGAGCAAATAAGTAAACATCGACCCATTGAAACATAAAATAAACCAACAAACACCTTTTAAAACTGTCCAATATTCTCTCATTTCTTCTGCTCTCTCTGGGTCCTGTGATGCAGACTCTGTCCTGTAGGCAGCGACTGCATGTCAAAAATGTAATGTTAGAGACAAGATGGTTGTTAACTACCATTTTTTGGGGGATTAAAAATAGAGGCGAAAGTGCAGGCAGGAGGGTGGATTGGGTGGAGACGAGCGTCGGGGTGATTTTTGACTGAAAGATAGCAGCTAGAATGAAAGAGAAGATTTACAAGACAGTAGTGAGACCTACTATGATGCATGGTTTGGATATGGCGGCACTGACAAATAGACAGGTGGCAGAATTGAAGATGCTAAGATTGTTATTGGGAGTGACTAGGAGGGACAGGATTAGAAATAAGTATATGAGAGGTACAGCTCAGGCTGATTGGCTGCTTAGAAAGGTCTGACATTGACAAGCTCAGCTGTAGTCTGAAAAGTTGAACTTTTTTTCTGACCCGAGTGCTGCATCAAAAAGGGGCCACCGCCGAGAGTGTTTCAGTGCCAAGAGCACTCGGTGCTGTAGACGCTAGACTACATAGAGAATGAATAGAAAATAGTCTCCCACAGGGGAAAAAAAAACGCGTTTGGTGGACACACCACCTTATGCTCCACCTCCACTCTGTGCATCTGCTTGAGCACGAGGCATGTGTAACAGAATTTCATCATTGTCTTCAGTTGTTAGGCCCCTCCGTGGCTAAGCTTGTGCAGCCCAAATTTTGTGACCGCGTTGCCAGTGCGCGTTGAATATGCATGCGAAAGCTCCAACCTCCCGTTCAAAAGGATGCTTGCCCTAGTAGAAGCAAAAAATGAAGCATACACAGCCGTGTGTGGCGGCCTTGTTCAAAGTGTAGGTGCACTAGAGGAGAAAGGGGCATAAACCCACCTTTAGATTAGGGCTGCACGATTATGGCCAAAATGATTATCGCGATTATTTTGATCAGTATTGAAATCACAATTATTAATCACGATTATTCATTAACTTTAGGAAAAACATAGATTACATAAAATTCTTAAAAAAACAAAGAAAAAAATCATCCTACTTACCAATTGTTGGATGAAGCCTGTGGCCAAAGCAGTGGAGCCTCATCTCCACTGTCTGTTGTTATGCAGACTAGTCCCTCCTCCTGGCTCCAAGATGATTGTGTTTCCCTCAGTCTGTGGGCTATAGCTTCTCTGTGTGGTCTTGTGGGGAAAAACAACATCTGCACGCATCAATTCTTCATTTTAAAATCTCCATCAATGTAGTGAATTGTCTGGGACAGGTAGGGCTCCGTTATTCTGCTTCACCATAGGTTGCTCGTAATTGCAAAGTACTCGAGATTTGTGATATCCATCTGTATTTTTCATACAGCACAGATAATGCAACTTTGGAGAATCATGTGGGGATCATATATTTCTTGTTCAATGTTTTGACAATGTTTCTGATGCCTTCATTGCTCATACAGTATTTAGTGGACACATCCTTGGCCAAATAACAAGCTATTGCATCAGTTACTTTAGCATGTCTTTGGGAGGCAGATGGATATGGGGAAGCTCTGTGCAGGGTTGACACTATGGTTGCCTGGGTCGACATCAGACACAGACTGTGATTTAGTGAAGTGACATTCACTTTAGCCTTCATGCATTTATCGTGCTTGTGTTTGTGGTGTTTTTTCAGGTGGTTGAATAAGTTAGTTGTGTTGCCCTGTGGCGCAGACAACTCTATAGCACTCTTTGCATTTAATTTCTTGTTAGTCAGCATCACTTACCCTGAATCCAAAACACGTCCAAACAAAGGATGATGATCCTTTTGAGGCACTAGCTCCTCACCTCCACATGTTGCCGTACTGTCACCTTCTGCTTCAAACATCAGGTTTATGTTTCACCATCACACCAGTCCACAATTGAAAACAAGGCTGCCACTGCAGGGTGTGCTCGCTTGTCAGTTCTGCAGCTTAATGTTGCCCTAATGTGTATTCGCCCCCTGGTGGTCGGCTGGCTGTTGGTTGAGAAAATGCTTGATTTGATATGCAGCAGAGCCCACATTTTAAATGTTAATATCATCAACGATCACATTAATTTAATCGTGGCAGCCAAAATCATGATTGTGATCGATCAGAATTGGATTGTCAGCCCTACTTTAGGTTCATCAAATCCAGCCACAGGGGGGTGCGCAAGCCAGTGTACTCCTACTGCAGGGCCCAAGCCCGAGTAAATGAGGAGGGTTGTGTTAGGGAGGGCATCCTACGTAAAACCTTTGCCAAATCAAACGTGGATCATGACAAATGAGACTTCGATACCAGATCGGTCGAGGCCCGGGATAACAACGACTGCCACTGGTGCTGTTAACTGACAGAGTGCCGGTGGAAATTGGGCTACTGTTAGTCGAAGATCGAGGTGGAGGCGAGGGGGAAGGTGTGTTAGGAGGGAGAGAGAGAAAAGGAAAGGTAGAAGTGTGGAGGTGAGAGTAAGAACATTAAATGTAGGGACCATGACTGGTAAAGGGAGAGAATTGGCTGATATGATGGAGAGAAGAACGGTAGATATACTGCGTGTTCAAGAAACCAGATGGAAGGGAAGCAAGGCTAGGAGCATTGGAGGTGGATTTAAACTGTTCTACCATGGTGTAGATAGGAAGAAAAATGGAGTAGGAGCAATCTTGAAGGAAGAGTATGCGAAGCGTGTTCAGGAGGTAAAGAGGGAGTCAGACAGAATCATGAGTTTGAAGCTAGAAGTCAAAGGTGTGATGTTGAATGTTGTCAGTGCATATGCCCCACAAGTTGGATGTCAGGTAGAAAGAGGAATTCTGGAGGAAGTTGGATGAAGTGGTAGAGAGTGTTCCCAGGGGGAGAGAGTGGTGACTGGAGCGGACTTTAATTGACATGTAGGTGAAGAGAACAGAGGTGATGAGGAGGTTCTGGGTAGATATGGTCTTAAGGAGAGAAATGTGGAAGGACAGATGGTTGTGGATTTTGCTAAAAGGATGGAAATGGCTGTGGTGAACGCATACTTCAAGAAGCAGAGAGGAACATAGGGTGACTTACAAGAGTGGAGGAAGGTGCACACAGGTGGACTACATCCTGTGCAGAAGGAGAAATCTGAAAGAGACAGGAGACTGCAAGGTGGTGGCAGGGGAGAATGTAGCTAGACAGTGTAACCCAGTGTTAAAAACGTGAATAAAATCATAAATATCGATACCTCTTTAAAAAACACTCATTTCACAATGGGAATAAATATTTTGAAGATAAATATATAAATAAATATAAGTTCATAAAATATATTCATAACTAGTTAAAAACATTTCTAAAAAAAGCTCTGATAAGGTTCCTAATATTTTTAATTGGTATATTGAGCAACCAATGCATCGTTTGTTGGCAGCATCAGCCAATAGGGTCACGCGCTCTCTCGCTCGGTCTTGGTGTAACCTGCAGAACGCTTTCAGTCACGGCAGAGACACCGACCGAGAGAGATCCCTTACTGAGACGGTGAGCTAACGTGCTAGTAGCAGCCTTTGCCTGGATAAAACTCTTGAGATTGGTAAGCCTAAACCAACATGAGAAACGAGGTATTGCTGTATTGTCAAATTCTAATACCCTCTTTTGTTAAATTTTAAGATTTGAATCCAAAGGCTGTGAATTCACGTGAGCGCGGGAATCCCCTTTGAAGCACGTGTTGCTAGGCATGGTGAGTGCCATTCATTGTGTATGTGAAATGCTAACCGCTAGCTTAAAATGCTAACGTCCGATGCTAATTCCGGCTATGTTTTTCATGGGAGAAAGTCATTTTTCAAGGCTGTGGTAAATAGCAAAGGTCCCAATTCCCTTGCTATTGATTGTTACTTAGAAATGCATGTTACACCTGTGGTTTATATGTGTTTAAAAGTGTCCAATTGAGATAAGTTGTTGTGCTAGCACACTTTTCTTTTTTTTTTCTCTTGTCAAGTGCTTTCCAATGCACTTGACTTATTTTTTTTTTTGGTACCATTTTGATAAATTTGAATAGTAGATGTGTTTAATTTATGCACATTTAGTGATTTAAGAAATTTGAATTATAGTTTAAGCTTTTTGTTCTGACCTATTCTGTAGGTCAGGTTTTTTTTGGACTGGATTGAGAAGAACGTGGATCTTCAGATCTGGATGGCGAGCCGAAGCCCGAACCTAACTAACTGGTAGAGGTGATCCAGCTGATCACCTGGAACGAATACTAGAGGACTGTACATATTGTAAATATATTTTGGGGGTATTTTATTTATTTTTCATTATTGTTACAAGTGCTGTATTTTTGTTTAAGTGTACACAACTCAAAATACACAAATTTGCAAGTTCCCATACTTCCGTGTGTGTGTCATCTGTTGTTGTACCCTCCAGGCTCCCACGAACCTAGAATCTATCTGACCTGGCCCAATTGTCCCTTCTGCCCAGGTAGTAAGGTTAAAGGTAACTACACTGCCATACCCAGTACTACCAAAAGGGTACAAGACTGCACCTAAAGTAGGTGTTACAAAAAAATTCTGGCAAGCCAGCCAGGAGCCTGGAGCGTTGCGACAAAAGATGTGGATTGTGTTTTGACCCCTGACCAAACAGTTCATATACTGTCAAAATGGATTTTGTTGCAAAATATGGTGTCAAAGTTCCAAATGCAGTCATTGTCAGTGGTGTGGTTGACAAAGAAAAAGACAGACGTTTTTAAGTTCCTAGAGCAACATGGCACTATTCGTAAGGTACTTAGCATTGATGGTAACTCGTCTGAATTTGACAAAAGTCACATTGTAGAGTTCGAGTCTGGATTAGCTGTTGAAACAGTAGCACCTGCGTTGCCATACTTCTTTCCATCCACTGACAATCCTGATGTTAAGTACTGCATTCAACCCTTAGCTGATGTGTACACTAAAACTGTAGGGAGCAGTGTTACTGAGGCTTATCTTAGCAACCTGAAGGGCTTAGCTAAGTTAAGTGGGAAAAGGTTTTGAAGAGGTGTTGCGGGAGGTTATGTCCACAATAGGCAGGGATGAGAATCCTCCGTGGATCCGAGGAATTCCTCGGATTTGATCATGTCTAGAGTCATTCTCGTGAATCGTCTAAATTCGAGGAGAAAATTTTGGGGTGGGGTGGGGGGGTTTGTTATGAGCAGCAAGTCGCTCATAACAGACGGATTTGAGCGGCTGCTCAAATCCACCGCGCAGAACGCGCTACCCAGCGAGATCAGTAATGTAATGTAACAAGGCCACTGATTGGCTGATACTTACTGAAGCAACCAATCAACGATTTTGTTATTCCTTTGTCATATTACACACGCGGAGCGAAATGCAAATGGCGGACAATTCAATCAACCGAGTTTTCCCGATTTCGTGAAAATGGTGAACCTAAAACTCACGAAAGACAACAAAGCAAGAAGACAAAGGGATAAGGAACAAGTTTCGTTGGGAATGGCTCGAAAAAAACCAGAAACATCTCAAAATTGTGGCTACAAGGAGATCGAACTATTCGCTCGTGCTGCATTCAAAACGATCGATGGACACGGTTAAATTCAGATGCCAGTCAAAGTTCATCACAATCGGCCCCGATTACAGCAATTAGTGATCGTTAGACACATTCCGAGGTGAGATTTTTTTCTCGTTATAAGTAATGTACTTGAGAATTTTCGCGTAATGAATTTGTTATGAAATAGCATGTGTAAGTTGTGACGTCATGCCTGTTTTGAAACACTTGATAATTTGAAACACTAATTAAACATCTTTTAGGTTTTACTTACTTTCTTAGATTATCTTTCAAATATTAAAATATACTAATATGCAACTTTTTTATATTCCTAGTAACACTAACAAATGCACACATTAATAAATCAAAATGCTTGCAGAATGTCAGTATATTTTAATAAATGGGTGATGGACTTGGTGATGGAATTTTGTTAATATTTATAATTTATTTTACTTGGTTAAATTATTTTGTCTGTTCTAGAACAATGTAAATGTAATTCTGTGTCAGTTCTAGGGGCGGCTGTGGCGCAGGTGTAGTGTGACCGACTACTGATCGGAGGGTCATGGGTTCGATTCCCACTGTGTCTGAAGTCTGCATGTCAAAGTGTCCTTGAGCAAGACACTGAACCCCCAGTTGCTCCTGGTGGCCAGGCTAGCGCCTGTATGTGTATGGCAGCTCTGCCGCCATCAGTGTGTGAATGTGTGCGTGAATGGTTGGATAGCAGGATCTGTAAAGCGCTTTGGTCATCCAGAGATGAGAAAAAGCACTATATAAGTGAATGCCATTTACCATTCTAAACATATTAAATAGTAGTAAAATATAATTTAGTATTATTAATCAACATACCATTCAGATATCATAAATTTACATGTGATGCAGCAGCAGATTAAAAAGGTAAACTATAAATGCATTTGTACTTACTTCTAACTTTAAATATAAGACTACATTTGAGCATTCTAAAACACCAGATTTCGTTAGCTTCTGGGAGGCGTTGCCCCCCAGACCCCCCACCAAGGCTCCGCCTTGGATCCGGCTTGGGGGACGCAGGCCTAACTAAGACCCCCGGCTTAGTTTCTTCTTTTTTTTCCCAAACCCCATTCTCATCCCTGAATAGGGAAGTTTATTGAAGCTGCTGAGACAGCTGAAATGGTCTCTGCTGACGTTGATCCTGCTTCCCCTACTGTAGAACCCACACAAAGTGGAGTCTCTCCTCCACTCCAAGTTGAAGTGCCTCGCACCCATAAAACCACTCAAGCACTCTTCCAAATCCCTCTTGGACCAAACTTGACACCTCAGATGTTGAGTCCAGCTGATTTTAACCCACTCGAGGTTCAGAAAATCGTAGTCGAGCATGTCGTTAAAAATGCAGAGAAGCCATCAAACGCCCTTTCCTCCTGGAGAATCAGAGCTTTCTCTGGCAAAACGCCAAGACCGTATACTGAAGCTGATTATGAAACATGGCGTTCACATGTTGACTTGATGATGGAAGATACTTTTTTGTCTGATTTGGAAAAATCTTGCAAGATCCTTGAAAGTCTTCTTGCTCCTGTGTCTGTTATTCGCCCTTTTGGGCCTGAAGCCACCTCTGCCGACTATCTTAAGCTTTTGGACTCAGCTTTTGGGACTGTTGAAGACGGTGAGGAACTGCTTGTGCGATTCATGAACACTTTCCAAGATTATGGAGAAAAACCCTCTGCATATCTGCATTGTTTGCAGGTGGCGCTCAATCTCACAGTGCGTAGAGGCGGTCTAGAGCCACAGGAAGTGGACAAACAGCTTCTCAAGCAGTTTAACAGAGGCTTTTGGGATGATAATCTGCTAAAGGAGCTACAGCTGGAACTAAAAGATAAACATCCACCTGCGTATGCAGAGTTATTGCTTCACCTTCGCACTGCTGAAAACAGACAAGAAGTTAAAAACACACGCATGAAAAAACACTTGGGCACCACAAAACCAAAAGCAGCCTCCTATGAACAAACAGTCACCGAAACAAGTGCAAATAGTGAAGTAGAGTCTGACAGTCTGAAAGAACTGAAAAAGCAAGTCACTGATCTAAAAAGCCAATTAGCTGCTGTCGTGAAACAAAAGAAACAAGCACCACCGAAGAAAGACCCAACTAAGAAATCTGAAAATAAAAAACCTGACCATGACAAACCTGAAAACTTGCCTTCGTCCAGCCGTCCCAGTACTAGGCCCAAACCATGGTATTGCTTCCGCTGTGGCGAAGATGGGCATATTGTAGCCACTTGTGAGTCAGAGCCAAACCCTGCACTTGTAGCTGCAAAACGCAAAGAATTAAGAGTAAAAAGACAGATTTGAACTTCCGGTTATGGCTGCCACGTAGGACGGACGTGTCTCGCTCTGCTCTGCTCCTGGAGAAAAAAAATCGGCAAATAACTCTCTCATTTGGGACAGAACGTATCTCAGCATTTGGGCGAGGATATGTCGGCGAAGCCTAAGGCTGGAAAACCAGGAAAAGGAAAAAGCGAGCCGCCGAAACAGTCCAAATTAACGGACTTTCAGGTCTGTGACGCAGCAAACAAAACTCCATATATGGCGGAGGAGGCTGGCAACGGTGCGATGTCTGCGCGGGGAGGCGCAGATGCGCTGATGGCTGCCATGAGTTCAATGAGAGCGGACTTTTCCTCTAGATTTGATGGGATTATGACAGCGTTGGAAGGAATAAGAAAGGAATTGGGTGACTGTGTAGAACGAACGGCGCAGATGGAGCTCCGTCTCGCTAGTGCTGAAGATGACGTCACCCGTCTTCAATTAAAGGTGCGCACTTTGGAAAAAAAAAATAAATCTCTGGAAGATAATATTTTGGATTTGGAATCTCGGTCGAGACAGAATAATTTGAGGCTGGTGGGTCTTCCAGAGGAATCAGAAGGTCGGGACGTATGTTCCTTTCTGGAAAAGTGGATTCCGGAGGTGCTGGGCAGCGAGGAGTTGCAATCAGCAGTGGTTCTGGAAAAAGCACATCGCATTGGCCCACGGAGAGATAAGGGACCGCCGAGGACCTTAATTATGAAGTTTCTTAGCAACAGAGACAGGATGAAGATCTTCAACGCTGCACGTGCTAAAGGAGAGATTAAACACCAGGACCAGCAGGTGCGGTTCTACCCAGATTTGGCCACAGGAATCCAGCAATTGAGGAAGCAGTTTGATCCCGTACGTAAGGAGCTGCGCAACCTTGGGATTCGTCATGGTGTAATCTATCCTGCGAGACTGCTGACCACGTATGAGGGCAGAACCCACATCTTCAAGACCCCAGAGGAGGCGCAGGAGTTCATCAAGAAGATCAAAGAAGAAGAAGAGACTGGTGGGAGCTAAGCATGAACAAAATATAAGGTAGAATAATTAAGCATTTGCACAGGCATCTGACTGACTTGAAGTAAATAGTAAGTTTACAAAATATAGATTGTATTATATATTAAAAAAACAAAACAAAAACAAAACAAACAAAAAAAAAACTATGATGTACAAAGTTGTTAAAAATTTTGGAGTTAAGTTGGAAAACTACAGAGGAGAGTTAATGTTACGTCATTAAAAGCAGTAGAGTTAGGGTGATTGGGGGGATGAAGGAGGAGTGGCTTAGGCTGTTCCCCGTGGGTGTGGAACGGTCGATGGCTATATCGGGAGACAGAATTTTTCTTTTGATTTTGGGGGGTTTGCCACAAGTGTGGGAAGGGGAAATTTGTTTGTGTGTAGTTTGTAGGATGAATGTTCAACCACTCATGTTTTTGCTTCTCTGTATGAGCATGTTTACACTGCAAGGTAATCCCAAACTCTCTATTGATCATGGACCAAAGTGTTAATCTTAATTTAACTTCATGGAATTGCAGAGGTCTACAAAATTTAAAAAAACTTAAACAAGTTATGAATAAAATAAAGGACATGGGTTCAAGAATTGTGTTTTTACAAGAAACTCATCTGATAGAGGAGGATGTTAAAAGAATTAGGAGTAGATGGCAGGGAAGTGTATTCACCTCTTCATTTTCATCCCGAGCCAGGGGAGTTATGACTCTCATACATAAATCAGTTCCTTTTCAAGTGAAAAATGTAATTGGAGACAAATTTGGAAGATATGTAATCATTCAAGGTTCTTTGCTATTAGAAAATATAAATCTTGTGAACTTATATGGTCCCAATATAGATGATCAGAAGTTCTTTGCTAATTTATTTCTCATCTTATCATCACTTACAGGGCAACATATAATAGCAGGGGATTTTAATTGTACATTGAATCCAGGTGTGGATAGATCAACAGGACTGGATTGTACGCACATTGGATGTAGGATGACTATTAATCATTTTATGAAAGAATTGAGATTGTTAGATATATGGAGAGAAATGAAACCACAAGTTAAAGCCTATTCTTGTTATTCCAGTACCTACAAGACATTCTCACGTATTGATTATTTTTTGATTTCCACAGAATTAAGGTCCAAGATTCAAAACTGATTTTATGATAACATCGTGATCTCTGATCATGCACCCTGTTGTCTAATATATGTAGATAAAAAATTGACAAAGGAATCAGGCAGATGGCAATTTCAGCATAAATGGCTTCAGGATGAGGAATTTGTCAAGTATATAGAAAAACAGATAGACGAGTTCTTTGACATCAATACTACACAAACATCAGCATGTGTAAAGTGGGAGGCTTTCAAAGCTTTTATTAGGGGACATATTATTAGTTATACAGGATCAAAATCTAAGAAGACTCGAGAGGAGAGAGCTAAATTGGAACATAAAATAAAAAGTCTTCAGGAAAAAGTGTATGCAGGAAGAGATCCAAGGTTGGAGAATGAATTACTGATTTTGAGAGCTGAATACGACAAAAAATCAGCGAATAGAGCTGCCTCGAGTCTTCTAAGATTGAAACAATCTTTTTATGAACAAGGTGAAAAATCAGGAAAATTATTAGCATGGCAGATTAAACAATTGGAAATTAAAACACCAATAACCAGTATTATAAGTAACGGACAGGTAGTTATAGATCCTTTAGAAATTAATAGAGCCTTTAGAGATTACTATGAAAAATTATATGATACCAAAAATGAACCTGATGTAACAAAACTAAATGGGTTTTTGAACAAACTATCTATACCGTGTATTCCAAATGAAAACAGGGAGATATTGGAGTCTAAAATTAGTCAAGAAGAAGTTGGGCTAGCCATTGATAATATGAAATCAGGAAAAAGTGCAGGACCAGATGGTCTTCCAGTTGACCTTTATAAAAAATTTAAGAATAAATTAATAAAACCTTTTTTGGAAATGGTTTTAGAAGCATTTCAAAATAATAATTTACCATCATACATAAATAATGCCTTAATTATACTGCTGCCAAAACCAGGTAAGCCCTCTAATAAATGTGAAAATATGAGACCAATAAGCCTATTAAACGCCGACCTTAAGATAATCTGTAAAATTTTAGCAAGACGAATACAAGAAATTTTACCAAATATTATTAATCGAGATCAGAATGGCTTTATAAAGGGTAGACAAGGCTTCCATAATGTAAGAAGACTATTTAATATTATTTATTTTAATAAAGAAGCACCGGATACAGCTCTCCTATCATTGGACGCCGAAAAGGCCTTTGATAGAGTTGAATGGCCCTTTCTTTTTGAAGTCCTACAAAGGTTTGGACTTGGAAATAATTTCATAAAATGGGTTCAAATAATATACAATAATGCTACAGCAGAAATCCTAACAAATAACAATATTTCAAAACCAATAAAAATCAATAGAGGATGTCGACAAGGCTGTCCACTTTCACCTTTACTGTTTACTATGGCAATTGAACCTTTAGCGATAGCGATACGTTTACATTCACAAATATATGGAATTAAAGTTGGACCAACAGAACATAAAATCTCCCTGTTCGCCGATGATATAATTTTGTTTATGTCGAATCTAAAAAAATCAATTCCAACCTTGTTGAATTTAATAAAGAATTTTGGGGAAATATCAGGATATAAAATAAATAAAACTAAATCTTCAATATTAATGCTAAATGAGACCCAGAGAAATTACCCAGCCCCTGAGGTAAATCAATTCAATGTTGTAAATCAGTTTAAATATTTAGGAATCCAAATTATGCCTAAGCTAGAATCAGTCGCCAGTGTCAACTATGAAGCCTTAATGTCAGATATCAATGAGTTAACTCAGAGATGGATGTCACTACCAATGTCGATGATCGGGAGAATCAATATACTTAAAAGTAATATTTTACCTAAAATACTTTATTTATTTCAATACATTCCCTTATCACCACCTTTAGATCTATTCTCAAGAATAAAAAAAAAGTTAGTGGAATTTATATGGAACAACAGGAGGGCTAGATTACGTTTGTCTTTATTATATTTACCATTTGATCGTGGAGGTCTGAAATGTCCAAATTTTATGTTGTATTATTGGTCGGCACAACTGAGGTCTATGACATATTATTTTTCATCAAATGATCTCCCTCACTGGACTGAAATGGAATCATACAATTTACCTTTACCTCTTCCCATATTCATATACTCAGATTCGGCAAAAAAATTACAAAAACAAGTTAAAAATCCATTTGTAAAGCATATGATCAAAATATGGTGTGAAGCTAAAAACTATTTAAAAGAACCACAGTTATTGTAACAATTTAGTCCAATATGGGGTAATCAATATTTTAAACCAGGGAGAGCGGACGCTGTATTTAAAGTATGGAATTTAAAAGGGATACAAAAGATTCAGGATTTATATTTGCCATGTGCAGACAACATAATGTCTTTTGAAGAGCTGAGGATCAAATTTAATCTCAATAGAACACATTTTTTTTAAATATCTTCAACTTAGAAACTTTATTCGATCAAATCAAAATAAAGCTCTCACTCGACCTATTTATTCATCCTTGGAAAAAATGATGATGAAAGATAGTAAAAGAAACGGTATTATTTCAGAGTTTTATAACTCATTGACACTATCTTCAAGTGAAAATTCACTGAAAAGATTAAACTACTGGAAAGAAGATCTGCAAATTGAAATTTCAGAGGAACAATGGGAATTGGCTTGTACAGAAGCTCAAACCAAATCAATAAATGCACGCCTTAAATTGATACATTTCAAATGGTTAATGCGGATGTATGTTACACCGGAGGAGTTAAATAGATACAACAAAAATATACCAGATACATGCACAAAATGCATGGAAAGTAAAGGAACCCTATTTCATTGTTTATGGGAATGTAGATTAATAAGAATGTTTTGGGAAGAGGTGAGGGTAACAATTGAAAAAATAATCTCAAAACAAATCATATTGAATCCTAAACTGTTTTTGTTGGGTCTGTACCCAGAAAAGCATAATTTTAATAAAAGTGAAAGGACATTCATAGACCTCAGTTTGCTTAATGCCAAAAAATGTATTGCACTATTATGGAAAAAGACTCATAGACCAGATGTGACTCAGTGGTTAAGACAGATGTTAACAAACCTTCCATTAGAAAGAATAACATATATACTGAAATCAAAGGAAATTGTGTTTGAGAATATATGGAGACCTTTTATTGATTATGTAAAAAATTTAAACATAACTCTTGAAGAAGAAGGTGAATGATGTGTGTGGACCTTGTAAATTCCAAACTGGTGAACATAATATGTATACTTATGTATTGGATTGTCTAGACTAAACAGAGGAGCATTGTTGAAGACTTGATTTTGTTGGTGGTTGTTGGTGTTTTTAGTGCATTTTTTTTTTTTTTGTAGTACTTTAGTGTTAGTGTTTGATTGTTTGTATCATGTTTGTTAAAAAAAAAAAAAGGTTCAATAAAGATATTGTGGAAAAAAAAAAAAAGACAGATTTGGGACAGTCGGAACCCCAAATCCTCCTTAAAACTGAAGTCTGCGGACTTCCGGGAAGATGGCGGAGAGACATAACGCTTAAACAGAGAGCTCTCCCTAGCCGGATTAAAAATCATCGGTAAATGGCCAACTCGACATAAGCGGATCAATAAACTAAGGGATGAAAACACGAAGGAGCCGGGCACAAGGACAAAAGCAGAGTAAAATTAAAGAATTCCTCTTCAACAACGCAGGAGAAACCGCTGAACACGGGGCCCAAAAAAACGAGGTGACCGCAGCAGAGAAAATGGAAGACACACTCGATACCATGAACACTGGCATCGCCAGTTTGGGTAAAGAGTTGAGAGACTTCAAACGGCAGCTACAACAGGATTTAGCGGCTCTTAAGGAGGAGCTGAAAAAAGAGATTAAGGAAGAAATTATGGGCCTCTGAAGAGAAATGGAGCGCAAGCTAGCAGAAAACATGGAGGAGCTGCGCTCCCAGCGGGCGTGTATGACAGAAGCGCAGGCCCGAATATCAGAGCTGGAAGATTGGAATAGCGAGGCAAGCGAACAGCTGCAGACCCTGACGGCACAAATGCAGAGGATGCAGGAGAAAGTAACCGACTTGGAGAGCAGGTCCAGATGGGGCAATATACGCATCTTCGGGATCCCGGAGGGCATTGAAGGCAACTCGATGACGAAATTCATGGATCAGTTCTTAAAAAAAGAGCTGGAACTGCCCAGCGAAGCGGATCTGCAGATTCAACGAGCGCACAGAGCCTCGGCACAGAACCCGAACCCACGCTCTACACCCAGGTCAGTTGTGGTAAACTTTCTGAAATATGATGTAAAGGAAAGAATCCTGACACGAGCATGGAAAAAAAAGATACGAATCGGCGACAAGCAGATATTCTTTGATCATGACTACCCGGCAGAAATTGTGCAGCAGCGGAAGAAATATGCCAACATTAAAAAAACGCTGAAAGAAAAAAAAATTAGATTCCAAACGCCGCTAACGAAGATGAGGATTCATTGGGAGAACGGCGTAAGAACCTACAACACAGCCAGAGAGGCAGCGCAGGACATGATGGAGCGGGGCCTTGAGGTGTACGTGCCGGAGGAAACGGTAGGAGCAGCGGAGGCCCTGAACGCATCACGACAGCCGGAGTGGAGGCGAGTGAACGGCAAAAGACGGGGGGAGACGTGGCGCAGCGGGCCCAGGACAGACTACAAGGCTTTCAACTGAAAGCCTAGATTATAACAAAGATTAAGAAAGACACAGAAGAAATGAAGGCCAAGAAGACAAGGTAAAAGAGAAACAGACGGCTAGGAGAGGTTTAAGTGATATTTGTTGGACATTTCTAGACTAATGACTATTTCTTGGATAGTAAATACAGGTCTAGGGAGGGCCCTACACTCGGTGAGGACAATCCCTCCACCCACCAACAGGGACCAGTGGGCAGAAGAAAGGCCCAAAGTACGGAGGTCGAGATTTTTTAATGTGTTTTTATATAAATATGTGTTATTTTTGTTGTTAAAGGGGCTAGGAGCACAAGTTAAAAAAATGGAAAAACATGATTATGGGTAAAAATCTTAAGATAATAACACTAAACGTGAATGGTCTGAACTCACCTGTTAAAAGGGAAAGAATAATAAGAAAATTCAAGAAAGAAAAAGCCGAAATTATATTTATGCAAGAGACACATTTGAGCAAGACAGAACATGTGAAACTAAAGAGATTTGGCTATAAGAACTCCTACTACAGTTCATTTAAGGGAGGAACTAAAAGGGGGGTTATGATACTAATCTCAAATAAAATACAATTTGAATGTGAACAGGAAATCCAGGATAAAGAAGGCAGGTATGTAATAATAAAGGGTAGCATAGATGGAATGCAGATCACATTAGTGAACATCTATGCCCCACCAGAAAGTGACAAGGGTTTTTTTCAACATCTGTTTGATCTCATAGCAACACACAGTGAAGGAGTCCTAATTTGTGGAGGAGACTTAAATGCTGTCATGGATCATGAAATTGATACAACAAGTGTTAAGAGGACAAAAAAACATGTAACAAAATTCATAAGAACCTCACTGGCAGAAATGGGTATGGTAGACATTTGGAGGGACCTGCACCCACTCGAAAAAGACTATACACATTATTCAGCTGTCCATAAAGTACACTCTAGAATAGATTACTTCCTTATGAATGAAGATGACAGACACAGGGTGAGAAATTGTTGGATTGGAGGGGCAGAAATATCAGATCATAATCCTATATACATGGAAATAAATTTAAACAATAGAAAACGACAAACAACATGGAAACTTAATGTAGGACTGTTAAATGATGATAAAATGAAAGAAAGAATAAAAATAAACATAAACGAATATATCCAAGAGAATGACAATGAAGAAGTGGACCCAACAATACTATGGGATGCACTAAAAGCCGTGTTAAGAGGTAAATTAATTGTTGAAACAGGAAAAGCAAATAAGACTAAACTGGAAGCATATGAACAAAGATGTGAGAGACTGAGGGAATTAGAACATAAACATCAAAGCACAAATGACCCAAAAATATATCAAGAAATTAAAGAAGAAAAAATAAAGGTAAAAGAAACACAAATGGATGAAATTGAAAGGAAAAATAGATATCTAAAGCAAAAATATTATGAAACGGGACCAAAAGCCACAAAACTGCTGGCAAAACGGTTAAGAAAACAACAAACAATGAATAATGTATATAAGATTAAAGACCCCACCACAAATAAAACCACAGTTAACCCAGAAAACATCGAAGAAATATTCCATAATTTCTACCAAGAACTATACTCGCAACCTGAAGAAACAAATACTAAAGATATTAAAAAATTTCTATGCACATTGGACTTGCCATCAATAGGAAATCAACAAAATGAAAAGCTAACAGCAGAAATAACAACACAAGAGATCAGAGATGTGATTAAGTCACTTAAAAATGGTAAATCACCAGGTAGTGATGGATACCCATCTGAGTTTTATAAACTGTTTATAGAAGAACTCATGCCACAGCTTCTAAAGTCATTTAATTGGACGTTGAACAACAACAAAATACCTCCATCATGGAACGAAGCCATTATTTCAGTCATTTTAAAGCCAGGGAAAGATAGAGAACAATGCGGAAACTATAGGCCAATCTCTTTATTAAATGTGATTATAAAATATATACAACAATTATATGTAAACGAATAAAGACATTCTTGACGGAATTGATAGAAGATGATCAAACTGGTTTCATAGAGGGACGCCAAACACATGACAATATCAGGAGAACAATACATATAATTAATCAAATACATAAAGAAAAGAAAAGCACAGTAATAATGAGTTTAGACGCAGAAAAAGCATTTGACAGGGTTAACTGGAAATTCCTATATAGTGTGCTGGAACGCTTTGGATTTAACGAAAAATCAGTACAATGCATAAGGACGCTGTATCAAGAACCTGTGGCAAGAATCAAGATAAACGGTAGCTTAACAGACAAAGTAAATATACAAAGATCAACTAGGCAGGGATGCTGCTTATCGCCCACCTTGTTTGCTCTGTTCATAGAGCCACTGGCTCAAGCGATACGACAAAATAAGAAATTAAAAGGTGTAACAATAAAGGGGGCGGAACACAAGATTGGGCTATTTGCAGACGATATTATAGTTTACCTTGAACAACCAGATGAATCAATAATGGAAATGATGAACTTGATAGAAAATTTTGGAAAATTATCAGGATACAAGATAAACATAACAAAAACACAAATACTGACATTCCACTATAACCCTCTAAACCAGATAACTGATAAGATCAAACTAAACTGGAAACAAAAAGAAATAAAATACCTTGGAGTGAACATACCTAAAGATCTAAGCAAACTCTATAAAGCAAACTATGATAGGTTGGAACAAGAAATAAAAAAAGATATTGATAGATGGTCAATCTTAAATATGGATCTGAATTCAAAAATTGAGACAGTCAAAATCAGCATACAACCTAGATTACTTTACCTCTTCCAGGCTATACCAACAGAGATTCCAGATGCCCAATTCTCAAAGTGGGACAGGATGATATCGAGATTTGTTTGGGGAGGTAAAAAACCAAGAGTGAAATATAAAACTCTCCAGTTACCAAAAGAGAAAGGAGGCATGGGCCTACTGAGTCTAAAGGAATATTACTACTCAGCACAAATAAGATATATCATATGTTGGTGCGACGAGGGATATGAGGCAAAATGGAAAGAAATGGAAAAGGAAATTGAGGGACTCCCAGTACAAAGCATAATAGGAGATAAAGATGCATATAAGCAAATCAAACAAATAGACCCAATCACTAAATTTACTTTAGAACTGTGGTATAAAATAGTACAAAAGTATAATATAAAGGAAGACATAAAACTATTGAAATGGGTAGCATTTGACAGTCAGTTTGAACCGGCAAAACAAGATAGGGGATACAAAAATCTGGTGAACAAGGGAATCACAGCATGGGGCAATATCGGAAAAAAAGATCTCGGGAGCTTTGTAAACATCAGGAGAAAATTTAAACTAGAAAGATCGGAATTCTTCAGATATCTGCAGATGAGAGACTATTATATGAAGAAGATTAGGCATAACCTCCAAACGGATGTGAGCGAGATTATACAATTCATTTTAAGCTCATATACAGGAAATAAAACAAGAATTATTTCAAAGCTATATCAGAAACTTATGGCAAACAATCATTCAAGTAACTATATAAAGGAGAAATGGGAGAAAGAGCTCAATTTAAACATAACAGAAGAAAGCTGGCAGGAAATATGGAAAACACAACACACGTCAACAAATTCAAGAACATGGAGGGAATTTGGATGGAAAAACCTGATTCGCTTTTTCATTACACCACAGATTCAAGGAAAGTATACAAATACCCAATCTATATGCTGGAGGGGATGTGGGGCTCAAAATGCAGACCACTCGCATATGTTTTGGAAATGCAGCAAAATCTCATCATTCTGGAAATCTATACATGTGACAATACAGAGGATATTAGGATATAATATACCAATGAACTGTAACTTGATGTACCTATGTGATCTTAAAAGAGACAATGTTATACAGGCTGAGGACAGATATCTAGTTAAAATCTTGTTGATTGCATGTAAAAAAACAATCACAAAAAAATGGCGATCAGAAGTTCTTCCTGACCAAGAGCAATGGACTGACATTATTGAGGACATACGTATGATGGAAAAACTAACATATCGACAAAGAATGCAAGAAGGACTATGGGGAAAAAAAATGGCGGAAATGGACACACTACAAAGTGCAACAACGAGACAGATATTGAAAGAATAACCAAAGACGCTGGAAAAACCAGAAGAATTAAGAGATGGAAACTAAAAACTTGATGCTCCAACATTTGTCCCCCCCCCCCCTTTTTTTTTTTTTTTCTCCTTTTTCTTTTTTACTCTAGCCCCTTTGTTTTTTTTTTAAATGTAGACTGTGATCTGAATGCAATATATATAATGAAAAATGAATAAAAATCTTAAGTTACAAAAAACTGAAGTCTGCCCCTGTTGGGGGACAAACAGAGGCTAGTTCAGAGATGACCTGTCCCAAACCAAAAGCTCTATCCAAGACACGTGCTAAACTGAAGTCACACTCCAAAACAGACCCCTTTAACTTTCCTAATGGTCTAATTGGTACAAAAAGTACAGCACAAGTGAAAGTGAATGGCTGTACTGTGAGCTGTTTGTTAGATACAGGCTCCCAGGTGTCTACTGTCCCTGAGTCCTATTACAGACAGTGCTTATCCAACCATGAGATTAAGCCACTTTTTGAGCTGTTAGAAGTGGAGGGAGCTAACGGTCAGAGTGTACCCTACTTGGGCTACATTGAAATGCATATCACTTTCCCAAAAGACTTTCTCGGTATTGAAGCCGAAGTGCCAACACTTGCCTTAGTGGTTCCCGATGTACATGCAGCTGATCAGGCCTTAGTGTTAATAGGGACAAACACATTAGATGTACTTTACAAGCTGTACTCTGATGCATGTTCTGAACTGCAGCCAACCATGTCACTTGGTTATAAGGCAGTGTTAAAAGTCCTTGAACTACGGCACAGACAGTCCCAAGACACTAGCCTTGGTCTAGTGACCATGCACAACAAAGAGCCACAGTTAGTTCCTGCAGGCCAAACAGTTGTTCTAGATGGTGCTGTAGCTGTGTCAGCCGGCAACAGTGAAAAATCTGTCTTGTTAGAACACCCGTTAATGTCAGCCTTACCTGGTGGTATCCTAGTAAAACAATGTCTCATAGACTTACCTGAAAGAGCACCTTACCTTGTTCCAGTTATACTTACCAATGAATCGGAACATGACGTGACAATCCCTCAGAAGTGTGTCATTGGAGAAATTTGTGCATATCAACGAGTCCTATCGCAAGAACACTCAGTGAAAGTTACAGAGTCCAAAACTGAACAAAGATCCACTCTGAAGTTCAACTTTGACTTTTCCCCCATTAGCGCTGAATGGAAAGAGCGCCTAACAGAAAAACTCAGTCAAATGCCCGAAGTATTTGCACAGAACGATCTTGACTTTGGCAAAACAGATCAAGTGAAACACACAATCAAATTATCAGATGAAACACCGTTCAAACACAGAGCATGTCCCATACATCCAAATGACCTGGAAGCGGTCCGTAAGCATCTCAAAGAACTCCAACAAGCAGGCGTGATAAGAGAGTCCACTTCCCCATTTTCTTCGCCTATTGTAGTGGTGCGAAAGAAAAATGGCGATGTCCGCCTTTGTATTGATTACAGGAAGCTTAACATGCAGACTGTAAAAGATGCTTACGCCCTCCCCAACTTGGAGGAAACGTTTTCCACCTTGACCGGTTCGCAGTGGTTCTCCGTCCTCGATTTAAAGTTGGGGTACTACCAAATTGAGGTAGAGGAGCTGGACAAACCAAAGACGGCGTTCGTATGTCCCACGGGCTTTTGGGAATTCAATAGAATGCCCCAAGGCATTACAAATGCCCCCAGCATGTTCCAGCGCCTCATGGAGAAATGTATGGGCGACATGAATCTGCACGAGGTGATTGTGTTCCTCGATGATATCATTGTATTCTCCAAGACGCCCGAAAAACATGAGGCTTGCTTAATGAAAGTTCTTAATCGCCTAAAAGAGTACGGGCTTAAACTCTCCCTTGAGAAATGCAGATTTTTTTCAAACTTCTGTCAGATACCTCGGTCACATTGTGTCCAGTAAGGGAGTTGAGACCGACCCCGAAAAAGTGAAAGCCCTAAGTACCTGGCCTGTGCCCCGTGATCTCAAACAGCTCCGCTCGTTCTTAGGCTTTACAGGGTACTATAGGCGGTTCATTAAGAACTATTCCAGCATCGTTAAGCCCCTCACTGACTTAACATCAGGCTACCCTCCTTTGCGCAAAAGCCCAAAGCTAAGCCTGCCCAGTACCACGACCCAAAGACACCGTTTGGCGAGCGATGGACTTCTTCCTGTGATCTTGCATTCAAAACCATCATTGAAAAGCTCAGTACTGCGCCTGTCCTGGGTTTCGCTGACCCTCAGTTGCCATATACACGCCATACTGACGCCAGCACTACAGGGCTTGGCGCCGCCCTCTATCAAGAGCAGGAGGGCCAGACTAGGGTCATAGCTTATGCAAGCCAGGGGTTGTCTAGAAGTGAGTCCCGTTACTCCGCCCATAAATTAGAATTTTTAGCTCTAAAGTGGGCAGTAACGGAGAAGTTCGCAGACTATTTATATGGCAATCATTTTACTGTCGTGACAGATAGTAACCCCCTGACATATATTTTAACTACTGCTAAGATGGATGCCATGAGTTATAGGTGGCTAGCTGCTCTGTCGACGTTTAACTTTAAGCTCCAATACAGAGCAGGCAAGCTTAACTCAGATGCAGACGGCCACATGGCGAGTTACTTAATGACGCAGTGTCCCAAAAGGAGCTTGACCGCATACAGCAGTTCACTCAAACTCACTTGTCTCTTCCTGAAAGCAGTTTAAGCTCCGAGGTAGTGTCTGCTATATGTGAAAAACACCTTGTCTGTAACTCTCCAGATAACACCTTCCCTTTGGTTCACTCGTTAGCCCTCTCTGTAGCCGCCATTCCAGATGGCTATGCCGATGAAGATGACTGTGGTGGTCTTCCAGTTGTACACCACATGACTCCTGATCAGATCAAAAACGAACAAAGAACTGACCCCTGTTTAAGAGAAGTGATTGCACAAATTGAAACTGGGCAAAAAGTTCCACCAACTGTACGAACTGAACTTCCTGACATCAACTTGTTACTCCAAGAGCTCAGTCGACTTGAAATGTGCAATAATATCCTCTATCGCACTCGCCAAGACGGAGAAAATGTTACCAGCTCGTCTTACCTGAACAGCTCCGCGATTCGGTCTTTCAAAGCCTCCACTGTGACATGGGCCATTTAGGCACAGAGCGTACATTGGATCTCGCCAGAACAAGGTTCTATTGGCCTCGCATGGCGGTAGATATTGAAAAGAAGATCAAGACATGTAACCGCTGCGTAAGACATATAACCGCTCCAGAACAAGCTGCTCCGCTTGTCAATATCAAGTCCACCCGACCGCTTGAACTTGTCTGTATGGACTTCTTGTCCATTGAGCCCGATCAAAGTAACACAAAGGATGTGCTCGTGTTAACTGAGCATTTCACGAAATACGCTATAGCCATCCCTACCAGCAATCAGAAAGCTCAGACCGTTGCAAAGGCACTTTGGGACAACTTTATAGCCCACTACAGGATACCCGAACGGTTACATAGTGATCAGGGTCCCGATTTTGAGTTCCATATTATAAAAGAACTTTGCAAAATCATGGGCATTCGCAAAATCCGGACGACACCCTATCACCCCAGAGGTAACCCGGTAGAACGTTTCAATAGAACTTTATTGAGCATGCTGGATACTCTGGAGAAGAAGAACAAATCTCATTGGCACAACTATGTAAAACCACTTCTACATGCGTACAGTTGTACAAAAAATGACACTTCTGGTTTTGCCCCATATGAGTTAATGTTCGGTTGTCAGCCGAGATTGCCAATCGATCTTGCATTTGGGCTCCCGTTTCACAACAAAAGTTTCAAGTCACATTCCCAGTACATTGAAAGACTGAAGACAACTCTACAAGAAAGCTACAAACTAGCAACAGAAAATGCTAACAAGATGGCTGAAAGAAACAAAACAAGGTTTGATATGCGAGTGAAACCCTCAAAACTAGAACCAGGCGACAGAGTTTTGGTACGTGCAGTCCGCCTCAGAGGAAAGCACAAACTAGCAGACCAGTGGGAAGCTGAAATCCACATTGTGGTGAACCAAGCAGGTGACTTGCCTGTGTACACTATAAAACCTGAGACAAAAGATGGTCCTGTTCGCACTGTTCACCGCAACCTCTTGCTTCCCTGTGGTTTTCTTGCCCCTGTTGAAGAAGAACCTGTCCAACCAAAACGTGTCCGCAAACCTAAGACAAGACAATCACCTGAACAAAGTGAGGAATGTGAGAATTCAGAACCGGAAAATGAGGATGTCTATTGGTACAGAAAAGAATCAATCCAAACGCCCATAAAGCTCACTCAAGTCTATGAAATTCCCCATCCCAAGATATTCTTTAAAGAAGACATTCCTGCTGAAACTCACTTACCTGAGAATGACAACCAAATAGAAAATGACAATTCACCTGGATGTGACAACTTACCTGGATGTGACAACTTACCTGGAAATGACAATTCACCTGGATGTGACAACTTACCGAATGATGGAAACCTGGAGGAAACTGAAACAAATGTGGAACCATCAAACAATGAGAATGGAACTGAAAGTGAAACCGACTTACCTGATAAAAGTACCTGTGATGAACCTGTGGAAGAAAAAGAATCTGAAAAAGAAATCCCAAAGACTGTGAGACGCTCCGAGAGGACAACCTCCCAGCCAGAAAGACTACAGTATAGTCAGTTGGGAAATCCTCTCATAACTGTTGCCCAGTCCCTGTTTGAAGGACTAAGCCTGGCTTTTACTAGAGCCTTAACAGACCCAGATCCTAAGATTATTCCCATGAACACTGGTTCTCTCGTCATTACTATCTAGCTAATCCCATGCAAAGGGACTTGCATGATTCTAAGGGGGGATAGTGTAACCCAGTGTTAAAAACGTGAATAAAATCATAACTATCGATACCACTTTAAAAAAAACACTCATTTCACAATGGGAATAAATATTTTGAAGATAAATATATAAATAAATATAAGTTCATAAAATATATTCATAACTAGTTAAAAACATTTCTAAAAAAGCTCTGATAAGGTTCCTAATATTTTTTTCCACAATATTTTTTTATTGAACCTTTTTTACAAACATAACACAAACAATCAAACACTAACACTAAAGTAATTAAAAAAAAATAAAATTAAAAAAATAAAAATAAATAAAAATTGTACTAAAAACACCAACAACCACTAACAAAGGCAGGTCTTCAACAATGCTCCTCTGTTTAGTCTAGGCAATCCATTACATAAGTATACATATTATACATTCACCAGTTTGGAATTTACAAGGTCCACACACATCATTCACCTTCTTCCTCAAAAGTTATGTTTAAATTCTTTACATAATCAATGAAAGGTCTCCATATATTCTCAAACACAATTTCCTTTGATTTCAGTATGTATGTTATTCTTTCTAGTGGAAGGTTTGTTAACATTAGGGATGGGCATTCGGTGAAATTTTCTTCACCGATCGTCGGGAGAATTAATGATTAATAATCGGTTAATCATTAACATTTTTAGGTAGGTAACAAGGCAGGTAGACTACATTAGAACATCAGGTATCAGCACGGAGAGCCGCACAACTCAAATCCACCTCTCTCTCTCAAATCCCTCTCTCTCTGTTCACTGTTCTCGTGTTGGCTCGGCTCGGGAATCTCGCAAGCTGATTGGCCGAGACGTTTCACCCCACAAGCTGATTGGCCGAGACGTTTTACCCAGCTTCTCTCCCTGCCGAGCGGCCACCCAACAAACAAAGACCGCATTCATTGCTCTATCGCTCGTGTTGCTTAGTCTAGCCGCGTGGAACTTTTTGCTGTTCTCTTGTGCCATTTTGTGCGAAATAGTCTTCCCGTCGAGCCACTACGCCGCCTCCTGCAGCTTCCCTCGACGTTCCTGCGCCTCTAGCACCTGAGGAGCAGTAAAGCTCTCATTAACCTGTGCAGTAAATCATTTTCATCTTGAGTTACGTATCTTGTTATAAGAATAAGAGTTCTAAAAACATATTTATGTACACTTTATTTACATCTACGTATGTATGTACACTTACACACACGCACACACACACACACACACACACACACACACACGTGTGTGTCTTCTACCGAATCTTCATGACCTTCTCAATAAAGTTTCTGAAAAAAAAAAAAAAAAAAAAGAATCTTCACGACCGCCATTACTCAGCGTGCAACCACTGTTGGCGGTTTCTTTTCAGTGTATTGCTGTGCTATTTTCATTTATTCTCTATCAAAAATGGCTTCGCGTAATAAGGGTGTTCCATGGACCAATAAGGAGGTGCAATGTCTTTTATCAGGCTTGGATGAGTGGTGTTCAAATGATACATCATTTGTGTTGTCGATGAGGTATATTTGTATGCTGCATTGCAGTGATTGCAGTACACCTGGTCATTTTTTAAATTGAAATGGTCCCACGCAACACTTCGCCGTAACCGCTTCATGATTTGGCGATTGCCCTACGGAAGCTCGCATGTATCAACTGAGGCACGCCAGGGTACGGCGATGGTGTAATGTTGCCCCCTGGTGCCCAAATTTTGCCAGTGGCACAGTTAAATGCATTGCATTGTTTGAGGACGGCCGTGCACTAGGCCTAATAACCTACATTCGGATTGTTTAAAAAAAACCAAAAAACGGTTTGTCGACGAAAATGAACTTCCTCGGTGAAATTCTTAATGATCAATTATCAGTTAATCGGTAAATTATGCCCATCCCTAGTTAAGATCTGTCTTAACCACTGAGTCACATCTGGTCTGAGTCTTTTTCCACAGTAGTGAAATACATTTTTTGGCGTTAAGCAAACTGAGGTCTATAAATGCTCTTTCACTCTTATTAAAGTTATGCTTTTCTGGATACAGACCCAACAAAAACAATTTAGGATTCAATAGGATTTGTTTTGAAATTATTTTTTCAATTGTTACCCTCACCTCTTCCCAAAACATTCTAATTTTTCTACATTCCCATATACAATGAAATAGTGTTCCTTTACTTTCCATAAATTTTGTGCACGTATCTGGTATGTTTTTGTTATATCTATTTAACTCCACCGGTGTAACATACATCCGCATTAACCATTTAAAATGTATCAATTTAAGACGTACATTTATTGATTTGGTTTGAGCTTCTGTACAAGCCAATTCCCATTGTTCCTCTGAGATTTCAGTTTGCAGGTCTTCTTTCCAATAATTCAATCTTTTCTGTGAGTTTTCACTTGAGGATAGTGTCAATGAGTTATAAAACTCTGAAATAATACCCTTTCTCTTACTATCTTTCGTCAAAATTTTTTCCAAGGATGAATAAGTAGGTCGGATGAGAGCATTATTTTGATTTGATCGAATAAAGTTCCTAAGCTGAAGATATTTTAAAAAATGTGTTCTATTAAGATTAAATTTGATCCTCAGTTCTTCAAAAGACATTTTGTTATCTGAACATGACAGATATAAATCTTGAATCTTTTGAATCCCTTTTAAATTCCATACTTTAAATACAGCATCCGCTCTCCCTGGTTTAAAATATTGATTACCCCATATTGGGCTAAATTGTGACAGTAAGTGTGGTTCTTTTAAATATTTTTTGGTTTCACACCATATTTTAATCATATGCTTTACAAATGGATTTTTAATTTGTTTCTGTAATTTTTTTTGCCGAGTCTGAGTATATGAATATGGGAAGAGGTAAAGGTAAATTGTATGATTCCATTTCAGTCCAGTGAGGGAGATCATTTGATGAAAAATAATATGTCATAGACCTCAGTTGTGCTGACCAGTAATACAACATGAAGTTTGGACATTTCAGACCTCCACGATCAAATGGTAAATATAGTAAGGACAGACGTAATCTAGCCTTCCTATTGTTCCATAAAAATTCCACTAACTTTTTTTTAATTCTTGAGAATAGATCTGAAGGTGGTGGTAAAGGAATGTATTGGAAAAAAATAAAGTATTTTGGGTAAAATATTACTTTTAAAGGCCAAATGTCACGTAATTTTTTTTTCTAAATGACAACGAATTTAGATAAAATACACATAGCTTAAACCAAATATTCATACCGGAGACCATATCACCCACCTGTATTTACATAATTGCACAAAATACACCGGGTGAAGGCCCCACCTTGCTTGCTGGCTTGTGACAGCCAGTCCAGACCACGCCCATGTTTTTGACATCACCAGTTGTACCCTGGCTGCCCTGCCTATCCACATTCACACTTATCAACATTGGACAATCATGACGGAAAGTGACAGCGATTGTGAACAAATTAGTTTAGTTTTGTCTTTTTTTTTTGTCTTTTTTTTTTGTCAGTGGTTCAGACAGTGACGGAGGCATAGAACCTTACCGGTTCGAGCCGTCCGAGACGGAATCAGATGCTTTGTCTGATTTTTTTTTTTTTTTTTTTTTTGTTACTTATTTGTACCCGTAGGTAGACTTGGTTTGCAGTCTGGTGACAAGCCACCGGCTGCTGGTCGCTGCGTGCGCGAGCGCCCTAAACCTACTAACTAACTAACTAACTAACTAACCTGCACTTATATAGCGCTTTTCTAGTCACAAAGACCACTCAAAGCGCTTTCATTAATACTAACCCTCTAATCTAAGGGCCTATAGGAAACAGATATCTAGGGACAATTTAGAACAGCCAATTAACCTAACATGCATGTTTTTGGCATGTGGGAGGAAACCGGAGAAATCCCGGAGTAAACCCACGCAACACGGGGAGAACATGCAAACTCCACACAGATCACTGTTGGTCGGGGGCTGGGATCGAACCCACGATCCCATGATCCCCACAATCCCCCGGCCAAGGGTAAATTGTGCTGCCGCAGTGCTAACCACTGCGCCACCGTGCAGCCCTAAATGTAGTTCGTGTTGTTATTGTCAAATATTTTAAGGAAAATACGGGGAAAATGCAATTTTAGCAAAAATGGGCGTAGTGCCATTTCTGTACGCCCAAAAGAAAAAATATACTGGAAAAAAAACTGAGTGTCTTGAGGAGCACTCCTGTGTGTGATCACTCACAGCTGGGGCGGGCTGATCGCTCGGCGGGAGCGCTTCTCACTACTGTTTGAAGTGTGGAGTCACTCATTAGTTTAATTGTCTGGGCGGGCTGATCGCTCAGCGGGAGCAATTCTCACTACCATGAGAAGTCATTAGGACAATGGTTTAACACGTTGAGCTGTGCAGCGGTTGCGGAACAGACAGAGATCCCAGAGAGGTGTGCCTTGTTGCTCCGCCGTTGCTTATAGCCGCTTTTTACGGTGTTGAAGTACGGCGAAAACGTCTCACTTGACAGGTAAGAAAACATTTCCCAGAGAAGTGTCCCTTATTACCCAGCTGTCCCTGATAGTCCCGTTTTAAGGTATGGGTGAAATATCCAATTTTTTCTTTCTTGTTGCTCACTTCAACCTTCCAGTCTCCATATAAACAATCAATTGAAATACCCCAAGCATCAAACTAGGGTACAATCGATTTCGTCACTTCCGCCTTCTTCCCCAGGCGATTCCAGGGGCCGTGTCAGGCCAAGCGCGGCAGTTTTAAATTAACGAATATTCCGTTGTTACTGAAGCATATGCACCAAGACCCGAACGGATCGGTTCCCTTTTATATCTAGTTTCAAGATATTTAAAGTACCCTGTTACGTGACATTTGGCCTTTAAGTATATTGATTCTCCCAATCATCGACATTGGTAGTGACATCCATCTCTGAAGTAACTCATTAATGTCTGTCATTAAGGCTTCATAGTTGGCACTGGCGACTAATTCTAGCTTGGGCACAATTTGAATTCCTAAATATTTAAACTGATTTACAACATTGAATTGATTTACCTCAGGAGCTGGGTGATTTCTCTGGGTCTCATTTAGCATTGATATTGAAGATTTAGTTTTATTTATTTTATATCCTGATATTTCCCCAAAATTCTTTATTAAATTCAACAAGGTCGGGATTGATTTTTTTTAAGATTCGACATAAACAAAATTATGTCATCGGCATACAGGGAGATTTTATGTTCTGTTGGTCCTACTTTAATTCCATATATTTGTGGATGTAAACGTACTGCCATCGCTAAAGGTTCAATTGCCATAGTAAACGGTAAAGGTGAAAGTGGGCAGCCTTGTCGACATCCTCTATTGATATTTATTGATTTTGAAATATTGCTGTTTGTTAGGATTTCTGCTGTAGCATTATTGTATATTATCTGAACCCATTTTATGAAAATTATTTCCAAGTCCAAACCTTTGTAAAACTTCAAAAAGAAAGGGCCATTCGACCCTATCAAAGGCCTTTTCGGCATCCAATGATAGGAGAGCTGTATCCTGTGCTTCTTTATTAGAATAGATAATATTAAATAGTCTTCTTACATTATGGAAGCCTTGTCTTCCCTTTATAAAGCCATTCTGATCTCTGTTAATAATATTTGGTAATATTTCTTGTAGTCGTCTTGCTAAAATTTTACAGATTATCTTAAGGTCAGCATTTAATAGGCTTATTGGTCTCATATTTTCACATTTATTAGAGGGTTTACCTGGTTTTGGCAACAGTATAATTAAGGCATTATTCATGTATGGTGGTAAATTACTATTTTGAAATGCTTCTAAAACAATTTCCAAAAATGGTTTTATTAATTTATTCTTAAATTTTTTATAGAGGTCAACTGGAAGACCATCTGGTCCTGCACTTTTTCCTGATTTCATATTATCAATGGCTAGCCCAACTTCTTCTTGACTAATTTTAGAGGTTCCTAATATTTTTAATTGGTATATTGAGCAACCAATGGCTGCGTCGTTTGTTGGCAGCATCAGCCAATAGGGTCATGCGCTCTCTCGCTCGGTCCTGGTGTAACCTGCAGAACGCTTTCAGTCACGGCAGAGACACCGACCGAGAGAGATCCCTTACTGAGATGGTGAGCTAACGTGCTAGTAGCAGCCTTTGCCTGGATAAAACTCTTGAGATTGGTAAGCCTAAACCAACATGAGAAACGAGGTATTGCTGTATTGTCAAATTCTAATACCTCTTTTGTTAAATTTTAACCCCTTGCTCTCTGGTCAATTTCCCTAAAAACGCCTAAAAATAACGTACCCAAAGTAAATCAAAAGCTGTTCTTCAACCCTGTGCAGCATCTTCATGGGGTTGGTCCATTTAAAAGAAAACAGATTGAATTTTTTGGCAAAACAGTCATAATCTCTCTAAGTGCTCCTGCCACTGAGTAACAGTCATCTAAACATACTGAACTTGAAGAAAATAAAGTTTGCCTGGGTGTTTTTTTAGATACAAATGCTTGCAAATAACACACAGCTGTCAGATACTGGCTGGAAAATGCAACAGAAATGTAGAACCAAGTGTTATCCAGCTGAGGTCAAAATTTTGTAACAATACCACAAAAAATGAATATATTACACAGCTTTGTTCTCAGGTTGTTCCCAGGCGTTTTTGAACTGTGCCAAATTGTGCCAAATGGCACAGTTTGGAAAAACGTCTGTAACTTTTGAATGATTCAACATAGAAGCTTGATCTTGGGCTCTAATGAAAGGTGACACTCAGGGCTGTGTGTGTGTGTGTGTGGGGGGGTTTATTCATTCATGAATGAATGAATGAACAAACAAGCCCCCCACACACAAAGAAGCATGCCACGTAAAAAATGTGTGGCCTTTTTTTTTTTTTTTTTTTTTTTTTTTTTTTACAAGAAAAAACAACCTACAGTGCAATAAAAATTATACTAAAATATCTGCAATGTAGAGGATAACAACTCTCTCTCCCCCCCCCCCGCTACAGAGGAGCTCGGCACAAAAAAAAAAAAAACAACGGTCCGTCAACAGTCCGTCATGTGGCTGTGACGCACCGTTGTAATATTACCAATCGGTCAAAAGTCATTTTGATTACTGTTTTCAGTGATAAAGAATAATTTAGCTTGTAACACTTACCTGTCCACAACAGCAGTGTCGTTAGTGAACATCTGTTCCTCATTGTCAGACGAACATGAAGCTGGTTCGCTTGTTACGACTCGTGGTTCTGGTCACGTGACCCGGTCAAACCATGATTCCATTATTGCAGTTTTGCGCTTCCATGATTGTGGTTTTGGCGAACGATTTTTCAAAACAAATAAGAAGTAATAAAAAACGACTGGCGAACGCTACCGTTATACACAGCGGCTTACACAAAACAGATTTTACGCACGGGACGCACGCTTTCAATCGTCGATCTTCTCTGCTTCAATTGGCTCGCTGTATTTGCAGTCGTTGGTAGGCGGGTCCTTCTTGCTAGGTTTTCAGTCATTGGTTCTTCAAGGTTTCAGAAACCCAATTCAAGGCTCTTATTGGTGGAATGAGAGGTCAATCAAATCTAAACCAATCAAAACACTCCTTTGGCTTTGTGTTCGCGGCTGTGTCTGTAGTGGAAGAGCGGAAATGCAGCTTTTTTTTTTTTTTTTTTCCCCTTTCTCTCAGTGCGCACTGAGACGCACAGTGTGCACTGAGACGCACTAGGACGCAGAGACGTGACCGCCCGCGGTATCCCGGAGTGCAAGAGGTTAAGATTTGAATCCAAAGGCTGTGAATTCACGTGAGCGCGGGAATCCCCTTTGAAGCACGTGTTGCTAGGCATGGTGAGTGCCATTCATTGTGTATGTGAAATGCTAACCGCTAGCTTAAAATGCTAACCTCCGATGCTAATTCCGGCTAGGTTTTTCATGGGAGAAATTCATTTTTCAAGGCTGTGGTAAATAGCAAAGGTCCCAATTCCCTTGCTATTGATTGTTACTTAGAAATGCATGTTACACCTGTGGTTTATATGTGTTTAAAAGTGTCCAATTGAGATAAGTTGTTGTGCTAGCACACTTTTTTTTTTCTCTTGTCAAGTGCTTTCCAATGCACTTGACTTATTTTTTTTTTTTTTTTGGTACCATTTTGATAAATTTGAATAGATGTGTTTAATTTATGCACATTTAGTGATTTAAGAAATTTGAATTATAGTTTAAGCTTTTTGTTCTGACCTATTCTGTAGGTCAGTTTTTTTTTTTTTGGACTGGATTGAGAAGAACGTGGATCTCCAGATCTGGATGGCGAGTCGAAGCCCGAACCTAACTAACTGGTAGAGGTGATCCAACTGATCACCTGGAACGAATACTAGAGGACTGTACATATTGTAAATATATTTTGGGGGTATTTTATTATTTTTTTCATTATTGTTACAAGCGCTGTATTTTTGTTTAAGTGTACACAACTGTCAAAATACACAAATTTGCAAGTTCCCATACTTACAGGCTCCCTAAGTAAGGCGCCTGTAGGGAGTACAGGCGCCTCCATGGCTCGCCGCGTCATTGGGAATGTCATGTCAAATTCCTCGTATATTTACCTGTTTATTTACTTGTAAATGTGCTTGGCAATAAACTTATTCTGATTCTTCCGTGTGTGTGTCATCTGTTGTTGTACCCTCCAGGCTCCCACGAACCTAGAATCTATCTGACCTGGCCCAATTGTCCCTTCTGTCCAGGTAGTAAGGTTAAAGGTAACTACACTGCCATACCCAGTACTACCAAAAGGGTACAAGACTGCACCTAAAGTAGGTGTTACAACAGCATCAGATGGTAGTCTGTAGGATGACTTTGGAAAGCAAGAAGAAGAAGAGAGTGAAGGCAGAGCCAAAGATTAAGTGGGGGAAGTTACAGAAGGAAGAAGGTCGCACAGAGTTTAGGAAGGAGTTGATACAGGCTCTGGGTGGTAGGGAAGAATTACCAGATAATCCGGAAAGTGCAGCAAAAATATTGAGGGAAACGGGTAGAAAGGTATTTGGTGTATCCAGTGGACAAAGGAAAAAAGATGAGGAGACTTGGGAATGGAATGAGGAGGTAGAGGAAAGTATTCAAAGGAAGAGGTTGGCAAAGAAAAAGTGGGATAGTCAGGGAGATGGAGTAGACAGGAGTATTTGGAATCGAGGCGCATGGCAAAGAGAGAAGTGGCAAAGGAAAAGGCATATAGGGAGTTGTATGTGAGGCTGGACCCTAAGGAAGGAGAAAAGGAGTTGTATCGATTGGCTAGACAGAGAGATCGAGCTGAAAAGGATGTACAGCAGGTTAGGCTGATTAAGGACAGAAATGGTAATGTGCTAACAAATGACGAGTGTGTTGAGACGATGGAAGGAGTACTTTGAAGAGCTGATGAATAAAGAAAATGAGAGAGAGGAGGATGGTTGAAGGAAAGATGGTGAACAAGGAAATCCAGAGGATTAACAAGGTAGAAGTGAGGGCAGCTTTGAAGAGGATGAAGAATGGAAATGCGGTTGGTCCAGATGACATACCTGTGGAAGTATGGAGATGTTTAGGAGAGATGGCAGTGGACTTTTTAACCAGATCGTTTAACACAATCTTGGAGAGGGAGAGGATGCCTGAGAAGTGGAGAAGAAGTGTTTTGGTACCAATTTTCAAGAACAAAGGTGCTGCTCAGCGCTGTAGTAACTACAGAGGCATAAAGTTGATCAGCCACACCATGAAGATATGGGAAAGAGTTCTTGAAGCCAGGTTAAGAGGAGAGGTGACAATCAGTGAGCAGCAGTACGGTTTCATGCCAAGAAAGAGTACTACAGATGCATTGTTTGCACCAAGAGTGCTGATGGAGAAGTATAGAAAAGGTCAGATGGAGTTGCACTTTGTCTTTGTTGATCTAGAGAAAGCATATGATAGGGTGTCAAGAGAGGAGGTGTGGTACTGTATGAGGAAGTCAGGAGTGGCAGAGAAGTATGTGAGGGTGGTGCAGGACATGTATGAGGACAGCGAGATGGTGGTGTGGTATGCTGTAGAGTGACGGATGGATTCAAGGTGGGGGTGGGATTACATCAGGGATCAGCTCTGAGCCCCTTCTTGTTTGCCATGGTGATGGACAGGCTGACAGACAAGGTCAGGCAGGAGTCTCCGTGGACCATGGTGTTTGCAGACGACATTGTGATCTGTAGTGAGAGTAGGGAGCAGGTGGAAGAGAACCTGGAGAGGTGGAGGTATGCTCTGGAGAGAAGAGGAATGAAAGTCCGTAGAAGCAAGACAGAATACATGAGTGAATGAGAGGGAGGCAGGTGTAACAGTGAAGATGAAAAGAGTAGAGGTGGTGAAAGTAGATGAGTTTAAATACCTGGAGTCAACCATCCAAAGCAATGGAAAATGCACAAGAGAGGTGAAGAAGAGAGGGCAGGCAGGGTGGAGTGGGTGGAGGCGAGTGTCAGGGGTGATTTGTGACAGAAAGGTAGCAGCAAGAGTGAAAGGGAAGATTTACAAGACAGTAGTGAGTAGGGGTGTAACAGTTTTTATATTCATATTCAAATTTTTCGGTACGGAACGTTTGGTTCAGTGCAGAAGCATACCGAGGTTCCACACAGACCATGTTGAATGACGGACATGAAGTGTAACTGCCTTGTGCCGGACATGTAAACAAACAGTTCAGCCCTGTACAGAGAAGCCAGAGCTTGAAGATGGACCAAGGGAAGTGAATAAGATGAAAGCAGCATCGGATATGCTTTTGGCAGTATGTTTACCTTGTTAACTCATTTGAAATGGCGCCACGTGAACGTGCAGCACAAAAAAAAAAACAACCTAGTGCAGTACAAGCGCAGCTTCTAGCAGCATTTAGACGGCCTCTCCAGGGCTTTTCAGATCAAGCCAAAGCAATAACAAATGCCACTGGTGTTTTTATAGCAGTGGATCTAAGGCCATATTCAGCTGTTAAGAACACCGGGTTTAAACACATGCTGAAGGTAACTGAGCGCCTGTATGAAGTTCCTTGTTGTGCCCACTTCAGCCCAAAAATAATGCCATCCTTATAAGAAAAAGATAAATCTGTTAATGCTGCCCTTGAGGCCAGTGTTTTTCAGGGGTGCCCTGGTATGTTCAGATTTTTGTGGGACATTAACTTTTTAATTGTCCAAAAAAATGCAAATAATTTGCTGTTGTTGTGCATGGGTGCCTTCAGAACCTATACACAACAATGGCAAATTATTGACCAGTTAACAAGTGAAATTAATTTCCCATGGAAACCTGAACATACCAGAACACCCTGGTTAAAAACTCTGCTGCAGGCAATAAGAAACTTCCTAAAAACAAAATAATAATTCAGACTATTCAAACTTCTATTGTTACACTTGTCTGCATCGTTCATTTGCTAAAAAGAGAATTTATTTGTTTTATTGTGTACATTTTATTTATTGGAGAATTTACTGCTGGCAATTTGCAGGGTTTTTTTTGTCAAAGCTGTTCCCACTTATGCAAAAGATAAGCAGTTTTATGTTTAAACAGTTTTATGTTTTGCATTTTGTTTCCTTACTGTACCGAAAATGAACCAAACCGTGATCTTAAAATCAAGGTACGTACCGATTCGTGATTTTAGTGTACCGTTACACCCCTAGTAGTGAGCCCTGCAGTGATGTATGGTTTGGAGATGGTGGTGCTGACAAAAAGACAGGAGATGGGGCTGGAGATGGCAGAGTTGCAGATGCTAAGATTTTCATTGGGAGTGACTAGGAGGGACAAGATCAGAAATGAGTATATCAGAGGGACAGCTCAGATTGAGTGGTTTGGAGACAAAGTAAGACAGGCAAGGCTGAGATGGTTTGGACATGTGCAGAGGAGGGATAGTGGAGATATTGGACAAAGGATGTTGAAGATGGAGCTGCCAAGCAGGAGGAGAAGAGGAAGACCACAGAAGATTCATGGATGTAATGAAGGAAGACATGGAGAGGGTTGGTGTTAAAGAGGAAGATGCAAGGGATAGGGTGAGATGGAGGCAGATGATCCACTGTAGCGACCCCTAAAGGGAGCAGCCGAATGAAGAAGAAGAAGCCTTTAGGTCCATCAGATTTTCCTTCATATATACTGTCAGTACCAAGCTTTTGGTCACACATTTTCATCACACAAAAATAAATAAAATATCATATCACTTGATTGATCAAATTGTCAGAATACTTGATCTAATAACTGATAGCTGCTTTTTGGACCTGTTGGTGTTGGGTTGATCCAAGTAGGTACTCACTAGGTACAGGGTCCCACAATGTAAACCAACCCATCATAACCACTCATTTATACCCATGTGCATAAAGTCCCTGAATTCTTGTGTGTGCAATCCGGTGGTGGCAGATACAGTGGGCTGACAACCCTCCTCTTCTGACTTTATTCATACTAATATCTGTTACAATCCAGACAGAGATGAAAAAAGAATATCTGGACTTTTGCTTTAAGATTTTGGGTTCCTGGGGAGTGCGCTGTGCTTTGTAGTGTGTTGTGACTTGTTGATACATATTAGAAAGAAATTGCCTGGTCTCTTTTGTGACTCATATTATTGCTGGATTGAAAGTTTGTTTGAGCACCCTGAAAGCCAAGTGGAAGCTACACACTAGTGAACTATTTCTAACTGCATCGGTTGAGGTGATAAGAGGGGAAAGGCTATGTAGGTGATTGTGATAAAGGTCACTCAATTTCAGCGGCGCCACCAGCTGAGCTGCGGATGGCTAAGGTGGGGGTGGGGGAGCACCTCTTCTGTTTCCAAGGACACCGCCAGCTACCATAGTGAGCACTTGCAAAGGGAAGGTGCCAGAGGAGCCATCTCTGTGTCTCTCTGGGATATTGAATTGTCAGTAATCAGTCATTGTGACAGCCAAGCTGACCACTTCGATAACTCTATTAGCAGAGACTGTGTTCCTGTGAGGCAACTGGTTTCTCTGCACAGACTCATAACAGTGAAACACCCCGAGACGTGTTATGACTCTAAGCCCACAGTGTTTTGACAGGTAGAGGTCTGGACTGTCTTGATGGACACTAGAGCGCTCATGTATCTGTGCTCTGTTAATGTTTTATGGAAGCAGTATCTCATGTTTCCCCCCCCACCTTGTTGAGCTGATGTTGTGTATGTCTATCTCTCTCTCTTTGTGTGTGTGTGTGCCTCCGAGCAAGTTACTGACTGGGTTACCCAGATGGTCTCACTGCTGTCTCCACAGCTGCCCTTCCACCAATCTGACTGCGGTTGTCAAATCCTGCTGAGCCTCCAGCAGGACGTCACAGCTCCAGAAATTCTGCTTCCTCACTTTAACCAGCTGTGACCCAGGATACACACAAATACACACATTCTGTCTTCCTTTGTCTTTCTTTGTGCTCTCTGCACAACTGAGCATGGCAGAGGAAATCCCCACAGACTGGGCTGGAGTTAACCTGGCGTAACAGAATAGGGGCAGGTACTCTATTAGTGGCACTGAGTGTAGGGCCGACAGGCCGGTCCATTCAGGCTAATTTATTGCCAGATGCCAGGCACAGCTCAGCCAAGAGAGACTCATTCGGACAGGCCCGCACCTCTCTGAACTATCACAGTATGTTTATCATAACTTATTCGGCTTTTCATGTCTCTATTAATCAGGACTACTTTTTCCCTTTTAACACATCAACTATATCTTCCTTTGTGATGTGTATTTATTTATTGATCTTGTGTCATGTTGCTGATCTTAAGCTGGGGGGCTATATTGACTTTTTGTGATTTATTAATATATCTTCAGACAAGATAAAGAATGAGACAAGACTGTTCTACTGTTACTAGAGCATTGCCCGTAGATCAGAAGTATCCCTGTATGAAACGGATATCCCAATTAGGCTTTTCAGGCCCAAATGTAGGCTGTGTTTGAAAGTGGAATAAAGAGGTGTAACCTATATGTAGGCAATCATGCATGTTGGACTCTGACAAATATAAATGGGACTGAATGGCACAAAAATTTATTTGATTGTGTGAATATTCATTACAGAATATCGAATTATTGACAACAAATGTAACATTCACAGTTTGATGCCAGTTAACCTAACCTGCATGTTTTTGGCATATGGGAGGAAACCAGAGAAATCCCGGAGTAAGCCCACGCAGACACGGGGAGAACATGCAAACTCCACACAGATCATGGTTGGTGGGGGGCTGGGATCGAACCCAGGATCCCCCGGCCAAGGGTGAGCTGCTGTGCTGCTGTAGTGCTAACCACTCCGCCACCCATCAAACTGGGGATTCTGAATTGTCCTTAGGTATGACTGTGAGAGTGAATGGTTGTCTGTCTCTCTGTGTTGGCCCTGCGATGGACTGGCGATCTGTCCAGGGTGTACCCTGCCTCTCACCCAAAGACGCTGGGATAGCCCCCCCCCCCCCCCGCGACCCGAAAAAAGGATTAAGTGGAAGAAGGTGAATGAATGAATGAATGTAACATTCAATATTGGTGACTGTTTCGCATCTGTTTGTTTGTCAGATCCCTTATTTGTGCAATCTTGTATGACCTACAGTATATTCATAATAGTGTATCTTGCACTTTGGGGAATAGGAATTGTTCAGCTATCATTATAATTATTTTAGTTTATATCACTGTTGAGTGATGCGTTCAGTGTAAGATTGAATTTCTTCTGTGTATTGTCAATAAACTCATGCAGTACTATAACAGGACACATTTACAAATATTTGAGACCCATTGTAGTGCATCCTTTTATATTTTAGCAATATCTTGTTATTAAAATGTTTTTTAAAACTGTAATCAATTGAATTAACTACAAAACACTCAATGTTATTACACATAACAGAAGGACCCGTTTGACTGCAACCGTTGCATCAGTGCTGCCTGTTTGTCAAGAAATATTCCACTAAAAATGATTTATTTCTTTATTTGGGTGTTTTTGTGTCCTGTTTGGTCGTTAAGTTATTCCGGCCATTCCGCTCCACAGTCATGGCGGCATTATTATTAAGTTTTTAATTTTTAGATACTCGTGTGGGAGGAGCACCATTGGTGGCTCGCGGTCCTGTAAAGGACAGTGGTACCACACGGGTGAAGCAGCAGTTGGGACTCCTGCCTACCACTGACTGGGCAGGGTGGGCTTGCCTCTGCGTGAAGGTCCGTGGTTCTCCCGGTCAGGTCGCTTCTTCTCCTAGCGTGTCCTGTGTTGGATACACCGGTGTTCTTTGTCAGATCCGGGCCCCTGCTGGTGTTCCTTCCAGTCTGCTTGCCTGCCTCATGTTCTCCACATATGCCGAATTATCCTTTAGACCTACGCAATCATGGCAACATTATAGTATAATTTTTTTTAAGTTTTAAATCTTCAGTATTGTCTTTTTCTTATTAAATTTGTCGCTTTTTGCTTCCTGGTTTTGTTCACTGAGCACTGTGGTGACTGCCTGATCGTGATGCCGCATATTATCCAATCAGTATGGAGTCAATCTGAAACACTGCCCACACTTCTAGAAGCCAGAGCATGAGGAAACAGAGTGGTGGCTAAACTTTTATTGATTAAAAATTGCATATTTTGATTAAACAACTCCATACTTGGGGATGCACACCCTCGTAACCTCAACAAAGCACTTATAAAATCTGAAGTCAGTCTGACAAACAGTTTGAGAGATATGTGAGGAACACACACACAGATTCCTTGCATTTCTGGACAATTTCAGTTTAAGGTACATAACCCCACTTGTTACATAAAGCCATTCTTCACATCTCTCACTGAACTATCTAAATTCAGCCTCATGTGTACCGTCACCCTTCTATCTCTGGCCCATCTTGTTGTCATGCAAGATAGTTTAAGATACAGCACTGGTCCAGCAATATATGATATCAGTGGACATTTATTTAATGCTGCAATTGCATGCATGGAAAAAGTCAACAAGCTTCTTTGATTTGTGAAAATGACACATTAATATACTAGAAAAGCACTCGGAGAACGCAGACCTCCGCCAAGTGCCACAGTTCCCCCCCATACAGTGTTTAACGTCATAAATATTAATCCTACATTTATTTTGTCTAACTTTATAGATTCCTTGACCATGAAAAAAATGCCATTCGCAAGTGGCATATATTAGCTGTACTGTGATGCTTGTTTTTGTTTTGTTTTTTTTTCCAGACGGTGATCCGGATCACCACCAAAATCTAATCATCTGTAGGATACCCCATTTCTGACAATCTGTGAAAATTTCATGAAAATCCGTCCATAACTTTTTGAGTTGGGTGTTTTTATTTTTTAGGGGTCCAATGTGTGACATTGCACATAAAATTGACTAATCACTATCCAATTGTGTCAGGTTTATGAAACTATTAACTATTTTCGTAACGGCATTCGCGTTCAGGAACTCTTGAGGATGAGCGCTCACTTCAACTACTTGTAAATGGAGACGTAAACGGGACACTCGGGCTTTTGTTTCCCCGTGTGCCAATGCACTTTGCAATGGCACACGTTTGGACCTTCGATAACTTGTTTGTTAGTTTGGACCTTCGGTAACTTCAATATAAAGTGACCACGGTTAATCCTCTCCACATAGGTTGAGCACATCCGGGGTAGAGAAAATAAAAGGGCTTTCCCAGGGCGCTCACCTCGCCAGACGGGGCTGCGCGCGGCCGACCAAGACCGAAGACGTAAATTTTTTAAAGGACACCATATTCGATGTGTCATAAATGTTTGAGATTTTATTGAAATATTCAACATCTGAGCTTCACAAAGACTGATCTCCTTTTTACGTGTATGGTTTGGGATTTGAAAGGTGCAAAGTGAAAAGCATCAGCACTTCCTGTTTTCTGGTTACTTTACCAAATAACTTGCATGTTGCCGCGTAAATTTGGGGACACGGAAATTTACGTCGTACGAGTAAATTTGCAGGGGTTGCCGTACAAAAACCATAGATCTGATCACATTGGGGAATGTTTTATTTTGAATTTGCATTACAACTCTGTTATCTCTTGCATTTTGAGTAGAAAAAGTTACTCAGAGATCACGTTACAGTACTTTGAAATTGATGCGATTTTCATGTCACACAAAAACTGGGAAAAATGAGGGGACACGACCAATAGTTTTGATTCTAACGGCAAAATCAATGTGTTTTTTTTTTTTAAAAATTGCAATGCAAGTCTGAAACTCTTTTATGTTCCCTTGCATATTATAAAAACGAAACCGACATCTGCAAATTACAGAAAAAGAGATCGCTTGAAAGTCGGATACCCCTGATATAGTGCACTGCCCCCCCCCCAAAAAAAACAAAAGCACCCAGTTATCCTGCTAACAAACAGACAAACCAGTGCTGATGAAAACATAACCTCCTTGGCGGAGGTAATAAAAGGGATTGTGTGGTGTGGGTATGTATGTGGCAGAAACTTTGTCCCTCTGCTAACTCAGAGGCCACTTGACTGCGGGCGCTCATCTCTTGCATGGCAATGCTACAGGACCTGAGGAGTGCACCTGACATGGTTTCACCGACTGCTTGACCATAAAAGGGGTCAAAGGTGAGCTTTTTAATCAACCTTTATTGGTGGAGGTGTATGCCGAGCATGGAATCAAGTGCAATAAGTACCCATATCCTCCTTTTTGAAAGAAATGACCCACTATCTTTAAATTAAGTCAGTTTTTGTTAAAGGTTTTCACAGTTCCTTAATAACGGCACTGACTGATAGACCTTTGAATATTTTTGGGGGTATTATCATTCATCAGTTTTTTTTTTTCTTTTGACTTACAACTTTCTAAAAAAAATAGACATATATTTTTGTATCCTTCTTCCTTCCTTCAAACAAAGCAGGAACTACTGCTGATAGCTGTAGGCACTGAAAAAGTTCATGTGGTTGGAACACACCTTTATACTGTAAATGACATTTTGAGGCACTGGATGCCTCCCACTTGAGGTGTTTCGGGCGCGTCCCACTGGGAGGAGACCCCGGGGCAGACCCAGGACTCGCTGAAGAGACTATGTCTCCCAGCTGGTCTGGGAACGCCTTGGTATCCTCTCTGAAGAGCTGGAGCAGGTGGCTGGGGAGAGGGAAGTCTGGGCTTCTCTGCTTGAACTGCTGCCTCTGTGACCCGGACCTCCAGAAAAGCGGTAGAAGATGGATGGATGGATTTTGAGGCATGAATAAGTTTGAATCACAATTTAAAAAAAAAACCACAAAAACCTTTACCCAATGTGAAAAGCCAAAAATAATGGGTTTTTACCTTCAACTTTCACCCTTTGTTTTTTTTTTTTTCCTGATTTTTCTCCTTTGACTGATTAAGCTAAACTGGTTATTTAAACCATACCCTTTGGTGAATTAATGATTTTCTTCAGCAGTTTTGATATAAAACAACAGTTTCTTATTTGCTTTAGTCAGTCAGTCCAGTGGCAGAAGACTCATCTTTAGCGAATGTTTTTGGGATGGGGAGGTAATTGCACTGGCCAACTTCAACCAACTGTTGTGAAGCTGTTATTGCAGCCTAGCAGGAATAGAAATAACAGAAGTTGAAAGAAGATGGAGGAGGAATAACAACAGTATACCATATATCCCTGCATGTGTTCTCAACATCAAGTGACAAAGGTTGTTTTTACTTCACTCAACTCCACTCTTAATACCCCAGACAATCCAGAAACTGTTGTGGGAAAATTGACAAAGCTGGATGGAGGGCTCTATCTCATTTTACTCTATCAACACCAGCATTAATGTCACCAGGTGGGGATGAGGAGAGGCAGCACACAGGAGGTATTCTTGTTGATCCAAAATTTTGGCTACAAGCCAAGCTTGACCTCTGCCGCCAATTTAAGTTGCATATTTTATGTGCTGCACATCAACCCTCACTTTCTACACTTTCTGAAGGTTTATGGCCTGTATCTATACACCAGAAACGTGTTTCTGAAATGTAGGTATTTTTGACTGTTTCTACAAACAGTGGTGGATTCAGAGATAATTTGGTCCCTTGTGATTTGTAAGTCATAGTAAATCCTTTTCCCACAGAAATCAGAGTAAACAGTTTCTCATTAACATAGCTAAACATATTGGCCTGAAATAACCATTATTAGCTTCTTCCGGTAAAGGGAAAGGTGTTAATTACCATGGCATCTCATCCATGTGTCCGTCCTTCTAGATTCATGAGAATTGCGTGAACAATTGCCCGTATGCTCACCAAGCTTACACACAATGATCATCTGTTGGTTCTTGGATTGTCTTCATCATTACTGTATTGACCAAAGAGGGTTTACAGTACTGCCAATATGAAGTCTTGAATGTGTCTTGATGCCATTAAATTTAGGCCTGTATTTTTGTGTGGATGATGATAACAGTCGAACTGTTATGTGCCTTGAGCATCTACATGGTACAATTACAGTTCTGAAAGATGGAATGCATTTTGACAGTTGCTTTCTTCCACAGTTTTCTGCTCAAACTCAGGATCAAATGTCATAAGATATCGCCACTTAGTTTTAGCTAATGCAGTGATGCAGCGTCCATCCTTCCATCAATCCTTCTATCCCCATTTCACATTTTGCTACTTCTCCTAGACATTTGCCCTAATGCTTACTAAAGTCACTCACAGTGATCATCCTCAGGTTGGTCTGCATTCAGGTTGTGGTCAAGGTCAAAGGTGAGGAGATCTAGCCACTTAGGTAATTTAATGAAAATTACTACTCCTTCTAGGCAATTGCCCCACTGATGCCCAGCTTCCCTCACAAGGATCCTCAGGAGAGTCTGCATCTAGGTTGTGCTTAAGGGCAAGGTCAGTGTCAAAGATCAGGAGATCTGGGCACTTACTGTATATGATTTTAGAAGAATCACTACTCGTCTTAGGCAACTACCTTGATTCTCACCTAACCCACTCACAAGGCCTTGGGTAGGTCTGCGTCCAGGTTAAGGTCAAGGGCTTTGTCACTGGCCAGGAGATTTTGATATTGGGGCAACTGTGGCGCGGGTGTAGTGTGGTCGACTTCTGACCGGAGGGTCAGTGGTTTGATTCCTGCTCTCTCTGTAGTCTGCATGTTGAAGTTTCCTTGAGCAAGACACTGAACCCTAAGTTGCACCTGGTGTATCGGGCTAGTGCCTTGCATGGCAGCTTTTCCATCATCAGTGTGTGAATGGGTAGATGGCAGGATCTGTAAAGCGCTTTGGTCATCAGAGATGAGAAAAAGTTCTATATACGTAAGTGAACACCATTTATGATTTCACAAAAATATTTATTCTCTTAGGCCTTTGACCTAAATCATAAGCACATCCTAGATGTGTCTGCATCTAGGCTGTGCTTAACAGCGAGGTCAGTGGTCAGAAGATCTTAGGGTGATTTTGTCAGGCCGGAATGAGCTGCTCTGTCATTGACAGTCTGGTTACAGTTTTACAAAATAATTTGTCTCCCTTGATCTCCTGATGCACATGTTCCTCACATGGGTCTACGTCCTGGTTGTCAAATCAGTTAAGCCAGAATGAGCTTCTTTGTCCTCGATAGTCTGGTTCAAGTAGTTACAGTGCAAGTTATCTAATACAATAAAGCTCCTTTCAGAGTACCCTGGCAATCCAGGAAAACCCAGTATGGTCTGGGTTTCCTCTGTTGTCTGAATAGGGTTCAGTGTTTCCTCTAGTAACATTTCTGGGTGGCGGTCTGCCTCGCCAGAAAAATTACCACCGCGCTTATGAGGAGATATGAATTTAAGAAAAATAAATGAAGCAATGACTTTCTGCAAGCGCGCACACGAACAACGCGCGTGACCGTCATCCGCGCGGAGTTGAGAAGCGCCCTGCCCACGCGAGCTTTCCAGTAGTCACCAGACAGTCTTGCTAGTGTGGCTGTCTGACAGAAACATGGGTTTATTAAAGTACTTTAAACGCGGAAAAAAAATCAGAAGAGGTATGTAAGCACTGACATTTATCATGGTTTTAACCCACTGGAAATGGGAGCAATAATAGAAGAGTCTCTTAGCTAAGAGATGTGGTTAGAATTCATATGCAGCCAGCTTCATATGAAGGGAAAGGCAAGGGGGACTGATGAATTGCTGAGGATATATTTCACCAGCCACTACAATATTAAGTTATGTTCCCTATTATGTACCTGGCTAGTTAAGATGACCGAAATTCACAAAGTCAATCTGGCTTCAATCCGTCACCAGCCTTCAGACAAACTAAATGTGCCAACATTTGGATTTCAAAATAAGGGAGGTTTTTCCTGCTGTCTGGGTGGTGGTGCGATTTCTAAAAAAACCCTATAAATATATATAGAAATATTATAACAGAAATAGCAGCATCCTTAAGTTAATTTATTTCATTAAATATGGTTTTATTAATATTTTTTTATTTGTAATCAGAATTAAATTATTGTTCTGTTCTGACTGCAAAGTTATGGTCAAAAATGTACATTGTTATAAGGAAAAAGTAAAAAAAAAAATAAATACCACAGTCTGTTTCAAATTTATTTAAAAAAAACGACAACAAAAAAACAGTTGCCACGGCCAAGATATATAGAGTGAAGTACGTGGCGGTAATGCACCTGTAAGCTGGTTGCCAACCGCCAATCAAATCTAAAAAGAAGAATTTTATTTAAAAAAAAAACAGACAAAAATAAGCCATAAAATAATCCACATTTATAATAAAGTTTCAAATGTACAAGAAAAGTCAATTTTACAAGAGGAAATTATAAATTTGAGGAAAACTGTTTCAAATTTAGATAAATTTACAGAGAAAAGTAGAAAACTATAAGAAAATTGTTATAATTTTTTGAGAAAAACCTCAGACCTTCAAGACTGAAATCATTACTTAAGTTTTTAAGTGGGTGCTCTTTGTACCCTTAACTCAAGTAGAAATTTTTGGTTGTCTGCTTTTAATTATTAATTTCAAAGCACTGCTTTTACATGAGTAGAATTTCTGGTTACTATACCCACCTGATCATATAATTTAAGTATGCATGAGTACATTACTATTATGAATGGTTTTTCCCTTCCCTACTCTCTCAATAGACAAAAAGAAACACTAGAATAAAAATACAAAGAAAATACACATATTTTTGTCATTTATGTAAACCATGACAAAAAAAAATCCTGCAAGACAAAACATGACACTTGATATTTTCTAACCTGTTTGTATACCACCATAGACAGAGAGAGAACCTGAATTAGACAGAGCTCAGAGAGGGCAAGATGAGACAGGAGAGAGGAGCCAAGGAGAGGAAAGTGTCCAGGCAGAGGGTCCAGGAGAGATGAGAGCAGAGGAAGGAGAGAAGGATAACGCCACTAAAAAGTCTAAACACAGGACGTCTGGGTGGGACCCCAACTGGCCCAATATTCCAGTATTCAAGCCTCGGTTGTACAATACTTCAAATGGTAAGTTCCATATACAAAGTTACTGTGCAAAATTTAAAAAAAGAAATTAATTGTATAAAATTAACATATTCCGGTAACAATCGTGTCATATGTTTGGTGCCACCGCGCCAAGGTCTTTCAGCGAGAGGAAACACTGGGGTTACCCTAGCTACTTGATGCAGACTAAATGACTCTGCAAACAATGTGGGTTGTTGCCCACCCCAGCTCTGCGCACATTTGAATAGGACAACATGGATAAACATGCAATGAAGTAGGTGTCACAGCACAGTGAGAGAGAGTCAACTATCTGTCATTATTCTGACAGATTATATTAATTTAGAAGTTTCAATAGACAATTGTGTGTGCCACAATTACACAAATATTACATCAGCTGAGACTGAGAGGTTTCTTTTAAGAGCATTTTTTCAGTCACTCCAGCAGAGTCTCCAGTAGGGCTGAAACAATTAGTCAGCATTTATATGCATGCCCTGGAAATGTTCCATTTAACTGTTCCAGCAAAGAAGAAGAGGAATGCATTATGGCGACACAGAGAGAAAATCACGAAGGCCAAAAGTTTACAAAGTATGGGAGGATTTTACCGAAAATTAATAAATGAAACAAGTCAAATGTAGACTGTAAAGCAGTGTTGTCATATTACAGCTGTGCTACAGTGATGCATCCATTCGCTCCTCCTCTTTGTTCCTCTGTCTCCGGCTTACTGTTAGCGAACTGCACCGGTAAGGTTAGCAAGTAACAGTGCTTCTTATTTTTAATGAGCGACTCTCTCAGCTTTAGAAAACTGACCACACTATTAGTACATGCTGTTTAGTTTACCTGCTGTTGGACAATAATCTCTCTTTGACGATGGTTGCTGACAGCTGAGCTGCTTCCGTTATGCTGGGTAATATGTTAACTGCAGTAAATGGGTGAATTACAGGAGCAGCTTCCTCTTTTTTTGTATTCTCTATTGTTGTCACCATAATATCAGCCTTCATTCTGAACATTAGTGTATCTCGTTAAATCATGATCATGATTTGTAATGTAACTAAAAAAAAGATAACCATAATCATCAGAAATAAATTTAAAATGGCTTAAATATTTCACTGTATATGTAGTGAAGGCTCACATTCCTGCACTGATATTTAAAGTGTTTTGTAAAATTTATTTTGGACTGGAAGAAGTGCTTTTAATTTTCATCTGAAGTCTAATTAAACTTAAACTTCTAGACCCACCAGGTTTTCAAACCGGATGGACTAGCATGTTATTTTCTTTTTTTACTTTAATGAAATTGAATATTACTCTAGTTTGTTTTTTTAACACACATTTACAACAGCCTTTATGGAGCAGCAGGGCTGCTATTTAAGTTTTTACACTTTAACATCTATTATTTAATTGTGTTGCTACAAACACTTCTGATTAAGCTGTCATGTTTCCAACTCATGTTTGTTGGGTCATTATTTTATTTAGCTATGGGAACTTTTTATAATAGGCTACATTATATTAAGGCAGCGACTGACAACAAAGTGATTTTCACAGGTGTGCAGGCTTAACCTTTTTCCTAAAAATGCCAAAAAATAATCTTCATGGGGTTGGTTTCATTTAAAAGAAAACACTCTGAATTTTTTTGGCAAAACAGTCATAATCTCTCTTAAGTGCTCCTGCCACTGAGTAACAATCATCTAAACATACTGAATTTGAAGAAAATAAAGTTCGCCTGGGTGGTTTTTTTTTTTTGATACAAATGCTTGCAAATAACATACAGCTGTGTGAAACTTGCTGGAAAACAACAGAAATGTAGAACCAAGTGTTTTCAAGCTCGGGTCAAAATTTTGTAACAATACCACAAAAAATGAATATATTACACAGCTTTTTTCTCAGGTTGTAACAAGGCGTTCTTGAACTGTGCCAAAACTGTGCCAAATGACACAGTTTGGAAAACTGTGTTCCAGAGTTCACTATCTCAGCAGTTTGCACAGTCAAACCAAGGGGTAACAACCCAGACATACACAGCACAGTTCCTGTTTTTTTTTTCTTTTTTCAGGCAAAAATAGCCTACAGTGTAAGAAAAATTATGCAAAAAATTAATACATTTCACTAAAGTATACACAAAAACAACCCTCCCTCCAATTTTTCCAGAGTTCACTATCTCACCAGTTTACACAGATACAGGTCAACTGGACCCCTGACCAAGTGCGCACCCCAAGTGGACCACGGAATCCAATCTGTACATGTACAGGTGCATTCTCCATCCAGTGATTTATAAATGCTGCCCCAGATGAAAACCAGTCTGTGGGACTATAATGTTCTGAATGAGGCTTTAGAAAATTATGAATCACTTTGCAAATCACTGGATTGAAAATGTACAGATTGAATACCGAGGTCCACCTGCTCGCATTAGTGTGCTCACATGGTCAGGGCTCCATTTCACCAGATCACGTTTACACAGTAAAACAAAGGCATAATAACCCAGACATACACAGCACAGTTCCTTTTTTTTTACAGGAGAAAATAGCCTACACAGTGAAATAAAAATTATACTAAAAAATTATTAAATTTTTCTGCAATATACACAGTAACAAATAACACCCCCCCCCCCCCACGGCACACAGAAAAGCGTTGCCATGCGGGACCCTTGTAATTACCGATTGGTCAAAAGTTATGTTTATTACTATTTTTATCAATAAAGAATAATTTAGATTATAAGACTTACCTGTCCACAACCGCACTGTCGCTGGTATTGTCCACTGGTATCTGGATCGTCAGCTATTCCGTTATTGAAACCTCCGTTTGTTTACTGATTCATTGTCGACGTCACCCGACCTGGTCAAGCCATTGACATTTTCATGCACGCCCTTTCAGTTTATTTTGTGAACCATTTTTCAAAACAAGTAAAATAATGGCTAATGTTACCCTGACCCTTCTGCACAGTATCACAAAGGACTGCGCGTCACACAGTGGCGGAGTCAAAACAGATTTTATGCACGCGAATGCATGGTATTTTACCGGAAATATACACTGAACCAGTGCATGAAGGATGTCATTGAAGTCAGAAATTGATTGGCTAAACGACACGTCCATCGTCAGATTACTCGGCTTCAATTGGCTCATTGTATTCGCGGTCGTTGATGGGCAGATACTTCTTGCTCGGTTTACGATCATTGGTTATTCCAGGTTTAAAAACCCAAATCAAGGCTCTTGTTGGTCGAATGAGATGTCAATCCCATTCTAAACCAATCAAACACTCCTTTGGCTTTCTGTTTAAGGCTGTGTCTGTACTGGAAGACCGGAAATACAGCTTTTTTTTTTTTTCAGTGCGCACTGAGACACACTAAAGACGCAGAGACGTGACCGCCCACGGAATCTCCCGAGTTCATCTGGTTTTAAACAGGTGAGGTAAAACATGACCTAGAGCCCTGAACAGGAACTGTTCCAGCAGGAAGCCGAGCTGGTGGACATGAGCAAAATAATTGCGATTAGTCAACTAATCAAAAAAAAATGGTCGTTTGATTAGTTGACTACCAAAATAATTGTTAGTTGCAGCCTTAGTCTCCAGCAGCTCTGACCATGCCCGGCTGCTCTGGAGCCAATTTCAGCCTGTCCTTGATCGGCACTGGCCAATCACCCTGTTCAGTTCTGCTCTGTGTAACTTATCCTCTGCTTCTCTTTTTTTTTTTTTCCTGTGACAGCCCCCTTCAAAATAAAACATGTCCTGCTTTGTGTGGTGCTGGACACGAAATGCGACACACATCCCCATGTCCCCACCAAATAAAAGTGCAAGCCTGCGCACACAAACACACAGTGTCTCTTCTTGTAAATATGAAAGCTATTCCGTGTCAATATAGAAAAAAGTGATGGTAATTATGTAAAATGTTGGGTGCATTTTGCGACCCTCTCCATTATAACAGAAGACAAGGAGCAGCAACCATTGAACTATATAGATCGGTCATGTATTCCTATATCCATTTCTGATCTGTGCTGAGTTTGACATCGGGCTACAAAATTAAAAGACTTGTAAAAATGCCAGTGACTCTCAACTAATTAGGTATCACCAGTAGGGATGGGCATAATTTACCGATTAACTGATAATTGATCATTAAGAATTTCACCGAGGAAGTTCATTTTCGTCGACAAACCGTTTTTTTTTTTTTTAAACAATCCGAGGTTATTAGGCCTACTGCACGGCTGTCCTCAAACAATGCAATGGCAAAATTTGGGCACCAGGGGGCAACATTACACCATCGCCGTACCTCAGTTGATACATGCGGGCTTCCGTAGGGCAATCGCCAAATCATGAAGCGGTTACGGCGAAGTGTTGCGTGGGACCATTTCAATTTAAAAAATGACCAGGTGTACTGCAATCACTGCAATGCAGCATACAAATATACCTCATCGACAGGGTCCATGGAACACCCTTATTACGCGAAGAAGCCGCCAACAGTGGTTGCGCACTGAGTAATGGCGGTCGTGAAGATTCTTTTTTTTTTTTTTTTCAGAAACTTTATTGAGAAGGTCATGAAGATTCGGTGTACACACGTCGAGGGAAGCTGCAGGAGGCGGCGTAGTGGCTCGACGGGAAGACTATTTCGCACAAAATGGCACAAGAGAACAGCAAAAAGTTCTGCGCGGCTAGACTAAGTAACACGAGCGATAGAGCAATGAATGCGGTCTTCGTTTGTTGGGTGGCCGCTCGGCAGGGACAGAAGCTGGGTAAAACGTCTCGGCCAATCAGCTTGCGGGGTGAAACGTCTCGGCCAATCAGCTTGCGAGATTCCTGAGGGCTCTCCGTGCTGATTCCTGATGTTCTAATGTAGTCTATCTGCCTTGTTACGTACCTAAAAATGTTAATGATTAACCGATTATTAATCATTAATTCTCCCGACGATCGGTGAAGAAAATTTCACCGAATGCCCATCCCTAATCACCAGCCTTCCGGGCTGACTGGCACCTTCATGTGACATCAGCAATGTGAGGACATGATACACCAGAGAAATGCACTGTTGTCTGCAGATCAGACCCACATTTCCTTGACATATGAAAAAAATGTATGGAGGGTTGTTGAGGTGTCAAATTATGCTCATGGAACCCACGCCTGTGACTCACCAGTTGTAGTTTGAAAGCTTCTTAACAGACAATAAAAGTCTGCAAACAGTAAAGCAAAATTAGTGAAAACATTTACTGCTACTCACTCTTACTGCAGTTTCAATTCAGATATTGAGTTTTTGCAGATTGTGATTTTTACTTTACAAGCTTATCTTCAGTTAAACTCTACACGCTGACTAATAAGAAACAAAATACATGGTTTAGTGTTGGGACCACATCCTTACTTATACATGAAGACCAAAATAGATGCTTGCCTGTATAGTACAACATGTAGGGAGGAGGGAGGGACATGGGAGAGCTGACTCATATCCCAGCCACCTCACACAAATGCCCAAATCCACAACTGCATAATGGATAAATTGAGTTTCCAGTTTACTGGTTATAAAAACTTCAGAGCCTTAGTGGAAAATATTGCAGTTGGTGTGAGTCTGCATTAGTGCAGTAAATTTAGCATAACATTGGAAGTTATGAATTATAATTTCACAACCCATAGCACTCCATTTAGGGGACCAATCATTTAGGTTTCTATGGGTTTGTCTGTCTACATGTAAATCAAAACGGCTAAATGCTGCACTTGAATCTCATCACACAACTAGAAAAGCACTCAGAGAGCACATACCTCTGCCAAGGCTCCTTCCGTCCCTCATGGCTCACCTCCAAAATGTAATGGGTTCGTGTGTAGGCCACGAGCCAGTTCTGGTCAAAATTGCATCAAAATCTAGCCAGTAGTTTTGGAGTATTCTAGCTAACACACCGTGAGAAGAAAAGAGCCTTGGCGGAGGTATGCATTCTCCGATCATCACCAAAATATAATGGGTTCCTCTCTAGGCCAAGGACCACCTCTGGTAAAAAAAAAAAAAAAAAAAATTCATCCAAATCCATCCAGTAGTTTTTGTGTAATCCTGCTGCACAAATCCAAACAAGATCCTTGGTGGAGGTATGCACTCTCAGATCATCACCAAAATGTAGTGAGTTCATCCTTGGTCCAAGGGCTGCCTCTGGTGAAATTTTCATCAAAATCTGTCCAGCAGTTTTTGCGTAATCCTGCTAACAATCAGACAGACAAGCAAATGGGCAAACAGACAAACCACCCCATTACCTCCTTGGCAGAGGTAATTAGCAGATGAAGTGGCTCCTCAAGGGATAATCTAATTCTTTGAAAGCCTCAATAACCAGAGGGGTGTTGTAAACACAGACCTTGCAGCACTTTACATGTGTATGGATGTGAAAGATGAATGAATATGGTGCATTAAATCCCAATGATGAGAAATTAAGTTTGCTCACCATGGATGTCCATCACCAGTAAATAGATGAAGAGCTGTTGCATTTGTGGGCATCCTTAGGTTTTATGCTCTGAATAATATTAGTTCTTTTTCCTGTATTATTTTTGCGAGAATTAAAGTGATGTTTTCTGAGTCATAACATTAAGATCTAAATTCTTATGACTTAGTACTCTAACCAGACCTATGTACAAGCAAATGCAATGCTTACTTTGATATTTTGAGTTAAAGGGTGAGAAAATGTGACTTTGCTCTCCAGTTTAATCTAATCACCAGGCGTATTTACAACAGCTACTGTAGCTGCTGTTTCATCAATTTCTGCTTTACTATTAGTGAGACTGTCACATTCCAGTAGCTGAAGAGGAAAACGCCATATACCTGAAGCTAGAAGCACTATCAGTCAGCTTTAATAATAGTTTTTTAGCTCACTCCAGTGAAGGTAGGGAGCCCGATGGTACACTGTCCGTCCAGCTGTCCGTCTGTCCATTAATAATCGAGCATGGTGGCATACTATCACTGTGTTGATTTTCCGTCTGTGATAAATCCACTTTTCTCCTCAGTGGGAGTGTGAGCAGCATAGTAGTTGGTGCGTTGGTGACTGATCCAATTTTGTTGAACAGGTCTTTATGATGAATGAAGGGATTCAAGTCATGCTTGGCCGCTGTTCTTTGTTTTTTTTTTTTCTTCCCAATTCTCATCCTTTCCAATCCAATCATTCCTCTTGTCATGAGCAGAGAGAATCACTCAGTCCTGATTGGGGAAACTTGAGGTTCAGGGCAGAACACAAACTTTCAGTATCTCCCTTTTCCATGTAGGGAAAGGGATAGAGATGGTGATCAAGCAAGAGTCTAAATGCAGAGTGGAAACAATGTCAGAGAAATATAATTTGTTTTGCTTTGTTTAATTAGGCTATTTCAAAATACATTTTTCATGGTGTTAAAGGTGTAAAAGTGGACAAAACAGGAGTATCTCTGCACAATACTTTCTGTAGTATATGCAGTGTTACCGCAGGTCTCTTCCACATTACTTCAGAGTGTCAGCTATGTACAGTCGCAATCAAAATTATTCAACCCCCAACTGCAAATTAGGTGTCTTGACAGAATGTACAAATTAGCAGTTGTTTGCAATAAACAAATTAAACAAGAATAATTTAAATAGCTCAACCCAACTAATATTACAAGTGGTTTCTCCAAATTCAACGTAAAATACCACTTTTGATGACTACTGCAGTCTCAAAATTTTTCAGCCCCTTCATGGCAAGCATCTTTAGAGCTTAGTAGAGCACCCTTTTGCTGTTATGACCTTCTGCAAACATGATGCATAGCCAGACAACAGCTTCTGGCATTCCTGAGGAATCTTAGCCCATTCTTCATGGGCAAAGGCCTCCAGTCCACTAATATTTTTGGGTTTGTGTGCTGCAACCACCTTTTTCAAATCCCACCAGAGATTTTCAGTTGGGTTCAAGTCAGGCGACTGTGATGGCCACTCTAGCATCTTCCAGGACTTCTTCTGAAACCAAACCTTGGTGGACTTTGAGGTGTGCTTGAGATTCAAGGATTCTTTATTGTCATTCTTAATTACAAGCAAAGAACGAAATTAGTTTCTGAGGTCCCGATATTGTCACAAACCTAAATAAAACCAGTAATAAAAATGTAAAATATATGAATAAGTTACAAGTTTAAAAACATATTTCCAGAAGTTACTGGATATGCAGTTAAGTTGTCGACTATACAACAATAGTGCGCAAGTTCACAGTATAATGTCCAACAACCTACAGTACCTTTCCATTGTTCAACAGTCTCACAGCTGTTGGAAAAATGCTGTTTTTCAGTCTGGTTGTCCTGCTTTGGGTGCTCCACAGCCTCCTCCCTGAAGAAAGAGGGACAAAAAGTGACTGTGCAGGATGCGTAGGGCCCATCATGATGCAGGTTGCCCTCTTCCTACAGCGAGTGACATAAATATCAGAGGTGGTGGGGGAGGCTACTCCCAACAATCTTCTCCGCATCTTTAACTATCCTGTGGAGAGCTTTTTTTCTCTGACAGAATAGCTACCATGCCACATGGTGATGCAAGAGCAGAGGACAGTCTCCACCACACATCTGTAAAGGTAGGATAAGACTGAGTCACCAAGTCCATTCTTCCACAGTCTCCTGAGGAAGTATAGATGTTGGTGAGCCTTCCCGACCAGACAGGAAGTGTTATAGTTCCAGGTGAGGTCTTTACTGAGGTGGACTCCCAAATACCTGAAGCTTGAGACCACTTCCACAGCTTCCCCTCCAAAGTACAAAGGAAGGGGATGATGACCATTCCTCCAAAAGTCCACGATCATCTCCTTCGTCTTTTTCACATTAATGTGAAGATTGTTCTTCCTGCTCCAGATGTTCCACCTGCTCCCTGTATTGGGACTTGTCATTGTTAGTGATGCATCCCACCACTGCTGTGCCATCTGCAAACTTCACAATGTGACAGCCTTGGTTTTTGGCAAAATCAGTCATGACTTAGTAAAGTAAACTGGAGGGAGCTTAGCACACAGCCCTGTGGGGAGCCAGTGCTGAGGATGATGGAGGAGGAGGAGATGTTGTGGACCTTAACAGTCTGTGGTCTGTTTGTTATGAAGTCCATCACCTAATTACAGAGGGAGGTGCTCAATCCAAGTATGTGTAGATTCTGCATCAGAATCTGTGAGATGATTGTGTTGAATGCAGAAGTAAAATCAATAAACAGACGCACGTATGAGTTTTTGTTCTCCAGGTGAATGAGAGCTGTGTGGATCACTGACGAGATGGCATCTTTGGCACAGCGGTTCTGTCAATAAGCATATTGATGAGGATCCACAGTGGCATTGATGGAGTCTTTAATGTGGGCCATGATTAACCTCTCAAGGCACTGAGTGACTATCGGGGTGAGAGTCACAGACCGGTAGTCATTCAGGCCTGTCACTGCAGAACCTTTGGGGACTGGAATGATGATAGATGTTTTCATACAAGATTGGATGACTGCTTGAGAGAGGGAGATGTTGTAGATGCCCATTAACACCTCTGACAGTAGCGAAGCACAGTCTTTCAGCATCCGCCCTGGGATGTTATTGGGTCCTGCAGCTTTCCGGGGATTAATTCTTAATAGGGACCTCCTTACTTCAGCCACAGTCACACTGAGGAACACCTCAGCTGGATCAACAGTATTATTATCCTGTTGGAAGGTCCAATAACGCCCAAGCTTCAATTTCATCACAGATGGCATGACATTTTCTCCCAGGATTTCCTGATACTTGGTTGGATCCGTCTTGGCTGCCACATGCTGCAGGTTTCCAATACCAGAGGAAACAAAGCAGCCCCAGAACATCACTGAGCCAACACCTTGCTTCACTTCAGGCGTGGTGTTCTTTTCAGTGTATGCTTCATTCTTGCTCCTCCAGACATAGTGCTGATCCACAGACCTGAAGAGTTCCAGTTTTGTTTCATCGGCCTACAGAACAAAATCCCTAAACCTCTTTGGCTTATTTACAGTGGTGTGAAAAAGTTTGCCCCCTTCCTGATTTCTCATTTTTTTATGTTTGTCACACTTAAATGTTCCAGATCATTCAAGATTCAATTCTTACTCTGCTCTCCGAACGAATGTCAAGGTAACAGATACACAGCAATACTAATAAGGTAATAACACACCTAATACTATTGAATACTAATAACACACACTAATAACACACATTAGGCAATTAGGACACCTCAAACACACCTTAATACTAAGTACTAATACTAATGAATACTAATAACACACATTAGGCAATTAGGACAGTTATAGCAGTTAAACTAGAGGAAACAAGAATGAAAATTGAAAATTTCACTTTCATTGGATGACTATAATGGACAATGGTATATTAATATCAGGGATGATATGAACCTGAGATGGCATAAGCCTATGTACAGTGTGCAAATGAGCAATGTACAAATTAGCGCCCAGTGTGAGACAATGATAATTTAGCAATTTACAATGATAATTTAGCAGCAGAGATGATATGGAGATGAGACGGGGTGAGACTCTGTACACTGTGCAAGTGAGCAATGTGCAAATTTAGCAACCAGTGTGTGAATTCCTATTTGCAAAGCTGTGTCCGGAGTTTGTTATTTATTCAGGAGTCTGATGACAGTGGGAAAGAAGGAATTTTTTAGTCTGGATGTCCTGTATTTCGCACTTCTGTACCTCTGGCCTAAGGGTAGAAGTGTGAATATTCTATGTTAGGGAGGGTGGGATCCTGGAGGATGGCGGCAGCTCTCCTTTGGACTCTGCGGTAGATGGTCTACAGAGAGGGGAGTGGCGTCCTGATGATCTTCTCCACTGTCTTCACCACACTCTGCAGGCGTTGCTGTCCAGAGCAGTAGTGCTGCTGTACCACGCAGTGATTCAATTGGTCAAGATGCTCTCGATGATGCAGCTGTAGAAATTGTTGAGGATCTTGGGGGACATGCCAAACTTCTTCAGCCTCCTCAGAAAGTACAGCCACTGTTGAGCTCTCTTAACCAGCTCTGTGGTGTTGAGTGCCCACGTAAGGTCCTCGCTGATGTGGATGCCCAGGTATTTAAAGCTGCTCACCCTCTCCACCTCAAGCTTCCAGATGAACAGCGGCCGATGGGGTCTCCTCCTCCCCTTCCTCGTGTCCACTATCATCTCCTTCGTCTTGTCTGTGTTGTTGTCCTCACACCATGACACCAGGCTGGTCACCTCGCTCCTGTAGGATGCTTCATCGCCACCAGTGATGCGTCCTATCACTGCTGTGTCATCCGCGAATGTTATGATATTGTCCTTGTGGGAGGCAACACAGTCATGGGTGAAAAGGCTGTAGAGGATGGGGCTGAGAACACAACCCTGTGGGACACCTGTGTTCATGATGATGCTGGCTGAGGTCCTGTTACCCATCCTGACAGACTGAGGCCTGCCAGTCAGAAAGTCCAGTAACCAGTCACAGAGGGTGGGGTGCAGGCCAAGTGAAGACAGTTTGTCAGTGAGTTTGTGGGGGATGTCCTTGTTGAAGGCGGAGCTGTAGTCGGCAAAGAGCATCCTGATGTAGGAGTCTTTATCTTCTAGGTGGGAGAGAGAATAATGGAGCGCTGCAGCAGTGGCATCTGAGGTGGACCTGTTGAGCTGGTAGGCGTACTGCAGGGGTTCAAGGGTATCCGGTATGCTGTCCTGAATGAGGGGTAGCACCACTCTGTCAAAGCACTTCATGATGATTGGAGTGAATGCTACCGGCCTGTAATCATTCAGACAGGTCGGCTCTCTTTGGAGGGGGGGACGATGGTTGTGGTTTTGAAGCAGGAGGGGACTATGTTCTGGTTGAGGGAGAGGTTGAAGATGGATGTGAGAACATCGAGACAGTTCATCAGCACATACTCTGAGAGCCCGTCCAGGGATGTTGTCTGGTCCTGCTGCCTTGCGGGGGTTGATATTTCTCAGTGCTCTGTTTATTTGGCCTGATGAGACATTTAGTGGAGGGGGAGGGTGCGTGTGTGTGTCTCCTCTCTGCACTGTAGCTGGAGGTCTCAAAGCGGGTGTAAAAGATGTTGAGCTCATCTGGCAGGCGGTCTGTGGAGCTAGTGGTGTTGCTGTTGGTCCTCTTGTAGTCTGTGATGTGTTGCAGGCCTCGCCACATGCGCCCCTGGTCAGGAGTGGAGTAGAGGCTGTCCAGCTTTTCCTTGTACTGCCTCTTGGCTGTTGTAGCCTTCCTCAGTCCATACTTTGCAGCTTTGTACTCAACCTCATTGCCTGATTTAAATGTAAGAGAGCAAGCACACAGCATCTGACGTACCTGACTGTTGATCCAGGGCTTCTGGTTGGGGAACTTCCTGACTTGTATGGTGGGTACGATGGTATCGGCACACGTGCTGATGTACCCAGTCATATACTCAGCGTAGTCCTGTATGTTTACAGACGAGTCCTCCCGGGTGGCTGCAGCTTTAAACACATCCCAGTCTGTACAGGCAAAACGGTCTTGCAGGGTGCTCTCAGCCTCTGGAGTCCAGCGTTTAATTTGTTTAGGAAAAGGGTTTGTTGTTTCAGCTTTTGTCTGTAGGCTGGGTGTGTAAACAGGGAGATGTGATCTGACTGTCTGAAATGGGGGCGGAGTGCCATTCTGTATGCACCGCATATGTTTGTGTAAACATGATCCAGTATGTTCTTATCACAGGTGGGAATGTTCCCATGCTGGTAATATTTGGGAAGTATAGTCCATAAATTGCACTGGTTAAAGTCACCAGCAACCATAAAAACAGCATTGGGATGGGTCGTGTCTACTGCGCTGATGACGTCATGGAGTTTCCGTAGTGCTGCTGTGTAGTTGCTTTGCGGGCAGATGTAAACGGCGGCCAAAAACACAGCAGTGAATTCCCTCGGAAGATAATAGGGATGGCATTTCAGCAGTAAAAACTCCACATCAGGCAAACGGTGCTTATAAACAGTCTGTACATCTCTGCACCACAAGTTGTTCTCACACACACACACACACACACACACACACACACACGTCGTACCCGAGGCGTCAGTCCGGTCTGCCCGATGTACTGAGTGAGTCTGTAGTTGAGAGCCAGGTCTCACAGAAACTTAGGGCGCAGCACTCTCTTATCTCCCGCTGGTCTTCAATCCTTACTCTTAGTTCGTCTAGCTTGTTTTCCAGAGACCATACGTTAGCTAGCAGGAGGCTAGGTAGCTGTGGGTGGCTAGCGCGAGCTTTTAGCCTAGCATGTAGCCCCCCTCTCTTACCTCGCTTGCGCCGCTTCCGACGTGCTCTCTTGGGGTCAGCATGCTCACGTGGGCTCGGTGCTTTGGGGCCTTCCTGGGGGTGGTGCTGATCGCTGCGTGGACGCACAATGCATTGTAGATTGGGTGCTATGAAACCAGTAAATTCGATGACTGCTTGTCTTGGCGATGTCCAGTAGAGTCCGTTGGTCGTATGTTAGCAGTGCATGACCTTTATGCAGTGTAGAAAGAGCAACAAACATGCAAAAAAGGAGAAAAAGTCTGCATCATCAAACAAATTTAAATATTAGACAAAGATAACACATGTAAACACAAAATGCAGTTTTTAAATGAAGGTGTTTATTATTAAGGGAAAAAAATCCAAACCCACATGGCCCTGTATGAAAAAGTGATTGCCCCCTTAACCTAATAACTGGTTGGGCCACCCTTAGCAGCAACAACTGCAATCAACCATTTGCGATAACTGGCAATGAGTCTTTTACAGCGCTGCGGAGGAATTTTGGCCCACTCATCTATGCAGAATTGTTGTAATTCAGTCACATTGGAGGGTTTTCGAACATGAACCACCTTTTTAAGGTCATGCCACAGCATCTCAATTGGATTCAGGTCAGGACTTTGACTAGGCCACTCCAAAGTCGTCATTTTGTTTTTCTTAAGCCATTCAGAGGTGGACTTGCCGGTGTGTTTTGGATCATTGTCCTGCTGCAGAATCCAAGTGTGCTTCAGCTTGAGGTCACAAATTGATGGCCGGACATTCTCCTTCAGGATTTTTTAGTAGACGGCAGAATTCATGGTTCCATTTACCACAGCAAGTCTTCCAGGTCCTGAAGCAGCAAAGCAGCCCCAGACCATCACACTACCACAACCATATTTTTGTGTTGGTATGATGTTCCTTTTCTGAAATGTTACTTTTACACCAGATGTAATGGGACACGCACCTTCCAAAAAGTTCATCTTTTGTCTCATCAGTCCACAGAGTATTTTCCCCAAAGTCTTGGGGATCATCAAGATGTTTTCTGGCAAAACTGAGACGAGCCTTTATGGTCATTTTGCTCAGCAGTTGTTTTCATCTTGGAACTCTTGGAACATTTTTGCTCAGTCTCTTTCTTATGGTGGAGTCATGAACACTGACCTTAACTGAGGCAACTGAGGCCTGCAGTTCTTTGGATGTTGTTGTCGGGTCTTTTGTGACCTTTTGGATGAGTCGTCGCTGCGCTCTTGGGGTAATTCTGGTCGGCCGGCCTCTCCTGGGAATGTTCATCACTGTTTCATGTTTTAGCCATTTGTGGATAATAGCTCTTACTGTGGTTTGCTGGAGTCCCAAAGCTTTAGAAATGGCTTTATAACCTTTTCCAGACTGATGGATCTCAGTTACTTTCTTAATTTGTTCCTGAATTTGTTTGGATTGCAGCATGATGCCCAGCTTTTGAGGATCTTTTGGTCTACTTCCCTTTGTCAGGCAGGTCCTATTTAAGTGATTTCTTGATTGAGAACAGGTGTGGCAGTAATCAGGCCTGGGTGTAGCTAGAGAAATTGAGCTCAGCTTTCCAAAGATGTGATAAACCACAGTTAATTTATGTTTTATCGGGGGAAGGGGGTCACTTTTTCACACAGGGCCATGTAGGTTTGGATTATTTTTTTTTTACCCTTAATAATAAACACCTTCATTTAAAAACTGCCTTTTGTGTTTACTTGTGTTATCTTTGTCAAATATTAAAATTCGTTTGATGATCTGAAACATTTAAGTGTGACAAACCTACAAAAAAATGAGAAATCGGGAAGGGCAAACACTTTTTCACAGCACTGTACATAGTTTTAAGTAAATTGAAACAAATTTTTCAGACTTCAAAAAGACCCATGAATATTAGTAACGTGGAGACTTTTACCCATTCCTCATCCTAATTGCACAGCTTCTGGTGTGTGGGGTCATGTGTCTGCACATGTTAAAGGGGAAGGACATGAAAGCTCTCATATGCACATGGACACAATGGGGTGGGGTGGGGGGACTGACGTGAGAAAGATTACATAGGTTTTGCGTCCCTGGCATCTGTTTAGTTTTGTTTAATTTCCCAGCTCTAGATTAACAACTAAATGAATATCAACTTTTAATAATTCACTCAAAGTACTGGAACTATAATTACTGTATACTTGTGCATGCCCCTAGAAAGCAAGTATTCCTGTCTGAAACAGGCATCCCAATCAGGCTTTACAGCCCCAAATGTAGGCTGTGTTTGAAAGTGGAATACAGAGGTGTAGCTTATATGTAGGCAATCACACATTAGACTTTGACAAATATGAAAGGGACTGAACTGAGATTTATTTGATTGTGTCAACATTAATCACAGAATAATTGAAAATGAATGGGATATCTAATATTAGCCACTGTTTAAGAACAGCTTGTTTATTTTATTTTTTTTTTTTTGTCAGATCACTTATTTGTGTGATCTTTTATGACTTATATTCATAAATGTAGTATCTTGTACTTCGGGGAATGGGAGTTGTTCAGCATCATTGTAATTTAGCTTATATGTGTAGTTTATAGTCTGTCGTCAATAAACTCATACAGTACTATCACGGGACACGTTTACAAATATTTCAGACCTACTGTAGTGCATCCTTATATTTTAGCAATATTATAAGTACAAAACACTGAACATTATTTATTTATTTTTGTATTTGTATGTAGTACACTTGATTGATCCCTAGAGGGAAATTCAGGGCATCCACATACGGCGCCGATCCCTTCACCATTCTCTCACTCACTCACTCACTCACTCACACACACACACACACACACACACACACACACACACACACACAGAGGAGAATGAGCCTTTTGGCTGCAACTTTTGCATCAGTGTTGGCCATTTGTAAATATTTTAAATAAAAATGATTTATTTTGTTATTTGGACATTTTTTCGTCTTGTCGCTTAGTCAAAGTCCACATATAATATGCAGTTGATCTGGCCATTCCGCTCCACAGTGAAGCAGCAGTCGAGACTATTTATCTTTTGTTCTTATTAAAGACAAGAATAGAAAGAAGATGTATTTCTATTCTTGTCTTTAATAAGAACAAAAGATAAATAATTAAAAGACAAAATGAACCTACTTGAGCTAGCAGTCGAGACTGTCGTCTACCACTGACTGGGCAGGCTGAGCGTGCCTCCCCGAGAACGATTGTGGGAGCGGCCGGGAGTGTCGGCTGCTGCTTTACCCGTGTGCCAGTGATGTCCTTTGCGGCACCACAGGTCCCCACCAGCGAGCCCCCCCCCCCCCCGCCCCCCGGCACCTCGTGTTGTCCATGGCAATTTATCCATTAGACCTATGCAATCACAGCAACTTTATGGTATATATTTTGACTGAGCGACTCCATTATCGGGGATAGCACTTATAAAATCTTTGTTTGCGAAGCGCTGTGGTGACTGACAGGTTGTGATGCTGTGTGTTATCCAGTCAGCGTGGCCGTGATGCCGTGTATTGTCCAATCAGCATGGCTGTGATGCAGCGTATTATCTAATGAGCATGGAGTCAATCCGAAACCCTGACCACACTTCTTGAAGCCAGGACATGAAGACACAGAGTGATGGCTAAACTTTTATTAATAAAAATTACATATTTTGACTGAGTGATCCCATATTCGGGGATGCACACCCTTGTAACTAGGGATGGGCATTCGGTGAAATTTTCTTCGGCGATCATCGGGAGAATTAATGATTAATAATCGGTTAATCATTAACATTTTTATATTAAAAAACAATCACATTTAGGCCTATGATGCCTATACAGTGATCCCTCGCTACTTCGCGCTTCACCTTTCTCTGTTCGCTGTTCTCGTGTTGGCTTGGCTCGGGAATCTCACAAGCTGATTGGCCGAGACGTTTCACCCCGCAAGCTGATTGGCCGAGACGTTTTACCCAGCTTCTGTCCCTGCCGAGCGGCCACCCAGCAAACGAAGACCGCATTCATTGCTGTTTATCGCTCGTATTGCTTAGTCTAGCCGCGTGGAACTTTTTGCTGCTCTCTTGTGCCATTTTGTGCGAAATAGTCTTCCCGTCGAGCCACTACGCCACCTCCTGCAGCTTCCCTCGACGATCCTGCGCCTCTAGCACCTGAGGAGCAGTAAAGCTCTCATTAACCTGTGCAGTAAATCATCTTCATCTTGAGTTACGTATCTTGTTATAAGAATAAGAGTTCTAAAAATATATTTATGTACACTTTATTTACATCTACGTATGTATGTACGCTTACACACACACACACGTATCATATGAGAGAGAGAGTGAGAGAATGAACGTACGTATTATTTATGGGTGACGCGATAAGTGAGGGATCACTGTACTCTTATGTATTGAGAATAATAAAAAAAAAGTGTTTTTCTTCGAGGATGAATTTATTAACAAGACAAGTTTGCAGTAAAACGTGAACACATGCGCATTGCGCAAACGAGGGAGGCTTCAAGTTGCGAGCCAGACAATAACGGGAGACACATACAGGACACATCACGGAACATATATTTCTTTCTTTTACTTTTTTCTTTTCCTTTATTTAAAAATAAGGATATCAAAATAAGAAAGCTAGCTACACAACAATTTGCCTTTACGTAGGCTATCCTATTATATCACGGCGTCAGAATTATAGGCCTGCTTTTTGTTAAAAAAATAAATGCGCTTGTTCAGTGTTTGGCAGTAAAACGTGAACTCATGTCAGTGACACTGACAACATAATGGAACAGCCGTTTTTTTTTTACCCTAAATAAAAATAATAACAATCTCGAAAAGCCTGTAACAAGGCAACAAGGCCTTTGTATATCCAGTTATCAGGATAGCATCACGACGCCAGTATTATTACAGAGACGGCTACCCATTTTTGTTAAAAAAGATGAGCATATTCACATGTTCTGGCGTCAGACGTGACCGAATTCTGGTCACCGTCAGTCCTGCCGCTGAAAAAACCCGTTCGGATGGGACAGACGTGGCCGGGATGCACAAGTACCTATTAGCTAATTTGGTGATTGACCTACGGAAGCTCGCATGTATCAACTGAGGCACGCCAGGGTACGGCGATGGTGTAATGTTGCCCCCTGGTGCCCAAATTTTGCCAGTGGCACAGTTAAATGCATTGCATTGTTTGAGGACGGCCGTGCACTAGGCCTAATAACCTACATTCGGATTGTTTAAAAAAAAAAATTGGTTTGTCGACGAAAATGAACTTCCTCGGTGAAATTCTTAATGATCAGTTATCGGTTAATCGGTTAATTATGCCCATCCCTACTTGTAACCTCAAAAAAGCACGTTTAAAAATCTTAGGCCAGTCTGACTAACGGTTTGAGCGATATGTGAGGAACACTCACACACACAGACATATTTCTTGCATTTATAGATAGATACAGTGTATTTATCATTGTGTGTGTGTGTGTGTGTGTGTGTGTGTGTGTGTGTGGAGGTAAGTGCAAAGACCATGTCAGAGACTTAGTGGCAAGTTTGTATGCAGCAAATCACTATAAATTCAAGAAATCTCTGTGTGTGTGTCTGTCAGTGTGTTATGGCCAAAGATCATAGGACCGCCACTCACAATCATAGGACTCGCTATGACGTCATCAAAGATCATAGGACTCGCTATGACATCAGCAAATGTCAAATGCAGGCATCATAGGACTTGCTATGACATCATCAAAGATCATAGGACTTGCTATGGCATCATCAAAGATCATAGGCCTCACTATAACATCATCAAAGATCAAAGGCAGTCATCACTCACGGTCATAGGATTTGTTATGACATCATCAAAGATCATAGGACTCGCTATGACACAATCAAAGATCAAAGGTAGGCATCACTGAACGAGTGCTGATGTGCTTGCTTTCACCTGCTTTCTACGGGCATGCAGAAATACTTGCTTACTTGCTTATACCTGGTTTCTACGGGTATGCACTAGTATATAAAATATTTATATTTATTTAATTCTAGGCAATTATAGTAGCTTACTATGTGTGTTTACGTTCAGGGTATATTCATCAGCATTATAGTCTGTCTCTAATAGCTTTATTAAGGTCATATTTTGGTTGATTAGATGGACGTGATAGATGAGGACCCCATACTTGGTTATACAGAGGCTGCTAATTGTTAACAATCTCCCCCCCCCCCCCCGTTATCTCCTCTGAACATGTGTAATCTGTTGATATTGCAGATTTTAAACCTTTACAGGGACATTTACAATGCTGTTCATATGTGTGTAATGTCCCAGCCACTGCCACTTTTTTATATCTTGAGTTATGACTGGCCGGAGGCAGAGGATATTAAACGTACTAATGACAGAACCAATCTGCTTTCAGAATCAGTTTTCCAAAGAGGGGGTGAATCAGTTAATAATAGTGCAGTATTTATCTTTTATTGGACATTTTTTAATCCTTGAAGGATTAAACAAAGAAGTGGTCGATTTGTTTGGCTTATTAACTGTCCTGAAATAGCCTCTCTGGATTTAGTTAATCTGACATTTCTTTTCATCTGCCTTATTCAGTGATTTTCTGTATGTGTTGTAGATAACCATTTTTTGACTTTCTTATACTTAGGGACAATGTCATAAAGCGGCTTTACTCTTTATATTTTTTATGTTAGTGACATGGCCATAGGTGAGTGTTTGATTTAGATTCAGGATTTGGATAATAGAACCTTTTGACTGAATCGCAAACTAAAAAAAATCAGAGACATGTTTCAGCATAGTTTTTTTTTTTTTTTTTTTTTTCTCTACAACATCTCCCTCTCTCAAGCTGTAAGGAGGATGATGGAGCCTCAGGAGAACAAGCTGTCATTTAAGTAGATGTGAAGCGCAGGGAGCTGCTGTACGGCCGTGTGAATGTGAGTGTGTACTGCTGTTCATTCATCTGTGTGTTTGCTGACAACAGGAGATGGTTGGTGCCATAGATCAGCTTTCTGTAACTGGAGATTAAAAACATTATGCCGAAGATCATATTTCTCAGATCATACCTTTGAAATTAAGAAATGTAACTATGCTTTATGTGATTCTTGAGCTAACAGAGGGTGGAAAAGGGGAACTAAATGGACAAACAAATGAATTTTCCACTTGTAATTCTCTTACCAAATGACCAGGGTTAGAGGAATAATCTGGAACTGAGCCCTGTCACAGTCCATTAGCTTTACTCTGAAGCGGATTGCCTCCTTTGCAGACTAAAAACCGTAAACACTGGCTGGACCTGTGAGAGGATAAAGAAATTTCGAGTACAGGGCCATGGAAAAATTCTTCCTTTTTCAGTATGACATCACTAAACCATTGCACATTGTTTACACAGGTTTGCAGCCCTGAAGGTGGGACACACTTAAGGTTTTCTTGTTGCAACAAAATTTTGAACAGGTTCAAAGAGACGGATAGGGATGGTTTCGAATCACCAATTAACTTAACATGCATGTCTTTGGATTGTGGGGGGGACCACCGGAGAAAACCCATACAGCACAGGGAGAACATGCAAACTCCACACAGAAACGTTCCCATTAGAGATTCAAACCTGGAACCTTCTAGCTGTGAGGCAGCAGTGCTAACCACTGAACCACTGAGCTGCCAGCCAACTGGGCTGTTTTCTACTGTGAAGGATGGAGGTGCTTTAGGACAGATTCATTATGTTGGTAGAAAGGTACATAACGTTATTTCTTCTCACTGTAGAAGAGTTGGTAATCACAATTGGTCTCCACCTCAAAACAAAAGCTGAATATTTTGATCTGTGGAATCCATTAATGTGTACTCTTTGTGGTCTTTAGACGCTTCGGAAAACATGTACCACTTCTATTTATCCATTTCTTAGGCACTAATGGGTGTATTTGTATTGTCAAAAATTCTATATATTCACAGGGTTTGACAGGTGGAGGAAATGATTATACTGGGAGCTCTGGTAAACCGGTTTTTTTTTTGTTTCCACCTGATTTGCTGCTTTAGTATTTACCTCTTTCAATTCAGCATCATCTGCATAGAGTATGAACAGCAATATCTATTAAAGCTTTCCAGTTTATTAAGAAGAATTCACCATTTGAACAATCTTTACCTTTGAAAATGTCTTATTTTTCTTCTGTGTTTAATGCCTTCTCCATCCCTGAGAGTCACATGCAGTTAATACTTCCTAGCCATGAAATAGAGCTACAGCTTGTAGAACAATCAGCCAAGTACGTAGCGCAATTAAAACTACTTGTGTGTAGGGCTGCAACAAATGATTATTTTGGTAGTCGACTAATCTAACAACTGTTTTTTCGATTAGTCGACTAATCGTCATTATTTCTCATGTCCACCATCTCTGCTTCCTGTTGGGGCTTTAGTGCATATTTTACCTCACCTGCTGTTTAAGCCTGCACACCTGTGAAAATCACCTTGTTGTCAGTCTCTGCTTTAATATAACATTCTATAAGCAGTTTCCAGAGCTAAATACAAAAAACAAGAAAGCTGCATTAATTATCACAAGTTTAAGGTTATATATCAGTTTATCACACAGCATATAATGCCTAATGTCAATTAAACAATTGATTAAATATCTTACAGCTGAAGTACTGATCTGCTCCAACCCACAAACTAAAATTAGGTGGAAGTTTTCTATAGGTGCATTTTTTTAACAATATAATTCAGAAAGGTGAACCTTCATCTTCAGTATCCACTGCACTTAAGAGTGATATTTCAAGCTGTTTGATTTAATTTTGATGATTATGGTTGTAGGTTTTTATTTATTAAATTACAAATTGGGGTATTCTAATTAACCCAGATGCACTAATATTCAGAATGAGGGCTAATATTAACAAAGATGAAAAAGAGATGACAACTCCTGTAATTCAGTCATTTACTGCAGTCAACAACACGTTAGCCATGACAGCTCAGCCCTCAGCAACCAGAGAGCTTATTGTCAAACAGGTAAACTAAAATAAACTGGGCTGCACGGTGGGCTGCACGGTGGCGCAGTGGTTTAGCACTGTGGCAGCACAGTTTTACCCTCGGCCGGGGGATCGCGGGGATCATGAGATCGTGGGTTCAATCCCTGCCCCCAACCAACAGTGAGCTGTGTGGAGTTTGCATGTTCTCCCCGTGTTGCGTGGGTTTACTCCGGGATTTCTCCGGTTTCCTCCCGCATACCAAAAACATGTAGGTTTAGGGCGCTCGCGCACGCAGTGACTGGCAGCTGGTGGCTTGTCACCAGACTGCAAACCAAATCTACCTACGGGTACAAATAAGTAACAAAAAAAATAAAAAAATAAAAAAAAATAAACAGCAGTACTAACAGTATTGCCATTTCTGTACAGCTTGAAACAGTTGGCCATTGAAAATAAGCAGCGCTAACTTTCTTTACTCGCTAAAACTTACCAAGCAGAAGCAGCCGTTAATGTTGCGGTTCCCGGGTGCCGTCGTTTCAGATGCTCATGCATCACTGTAGTGCTGCCATGATAGGAGAGGTCTGCCTTGCAAAGTCTGCATTTTACTTGTTTTGTTTTTTGTGTTCTGTGAAATGACCCTATACTTTTGAAAGTTTGGGTCTGCTTTTTTTTTTTTTTTTTTTTTTTCAATAGCTCCATTTTGACGTGTTTTTTTTTTCGCTTCGCCATGCTGTGCTCCTCTTCTTTGCTGGAAATTGTTCACACATGGCAGACAACAGAGGCGCTACTGCCCACAGCAGTTCCGGTCGTGCATTACAGGTACAACTGAACATTTCCGTGGCATGCATATGAACTTCATGATTAAACGATTTGTCAACAGTAAAAATCTGCATTGACAAATTTTTGTTGTCGACATTATCGACAACGTCGACTAATCATTTCAGCCCTACTTGCGTGTTTGGGAATATTTGTTGAGCACTATTTCAAGTGCTGTCATAAAAATTTTGCAGTCAGAAGAAAACACTACACTTTAAGTGGACACTGAAGTAAGATTCTGCAACTTTATTGACATTGCTTTGTGCCATTTGTCTCTGTAGGTTTACACAAAGCAAAGATAAACTGTCATAGTTCCTGTCACTACTCATGGAAGTTCCTCCTGTACAATGTTGCCTGAACCACATAAACTTTAGGGGTAGGGGTATGCATTGCCTGTTCATGGATTGCTACTCTCCAGCGTATTATGTGTAGAGAGAAATTAAAGGAACAAACGTTAGTACCACAGACACCATTTTTATTATCATTAGCCTCCATTAACTACTTCCATGTTTCCATGCCAGGTTACGATCACATCACATTAGTGTTCACATTGACAGTGTAAATGAATGTATTAAAAATCCCTTTAGCATATATAGTTCACAGAAAAGCAGAAAGAACTATTATCTCCTGTCATAATGTAGAAGGAGCCACAGGTTTTGGCATACATACAAAACAAGACAGTTACATTTTTTTTTTTTTACAGGGAACTATTGATGAAAATTAAACTTAATTTAAGATGCCAGAATTACTATTTGATTCATTCTTCCTATTTTAAGTCACTGAACATGATGAAGCAGTCTGAAGGTTTTTTGTATTTCTGTGATGACATGTTCAGTTTACAAATGCAGACTTGGGACGATGTGTTTTCTGCATTAGAACACACCAGCATGGTCCTGTCTGAGTCACCAGTACCCCACACAAATGCCATTCAGTGACAGTTATGATGACATGTGGAAAGTTGCTTTGGAAGTTAAAAGCTTTCAAAAAGTTTTCTGCTTGCACTCCCAGAGAATCATAGCATTAATCTAAATTTATGCAAGTGTTTTTAGACTGCTTTCAAGCAAGAAAGCCTTTGGCATACCACGCAAAACAAACTTCAAATAGAGCAAGATCAGCCTGTGCAAGATCAGGAGTACTGTGAATTTTAAGTAAATGTACTAAATGAACCACAAGGATTCTGATTGAAGAGATTGGTAATCTGGGCAGTGGGTTAAAATGACAAAAACAACACATCATTGTTTTTCACAAAAAGAGATATTTGTGATGGTGGTGAAGTTGTGTGTAAGCATGAGTCCTGCATGTGTATAGGGTGCACGAAAGGAAAGTGTGCTTACACATTTTTACATAGAGTAGAATAGGCTTTATTGTCATTGTACAGTTGTACAGTACATGAAGTATTATAATAGTATAACTGCTTTGTTACAATATATAACAGAGCAGTGATATGCTTTATCAAAAAGTTTCAGCTCTATAAGAAAAGTTAAAAATTTACTAGAAAAAGTCAAATATGAGGAAAAAAAATGTTGCACATTTATGATAGACGTGTAAATGGGAAAGTCAAATTTTTGAGACAAAAGCAGCAAATTTACAAGAAAGAAGTACGAAATTTCAGAAAAGAAATGGTCTGGAGTTGATTCCAGGTGTGGCGTTTGCATTTGGAAGCTGTTGCTGTGAACACACAACATGCAGTCAAAGGAGCTCTCAATGGAGGTGAAACAGACCATCCTGAGGCTGGAAAAAAAAAAAAAAAAAAGAAGAAGAAATCCATCAGAGAGATAGTGGAAATGTTAGGAGTGGCCAAATCAACAGTTTGATACATTCTGAGAAAAAAAAGAGTGCACTGGTGAGCTTGGGAACTCAAAAAGGCCTGGACGTCCATGGAAGACAGCAGTGGTGGATGATCACAGAATCCTTTCCATGGTGAAGAACAACCCCTTCACAACATCCACTCAAGTGAAGAACACTCTCCAGGAAGTAGGTGTATCAGTATCTAAGTCTACCATAAAGAGAAGACTTCATGAGAGTAAATACAAAGGATTCACCACAAGGTGCAAACCATGAATCGGCCTCAAAAATTGAAAGGTCAGAATTGACTATGCCAAAAAACACCTGAAGAAGCCAGCCCAGTTCTGGAGCAGCATTCTTTGGACAGATGAGACTAAGATCAACCTGTACCAGAATGATGGGAAGAAGAAAGTTTGGAGAAGAATTGGAACAGCTCATGATCCAAAGCACTACATCTTCTGTAAAACATGGTGGAGGCAGTGTGATGGCATGGGCATGCATGGCTTCCAATGGCACTGGGTCACTTGTGTTTATTGATGATGTGACAAAAGACAGAAGCAGCCGGATGAATTCTGAAGTGTATAGGGATATACAGTGGGGCAAAAAAGTATTTAGTCAGCCACCAATTGTGCAAGTTGTCCCACTTAAAAGATGAGAGAGGTCTCCAGTTTTCATCATTGGTATACCTCAACTATGAGAGACAAAATGATGAAAAAAAATCCAGAAAATCACATTGTCTGATTTTTAAATAATTTATTTGCAAATTATGGTGGAAAATAAGTATTTGGTCACCTACAAACAAGCAAGATTTCTGGCTCTCACAGACCTGTAACTTCTTCTTTAAGAGGCTCCTCTGTCCTCCACTCGTTACCTGTATTAATGGCACCTGTTTGAACTCGTTATCAGTATAAAAGACACCTGTCCACATCCTCAAACAGTCAGACTCCAAACTCCACTATGGCCAAGACCAAAGAGCTGTCAAAGGACACCAGAAACAAAATTGTAGACCTGCACCAGGCTGGGAAGACTGAATCTGCAATAGGTAAGCAGCTTGGTGTGAAGAAATCAACTGTGGGAGCAATTATTAGAAAATGGAAGACATACAAGACCACTAATAATCTCCCTCGATCTGGGGTTCCACGCAAGATCTCACCCCGTGGGGTCAAAATGATCACGAGAACGGTGAGCAAAAATCCCAGAACCACACTGGGGGGACCTAGTGAATGACCTGCAGAGAGCTGGGACCAAAGTAACAAAGGCTACCATCAGTAACACACTACGCCGCCAGGGACTCAAATCCTGCAGTGCCAGACGTGTCCCCCTGCTTAAGCCAGTACATGTCCAGGCCCGTCTGAAGTTTGCTAGAGAGCATTTGGATGATCCAGAAGAGGATTGGGAGAATGTCATATGGTCAGATGAAACCAAAATAGAACTTTTTGGTAAAAACTCAACTTGTCGTGTTTGGAGGAGAAAGAATGCTGAGTTTCATCCAAAGAACACCATAACTACTGTGAAGCATTGGGGTGGAAACATCAGGCTTTGGGGCTGTTTTTCTGCAAAGGGACCAGGACGACTGATCCATGTAAAGGAAAGAATGAATGGGGCCATGTATCGTGAGCGTTTGAGTGAAAACCTCCTTCCATCAGCAAGGGCATTGAAGATGAAACGTGGCTGGGTCTTTCAGCATGACAACGATCCCAAACACACCACCCGGGCAACGAAGGAGTGGCTTCGTAAGAAGCATTTCAAGGTCCTGGAGTGGCCTAGCCAGTCTCCAGATCTCAACCCCATAGAAAATCTTTGGAGGGAGTTGAAAGTCCATGTTGCCCAGCGACAGCCCCAAAACATCACTGCTCTAGAGGAGATCTGCATGGAGGAATGGGCCAAAATATCAGCAACAGTGTGTGAAAACCTTGTGAAGACTTACAGAAAACGTTTGACCTCTGTCATTGCCAACAAAGGGTATATAACAAAGTATTGAGATGAACTTTTGTTATTGACCAAATATTTATTTTCCACCATAATTTGCAAATAAATTCTTTAAAAATCAGACAATGTGATTTTCTGGATTTTTTTTTCTCATTTTGTGTCTCATAGTTGAGGTATAACTATGGTGAAAATTGGAGACCTCTCTCATCTTTTAAGTGGGAGAACTTGCACAATTGGTGGCTGACTAAATACTTTTTTGCCCCACTGTAATTTCTGCTCAGATTCAGCCAAATGCAGCAAAGTTGATTGGACGGCGCTTCACCAATGATCCAAAACGTACTGCAAAAGCAACCCAGGAGTTTTTTAAAGCAACGAAGTGGAATATTCTGCAATGGCCAAGTCAATCACCAGATCTCAACCCAATTGAGCATGCATTTCACTTGCTCAAGACAAAACTTAAGGCAGAAAGACCCACAAACAAGCAACAACTGAAGACAGCTGCAGTAAAGGCCTGGCAAAGCATCACAAAGGAGGAAACCCAGCGTCTGGTGATGTCCATGGGTTCCAGACTTCAGGCAGTCATTGCCTGCAAAGGATTCTCAACAAAATATTGAAAAGTAACATTTTACTTAGGGTTATGTTTATTTGTCCAATTACTTTTGAGCCCCTGAAATGAGGAGCGTTTGTATAAAAATAACTACAATTCCTACATGTTTAATCATATATTTTTGTTCAACGCCTTGAATTAAACCTTAAAGTCTGCACTTCAATTCCGTTGTAGTTGTTTCATTTCAAATCCAATGTGGTGGCATGCAGAGCCCAAATCATGAAGATTGTGTCACTGTCCAAATATTTCTGGGCCTAACTGTAATTGTTGTAGTATCATCAGGACTAAAGACTGCATGTCTTATTCACCGGATATTGCTGCTGGTAAGATAAGCCTTTATTAGTCCCACAATGGGGAAATTCCAGAATAATAATAGTAATAGTATAAATGCTTTGTTACAATATATAACAGAGCAGTGATATGCTTGTATATACTTCTCTGTGTAAGCACCTTAGGCTGCAAATAACAGAAGGAAGAACAACACTTGAGCAGAAGTTTCCAGCATCATTTGGTTCTGCTCTGCAGCTTTGGTGAAATCCATGTAGCAACACATGAACAGTTTGTGTTCCAACGTGCTGCACATATTCAAAACAGATCAAAAAAAACTACTAGCTGCTATTAGAGATGGTAGAGTTAAAACTCGCTAAAGATGAAGATAAATATAGACCAGTCCCTCCAGGATTTCACAATGTTGCGATCGCATCGGTTCACGCAAAATCAGCCAATCAACGCGACTATTGTGCGACCTTGCAACTCTGTCCAATCATCACAACTTTTCTGCAATTTTGGCCAATCCTTGTCACCTTCCTCCAGTTTCACCAATCAAATTTGTCCCTGAGTGGCGCTCAAACAGTCTAAACCAGGGGTGGGCAATCATGTGCCATGGAGGGCCATTCCACTGCAGGTTTTCTATTCCACCCAGTCTCCTCAGCAGGTGTTTTCACTGATTAGCAAGCCTTAAAGCTGATCAGTGCAAACACCTGCTGAAGAGACTGGGTGGAACAGAAAACCTGCAGTGGAATGGCCCTCACTGCCCACCCCTGGTCTAAACAATCAAATGCATTGCTGCACTGCGTTCACTTCCGTGTTTACAGTGAGTATTAACGGAACACATCAGCAAAAACAGTGTGATTTATAAAAAAAAAAACAAAAAAAAAACAAAAAACGTCCACCTGCCCCAAAAGCACCCCGGGAGCGCACGTGAGGAGAGACACCGTAAAATCACAAACAAAATAAGCAAATCTAACAGTACAGCCAGTGTTTGAATATTTTCTACATCTTTAGGTAAAATCAGTACTACATCTTGTCAATGAGCTGTGAATCTCCGCTCTGGACACGGACCCCCCCCCCCCCCCACACACACACACATCCCGCTGTAAATGAAACATGAGTGTCTGATCAGACAAGTGTGTGTGTGTGTGTGTGTGTGTGTGTGTGTGTGTGTGTGTGTATGTGTGTGTGAGACAAGACACACAGCAGATAGACAGGTAGGAGTTAGGCACAGAAAGAGAGAGAAAAATTCTTTTTTTTCCCCCCAGAAAAACACAGACTCCTATAGACAATACAGAGTAACAGAATAAATTATTTTTTTTGGGTGGTGACCGTAGGGAGTTTTCAAATGAAAGTGCTGCCAATAATTTCCAAATCTATATTCTTTAACTTGCATTCAATGCAATTTAGCTGTTGTAATGGATATTGTGTTAAAGTCTGTATTTGCTGTTGCACAAGAGTTTTTCAGTATAGCAGAAGTTTCTGCCCAATTTACAAATCACTGTTTAATAGGAAATTTTTGACAATCCTGTGCTTTTCTTGTATTGTTATATAGAATATCACTGCAGTAAACTGGAAAAAAAAAACATCGGCGTTAAAATTTGTAATTCTTCCCGCAACTTTTAGTGCAAAAAAACTCTCAAAACATCTCAACTTTTATCGCAACTTTAAAAGCTCCTGAGAATTCAGGCTTTTTGGGCCACAACAATCTGGAGGGACTGATAGACCGACACAACAGGGACCTGGCTAGTCTGGTTGTAATGAACTGAACATGATGATTGACTTATATTGAATTGATTGTCCTTCTCTAGGAAAATAAGCCCCAAGTGTCAACAGTGTGGAAAATCACTGCACATTCATTAATGCTTTACCAGCTTACCAGTACAGTAAGTATTATTGAAATCAGAACCAGAAGTAACACATTGGACTTCCGGTTATGGCGGCCACGTAGGGAGACGTGTTTCACACTGCTCTGCTTGTCAAACTAAAAATTTAACTAAAACTCTCTCAATTGAAACAAAAACCCATCCCAGCGTTTTGGCGTGGATATGGTAAAGACCAAAGTTGGAAAATCAGGTGGAGGAAAAGGCGACTCGTCAAAACAATCCAAGCTAACGGACTTCCATGCTCAAGGCGAGGCAGGGAAAACTCCAGAGACGATGGCGGAGGATGGAGCCAGCGGCGGAGTGGGAACTGCTGGGGAGGGGACAAGCGTAGTGCTCGCTGCCATCACCTCCATGAGAACAGAGTTTTCGTCTAAATTTGATGGGATTATAGCAGCGATAGAAGGAATGAGAAAGGAAATAAACGACTGTTTGGAGCGAGTATCGCAGGCAGAGCTCCGAATATCAAGCGCTGAGGATGACGTCACCAGCCTGCAAATTAAACTGCAAACAATGGAATTAAAATGTAAACGTCTGGAAGATGACGTCCTAGACTTGGAATCCCGCTCGCGATGGAATAATTTGAGACTGGTGGGCTTCCCGGAGGGAGTGGAGGGACGGGACTCGTGTTCCTTTTTGGAAAAGTGGATTCCAGAAGCGCTGAACAACGCGGACCTGCAGTCATCGGTCGTTAGAGAGCACCCACCGAATCGGCCCACCGAGAGATAATAAGACACCACCGAGGACGCTGATTATGAAGTTCCTCAACTACAGAGACAAGATGACAGTCACCAATGCGGCGCGAGCTAAAGGGGAAATTAAATACCAGGATCAACAGGTGCGCTTCTACCCATATTTGGCTGCAGGAATACAACAATTAAGGAGGCAGTTCGACCCCGCCCGCAAAGAGCTGCGCAACCTCTGGATTCGTCACGGAGTAATTCATCTGGCAAGACTGCTGGTCACATATAAGGGGAGAACCCACATCTTCAAGACCCCTCAAGAAGCGCAGGAGCTCATCAAGCAGATTCAAAAGGAGACTGGTGGGAGCTAAGCATGAACATGACAAAGGTAGAACATTTAAGCGTATGTACAGACATCTGATTGATCTGAAACATATAATAAGTGTACAAAGTACAGACTATATTTAAAAAAAAACAAAAAAAAAAACAACCTATGATGTACAAAGTTGCTATAAAACTTTGAAGTTATGTTGAAAAAACTACAGAAGAGAGTTAATGTCATAAAAATAGTAGAGTCAGGGTGATTGAGAGGAGAAAGAGAGTGGTTTGACTGATCCTCGCAGGTGTGGAACAGTCACTAGCTATAACGGGAGACAGATTTTTTTTTTTTTTATTTTATTTTGGGGGGATTACCACGAATGTGGGGAAAGGGAATTTGTTTTTGTTTAGTTCGTAGGATGAATGTTCCATCATCCATGTTTTTGCTTCTCTGTAAGAGTATGTTCATATTGCAAGGTAATCTCAAACTCCTTATTGATCATAGATCAAAGTGTTAATCTTTTTTTCCACAATATTTTTATTGAACCTTTTCTAACAAACATGATACCAACAATCAAACCCCAACACCAAAGCAATTCAAAAATAAAGGAAAAGAAAAAAAAATGCACTAAAAACACCAACAACAATTAACAAAGCAAGTCATCAACATTGCTCCTCTGTTTAGCCTAGGCAATCCATCACACAAGTACACATACTATACATTCACCAATTTGGAATCCACAAGGTCCACACACATCATTCACCTTCTTCTTCAGAGGCTATGTTTAATTTCTTTACACAATCAATGAAAGGTCTCCATATATTCTCAAACACATTTTCCCTTGATTTCAGTATGTATGTTATTCTTTCTAGTGGAAGGTTTGTTAACATCTGTCTTAACCACTGAGTCACATCTGGTCTATGAGTCTTTTTCCACAATAGTGCAATACATTTTTTGGCATTAAGCAAACTGAGGTCTATGAATGCTCTTTCACTCTTATTAAAGTTATGTTTTTCTGGATACAGACCCAACAAAAACAATTTAGGGTTCAGTGTGAATTGTTTTGAAATTATTTTTTCTATTGTTACCCTTACCTCTTCCCAAAACATTCTAATTTTTCTACATTCCCATAAACAATGAAATAGGGTTCTTTTACATTCCATACATTTTGTGCACGTATCTGGTATGTTTTTGTTATATCTGTTTAACTCCACCGGTGTAACATACATCAGCATTAACCATTTAAAATTATCAATTTAAGACGTACATTTATTGATTTGGTTTGAGCTTCTGTGCAAGCCAATTCCCATTGTTCCTCTGAAATTTCAGTTTGCAGGTCTTCTTTCCAATAATTCAATCTTTTCTGTGAGTTTTCACTTGAGGATAGTGTCAATGAGTTATAAAACTCTGAAATAATACCCTTTCTCTTACTATCTTTCATCAAAATTTTTTCCAAGGAAGAATAAGTAGGTCGGGTGAGAGCATTATTTTAATTTGATCGAATAAAATTCCTAAGCTGATGATATTTAAAAAAATGTGTTCTATTAAGATTAAATTTGATCCTCAGTTCTTCAAAAGACATTATGTTGTCTGAACGTGACAAATATAAGTCTTGAATCTTTTGAATCCCTTTTAAATTCCATACTTTAAATACAGCATCTGCTCTCCCTGGTGTAAAATATTGATTACCCCATATTGGGCTAAATTGTGACAATAAGTGTAGTTCTTTGAAATATTTTTTGATTTCACACCAAATTTTGATCATATGCTTTACAATAGGATTTTTAACTTGTTTCTGTAGTTTTTTAGCCGAGTCTGAGTATATGAATAAGGGAAGAGGTAAAGGTAAATTATATGATTCCATTTCGGTCCAGTGAGGGAGATCATTTGAGGAAAAATAATGTCATAGACCTCAGTTGTGCTGACCAGTAATACAACATAAAGTTTGGACATTTCAGACCTCCACGATCAAATGGTAAATATAGTAAGGACAGACGTAATCTAGCCTTCCTATTGTTCCATATAAATTCCACTAACTTTTTTTTAATTCTTGAGAATAGATCTGAAGGTGGTGGTAAAGGAATATATTGAAATAAAGTATTTTTGGTAAGATATTACTTTTAAGTATATTAATTCTCCCGATCATCGACATTGGTAGTGACATCCATCTCTGAAGCAACTCATTAATATCTGTCATTAAGGCTTCATAGTTGACACTGGCGACTGATTCTAACTTAGGCACAATTTGAATTCCTAAATATTTAAACTGATTTACAACATTGAATTGATTTACCTCAGGAGCTGGGTGATTTCTCTGGGTCTCATTTAGCATTAATATTGAAGATTTAGTTTTATTTATTTTATATCCTGATATTTCCCCAAAGTTCTTTATTAAATTTAACAAGATCGAAATTGATTTTTTAAGATTCGATATAAACAAAATTATGTCATCAGCATACAGGGAAATTTTATGTTCTGTTGGTCCTACTTTAATTCCATATATTTGTGGATGTAAACGTGCTGCCATCGCTAAAGGTTCAATTGCCATAGTAAACAGTAAAGGTGAAAGTGGACAGCCTTGTCAACATCCTCTATTGATTTTTATTGATTTTGAAATATTGCTGTTTGTTAGGATTTCTGCTGTAGCATTATTGTATATTATCTGAACCCATTTTATGAAATTATTTCCAAGTCCAAACCTTTGTAGGACTTCAAAAGGAAAGGGCCATTCGACCCTATCAAAGGCCTTTTCAGCGTCCAATGATAGGAGAGCTGTATCCGGTGCTTCTTTATTAAAATAAATAATATTAAATAGTCTTCTTACATTATGGAAGCCTTGTCTTCCCATTATAAAACCATTCTGATCTCGGTTAATAATATTTGGTAATATTTCTTGTAGTCGTCTTGCTAAAATTTTACAGATTATCTTAACGTCAGCATTTAATAGGCTTATTGGTCTCATGTTTTCACATTTATTAGAGGGTTTACCTGGTTTTGGCAACAGTATAATTAAGGCATTATTCATGTATGGTGGTAAATTACTATTTTGAAATGCTTCTAAAACCATTTCCAAAAATGGTTTTATTAATTTATTCTTAAATTTTTTATAGAGGTCAACTGGAAGACCATCTGGTCCCTCACTTTTTCCTGATTTCATATTATCAGTGGCTAGCCCAACTTCTTCTTGACTAATTTTTGACTCCAGTGTCTCCCTATCTTCGTTTGGAATACACGGTATAGATAATCTGTCCAAAAACCCATTTAGTTTTGTTAAGTCAGTTTCATTTTTTGTATCATATAGTTTTTCATAATAATCTCTAAAGACACTATTAATTGCTAAAGGATCTACAACTGCCTGTCCGTTACTTATAATACTGGTAATTGGTGTTTTGAATTCTAATTGTTTAATCTGCCATGCCAATAATTTTCCTGATTTTTCACCTTGTTCATAAAAGGTTTGCTTCAATCTTAGAAGACTCGAGGCAGCTCTATTCGCTGATTTTTTGTCCTATTCAGCTCTCAGAATCAGTAATTCGTTCTCTAATTTTGGATTACTTCCTGCATACACTTTTTCTTGAAGAATTTTTATTTTACGTTCCAATTGGACTCTCTCCTCTCGAGTCTTCCTAGATTTTGAACCTGTATAACTAATAATATGCCCCCTAATAAAAGCTTTGAAAGCTTCCCACTTTATACATGCTGATGTTTGTGTAGTATTAATATCAAAGAACTCTATCTGTTTTTCTATGTACTTAACAAATTCCTCATCCTGAAGCCATTTATGCTGAAATTGCCACCTACCTGGAACCTTTGTCAATTTCTTATCTACATATATTAGACAGCAGGGTGCATGGTCAGATATCACAATCTTATCATAGAAACAGTTTTGAATCTTGGACCTTAATTCTGTGGAGATCAAAAAATAGTCAATACGTGAAAATGTCTTGTAGATATTAGAATAACAAGAATAGGCTTTGACTTGTGGTTTCATTTCTCTCCATATAAGATAAGATAAGATAAGATAAGCCTTTATTAGTCCCACAACGGGGAAATTCCAGGATTGCAACAGCACAGGGATAGCAACACTCAGAGCAACAATCAGAAGGCAAGAAAAAAAACAAGCAAGCAAGAGCAGCTAATATACATATGTACATATTACTATAAAATATATATACACACACACACACACACACAGACACACAGTGCAGAGCATTGTAGCTGGATGGAATAAATATATGAATATATGAACACACAGTGCAGAGCATTGTAGCTAGATGGAATAAATATGTAAATATATAAACACCCACAGTACGGAGCAATGTAGCTAGATGGAATAATATGTAGATATATAAAAACACAGTGCGGAGCATTGTAGCTAGATGGAATAAATATATAGATATATAAATATAAACACACCCAGTGCTGAGCATTGTAGCTAGATGGAATAAATATATAGATATATAAATATAAACACACCCAGTGCAGAGCATTGTAGCTAGATGGAATAAATATGTAAATATATAAACACACACAGTGCAGAGCATTGTTGCTAGATGGAATGAAACAGCATAACCGTCTACTTAGTTATCCTACATGGTATGATTATGTGCCCATACATATTCTCACCCTCCATAGCGACCGGTATGTTCCTAGTTGTATGCCGGAGAGGACCATTGTGTAAGTCTATTGCATCTTTTGCATTCAAAAAACTATTAGTTTGTTACGTCTTTTTGCTATCTCTGCGAGCAGCCCTGCTTAGGTTGTACAGTCTGACAGCCGTTGGTAGGAAGGACCTACGAAACCTCTCGGTTGTGCACCTGGGATGATGTAGTCTGCTGCTAAATGAGCTCCTCAGTGCATCCAGTATGTCTTGCATAGGGTGGAACTCGGACTCCAGCAGAGATGACAGTTTAGCCACCGTCCTTCTCTCTCCTATCTCCTCCATCGGATCAAGGCGTTGCCCCAGGACAGAGCTAGCTTTCTTAATCAGTTTGTTCAGTCTCTTCCTATCGGCTGCAGTAATGCCACTGCCCCAGCAGACCACTCCAAAAGTGATGGCTGATGCCACCACCGTGTCATAGAATGACTTCAGCAGCGCCCCTTGTACACCAAAAGACCTGAGTCTCCTCAGCAGGAACAGCCTGCGCTGTCCCTTCTTGTAGAGTGCGTCAGTATTGTGTGACCAGTCTAGTTTATTGTTCAGATGAATACCCAGGTACTTGTAGGATGTCACCATCTCGATGTCTGTTCCCTGTATATTTACTGGTGCTGTGAGGGGCTGCCCATGCCTGCGGCAGTCCACCACCAGCTCCTTAGTTTTCCTCGCGTTGATCTGGAGGCAGTTCCGATGGCACCAGTCCACAAAGTCCTGGATAAGCCCTCTGTACTCAGCTTCATCTCCGCCGGAGATGAGACCAACGATCGCAGAGTCATCAGAGAACTTCTGTAGATGGCAATGTGTTGTGTTGTGTGAGAAGTCCGCAGTATAAAGAGTGAACAGGAAGGGAGCCAGCACCGTTCCCTGGGGGGCCCCCGTGCTACTGATGATCGTGTCGGAAACACAGTCCCGGGTTCTCACAAACTGAGGCCGGTTCGTGAGGTAGTCCAGGATCCATGATGACAGGTGCTGGTCCACCCCTGCGCGCAGCAGCTTGTCCTTCAGGATCATCGGTTGGATGGTGTTGAAAGCACTGGAGAAGTCAAAGAACATGATCCTCACCATATTCCCGGGCTTCTCCAGGTGGGACAGAGAACGGTGAAGGAGGAAGATCACCGCATCCTCCACCCCAATGCCATGCTGGTAGGCGAACTGGAGTGGATCCATCGCTGGTTCCACCAGGGGGCGGAGATGAGCAAGGAGCAGTCTCTCCAGGGTCTTTATCAAGTGGGACGTCAAGGCCACCGGTCTGAAGCTGTTCAGGTCTTTGGGGTGGGAAGTTTTTGGTACAGGTACCACACAAGATGTTTTCCACAGCTGTGGTACCCTCCCCAGTTTCAGGCTCATGTTGAAGATATACGTCACAATCCCACACAGCTGGTCTGCACAGGACTTGAGGAGCTTTGCGCTGATGCCGTCCGGTCCCGACGCCTTCCTCGCCTTGATCTTCCTCAGCTCCGTCCTCACCTGGGTCTTGGTCAGGGTCAGGATGGGGGGCTGTGTGTTGGGAGTGGGGGGGGTGTCGGTGGAGTGGGGAGTGGGTAGCAGGACTTGATTTCTTAGAGGCAGCAGTGGTTGTTGTGCAGACAGGGGGGAGGGCGGTTGGTCAAATCTATTGAAAAACAGATTCAGGTTGTTCGCCCACTCCCTGCCCCCCGTGGCCTGGGGGGAGGTATTCTGGAGCCCCGAGATGGTTTTGAGGTTTCTCCAGACCCCGCTGATGTCGCTCTGTTGCAGCTTGTCCTCCATCTTCTTCCTGAAGCTGTCCTTGCCTTCTCTGATCTTTCTCCTCAGCTCCCTCTGTACGGACTTCAGCATCTCCCTGTTCCCCGACCTGAAGATCCTCTTCTTCTCTCTCAGAAGTGTTTTTATCTCAGGGTTGATCCAGGGTTTGTTGTTTGAGTGACGCCGTATGGTCTTGGTGGGAACGGATTTGTCCACACAGAAGCTGAGGTAGCCCGTGAAGGTGTGAATGAGGCCATCGATGTCCTCACCATGTGGATCACAGAGCTGCTTCCAGGCAGTGGCTTCAAAACAGTCCTTTAGAGTGTCCATTGTCTCCTCAGACCATAACTCCACAGTGTGCATGGCCGGAGGTTGTCTGTGCACTAGGGGTTTGTACACCGGTCGGAGATGAACCAAGTTGTGATCCGATCTCCCAAGTGGGGGGAGTTGTGATGAGGTGTACGCCTCCTTAGTGTTTGCGTAGAACAAATCCAGTGTTTTATTGTCTCTAGTGTGGCATGTGACATACTGGGTGAAAGTGGGCAGAATGGGAGACAGTGAAACGTGGTTGAAATCGCCTGAGATGAGGAGAAGAGCATCTGGGTGTTCTGTCTGCAGCCTGCTGGTTACTGAATGGATGACGTCACGCGCTGTCCCAGCGTTCGCCGTCGGATTTGCATAAACAACAATGCAGATCACGTGTGAGTGTTCTCTCGGGAGATATGTAGGCCTCATGCTAACAGCTAGCAACTCGATGTCTTTGCTGCAGTGTCGTTGTTTAACAGTGATATGTCCCGGTCTACACCAGTTGTTGTTAACATACATTATCACTCCACCGCCCCTAGTTTTGCCACTCTCTGGTGTTCGGTCAGCTGGTATCATGTGAAAACCCTCCAGCTCAATGTTAGAATCTGCTGCTAGTTCAGTTAGCCACGTCTCAGTAAACAAAAGGAGAGAGCACTCCCGGTAAGTGCTATCATAACGGGAGATAGCCGCTAGCTCATCTAACTTTCCCAGTATCGACCGTACATTTCCCATGACAACAGATGGAAGGGAGGGTCTGTACCTTATATTTTTTGTCCTCCGCCTTACTCCAGCCCGGCAGCCGCGGCGTTTTCGCCTCAGTTCTCTCGGTATGTCGAGTTTTTCCAGTGGGACCGGGTGGCGGTTAAATGCTAGCAGCTCTTCCCTGTTGTATCGTATCCTGCTATAAACAGTGGCTCCGTCCACCGGCTCAGGAGACATTTGGGACGATCTGTGTGTCCGTGATATAAGTGGGGTGAAAAAAAAAAAGTGATCAAAAGAGAGAGGAAGGGAAAAAAAACTCGGAATCGAGCCGCTGTTGCAAAAGGCAGCCGACTGGTGTGGCGCCGAGAGGAGAGTATCTAGCAATCTCAATTCTTTCATAAAATGATTAATGGTCATCCTGCATCCATTGTGCGTACAGTCCAGTCCTGTTGATCTATCTATACTGGGCTTCAATGTACAATTAAAATCCCCTGCTATTATATGTTGCCCTGTGAGTGATGCTAAAGTAAGAAATAAATTGACGAAGAAGTTTTGATCATCTATATTGGGACCGTAGAAGTTCACCAGATTTATATTTTCTAATAACAAAGATCCTTGGATGATTAGATATCTTCCCAATTTGTCTCCAATTACATTTTTCACTTGAAATGGGACTGTTTTATGTATGAGAGTCATAACTCCCCTGGCTCGGGATGAAAATGATGAGGTGAACACACTTCCCTGCCATCTACTCCTTATTCTTTTTACATCCTCCTCTATTAGGTTCAAAAATTGTGTTTTTACAAGAAACTCATCTATGTCTTTTATTTTATTCATAACTTGTTTAAGTTTTTTTAGATTTTGTAGACCTCTGCAATTCCATGAAGTTAAATTAAGATTAACGCTTTGGTCCATGATCAATATAGAGTTTGAGATTACCTTGCAAAATAAACATGCTCATACAAAGAAGCAAAAACATGGATGGTTGAACATTCATCCCACAAACTACACAAAAACAAATTCCCCCTCCCCACATTCGTGGTACTCCCCCCAAAATCAAAAAAAAAAATTCCGTCTCCCGCTATAGCCAGTGGCTGCTCCTCACTCGCGAGGATCAGTCAAACCACTCACTCTTTCTCCTCTCAATCACCCTTACTCTGCTACTTTAAGTGACATGACAATAACTCTCTTCTGTAGTTTTTCCAACTTGACTCTAAAATTTTATAGCAACTTTGTACATCATAGCTTTTTTTTTTTTTAATACAATATATATTTTGTAGACATGCTGTATGTTTCAAATCAGTCAGATACTTGTACACATGCTTAAATATTCTACCTTTATATCTTAGTTCTTGCTTCATGCTGAGCTCCCGCCAGTCTCTCCTTGGATCTGCTTGATAAGCTCCTGTGCCTCCTGAGGGGTCTTGAAGATATGGGTTCTCCCTTTATATGTGACCAACAGTCTTGCCGGATGAATCACTCCGTGACGAATCCCGAGGCTGCGCAGCTCTTTACGGGCGGGGTCAAACTGTTTCCTTAATTGTTGAATTCCTGTGGCCAAATCTGAGTAGAACTGCACCTGATGATCCTGATATTTGATTTCTCCTTTAGCACGCGCTGCGTTGGTGATCGTCATCTTGTCTCTGTAGCTGAGGAACTTCATAATCAGCGTCCTCGGTGGTGTCTTATTATCTCTCAGTGGGCCGATTCGGTGAGCGCTCTCCAAGACGACCGATGACTGCAGATCCGCGTGTTCAGCGCCTCTGGAATCCACTTTTCCAAAAAGGAACATGTATCCCGTCCCTCCGTATCCTCCGGGAGGCCCACCAGCCTTAAATTATTCCGTCGCAACCTCGACTCTAAGTCCAGGACGTTATCTTCCAGACGTTTATTTTTTAATTCCAATGTTTGGACCTTTAACTGTAGGCTGGTGACGTCATCTTCAGCGTTGGAGATTCGGAGCTCCGCCTGCGAAACTCGTTCCATACAGTCGCTTATTTTTTTTCTCATTCCTTCTATCGCTGCTATAATCCCATCAAACTTAGATGAAAAGTCTGCTCTCATGGAACTGATGGCAGCCAGCACCGCATTTGTGCCTTCTTCAGCAGATGCCGCTCCGCCGCTAGCTTGCTCCGCCATAGTCTCTGGAGATTTACCTGCTTCGTCACGAGCGTGGAAGTCTGCTAGCTTGGATTGTTTCGAAGAATCGCTTTTTCCTCCGCCTAATTTCCCAGCCTTCGTCTTTACCATATCCGCGCCTAAACGCTGGGATAGGTTTTTGTTCCACTTGAGAGAGTTTTAGCCTTCTTTTTATTTTTAGGAGCAGAGCAGAGTGAAACACGTCTTCCTACCTGGCTGCCATAACCGGAAGTCCAAAGCGTTAATCTTAATTTAACTTCATGGAATTGCAGAGGTCTACAAAATCTAAAAAAACTTAAGTTATGAATAAAATAAAAGACATAGATTCAAAAATTGTATTTTTACAAGAAACTCATCTAATAGAGGAGGATGTAAAAAGAATAAGGAGTAGATGGCAGGAAAGTGTGTTCACCTCATCATTTTCATCCCGAGCCAGGGGAGTTATGACTCTCATACATAAAACAGTCCCATTTCAAGTGAAAAATGTAATTGGAGACAAATTGGGAAGATATCTAATCATCCAAGGATCTTTGTTATTAGAAAATATAAATCTGGTGAACTTCTACGGTCCCAATATAGATGATCAAAACTTCTTCGTCAATTTATTTCTTACTTTAGCATCACTCACAGGGCAACATATAATAGCAGGGGATTTTAATTGTACATTGAAGCCCAGTATAGATAGATCAACAGGACTGGACTGTACGCACAATGGATGCAGGATGACCATTAATCATTTTATGAAAGATTTGAGATTGCTAGATATATGGAGAGAAATGAAACCACAAGTCAAAGCCTATTCTTGTTATTCTAATACCTATAAGACATTCTCACGTATAGACTACTTTTTGATCTCTACAGAATTAAGGTCCAAGATTCAAAACTGTTTCTATGATAACATTGTGATCTCTGATCATTCACCCTGCTGTCTAATATATGTAGATAAGAAATTGACAAAGGATCCAGGTAGGTGGCATTTTCAGCATAAATGGCTTCAGGATGAGGAATTTGTTAAGTACATAGAAAAACAGATGAGTTCTTTGATATTAATACTACACAAACAACGGCATGTATAAAGTGGGAGGCTTTCAAAGCTTTTATTAGGGGGCATATTATTAGTTATACAGGTTCAAAATCTAAGAAGACTCGAGAGGAGAGAGTCCAATTGGAACATAAAATAAAAATTCTTCAAGAAAAGGTGTATGCAGGAAGTAACCCACAGTTAGAGAACGAATTACTGATTCTGAGAGCTGAATATGACAAAAAATCAGCGAATAGAGCTGCCTCGAGTCTTCTAAGATTGAAGCAAACTTTTTATGAACAAGGTGAAAAATCAGGAAAATTATTGGCATGGCAGATTAAACAATTAGAATTTAAAACACCAATTACCAGTATTATAAGTAACGGACAGGTAGTTATAGATCCTTTAGAAATTAATAGGGCCTTTAGAGATTATGAAAAACTATATGATACAAAAAATGAAACTGACTTAACAAAACTAAATGGGTTTTTAGGTGGATTATCTATACCGTGTATTCCAAATGAAAACGGGGAGACACTGGAGTCTAAAATTAGTCAAGAAGAAGTTGGGCAAGCCATTGATAATATGAAATCAGGAAAAAGAGCAGGACCAGATGGTCTTCCAGTTGACCTCTATAAAAAAATTTAAGAATAAATTAATAAAACCACTTTTGGAAATGGTTTTAGAAGCATTTCAAAATGGTAATTTACCACCATACATGAATAATGCCTTAATTATACTGTTGCCAAAACCAGGTAAACCCCCTTATAAATGTGAAAACATGAGCCCAATAAGCCTATTAAATGCTGATCTTAAAATAATCTGTAAAATTTTAGCAAAACGACTACAAGAAATATTACCAAATATTATTAACCGAGATCAGAATGGCTTTATAATGGGAAGACAAGGCTTCCATAATGTAAGAAGACTAATTAATATTATTTATTCCAATAAAGAAGCACCGGATACAGCTCTCCTATCATTGGACGCCGAAAAGGCCTTTGATGGGGTCGAATGGCCCTATCTTTTTGAAGTCCTACAAAGGTTTGGACTTGGAAATAATTTCATAAAATGGGTCCAGATAATATACAGTAATGCTACAGCAGAAATCCTAACAAACAGCAATATCTCAAAATCAATAAAAATCAATAGAGGATGTTGACAAGGCTGTCCACTTTCACCTTTACTGTTTACTATGGCAATTGAACCTTTAGCGATGGCAGTACGTTTACATCCACAAATATATGGAATTAAAGTAGGACCAACAGAACATAAAATCTCCCTGTATGCCGATGACATAATTTTGTTTGTCGAATTTTAAAAAATCAATTCCGACCTTGTTAAATTTAATAAAGAACTTTGGGGAAATATCAGGATATAAAATAAATAAAACAAAATCTTCAATATTAATGCTAAATGAGACCCAGAGAAATCACCCAGCTCCTGAGGTAAATCAATTCAATGTTGTAAATCAGTTTAAATATTTACGAATTCAAATTTTGCCTAAGCTAGAATCAGTCGCCAATGCCAACTATGAAGCCTTAATGACAGATATTATTGAGTTACTTCAGAGATGGATGTCACAACCAATGTCGATGATCAGGAGAATTAATATACTTAAAAGTAATGTCTTACCAAAAATACTTTATTTATTTCAAAACATTCCTTTACCACCACCTTCAGATCTATTCTCAAGAATTTAAAAAAAAAGTTAGTGGAATTTATATGGAACAATAGGAAGGCTAGATTACGTCTGTCCTTACTATATTTACCATTTGATCGTGGAGGTCTGAAATTTCCAAACTTTATGTTGTATTACTGGTCAGCACAACTGAGGTCTATGACATATTATTTTTCATCAAATGATCTCCCTCACTGGACTGAAATGGAATCATACAATTTACCTTTACCTCTTCCCTTATTCATAGACTCGGCTAAAAAATTACAGAAACAAGTTAAAAATCCAATTGTAAAGCACATGATCAAAATATGGTGTGAAACCAAAAAATATTTAAAAGAACCACACTTACTGTCACAATTTAGCCCAATATGGGGTAATCAATATTTTACACCAGGGAGAGCGGATGCTGTATTTAAAGTATGGAATTTAAAAAGGGATTCAGAAGATTCAAGACTTATATTTGTCACGTTCAGATAACATAATGTCTTTTGACGAACTGAGGATTAAATTCAATCTTAATATAACACATTTTTTAAATATCTTCAGCTTAGAAATTTTATTCGTTCAAATCAAAATAATGCTCTCACCCGACCTACTTATTCTTCCTTGGAAAAAATTTTGACGAAAGATGGTAAGAGAAAGGGTTTTATTTCAGAGTTTTATAACTCATTGACACTATTCTCAAGTGAAAACTCACAGAAAAGACTGAATTATTGGAAAGAAGACCTGCAAACTGAAATTTCAGAGGAACAGTGAGAAATGGCTTGTGCAGGAGCTTAAACCAAATCAATAAATGTACGTCTTAAACTGATACATTTTAAATGGTTAATGCGGATGTATGTTACACCAGTGGAGTTAAATAGATATAACAAAAACATACCAGATACATGCACAAAATGTATGGAAAGTAAAGGAACCCTATTTCACTGTTTAGGGGAATGTAGAAAAATCAGAATGTTTTGGGAAGAGGTGAGGGTAACAATTGAAAAAATAATTTTAAAACGATTCACATTGAACCCTAAACTGTTTTTGTTGGGTCTGTATCCAGAAAAATATAACTTTAATAATAGTGACAGAGCATTCATAGACCTCGGTTTGCTTAATGCTAAAAAATGTATTGCACTACTGTGGAAAAAGACTCATAGACCAGATGTGACTCAGTGGTTAAGACAGATGTTAACAAACCTTCCACTAGAAAGAATAACATATACAGTGGTACCTCTACTTACGAAATTAATTCGTTCCGGAAGTATTTTCGTAACGTGAAAATTCCGTAAGTAGAGACGCGTTCTACATGTAAATGCCCTAATCCGTTCCAAGCCCCCCAAAATTCGGACATAAATTTTTTATAAATCATAAAAATGCATCAAAACATGTAACAAATACATGTTACAATTAGATTACTGCACAATAAACATAAAATGAGAGTTGTACATAATTTAAAAAAACAAAGAATAAAGTAAAGAATAATAAAAATTATGTTCATTTACCGTTTAACTGCTATCGTCGTCGTCGTCACCTTTTGCCTTCTTTGGTTCATATTCTCTCTCATCAGTGGTTTTTGCCTGATGTTTTGTGAAGAACCGATCCAAGGACGTTTGCTTTTGTCGGCTTTTAACAATCCTTCGGCTTCCTTTTGTTTTAATACCGTGCCGATCGTAGATGTATTACGACCATATTCTTTGGCGAGATCAACCAAACGCATCCCTTTTTCATACCTTTCTACAATCTCTTGCTTTGTTTGTATCGACAAAAAAACTCTCTTCTTCTTCTTTTCTCCTTTTCCACTTATCTCCATCACTTTCTTGGGGCCCATAGTGAATAAAAGTTAATACTGTACTGTACACACACGTAAAACTGCCCGAACTTCCCGAACACTTCGTGGCCAATGGGATACCAGGAAGATGCTAGGTGATAGCCAATGGCAGAGCAGCTACAAGTATGTTTACGTTCGGTAAACTACGGGAGCTGCGAGGAGCGCGTACTTTTTTGCCTTTCGTATCCTGAAATTTCTTTCGTAACAAGAGGCAATATTTTCCCGTTGAGGCGTGTCGTAACCTGAAAATTCCGTATGTAGAGACGTTCGTAAGTAGAGGTACCACTGTATACTGAAATCAAAGGAAAGTGTGTTTGAGAATATATGGAGACCTTTCACTGATTATGTAAAGAAATTAAACATAACTTCTGAAGAAGAAGGTGAATGATATGTGTGGACTAGGGATGGGCATTCGGTGAAATTTTCTTCACCGATCGCCGGGAGAATTAATGATTAATAATCGGTTAATCATTAACATTTTTAGGTAGGTAGACTAAATTAGAACATCAGGTATCAGCACGGAGGGCACGGAGAGCCGCACAACTCAAATCTACCTCTCTCTCTCAAATCTCTCTCTGTTCTCGTGTTTGCTCGGCTCGGGAATCTCGCAAGCTGATTGGCCGAGACGTTTCACCCCGCAAGCTGATTGGCCGAGACGTTTTACCCAGCTCTCTCTCCCTGCCGAGCGGCCACCCAACAAACGAAGACCGCATTCATTGCTCTATCGCTCGTATTGCTTAGTCTAGCCGCGTGGAACTTTTTGCTGTTCTCTTGTGCCATTTTGTGCGAAATAGTCTTCCCGTCGAGGCACTACGCCGCCTCCTGCAGCTTCCCTCGACGTGTGTACACCGAATCTTCATGACCTTCTCAATAAAGTTTCTGAAAAAAAAAAAAAAGAATCTTCACGACCGCCATTACTCAGCGCGCAACCACTGTTGGCGGTTTCTTCGCGTAATAAGGGTGTTCCATGGACCCTGTCGATGAGGTATATTTGTATGCTGCATTGCAGTGATTGCAGTACACCTGGTCATTTTTTAAATTGAAATGGTCCCACGCAACACTTCGCCGTAACCGCCTCATGATTTGGCGATCGCCCTACGGAAGCCCGCATGTATCAACGGAGGCACGCCAGGGTACGGCGATGGTGTAATGTTGCCCCCTGGTGCCCAAATTTTGCCATTGCATTGTTTGAGGACGGCCGTGCACTAGGCCTTAATAACCTCGGATTGTTTAAAAAAAAAAAAAAAAAACGGTTTGTCGACGAAAATGAACTTCCTTGGTGAAATTCTTAATGATCAATTATCGGTTAATCGGTAAATTATGCCCATCCCTAGTGTGGACCTTGTAAATTCCAAGCTGGTGAATGTATATTATGTATACTTATGTAATAGATTACCTAGACTAAACAGAGGAGCATTGTTGTTGACTTGCTTTTGTTAATGGTTGTTGTTGTTTTTAGTACATTTTTTTTATTGTTGTTGTTAGTGTTTTTTTAATTTTTAAATTACTTTAGTGTTAGTGTTTGACTGTTTGTGTCATGTTTGTATAAAAAGGTTCAATAAAAAAATATTGTGGAAAAAAAAGAAGTAACACATTTGTCTTACTGTGTGCTGTTGTGTGACAAATTGAGTTTTAGTACAGACTGACCTTGATTACAGCCACACCGTCTTTGCTGTAATGCACTCTTCCCACTGGACTAGGCAGCATTGTGTGGGCAGGATTTAAGTGTGTCATCACCAGAGCAGTATGCCTCATGGCTGAGTCAGGATCTTCAGAGACCCTGAGCCAGGTTAATATAGTGTCCCCATGGCAAAATCTCCTATGTCAACCCCAAAACAGGAATGACACCCTCAAAGAGTGACTCTTGATGTAAATGACAATCAAAGCAAGTAAATTTGAAGTCATGGGTACCATGATGAAGAGGACTAATTGCAGGGTCAGCATTACAATGGGCTCTCAGTCATCCATCATGTAGCCTTTGTAGACTTCTGGATGGTCCAAGGTGAAATGGAGATAAGCTGCCAGAGAGAGTGTACTGAGAAGAGGAAGATGAGGGGTGACAATAACTGGGAGGAGGAAGGGTAAGGTATGTGTTCATCAATCACCAGGGTATGCCTGCTGACATGGCAGCTCCAGGACTGTACATGCTGGCAGAGACAGGCTAAAGTAGGTGTTTTGGCTCACACGTCTATGTCCACATATCCATGTATTCATCTGCCTGTGCTTTACTTTAAGCCAAGGACTTGCTCGCTCTCTCTGCTCACAGTTTTTGGACACAGGGCGATCTGTGTGAGGTAGGCATCAGGGCTTGCCAACAAGAGAAAAGAGGGAGGGATGTTAAATGAATTATCTGTTTATTAAACTGACACAATTTCAGCATGTCTTTGCTATTTTTTTCAGTAAAGTCATCAAAATTGAAAACCTCTTGCTCACTATATCTGAACTGATGACACTGTTATAATGAATGCTGACATTTCCTGAACCTTGTCTGGCTGTCTTTAACAAAAGTTCATTTCTTGTATTGTTTTTATTCAGTTTACCCCCCTCATTCCTCTCTGTGTGGCATGATATTTAGCACTGAGATAAGGGCTCCCCTGAAAGCAACACACTGCTGGGAAATGGAGAAGTAGAGATGAGGGGAAATCATGTAATCTTGTGTAACACATCTCACTGGTAGAATAGCTGAGTAAAACAGAATTTCATGCCAGGGAGACCATTTGTGATCACGATCCACCTCAGCAAACACTAATACTTGAGATAGGATGGTGTTGTTCTGCATTATCGTCTCTCCTTCCTGTCTCATCCTCCTCCACATTCATGTTATGTAGTGTGAATGTAGGACAAATGCTACAAGCTACACAGATCGCGAATGGTAGTTCCCTCCAGTTGCCATCATTACATTAAGCTTTGCTGTCATCTAGGCAGTATATATGTTACATTTAAGTCCTTTTGATTGTCAGGGGTAAAGAGAATTGAAGGAAGTGAAGCAAAAAACATGTTTCTGCAGTTTTCATTTCTACCGATACCTATTCCCCTTGTTTCCTTGCCTCACATCTGTCCCGTGGGTCTATCCCAGCTTAGAATAAACATCAGCTACCAGCTTTGTCTCTATGGCAACTGCTGTGCATGCTGAACGGTAGAGAAGGCAAAGAAATGATGGCAGTGGATGTTTCTAAATGTGATCTGGTGCTCACTGTCATAATTATGGTAAGGTTAAGGGCTTGTGTGAGATCAACAAAATCCCTAGGGAGATGCATCTGTACAGTAGTTATCTGGTCATAAGAATCTGATATAAATCGAAAACAAATTCTGTGAGACACATTGAGGAAGGCTTTAATTCAACAGCTGCAGTGTGCATTATAGCTATTGCAGTGTCCAGGGATTGGGACAAAATATTAAAACATAATATACAGTGGGGGATGTAAGTATTGAACACGTCGACATTTTTCTCATTAAACATATTTCTGATGGAGCGATTGACCTGAGATTTTCACCAAATATCAGTAACAATCCAAATAATCCATACATACAAAGAAATCAGTGCAACTATGTTCACAAAACAAGTGGTATTTAATAAAGTGGAGTGACACAGGGAATAAGTATTGAACACATGAAGAAAAAAAGAGATGCAAAAAGGCATAGAGAGCCAAGAAACCAGCTGATATCCATCAGAATTTAGGAAGCCGTCCCATCCCCCATCAGTACAATTAATTTCAGCTGGTTAAGTCCTGGCTGATAGCCTTTAAAAAGGTCTGTGAATATCCGATTGTTACACCATAAAGAACTCATGATGGGTAGAAGCAAAGAGCTCTCTCTAGACCTCCGCAACCTTATTGTTGCAAAATGTAGTGATGGCATTGGTTACATGTACATTTCTAAACTGCTGAATGTTCCAGTTAGCACTGTTGGAACCATCATTTGGAAGTCGAAAGAACATCATTTTACCATAAATCGGCCATGACCAGGAGCTCCTTGCAAGATTTCTGACAGAGGAGTCAAAAGAATTATCAGGAGAATTATCCAAGAGCCAAAGACCACTCAAGGAGAGCTCCAGAAAGACCTGGAGTTAGCAGGTAGTGTTGTTTCAAAGAAAACAATAAGTAATGCACTCAACCGACATGGGTTCTATGTCTGCTCACCTCACAAGACTCCATCTATCTATAAATGCAGAGTATCTCTGTGTATTTGTGTGTGCCTATGTGTCTGTTCCTCACATATCTCTCAAACCGTTTGTCAGACTGACCTCGGGTTTTATAAGTGCTTTGCTGAGGTTACGAGGGTGTGCATCCCCGAGTATGGAGTTGTTTAGTCAAAATATGTAATTTTTATCAATAAAACTTTAGTCATGCTCTGACTTCGAGAAGTGTGGGCGGGGTTTCGGATTGACTCCATACTGATTGGATAATATACGGCATCATGGCATCAGTAACCACAGCGCTCAGTGAGCAAAAATAAGGAAGCGAAAAGTCACAAATTTGACTAGAAAAAGGTAATACTGAAGATTTAATGCTTAAAGAATTACACCATAAAGTTGCTGTGATTGCATAGGTCTGAAGGATAATTTGGCATATGTGGAGAACATGAGACACATGAGCAGATTGGGCGGAGCATCAGCGGGGACCTGGGTCTGACAAAGAACACCGGTGTATTCAACACAGAACATGCTGGGAAAAGCAGCGGCCCGACCGGGCAGACCACAACCCTTCGTGGGGAGGCACGCCCAGCCTGCCCAGTCGGTGGTAGACGGGAGTCCCACCTGCTGCTTCACCCATGTGGTACCACTGTACTTTGCAAGACCGCGAGTCCCCGCTCCCACCCGAGTATCTAAAAATTAAAAAGTTAATAATAATACCGCCATGATTGTGGAGCGGAATGGCCAGACAGGACACAAAAATGCCCAAATAACAAAATAAATCATTTTTTGTTAAATATTTATTGACAGATGGGCAGCATTGATGCAACGGTTGCAGTCAAATGGGTCCTTCTGCTGTGTGTAATAATGTTGTGGGGTGTTGTAGTTAATTCGATTGGTTACAGTTTTAAAAACCTTTTAATAACAAAATATTGGCACAATATAAAATGATGCACTACAATGGGTCTCAAATGTTTGTAAACGTGTCCTGTTGTAGTACTGTATGAATTTATTGACAATACATTTTATGATATTGGTAACAGTTTTTAAAATAAATTAAAAATCATGACATTTGTAATTTACTGAGATGTACCAGCACATAGTGCTGACTTGATGTATATTTGATGTCAGGTCAGGCATTGGTTTGCTTGCTACCAGATAACCATAAAAACGGGTACTACCTGTCTCATGGGTTGGGCCATCGGTGACTCAACCGGCAATCCCACCCTTCCGCGGGCATGGAGGGTGAAACTGGACATCCTGGCAGAACTAAAAACAATATCAATAACAAGGTCACGAGTTCCTGGCAGCGGAACGCGAAGGACAGAGCTGTGTGGAGGAATCTGAGCAGACCTAAATGAAACGGTCATTGTCGCCCCCGACAGACTGCTATGATGATGATGATGATGACACTATAAACTAAAACAATTATAATGGTTACCAAACAACTCCCATTCCCCAAACTACAAGAATATAAGTCATAAAAGATCACACAAATAAGTCTGACAAACAAATAAACTAGGGTTTTAAACGGTCGCTAATATTGCATGTCCTATTCATTTTCTAGAATTCTGTAACCAATATTCACACAATCAAATAAATCTTAGCGTTCAGTCCTTTTTATATTTGTCAAAGTCTTAACGTGTGATTACCTACATACAGGTGCACCTCAATAAATTAGAATGTCATCAAACAGTTGATTTATTTCAATAATTCAGTTCAAAAAGTGAAACTCGTATAGATTCATTACACATAGTGATATATTTCAAGTGTTTATTTCTTTTAATTTTGATGGTTATGGCTTGCAGCAAATTAATTAAAAAAATATTTTTATTAGAAATGTTGGCCGATTGAAAAGTATGTCCATGAACACACTCAATACTTGGTTGGGGCTCCTTTTGCATAATTACTGTATCAATGCAGCATGGCATGGAGGCGATCAGCCTGTGTTACTGCTGAGGTGTTACGGAAGCCCAGGTTGCTTTGATAGTGGCCTTCAGCTCGTCTGCATTGTTGGATCTGGTGTATTTCATCTTCCTCTTGACAATACACCATAAATTCTCTATGGGATTTAGGTCAGGAGAGTTTGCTGGCTAATCAAGCACAGTGATACCGTGGTCATTAAACCAGGTATTTGTACTTTTGGCAGTGTGGGCAGGTGCCATGTCCTGCTGGAAAATGAAATCAGCATCTACATAAAGCTTGTCAGCAGAGGGAAGCATGAAGTGCTCTAAAATTTCCTGTTAGATGGCTGCACTGACATTGGACTTGATTAAACACAGTGGGAAAACACCAGCAGATGGCACCTGCCCACACTGCTGCCAAAAGTACCAAAGCCTGGTTTAATGACCATGGTATCACCATATTTTACTGGCCAGCAAACTCTCCTGACCTAAACCCCATGCAGAATCTATGAAGTATCGTCAACAGGGAGATGAGAGACACCAGACCCAACAATGCAGATGAACTGAAGGCCGCTATCAAAGCAACCTGGGCCTTCATAACACCTCAGCAGTAACACAGCCTGATCACCTTCATGCCATGCCACAGTGATGCAGTATTAATTCATGCAAAAGGAGCAAAGGAGCCCCGACCAAGTATTGAGTGTGTGCATGGAAATACTTTGTCGGCCAACATTTCTCCGAAAAAAATATTTTTTTTAAAAAAATTGAGCTTATGTAATATTCTAATTTTTTTGAGAAACTAATTTTTGGGTTTTCATGAGCTGCAAGCCATAACCATCAAAATTAAAAGAAATAAACACTTGAAATATATCACTCTGTCTGTAATGAATCTATATAACATATGAATTTCATTTTATCAATTGAATTACTGAAATAAATCAACTTTATGATGATATTCTAATTTAGTGAGATGTACCTGTATAGGCTACACCTCTTTGTATTCCACTTTCAGACACAGCCTACCTGTTTTCAGACAAGAATGCTGTCTCCGGGCATGCACTAGTTGCTTAAGAAAAAGCAAGTTGAAGCTTGTTTAAAGTTTGCTGCACAACATTTGGGCAAGCCAGTAAAATACTGGGAGAATATAGTCTGGTCAGATGAGACCAAAATTGAACTTTTTGGATGCCACAACACACAGCATGTTTGGAGGAGAAATGGCACTGCACATCCTATCATGGTGTGGGGGTGTTTTTCAGCACATGGTACAGGCAGACTTCATATACAGTAATCGAAGAAAAGATGCATGGACAAATGTACAGAGACATGCTTGATAAGAACCTGTTGTCATCTGCCAAGATGCTGAAGATGAAACGAGGGTGGACATTTCAGCAAGACAATAATCCTAAACACAGTAATCCTAAACACACAGCCAAGGAAACTCAACTGGCTCCAGAGAAGGAAAATAAAGCTGCTAGAATGGCCCAGTCACCTGACCTCAATCCAACTGGAAAATCTATGGAATCAACTGAAGATCACCCACGAATCCGGCTCATCAGATTTGGTTCACTAATGAAGAAGAAGCCGACTCTATTGTCATTCAGTCCATACAGCCATTCATGCACAATAGAATGAAATTATGTTTTTCCTATCTACAATGTTAATCACATCTAGAATCGGAGGGGTCGCTGCCATGCAAGGCACCGCCACAAACAACTTCTCCTTTCCGATTCTGTTTTGCTGAGCACCAAGCTAGAAGATGGGAAGTACCATTTTAATATGGTCTTTAATATGACGCGGCCGGGACTTGAACCCCCAACCTCCCGGTTGTGGGGCAGATGCTCTATGAATTAGGCCACCACGCTGGTGTGGTGGAACGCGCCAAGGCCAGGTTGCCATCAGTTTTGCATCCCTTTATCTCTTACCTCTTGACAACACAACAAGTCTATTTTTGAGAGATGTCAGATCAAATTTGCAAGGAAATCCCACGGTGTCTTGCGGTATTTAATAGCTGTTTGTTAATTAAAAATGATTTAAGGATCGTCTGTTATTTTCTGAGGTCTACACCACTGTGTCAGAGAAGGTAAAAACTTGACCTAACATACAAGCGCTTCATAGAATTAAAATTAATGGGCTTCTTGCGTTTTATTTAGAGCCCAACAATCTAGGTGGGGAGCCGCTGCTACATCACACTTCCTTGTTGTTATCACATGATTGCGATTGGTTCATCTTGGTCACTGTTGGGTCTTTCTCAAGATCTCACATTATTTCGTATAATTCTCGCATGATCTTGTATTCTAAACTCTGTTCTCATCCATGCTGCTGCAAAGCACAAACGGAGTTGGTAGGGACAAACTCAAGGGGCCATCCGCACTGCAGCTGCAACATACTGCATCCGGAGTCCGTGTAAATCCAGGGTCAGAGTTCATAGAAGACACCCACGGGCTCCTTCAAGATTTGAAGACAGTTTGTGTGGAAGAATGGGCTAAAATCACTCCTGAGCAATGCCTGTGCTTAGTTTCTTCATAAAGGAGGTATCTAGAAGCTGTTATTACCAACAAGTTTTTCGACTAAATATTAAATGAATTTCACCAAGCGTGTTCAATACTTATTCCTTGTGTCATTCCATTTTATTAAATACAACTTGTTTTGTGAATACAGTTGCCTTGATTTCTTTGCATGTGTGAATCACTTGGGCTGGTACTGATATCTGATGAAAATTTCAAGTCGAATGTCTCCATCAGAAATATGTTTACTGAGAAAAATTTGACGTGTTCAATACTTATTTTCCCCACTATCATATGACCCCTTCTTGTGGTACAGTTAGAGTGGCTGGAACCAGCTAATATTTTTTCCTTTTTTTAAAATCCAAACTAACCAGACTTTAAATGGAATACATTTCGACTTACCAGCTTCAGTACATCACAACTCTGTCATAAAATATCAAACTGAAGTCAACATATAGGTTTTTAGAAACCTACAAAGCAGAACTGCACTCCAGGTTTTTGTATGATTTGTGAACATTTTGCTGTTTGTAACTTTACAAAAAACACTGTCATCTCTCTTCACGTTTATTACCGCCACCAAGGAGGTAATGTTTTCATGTTGGATTGTTTGTTTGTGTGCAGGACTGCACAAAAACTACTGGATGGTCCTTGACCTACAGATGATCCCATTCGATTTTGGAGGTGATTTGGGTCAGGATGCGGATTCTGGATCACTTTTTCCACTTTCTTTAACCTTGTGAGATAGGGCTAGGGAGAGAGAGGGCATTATTACAGTATATTGTATCATATATGACTGAGATTTTGAGATAAAAATCTGTGCTGAGGAAGCAGCATTTTAGTAACTTTAGGCAAAACTCTCAAAAAAATTGCTCTCATGGTCCCCCTACGGCTCTGAAGTGTAGTTATGTTACCACTGTTTTAAATACTTATGAGTCAGGTGCATGTTTGTGAGATGACTGATGAGGAACCTGTGAATTCAGAAGATTTAGAGGATAAGCAAAAACATGGCTTACAGGTACAGTAGCAGCAAGGCCAGGTTGCCATCAGTCTCGCATCCCTTTATCTCTTCCCTCTTGACAGGTGTAGGCCGGTGTAGCAGGCCACAGTATACCCCTGCCCAGCATAATTTGGCCGAGCCCTGAATGTACCCCAGTGTAAAAATCGAGCTTGCCTACTTTATACCCCGGGGAGCAAACAAGGCTAGGACAGCATTTACCCATCTAGGCCACATTATACCCCCAGCTTCAAGTCTAGACCATGAGAATATCCTTAACCTCTTGCACTCCGGGATACCGCGGGTGGTCACGCGCACTAGGACGCACACTGAAAGTGGAAGGTGTTGCACTGTAGTGGAAGTGTTCTTCCACTACAGACACAGCCGCGAACAGAAAGCCAAAGGAGTGCTTTGATTGGTTTAGATTTGATTGACCTCTCATTCGACTAATAAGAGCCTTGAATTGGGTTTCTGAAACCTTGAAGAACCAATGACTGAAAACCTAGCAAGAAGGACCCGCCTACCAACAGCTGCGAATACAATGAGCCAATTGAAGCAGAGAAGTTCGACGATTGAAAGCGTGCGTCCCGTGCGTAAAATCTGTTTTGTGTAAGCCGCTGTGTGTAATGGTAGCGTTCGCCAGTCTTTTTTTATTACTACTGTTCTTATTTGTTTTGAAAAATCGTTCGCCAAAACCGCAATCATGGAAGCGCAAAACCGCAATAATGGAATCATGGTTTGACCGGGTCGCGTGACCAGAACCACGAGTCGTAACAAGCGGACCAGTGTCATGTTCGTCTGACAATGAGGAACAGATGTTCGCCAGCGACACTGCTGTTGTGGACAGGTAAGTGTTATAAGCTAAATTATTCTTTATCACTGAAAATAGTAATCAAAATGACTTTTGACCGATAGGTAAATTACAACTGTGCGTCATCGCCACATGACGGACCATGGTCCGTCATGTCCGTCATGTGGTCCATGGCGCACGGACCGGACTCTGTGGGGGGGGGGGGGGGGGAGGAGAAGAGTTGTTATCCTCTACATTGCAGATATTTTAGTATAATTTTTATTGCACTGTAGGTTATTTTTTCTTGTAAAAAAAAGCCACACATTTTTTACGTGGCATGCTTCTTTGTGTGTGAGGGGCTTGTTTGTTCATTCATTCATTCATGAATGAATGAATAAACAACTCCTCCCCACACACACACACACAGCCCTGAGTATCACCTTTTATTAGAGCCCAAGATCAAGCTTCTATATTGAATCATTCAAAAGTTATAGACGTTTTTCCAAACTGTGCCATTTGGCACAATTTGGCACAGTTCTAAAACGCCTGGGAACAACCTGAGGAAAAAGCTGTGTAATATATTCATTTTTTGTGGTATTGTTACAAAATTTTGACCTCAGCTGGATAACACTTGGATCTACATTTCTGTTGCATTTTCCAGCCCATATCTGACAGCTGTGTGTTATTTGCAAGCATTTGTATCCAAAAAAACACCCAGGCAAACTTTATTTTCTTCAAGTTCAGTATGTTTAGATGACTGTTACTCAGTGGCAGGAGCACTTAGAGAGATTATGACTGTTTTGCCAAAACATTCAAAGTGTTTTCTTTTAAGTGAGACCAACCCCATGAAGATGCTGCAAAGGGTTGAAGAACAGCTTTTGATTTACTTTGGGTACATTATTTTTAGGCGTTTTTAGGGAAATTGAGTGCAAGGGGTTAAATTAATTTAATTGGCTTTTCGCTCTGTATATAATTTCTGAGGCGCTGTACGTTATGTTCACACACTTTTCACATATATTGCAGTGTCCTTTGTTTTTTATTTGTAACGCCAGTTTGGCATGTCAGTCAAACTGCATTTCTGTTATGTAAATAAAACATATGTTTTTTTTCCTTTCTTCTCCCATGAAGTGGCATGAATGTTTTGATATTTTATGTTAGTTTGGTCTGACTGCAGTTTACCTGTATTAGAGCTAGGGGTATAGATTGAAATATAATAAAGTGCCACGGGTGATCTGTTGAAAACTTCTGATTGTGACTTGCAGTCATATTTTTTTGTTCCCTGTAGATTTACTGTACTTACAACATAATTTAGAACTACTCAGTATATTGGCAGGTAAAGGTAAACGGTTTTCTGTACTACACATGTCAGTTTGCATTAACATGCCAGTCTAATTATTATTCTAAAGTTTCACATCATAGTTTCGTCTTTTTCTGAAAAAGTGAATTGATATAGCAACATACTGTGTTAGGTTAGCTTTGCGTGTCAATTTACTTAATGTAGGGCGATGGGGGTATAGTCTGGGCTGGGGTCCGTGGGGGGGGGGGGGGGGATTATGGCCTCGTCCAAAATAACCCCCAGGATATGAAACAACCTAGCCAAAACTAACCCCAGGTATAGTCTGGACTCGGGGCCTGTTATACCAGTTTAATATTCACTCTTATTCTACTCTGAAAATATCAAGCTAGTTAGCTTCATCATATGGTTAGCAGCCGATGAACACTGTACCCTGTGATTGGCTATTGGGACACAGGCTGTTAACCGTGCAGTCGTAGTCTTTTCAGCATTTGTCTGAACAGCAAAATTACATAGTGCTGTTGCAGGTGATTTAGGTTGATCGGGATATAATTGAAGTGATGTTCATCCAATCAAAGGTTGATATACCTTCACCATGATTGTGGAAATATTAAGGTAGCATGAAAAAAATCTTCCATTGTGTTGCTTTAAATAGTGTCAAGCTGAACAGAGTAAATGAGAAAAGCTGTCAGTCACTGATGAATCTGCAACCTGATTTAGGAAGAAAAACACCCTTGTACAAACCATTTTACTTCCGAAATCCTCCAATAGAAATGGATATCCCTGGTGCGCCTCAGCAGCATGAGATCAGTGAGGTTGGGCTGTGAAAGCCTGACCCCTTTCTCCCTTAACACCTCAATTACCCTGGCTAGCCAGCTACAATTAGTGCAGTCTTTGCAGCCTGAGGAAGTGTCGGATTGATCCAGCCAGTACTCTCAATCTGCTCAAGCATGCAGAGTATTTGTTTTTCTTTTTTCCTTGTTCAGTTGTCTAAATATTATTTAGTTCCACTCTTGAGCCGGATTTGTCAGCAGGGATTTTGTCGGGCATGTTTTCTCTGCCCGCTTCTGCTCGCTGAGTACTTCTAGCACAATTTTTTCCCCTGCTTTATGTAATTTGAGGATTGTGCTCAATTGTACCCATCTGCTTCCCTGTTTTTTTCCACGCATGTTACAATCTGTTGCCAGACCAGGATAACCTCTGACCTGGTCCATGCGTCAACAGGCAGATGTGGGTTCAGACTTTGTCAGGCTATCAGAGGATGTAATTGCTGGTAACACAGAAATGGGGTGACTATGTTGGTGCTCATACCTGCCTTTTGCTGAAAGTTGGCTGTTAGACTCTTCACTAACCAAACCTGAAGCTTATCTGATGTCTGATGCCAGATGCTCAAGGTCGATTTAGAAGGGTTGGCTCTGACTCAGGAGGTGATTAAAGGTATTCCTGTTGTTTGATAGTCTTCTGACCAATTGATTTTTTTTCAAACTCCTTATTTCTATTGGCATTATAGGCATTTGTTTTAATAAGCACTATTCTTCTATATGACGACTGTTGGCTATGGAGTCCAGGCAGGGCTGGCTTTGTTTTAGTCATAAGCATTGACCTAGAAGAGACGGAGACTCCATCTGCTGTTATTTGCTACATGATCCGTGCTCCTGGGTACAGCCAGGTAATTCAACACTACTTCCTCTCCTCACCTTTTGCAAACAGGCAAAGCTGAATGGGTGCCATTTCAAGGAAGATGAGGGAGGGGGGATTTTTATGTTACTGTACTTGTTCAGTCATTATGTGCAGGGACAAGCAGCTGGCTTCAAGGGGAAAACAAATGACTTGAGCTTGTGAGCTTCTTTGTTATACCGTGAGTGATCTTTTGTGTGTGTGTGTGTGTGTGTGTGTGTGTGTGTGTGTGTGTGTGTGTGTGTGTGTGTGTGTGTGTGTGTGTGTGTGTGTGTGTGCGTGCACACAACATATGCCATATGTGAGAACTGTAAGGGAGTGCTTTTCCTAGGAACTGATTGGATGTCCTCCCCGACTCTTGGATCATCATATAGTTTTCGCTGTGCACCAATTAAGGCTATCAAGTGTGACAGCATAATATTTTTCTTAAATGTGTAAATATATGCAGACTCATGACGTCGCTCACACTCACAGCAGTGAACGTTACGCATTCATTATTGACTACATTGTTTCTAACGTAGCAAGTTTTTTGTAAGATTTGGCAACTTTTTTTTTTTTTAAATAAGCACCTAGGACAAGGCCTTTGGACACTACTGCTGACACACAGTCTTGTTTTAACGCTACTGGCACCTCTCTCTCCCCTTCTGCTCCATTTACGAAATGAGATTCCAGCAAGGTTTCAACTAGGGAACAAAGAGGAGCACAACAGGAGAGAAGAACTCTGTTTCTGTCTACCGCAGTGGTGGCCTAGTTGATAGAGCATCTGTCCCACAACCGGGAGGTCATAGGTTCAAGCCCCGACTGGGTCATACCAGAGACCATATAAAAATAGTACTTCCTGCCTTCTAGCTTGGTGCTCAGCATAATAGAATGGGGGAAGGAAAAGTTGTTTGTGGCGGTGCCTTGCATGGCAGTAGCCCCTCTGATTCTAGTTGTGATGAACATTGTAGGTGGAAGAAACGTAATTTCGTTCTACTGTACATGATTGGCTGTATGGACTGAATGACAGTAAAGCTGGCTTCTTCTTCTTCTTCTTCTTCTTCTTTAGTGTTCTAAAACTTTGACCGGACAGACTTAAAATGGCCCATTTGTTTATTTCTTTTTTAATTAAAGGGATTTCTTCATTGTGCTAAAAAAAGTGTGAAATACTGTAAATGACATGAAGAACAAGAACAGCTTTTATACATTAGGACTGGTCAGTGTTGGAACAAATTCATCCTTAATAACTGTCACATGCTGTTGTATTTAAAGAAAGCAAGAAGGTTCTCATGGCTTTGATAAATGTCCAGAAACTTGTGTCAAAGAGGTTATGCAATGCTAAATCAAATGGATAGCATTGCATGAAAATTTAGCCATAGCCGCAGCTTAAATTCTTCACAGTAGGCCTCAGGATCATTATTATTATTATTATTATTATTAGGGCCCAAGCCACTGACAACCTCAGTGGGCGAGAGCCCGATTGTAATTGTTAGAATTTTTTTTTTTTTTCTTCTCCATCTAAGATCTCATTTTTGGGGTAGTCAGCATGCACGAAAACTCACCATTTTTTGCAGGGACCTCAAGACTGGCAAAATTTTTTTAAATATTTTCGAGGAAATAGGAATGACCCCACAAAAGTGGCTCTACAGCGCCACCTAACATGTGAAGTCTTCTTCGTCTTTTAGATTTGATTGGCAGTTGGCAACCAGCTTACAGGTGCTTTACCGCCACGTACTTACTCTATATCATCACTCTGTCTGGTCAAGAATCACTCTCAATGGGGAGTGGCACACGTTTACTTTCATGTAAAAAGGTGAAAATCATATGAGATGTTTATCATGTCAAGACATGCAAAAAACTCCATAGAAGTGATGGTCTACACCCAACAGGAAGTCGGCCACTTTCGCAGGAAGTGGCAGTGACCTGATTTCCACCTCACGCATTTCATCGAACTCATCCTAGGGTTTTAGTCCGATTGAGCTCATTTGTGGTGACAATCATCTTATACCCATGTGCCATTTAAAAGTTATTGAAATCTTTTCCCACAGCTCAACGGTTTGGCCGTAGGGGCGTGGCAAAGTTTGATGCCTCGCCATGATCATTCTGTGACCATTCTGACGGCAATAACTCTGGTATGCATTGTCGGATTTCAACCAAATTCAGTATTATGGATATCGGTCCAATTCCAAGCAGTTCTATAGAACAGTATTCATAGAAATCTACAGCACCACCTATAGAAGGCAGAAAGTTTTGCATCAGAAAGTTTGCATCATGTTGGTTTTTTAATACCTCGGGAATGGAATGTCGGATTGGCACCAAGATAGGTATGATTTATATGGGTATGCCTCCAAACAATTACAGCTATGAATATTCATGAGTAGCAATAGCGCCCTCTCTTGGAGACATAAAGGTTACACCAAAGGTTTTCTTCAATATTTCTGAAATAAATAGTCTGATTGGTTCCATTTATGGTGACAATCATCTATACCCATGTGCCATCAAAAGCTGTAGAAAAATTTACAAATGCCCGACGGTTTGGCGGAAGGGGTGTGGCCAAGTTTGCAGTATCACCATCACCCTTCCAGTGGCTTTTACGCTGGCATACATTGGCTGATTTCAACCAAATTTTGTGTGGTGAATAGGTAGCCAATACTGATAATTTCTATAATAAAGAATGACACATAGGGACAGCGCCCCCTACCTCCAGTGGACAGGAAGTTGCCATAACTCACATGCCATACTCATGCGCCACTTGCCAGAATGACGTGCAATTTTCTGAGGTTTATCAGACCAGCTTGTTGATCATAACTGCAGTTCACCTTTAGCATGGCATCACTGCTGTTATCATGAACATGCCCTCCTCGGCATTCAATCCGTGATCTTGTTGGGATGGTTGGGAACAACCAGGAGTCATGAAATCTGGAACATAGGTTGTCATATGTAGTCCTGTATGGGTGGGCAACACATAACGGACAGGGAAGTGTTGCCATGGCAACATGGCGAAAGTTGACTCTTCACCATGGAACATCCGAAAGTTGTAACTTAGACAAACATTGTCTGATTTTCAGCAAATTTTCTATGATGGATATTAGTCCCGCCCCACACGCCCCTACATAAAAATGATTGACAAAAGTTATACTGCCACCTACTGCTCACAGGAAGTACTGTGCCAAATGGTTTACTTTATTATTCACGCAGCGCTTGCCACGATGAAGGGAAATTTTCTGAGCCGGCTAGGTACGACGGGTGCCGGGGTCCGCGGTTGCGCGGGGGGGCGAGGGCCCGCTTACAGCTGCTTGCAGCTTTAATTATTATTTGTTGGAGATGAAAGGGGTGATTTGTGACAGAAGGAAAGCAACTAGAGGGAAAGGGAAGATTTACAAGATGGTAGTGAGACCTGCTATGATGTACAGTTTGGAAACAGTGGCACTGACAAAATGACAGGAGAGTTGAAGATGCTGATATTCTCACTGGGAGTGACTTGTGAGGACAGAATTAGAAATTAGCTTAACAGAGGAACAGCTCAGGTTGAACGATTTGGAGACGAAGTAAGAGAGGCAAGGCTGAGATGGTCTGGACATGTGCAGAGGAGGGATAGTGGAGATATTAGACAAAGGATGCTGAAGATGGAGCGGCCAAGCAGGAGGAACAGAGGAAGACCATAGAGAAGATTCATGGATGTAATGAAGGAAGACATGGAGAGGGTTGGTGTGAGAGAAGAGGATGCAAGGGATAGGGTGAGATGGAGGCAGATGATCCACTGTGGTGACCCCTGAAGGGAGCTGCCAATGGAAGAAGATTTGTTGCAATAAAAGCTTGTTAGCTTGTGCAGACAGTTCTTCAGTCAATGTATGTAGTCTGTTCAAATGTAGTGTCTGTTCATGTACTGTTACAACAGGGCGCCTCACATCAAAGTGTAGCCTGACACAGTAAAACACTTTTGTACTGCATCTCTTCTGCATAGAGGATTGCAGTAAAATATTCAGTATTGATATGAAGCCTCTGACTGCTCTTGTTGATTCCTTTTATCACTATTACTACTTCAAAGCCAAACAAGCATTACACTGGTCAACACCAAATTTATTATCCAAGTTTTTTTTACCTGATTTAGGACAATTTTGATGTGCTGAATCCTAAAGTCACATTGGTTTTGCTCAATCAGGTCAACTTTTTGAATTATGACCACATGTTGTTTTATACGTTTTTGTTTACATGTACGGGTATTTTCACTTTATTTGATGCAAAATTCTTTTTTATGTCTTGGAATTCTCTGAATTTTGAACAATGATGACGTAATATTCAATTTACATGTACTTACCTTTATATATATATAAAGGTAAAGTACATGCACAGTACTAAGCAAGTACTAAGTAAGTACAGGTTTTTACTTAGCACCTGATCGAGAGAAACGGATGTCATTTTCAGATTCAGCGGTGCAAAATTGTCTTAAATCAGTTGAAAAACACAGACAACTTACAAAAAAAATTATTTTTGTTACCCTGTGTTATTCAATATTCCTTGTGTCAGTTTGCACTCACGAAGTCACTGAAGATTAGGGCTGTGCAATATGACCAAAATTTCATATCACGATATAAGTAATCTTTATATCATGATAACGATATATATCACAATATACATTTCATGTAAATTCTACAGTTTAGATAATCACATAAAAAGGAGTCTCTCTTTTTATTTTTATTTTTTCTACATGCACCTTTTTCCGTTATAATTTTGCAGTGTTATCGTTTTTTAATGTACATTTTAGACTTGATTCTCATAAATTTGAGGTTTTTCTTCTAAATCATATCATATGATTATGGGGGGCTATTATTTGGGGGCTATTATTCGGGGGCTGCACGGTGGCGCAGTGGTTTAGCACTGTGGCAGCACAGTTTTACCCTCGGCCGGGGGACCGCGGGGATCATGAGATCGTGGGTTCGATCCCAGCCCCCGACCAACAGTGAACTGTGTGGAGTTTGCATGTTCTCCCCGTGTTGCGCGGGTTTACTCCGGGATTTCTCCGGTTTCCTCCCGCACACCAAAAACATGTAGGTTTAGGGCGCTCGCGCACGCAGCGACCAGCAGCCGGTGGCTTGTCACCAGACTGCAAAACCAAGTCTACCTACGGGTACAAATAAGTAACAAAAAAAAAAAAAAAAAAAAAAATATGAATAAAAAGTAAACGTCAATATGTTAAATAGTTCCTGAGCCAGAGGAGAGCGCAATAAAAACAAAACACCCACACACATAATATAAAAAAATGTCTGAAAATGAGAAAATTACCCATGGCTGCCATCTACAGATATAAATTAGCTGTTCGTTTAAATCGGTGAAAATTTAAGTGTAGACCTGCAGCCTGCCATTCTGGCCTGATTTAACCTGTTTGCTTCTTAGTAAAAATATTTGATTGGTCATGATCTGAAATCAAAGACACAAAAGGTAATGTAATAAAATACATATGATGACTTTGACTTTATTCATTATCGTTACTTGACTAATTAAAATATTAGTAATCAAATAAATTACATTAAGAGCCAGCTTGCTCCTCTGACCCGTTTTAATTAATTTGTTTTTTATTTTGCGTGTTTGTGCCACCATCACGCACTTTTGCAGCTTTAATAATTTTTTTCGGACAAAACTAACAAACTCAGCAGTAATTTAAACTAAAAAAACGATGGTCTGATACACTATAATGTTTTCTATTCGATTCGCGCAACTTGGCATCATTATTTAGCATTTGCCATTTTATAATTAGACATGGTGTTAACGTTACTTACCTCCTATTAAAATGAGGTTGGTGGACTATCCTCTCTGACGCAGTATGGGAAACGGTCCCACATCCCTGGCAAACAGGAGTAGCAGCTATTTGACCAAACTGGTAGTTTGGAGTTAGCGACCATGGACTGAAGCCTAGTCACCCACCACACACCTGTTCCGCTGCGCACATTGTGGGGAAGAGGCAGGGCGCTGACAAGTAATGGGAGTATGTGTATTTTAAATCACGATATAAACAATAGAGTATTCTATGAAACATAGACGTTTTTATATTGTCATCCAATATATATCATCATATCACACAGCCTTACTGAAAATGATTACGAATTACATTTAATTACTTTTTTCCCCAACAGTGGTGTTGATGGAAGCTCTTGAACGCATTTACGTTTGATTAGCTGTGATTCCTTATCGATGTTGAGTTGAACTCTTTTCGCTTTCTTTTGTTGTACACAGTGGTTCAGTGACGACGATGGATGAGCTGCAGGATGTACAGCTGACTGAGATCAAACCACTGCTGACTAGTAAGGTGAGTTGTGGTGAGACAACAAGCTTAGCTATGGACCAAAATTAAGCTACTCTGGGAAACACACAGACTAATACACAAGGCATGCAGGCTCTGCAGTCCCATTCATCAAAGGGAATTATTCATATCTGCTCAACAGAAAAGAGGGAAATCTATGCGAGTAAGTCTGTTTGAAGGACAGTTGTTTCAGACTGAGGCAATAGAAAATAAGAACATTGGGGTGCCCTGTAGAAAAAAGAGGTAAGTCCAACAGTCCAGCAGTAATGAAGCGAGATGAAAGGAGAAGCTGGAATGAGCTCTTGTATTTCTGAGATCTTTAAAGATTCTTGCAAGTAGCGACGAAATTAGAAGCAGTCGGGAGTATGGAGGCAAAAAACACCCAAATGGCTGATCACAGCACTTCACATCCATGTGCAGCCTCTCCCTGTACACAGCTTTATATTCATATGTAGACAGTACCGGGACTTAAAGGAGGACCATGTAGGATATATCAGGTCTAAAGGGATTGCTTCCCCTTTGGTGTGGGTTTGTCGATTGACCAGAAGAACATTACTCCTTGTCCTGGCAGCATGATACTTATGGTTGAGGAGGCAATTTTATTAAAATGTAGTGGATATAAAAAGTGTACCCACCCCTGTTAAAATGCCAGGTTTTTGTCATGGAAAAATTAAACCACAGTAAATCATTTCCAAACTTTTCCCCCCCTTTGATGTGACCTATAAGCTGTACAGTTCAATTGAAAAACAAACAAACCTGTTAGGGGTAAATATATATATATTATAAGTCCAGTAAGCTGGTTGGATAAGTCTGCACACCCTTAAATTAATACTTTGTTGAAGCATATTTGATTTAATTACAGCAGTCATTCTTTTTGGGTACACAGCTGCCATCAATTAAAGTGACTCTGGCTAACCTTAAATAACGTTCAGCTGTCCCAGTAGGATTTTCTTGACATTAACTCAGTTGCATGCTACAGCAAAAGGCATGGTTTGCTGAGAGCTTACAAAACACCAAAGGGTTCTCATTGTTGAGAAGTACAGTATCAGACAGGAGAAGGTTACAGAAAAAAATCACCAGCATTGTATATACCATGGAACACACTGAAGACAGTCATCAAGAAGTGAAATAAATATGGGACAACAGTGGCCTTACCGTAAACAGGATATGACTCCAAAATTGATGAAAAGACGAGACGAGAACTGGTCAGGGAGGCTGGCAAGAGGCCTGTAGGGATGTGAAGGATCTGCAGGAATTTCTGAATTTCTGGCAAGTACTGATTGTGTACTACATATGACGGCATACTCCCATATTCTCCATATGTCTGGAGCCATTTCTTACCAAAAAAACCTGCCAAAAAACATACATCAGGTCTCCCAGAAGCACTTGGGAAAATATATTGTGGCCTGATGAAATTAGGGTTTACCATTTTGGCCAAAATTGTAAATGGTTTGTTTCGTACAAAAACACACTGTAAGATAATCCTTTATTGATCCCTATGGGGGGAATTTAGGAACATCATCACCAAATGAAAAGTATACCCATGATGAACCATGGCGATGGCTGCATCATGCTTTGGGGCAGTTTTTTACTGCTGAAACCTGGGGCTTTAGTCAAGGTAAAGGGAATTATGAACATTTTCAAATATCTGTTTGTCCTAAAAACCTCAAGGTGTTTTCTAGGAAGATGAAGAAAAATTTCACCTTTCAGCACAACAGTGAACCCAAGCATGCTTCCATATCAACAAAAGAATGGCTTCACCATATTTTAAAACTTTGGAATGCCCTAGCCAGAGCGAGTGTGTAAATCCACTTGAAAATCTGTGGGGTGACCTGAAGAGGGCAGTGCACAAGACATCCCCTCACAATCTGACGCATTTGGAGTGCCCTTACAAGGAGTAATGGGCAAATATTGCTAAGTCAAGTGACATGCTGATGGAGTCCAACCCAGAAAGACTTGAATGTTGTAATTAAATCAAAATGTGTTTCAGCAAGGTATTAGTTTAAGGGTGTGCAAAGTTATGCAACCAGTTTATTGTGCATTTTATTTTTGTATTTTTTTCCCCCCATCAGATTTGTTTGTTTTTAAATTAAATTGTACAGGTTATAGATCACATCAAAGGTGGGAAAAGTTTGGAAATGATTTATCATGGGCTAATTTTTTTTACATCACAAAAACTTGTCATTTTGACAGGGGTGTGTGCACTTTTTATATCCACTTTATTGTACATAGTAAAATCAACTATATGAAGGAGACTGGCACTCTCCCTCCACCTAGTGGCCAGCTCATGACGTTTAAAAAGAAGATGATGACAACACGATGGGATCAAAAAGACCATCATCTTCTTCATGACCCAGCGTTGACATGTGGAAAGCAGTTCTGGTTTCCAGACTCACAGGACCTGAATTAGGTCGACTTTGGCTTAGAAACAACATTTTACTTTGTGTTTTGATGCACAAGAGGAATCATAAGATGAAAAGGACAGCTTTGATAGCACCATCTGCCTCTAAACCTATATATGGTCTACTACTGGTCTGTTTACAATTGTGTCCCAGGGGAAACGTCTCTCTTCTCTGCTGCCTGCTTCTCCCTACCGTTGCTGGCTGGTGCCTTAATAAATATTAACTGGGACAAAACAAAATATGCTGCACTATCAATTATGTTGCATGCAAGAATTTAACTCCACTAATGATAAAATAACCTATTAATGACCAGTCTCCATCTAGTCAGTTTGCTAATATTAAGTCAGGGATGATATTTTTCAACATCACTAGATCTAATTACATCAAGCTATTCCAATCAGTGATGGTGTTGGATTGTGAAAATATGACTGCTGCTGTGTTCACAGTTCAACTCTCCTCTTATTTTCTTTCTTTTTTCTTTTTTTTTGCAGAATGCACGCAACTTTCAAGACTTCGACTGTCAGGTAAGTGTTCCTCGCAGCTTGATTTGCTTTACTATGAGTAAAGTAAATTGTCATGGAGAAGGATTTGGATTTTCTGGCCTCATTCCAAGTTCCTCTCTGCTAAACCCATTTATTCAGCAGTAGGGGGCATTTTCCCCAAATTTACTCTGGCGCACGCCACTTGCAAGTGAAGTGTTTTTACACACACACACACACACACACACACACACACACACACACACACACACACACACACACACACACACACACACACAAAATCAAATGCTACCTCTAAACAAAAAGGAATTTCAGGAAACAATTTCAAACAATTTCTAGAAACAATGAAATATTTTATGATGAACCTGTATTTCCTGTTTCTTGTGGACCTGTCATATTTGCAGAGTGGACCCAAGAGCAGACACTGAGAGGAAAGCAAGTTTAGATGCTTTACTGGTGCTAAACAATATTTACAGTGAGCAGGTGGGGGGGGGTGCAGGAGTATTGTGTAGAGACTGTGGAGTGAATACAACCAAATGTAGGTTTACAAAACAGTCTCAGTTCAATCTGTGGTTACTTTAACCTCTTGCACTCCGGGATACCGTGGGCGGTCACGTCTCTGCGTCCTAGTGCTCACTGTGCGTCTCAGTGCACACTGAAAAAAAAAAAAAGCTGCATTTCCGTTCTTCCACTACAGACACAGCCGCGAACAGAAAGCCAAAGGAGTGTTTTGATTGGTTTAGATTTGATTGACCTCTCATTCAACCAATAAGAGCCTTGAATTGTGTTTCTGATACCTTGAAGAACCAATGACTGAAAACCTAGCAAGAAGGACCCGCCTACCAACGACTGCGAATACAACGAGCCAATTGAAGCAGGGAAGTTCGACGATTGAAAGCGTGCGTCCCGTGCGTAAAATCTGATTTGTGTAAGCCGCTGTGTGTAATGGTAGCGTTTGCCAGTCTTTTTTTATTACTACTGTTCTTATTTGTTTTGAAAAATCGTCCGCCAAAACCGCAATCGTGGAAGCGCAAAACCTCAATAATGGAATCATGGTTTGACCGGGTCGCGTGACCAGAACCACGAGTCGTAACAAGCGGACCAGCTTCATGTTCGTCTGACAATGAGGAACAGATGTTCGCCAACGACACTGCTGTTGTGGACAGGTAAGTGTTATAAGCTAAATTATTCTTTATCACTGAAAATAGTAATAAAAATGACTTTTGACCGATCGGTAATTACAACTGTGCGTCATCGCCACATGATGGACCATTGACGGACCGTTGTTTTGTGCGCCATGCTCCTCTGTAGCGGGGGGGGGGGGAGTTGTTATCCTCTACATTGCAGATATTTTAGTATAATTTTTTTGGCACTGTAGGTTATTTTTTCTTGTAAAAAAAAAAAAAGGCCACACATTTTTTTACGTGGCATTCTTCTTTGTGTGTGGGGGACTTGTTTGTTCATTCATTCATTCATGAATGAATAAACAACCTCCCCCCCCCCACACACACACACAGCCCTGAGTGTCACCTTTCATTAGAGCCCAAGATCAAGCTTCGATGTTGCATCATTCAAAAGTTATAGACGTTTTTCCAAACTGTAACATTTGGCACAGTTCAAAAACACCTGGGAACAACCTGAGAAAAAAGCTGTGTAATATATTCATTTTTTTGTGGTATTGTTACAAAATTTTGACCTCAGCTGGATAACACTTGGTTCTACATTTCTGTTGCATTTTCCAGCCCGTATCTGACAGCTGTGTGTTATTTGCAAGCATTTGTATCTAAAAAAAACACCCAGGCAAACTTTTATTTTCTTCAAGTTCAGTATGTTTAGATGACTGTTACTCAGAGGCAGGAGCACTTAGAGAGATTATGACTGTTTTGCCAAAAAATTCAAAGTGTTTTCTTTTAAATGAGACCAACCCCATGAAGATGCTGCAAAGGGTTGAAGAACAGCTTTTGGTTTACTTTGGGTACGTTATTTTTAGGTGTTTTTAGGGAAATTGACCAGAGTGCAAGGGGTTAAAGGGCAAGTTCAAGGTAAAATGCTTACCAGGATGATGACAGGACCTGCCTTTTGATAAGACATTTCCCAAGAACTTTCAACTCATATTTTAGTTTTCAGTGAGTTAAAAAAGTACGTTTATATAAAGTTAGCACAATTTTTTTTTCCAATAGTCCACAGAGTAGTCTCACCAGGCCTGGTGGATGAGCAGATGTGCCCGATGGACTGGGAGACATGGACGAAAATAAAATCAATGTGTTTCCATACCACATTTGATTTTTGGTTTTAATCAATACTGTTGACTGACAAGAACGATTTATTTCAAATAAGAGTTTTTTTCCCCCTAAACAAACGTAACTTATTGGAAATAAAGTGCAAACCTGGCTTTAACCAAACCAAATATTTTATAATAAAGGTTTGACCAAACAAAGATGAATCCACGCATTTCTGATTATGCCTTGGTGCAAAGCAGCATAGGCATACAGTAGTACGTCAGTTAGCCTGTGTGTGAGTGTGCCTGTCTGTTACCAGGTTTTCCGCTTGTCCAGTCAAAACCAAGTGGAACTAAAGGCTTGTATGAATGTATCGCCAAGTTTTCATGACTTTAATTTACCAGAATTTCAAGATAAGGCTTTGTTGTCAAGATGAACACAAAACCAGAACACAAATTCACACTCACCAAAGGTATGAAATAGTTGTCGTAATAACTGTCGTGCCTGTAGGTGGCAGTGCAACTTTTTTTTTTTTTTTTGAGGTCCACGTATTGATTTCCGGTCAGCTGCACTGAACTTTTTTTTTTGTAACTTAAGATTTTTATTCATTTTTCATTATATATATTGCATTCAGATCACAGTCTACATTTAAAAAAAGCAAAGGGGCTAGAGTAAAAAAGAAAAAGGAGAAAAAAAAAAAAAAGGGGGGGGGGGACAAATGTTGGAGCATCAAGTTTTTAGTTTCCATCTCTTAATTCTTCTGGTTTTTCCAGCGTCTTTGGTTATTCTTTCAATATCTGTCTCGTTGTTGCACTTTGTAGTGTGTCCATTTCCGCCATTTTTTTTCCCATAGTCCTTCTTGCATTCTTTGTCGATATGTTAGTTTTTCCATCATACGTATGTCCTCAATAATGTCAGTCCATTGCTCTTGGTCAGGAAGAACTTCTGATCGCCATTTTTTTGTGATTGTTTTTTTTACATGCAATCAACAAGATTTTAACTAGATATCTGTCCTCAGCCTGTATAACATTGTCTCTTTTAAGATCACATAGGTACATCAAGTTACAGTTCATTGGTATATTATATCCTAATATCCTCTGTATTGTCACATGTATAGATTTCCAGAATGATGAGATTTTGCAGCATTTCCAAAACATATGCGAGTGGTCTGCATTTTGAGCCCCACATCCCCTCCAGCATATAGATTGGGTATTTGTATACTTTCCTTGAATCTGTGGTGTAATGAAAAAGCGAATCAGGTTTTTCCATCCAAATTCCCTCCATGTTCTTGAATTTGTTGACGTGTGTTGTGTTTTCCATATTTCCTGCCAGCTTTCTTCTGTTATGTTTAAATTGAGCTCTTTCTCCCATTTCTCCTTTATATAGTTACTTGAATGATTGTTTGCCATAAGTTTCTGATATAGCTTTGAAATAATTCTTGTTTTATTTCCTGTATATGAGCTTAAAATGAATTGTATAATCTCGCTCACATCTGTTTGGAGGTTATGCCTAATCTTCTTCATATAATAGTCTCTCATCTGCAGATATCTGAAGAATTCCGATCTTTCTAGTTTAAATTTTCTCCTGATGTTTACAAAGCTCCCGAGATCTTTTTTTCCGATATTGCCCCATGCTGTGATTCCCTTGTTCACCAGATTTTTGTATCCCCTATCTTGTTTTGCCGGTTCAAACTGACTGTCAAATGCTACCCATTTCAATAGTTTTATGTCTTCCTTTATATTATACTTTTGTACTATTTTATACCACAGTTCTAAAGTAAATTTAGTGATTGGGTCTATTTGTTTGATTTGCTTATATGCATCTTTATCTCCTATTATGCTTTGTACTGGGAGTCCCTCAATTTCCTTTTCCATTTCTTTCCATTTTGCCTCATATCCCTCGTCGCACCAACATATGATATATCTTATTTGTGCTGAGTAGTAATATTCCTTTAGACTCGGTAGGCCCATGCCTCCTTTCTCTTTTGGTAACTGGAGAGTTTTATATTTCACTCTTGGTTTTTTACCTCCCCAAACAAATCTCGATATCATCCTGTCCCACTTTGAGAATTGGGCATCTGGAATCTCTGTTGGTATAGCCTGGAAGAGGTAAAGTAATCTAGGTTGTATGCTGATTTTGACTGTCTCAATTTTTGAATTCAGATCCATATTTAAGATTGACCATCTATCAATATCTTTTTTTATTTCTTGTTCCAACCTATCATAGTTTGCTTTATAGATTTTGCTTAGATCTTTAGGTATGTTCACTCCAAGGTATTTTATTTCTTTTTGTTTCCAGTTTAGTTTGATCTTATCAGTTATCTGGTTTAGAGGGTTATAGTGGAATGTCAGTATTTGTGTTTTTGTTATGTTTATCTTGTATCCTGATAATTTTCCAAAATTTTCTATCAAGTTCATCATTTCCATTATTGATTCATCTGGTTGTTCAAGGTAAACTATAATATCGTCTGCAAATAGCCCAATCTTGTGTTCCGCCCCCTTTATTGTTACACCTTTTAATTTCTTATTTTGTCGTATCGCTTGAGCCAGTGGCTCTATGAACAGAGCAAACAAGGTGGGCGATAAGCAGCATCCCTGCCTAGTTGATCTTTGTATATTTACTTTGTCTGTTAAGCTACCGTTTATCTTGATTCTTGCCACAGGTTCTTGATACAGTGTCCTTATGCATTGTACTGATTTTTCGTTAAATCCAAAGCGTTCCAGCACACTATATAGGAATTTCCAGTTAACCCTGTCAAATGCTTTTTCTGCGTCTAAACTCATTATTACTGCGCTTTTCTTTTCTTTATGTATTTGATTAATTATATGTATTGTTCTCCTGATATTGTCATGTGTTTGGCGTCCCTCTATGAAACCAGTTTGATCATCTTCTATCAATTCCGTCAAGAATGTCTTTATTCGTTTACATATAATTGTTGTATATATTTTATAATCCACATTTAATAAAGAGATTGGCCTATAGTTTCCGCATTGTTCTCTATCTTTCCCTGGCTTTAAAATGACTGAAATAATGGCTTCGTTCCATGATGGAGGTATTTTGTTGTTGTTCAACGTCCAATTAAATGACTTTAGAAGCTGTGGCGTGAGTTCTTCTATAAACAGTTTATAAAACTCAGATGGGTATCCATCACTACCTGGTGATTTACCGTTTTTAAGTGACTTAATCACATCTCTAATCTCTTGTGTTGTTATTTCTGCTGTTAGCTTTTCATTTTGTTGATTTCCTATTGATGGCAAGTCCAATGTGCATAGAAATTTTTTGATATCTTTAGTATTTGTTTCTTCAGGTTGCGAGTATAGTTCTTGGTAGAAATTATGGAATATTTCTTCGATGTTTTCTGGGTTAACTGTGGTTTTATTTGTGGTGGGGTCTTTAATCTTATATACATTATTCATTGTTTGTTGTTTTCTTAACCGTTTTGCCAGCAGTTTTGTGGCTTTTGGTCCCGTTTCATAATATTTTTGCTTTAGATATCTATTTTTCCTTTCAATTTCATCCATTTGTGTTTCTTTTATCTTTATTTTTTCTTCTTTAATTTCTTGATATATTTTTGGGTCATTTGTGCTTTGATGTTTATGTTCTAATTCCCTCAGTCTCTCACATCTTTGTTCATACGCTTCCAGTTTAGTCTTATTTGCTTTTCCTGTTTCAACAATTAATTTACCTCTTAACACGGCTTTTAGTGCATCCCATAGTATTGTTGGGTCCACTTCTTCATTGTCATTCTCTTGGATATATTCATTTATGTTTACTTTTATTCTTTCTTTCATTTTATCATCATTTAACAGTCCTACATTAAGTTTCCATGTTGTTTGTCATTTTCTATTGTTTAAATTTATTTCCATGTATATAGGATTATGATCTGATATTTCTGCCCCTCCAATCCAACAATTTCTCACCCTGTGTCTGTCATCTTCATTCATAAGGAAGTAATCTATTCTAGAGTGTACTTTATGGACTGCTGAATAATGTGTATAGTCTTTTTCGAGTGGGTGCAGGTCCCTCCAAATGTCTACCATACCCATTTCTGCCAGTGAGGTTCTTATGAATTTTGTTACATGTTTTTTTGTCTTCTTAACACTTGTTGTATCAATTTCATGATCCATGACAGCATTTAAGTCTCCTCCACAAATTAGGACTCCTTCACTGTGTGTTGCTATGAGATCAAACAGATGTTGAAAAAAACCCTTGTCACTTTCTGGTGGGGCATAGATGCTCACTAATGTGATCTGCATTCCATCTATGCTACCCTTTATTATTACATACCTGCCTTCTTTATCCTGGATTTCCTGTTCACATTCAAATTGTATTTTATTTGAGATTAGTATCATAACCCCCCTTTTAGTTCCTCCCTTAAATGAACTGTAGTAGGAGTTCTTATAGCCAAATCTCTTTAGTTTCACATGTTCTGTCTTGCTCAAATGTGTCTCTTGCATAAATATAATTTTGGCTTTTTCTTTTTTGAATTTTCTTATTATTCTTTCCCTTTTAACAGGTGAGTTCAGACCATTCACGTTTAGTGTTATTATCTTAAGATTTTTACCCATAATCATGTTTTTCCATTTTTTTAACTTGTGCTCCTAGCCCCTTTAACAACAAAAATAACACATATTTATATAAAAACACATTAAAAAATCTCGACCTCCGTACTTTGGGCCTTTCTTCTGCCCACTGGTCCCTGTTGGTGGGTGGAGGGATTGTCCTCACCGAGTGTAGGGCCCTCCCTAGACCTGTATTTACTATCCAAGAAATAGTCATTAGTCTAGAAATGTCCAACAAATATCACTTAAACCTCTCCTAGCCGTCTGTTTCTCTTTTACCTTGTCTTCTTGGCCTTCATTTCTTCTGTGTCTTTCGTAATCTTTGTTATAATCTAGGCTTTCAGTTGAAAGCCTTGTAGTCTTTCCTGGGCCCGCTGCGCCACGTCTCCCCCCGTCTTTTGCCGTTCACTCGCCTCCACTCCGGCTGTCGTGATGCGTTCAGGGCCTCCGCTGCTCCTACCGTTTCCTCCGGCACGTACACCTCAAGGCCCCGCTCCATCATGTCCTGCGCTGCCTCTCTGGCTGTGTTGTAGGTTCTTACGCCGTTCTCCCAATGAATCCTCATCTTCGTTAGCGGCGTTTGGAATCTAATTTTTTTTTCTTTCAGCGTTTTTTTAATGTTGGCATATTTCTTCCGCTGCTGCACAATTTCCGCCGGGTAGTCATGATCAAAGAATATCTGCTTGTCGCCGATTCGTATCTTTTTTTTCCACGCTCGTGTCAGGATTCTTTCCTTTACATCATATTTCAGAAAGTTTACCACAACTGACCTGGGTGTAGAGCGTGGGTTCGGGTTCTGTGCCGAGGCTCTGTGCGCTCGTTGAATCTGCAGATCCGCTTCGCTGGGCAGTTCCAGCTCTTTTTTTAAGAACTGATCCATGAATTTCGTCATCGAGTTGCCTTCAATGCCCTCCGGGATCCCGAAAATGCGTATATTTCCCCGTCTGGACCTGCTCTCCAAGTCGGTTACTTTCTCCTGCATCCTCTGCATTTGTGCCGTCAGGGTCTGCAGCTGTTCGCTTGCCTCGCTATTCCAATCTTCCAGCTCTGATATTCGGGCCTGCGCTTCTGTCATACACGCCCGCTGGGAGCGCAGCTCCTCCATGTTTTCTGCTAGCTTGCGCTCCATTTCTCTTCGGAGGCCCATAATTTCTTCCTTAATCTCTTTTTTCAGCTCCTCCTTAAGAGCCGCTAAATCCTGTTGTAGCTGCCGTTTGAAGTCTCTCAACTCTTTACCCAAACTGGCGATGCCAGTGTTCATGGTATCGAGTGTGTCTTCCATTTTCTCTGCTGCGGTCACCTCGTTTTTTTGGGCCCCGTGTTCAGCGGTTTCTCCTGCGTTGTTGAAGAGGAATTCTTTAATTTTACTCTGCTTTTGTCCTTGTGCCCGGCTCCTTCGTGTTTTCATCCCTTAGTTTATTGATCCGCTTATGTCGAGTTGGCCATTTACCGATGATTTTTAATCCGGCTAGGGAGAGCTCTCTGTTTAAGCGTTATGTCTCTCCGCCATCTTCCCGGAAGTCAGCTGCACTGAACTTTTAAAATAGCGGTTGTTACTGAAAAGTAGACACAAAGTGCCTATGGTATATTTGCTGTTAATAGAAAAAAAACTAGTGCATCCATCCATCCATCCATCTTCTACCGCTTTTCCGGAGGTCCGGGTTGCGGAGGCAGCAGTTCAAGCAGAGAAACCCAGACTTCGCTCTCCCCAGCCACCTGCTCCAGCTATTCAGAGAGGATACCAAGGCGTTCCCAGACCAGCTGGGAGACATAGTCTCTCCACCGAGTCCTGGGTCTGCCCCGGGGTCTCCTCCCAGTGGGACGTGCCCGAAACACCTCAAGTGGGAGGCGTCCAGGAGGCATCCTAATCAGATGCCCATACCACCTCAACTGACTCCTTTCAATGTGGAGGAGCAGCAGTTCTACTCTGAGCCTCTCCCGGATGACTGAGCTCCTCACCCTATCTCTGAGGGTGAGTCCAGCAATCCTATGGAGAAAGCTCATTTCAGCCGCTTGTATCTGCGATCTCGTTCTTTCGGTCATTACCCAAAGCTCGTGACCATAGGTGACAGTAGGAACGTAGATTGACTAGTAAATCAACAGCTCTGCCTTAGAGCTAAGCTCCCTCTTCACCACAACAGACCGGTACAACGTCCGCATCACTGCAGATGCTGCTCCAATCCGTCTGTCAATCTCTCGCTTCATTTTCCCCTCACTCGTGAATAAGACCCCAAGATACTTAAACTCCTCCACTTGTGGCAGGAGCCTGTCCCCAACCCAGAGAGGACAATCCACCTTTTTCCGGCTGAGGACCATGGACTCGGACTTGGAGGTGCTGATTCTCATCCCAGCCGCTTCACACTCAGCGGCAAACCGTCCCAGCAAGAGCTGTAGGTCATTGCTGGATGAAGCCAACAGGACAACATCATCTGCAAACAACAGAGATGAGATCCTGTGGTCACCAAGCATGACACCCTCCAATCCCTGGCTGCGCCTAGAAATCCTGTCCATAAAAATTATGAACAGGATCGTGACAAAGGGCAGCCCTGGCAGAGTCCAACTCTCACTGGGAATGAGTCTGACCAAGTGTTGGCAGTACGAACCAAACTCTCACAACGGTCGTACAGAGACCGAATAGCTCGTAACAACAAGCCCGATACCCCATACTCCCGAAGCACCCCCCACAAAAAGCCACGAGGGACGCGGTCAAATGCCTTCTCCAAGTCCACAAAACACATGTAAACTGGTTGGGCAAACTCCCACGAACCCTCAAGAATTCTCGAGAGGGTAAAGAGCTGGTCTGATGTGCCACGGCCAGGACGAAAACCACATTGCTCCTCCTGAATCCGAGGTTCGACCAACGGCCAGACTCTCCTCTCCAGTACCTTGGCATAGACCTTCCCAGGGAGGCTGAGGAGTGTGATCCCTCTAAAGTTGGAGCACACCCTCCGGTCCCCTTTTTTGAAAAGAGGAACCACCACCCCAGTTTGCCATGCCAAAGGCACTGCCCCCGACCACTACGCAATGTTGCAGAGGCTTGTCAACCATGACAGCCCAACAACATCCAGGGCCTTGAGGTACTCAGGGCAAATCTTGTCCACCCCCGGCGCTCGGCCACCAAGGAGATTTTTAACCACCTTGGCGACCTCAGCCCCTCTGATAGGCGAGTCGTCCCCCTCGTCCCCAAACCCTGCTTCCTCTGTGGAAGGCGTATCAGTGGGATTGAGGAGATCCTCGAAGCATTCCTTCCACCGCCCAACGATATCCCCAGTCGAAATCAACAGTGCTCCATCCGCACCATACACAGTGTGGACAGGGAGCTGTTTTCCCTTCCTGAGCCGCTAGACAGTTTGCCAGAATCTCTTCGAGGCCGACCAAAAGTCTTGTTCCATGGCCTCACCGAACTCCTCCCATACCCGGGTTTTTGCTTCAGCAACCACCTGAGCTGCACTCCGCTTGGCCTGCCGGTACACCTCAGCTGCTTCAGGAGTCCCACAAGCCAACCAAGCTTGATGGGACTCCTCCCTCAGCTTAATGGCCCCCCTCACCACTGGTGTCCACCACTTGATTCGGGGGTTGCCACCTCGAGATGCACCGACCACCTTGCGGCCGCAGCTCAGCTCTCGCCCAGGGCAACTCCAGAAAAGACCAAGCTCCAGCCCCTCTCCAGGAAACTGGTTCCAGAACCGGAGCTGTGTGTTGAGGTGAGGCCGACTATATCTAGCCGGTATCTCTCAACCTCGTACACCAGCTCAGGCTCCTTCCCCACCAGAGAGGTGACATTCCACGTACCAAAAGCCAGTTTAGAAAGCTTGGGATCAGTCCGCCAAGGTCTCCGCCTTTGACCACCACCTAGTCCACATAGCATCGGACCCCCATGATCCCTCCTGCAGGTGGTGAGCCCACTGGAGGGCGGACCCATGTAACTCCTTCGGGCTGAGCCTGGCCGGGTCCCATGGGTGGAAACCCAGCCACCAGACGCTAGCCATCAAGCCCATCCCCCAGGCCTGGCTCCAGGGTGGGGCCCCGGTAACCCCATACCGGGCGGGGTACACTGAATCCTTGATATAGAATTTATGAGAGTCTGCTGGATCGTTCTTAGTCTGGCCCTTCACCCAGGACCAGTTTGTCTTGGGTGACTCTATCAGAGGCAAATTGCCCCGGACAACATAGCTTCTGGGATCACTGGGGCATGCAGAAACCCCCACCACGATAAGGTGACGATCCATGAGGGGGATCGTCAGTACAAAACTAGTGCATTTCAGTAAATTAGTTTTTGGAAAAAAGTTGATGTTTTTTGCAAGATAATTCAAGAAACTTCCTCAACATTCATTACACACAGAGTGAACGAGTTCTAACCGTTCTGATTTAATATGGATGGTTATGGTTAGTTTTAAAAATGTTCATTTATTTTTGTTCATGCTATTGCATTCCATGGTGTAAATATACATGTATTTCATTAATAAACTCTGTTACTAAAGCATTTTTTTGTTGTGCATCTAAATTTATTCTTGTAATCTTATTTTCTTTTTTTTTTTTTTTTTTTCCATTTACGAGCATATGTGCTTCTTGACAAAAATGCCAGTACACAGCCCTGGGATCATGAGACGCATTGACCAGTGAGGTGCACCTCGTGTGTGTTGTAACGGTGATGTCAGCATCATGCATGCATATACAAATTCCAAGTATTTCAAAACTTTGCCTGTATGCCTTAGCTATCTCATGCTACCATGCCATAAACGCTGAGGCATCAGCACCTCTGGTGCTTTCATTATTAAAGAGCCAACTTCCCTTTTTAAAATTAATTTTTAACTACTGTAGAAAAGCAACAGGACCAACAGAAGCACAAATATAAACAATTTCTTTTCCACATACAGCCGTGGAAAAAAATTGTTGGTACCCCTCTGTTAATGAAAGGAAAAACCCACAATGGTCACAGAAATAACTTGAATCTGACAAAAGTGGTAATAAATAAAAATTCTATGAAAATTAACCAATGAAAATCAGACATTGCTTTTGAATTGTGGTTCAACAGAATTATTTAAAAAAACAAACTCATGAAACAGGCCTGGACAAAAATGATGGTACCCCTAGAAAAGATTGAAAATAATGTGACCATAGGGACATGTTCAACCAAGATGTGTCCTCTAATTAACATCACAGGTGTCTACAAACTTGTAATCAGTCAGTTGGCCCATTTAAAGGGTGACAGTCACTGTGCTGTTTGGTGACATGGTGTGTACCACACTAAACATGGACCAGAGTAAGAAAAGGAGTTGTCTCAGGAGATTAGAAAGAAAATTATAGACAAGCATGTTAAAGGTAAAGGCTATAAGACCATCTCCAAGCAGCTTGATGTTGCTGTGACTACAGTTGCACATATTATTCAGAAATTTAAGATCCACGGGACTGTAGCCAACCTCCCTGGACGTGGCCGCAGGAGGAAACTTGATGAAAAATGGAAGAGATGGATAATATGAATGGTAACAAAAGAGCCCAGAACAACCTCTAAACACATTCAAGGTGAACTCCAAGGTCAAGGTACATCAGTGTCAGATCGCACCATCTATCGTTGTTTGAGCCAAAGTGGACTTCATGGGAGACGACCAAGGAGGACACCACTGTTGAAAATAAATCATAAAAAAGCCAGACTGGAATTTGCCACACTGCATGTTGACAAGCCACAAAGCTTCTGGGAGAATGTCCTATGGACAGACGAGACAAAACTGGAACTTTTTGGCAAGGCACATCAGCTCTATGTTCACAGACGCAAAAATGAAGCATACCAAGAAAAGAACACTGTCCCTACTGTGAAACATGGAGGAGGTTCTGTTATGTTGTGGGGCTGCTTTGCTGCATCTGGCACAGGGTGTCTTGAATCTGTGCAGGGTACAATGAAATCTCAAGACTATCAAGGTATTCTAGAGAGAAATGTGCTGCCCAGTGTCAGACAGCTTGGTCTCAGTCGCAGGTCATGGGTCTTGCAACAGGATAATGACCCAAAACACACAGCTAAAAACATCCAAGAATGGCTAAGAGCGAAACATTGGACTATTCTAAAGTGGCCTTCTATGAGTCCTGATCTAAATCCTAATGAACATCTGTGGAAGGAGCTGAAACATGCCGTCTGGAGAAGGCACCCTTCAAACCTGAGACAACTGGAGCAGCTTGCTCATGAGGAGTGGGCCAAAATACCTGCTGAGAGGTGCAGAAGTCTCATTGACAGTTCCAGAAATCGTTTGATTGCAGTGATTGCCTCAAGAGGTTGTGCAACAAAATATTAAGTTAAGGGTACCATCATTTTTGTCCAGGCCTGTTTCATGAGTTTGTTTTTAAAATAATTCTGTTGAACCACAATTCAGAATTTTTATTTATTACCACTTTTGTCAGATTCAAGTTATTTCTGTGACCATTGTGGGTTTTTCTTTCATTAACAGAGGGGTACCAACAATTTTGTCCATGTCTGTACATCACTGCCCCAGGTGACAGGAACGCGCAGACCAGGGGTGTCAAACTTATTTTAGTTCAGGGACCACACACGGCCCAGTTTAATCTCACATGGGCTGGACCAGTAAAATAATAGCATAATAACCTAAACAGTAACGACTACAAATTTGTTTTTGTTTTACTACAAAGGAGTACAAGAACATTATGAAATATTTACATGTAAGGAACCATGCTTTTACAAAACACTATGACCATCCTGAATTATTTAAAGAAAAAGAAGTGCAGTTTCGACAGTGTTATGTTTCAGTTCATCATTTACATGTGTGCATTACAACATCACAGTGGATCCACAGAGGCACAAAATATTAAGTCACAGCACAGGTTGTGCTAGACTTTATACACACACACACACACACACACACACACACACACACACACACAGATCTTTTGGCTGCTTCCTGTTTGGGGTCACCACAGCGGATCATGGGTCTGCATATTGATTTATGCTGGACACCCTTCTTGATGCAGCCCTCCCCATTTATCTGGGCTTGGGACTGGCACAATGAGGACACTGGCTTGTGGTCCCCCTTGTGGCTGGGTAAGCAACTTTCCTTGCCCCATTTTATTTATGCTGAGCACCAAGTTAGAAGACGGAAAGTACCATTTTTATGGTTTTTAGTATGCTCTACATCTAGGCCACCACTTAATTTTATAGTTACAGTGGGGCAAAAAAGTATTTAGTCAGCCACCATTTGTGCAAGTTCTCCCACTTAAAAGATAAGAGAGGTCTCCAATTTTCATCATAGGTACACTACCGTTCAAAAGTTTGGGGTCACCCAGACAATTATTTTGTGTTTTCCATGAAAAGTCACACTTATTTACCACCATGAGTTGTAAAATGAATAGAAAATATAGTCGAGACATTGACAAGGTTAGAAAGAATGATTTGTATTTGAAATAATATTTTTTTCCAGATACTCAACCTGTTCAAAGGAAGGTCAGTTTTATAGCTTCTCTAACCAGCTAAACTGTTTTCAGCTGTGCTAACATGATTGCACAAGGGTTTTCTAATCATCCATTAGCCTTCTGACGCAATGAGCAAACACATTGTACCATTAGAACACTGGAGTGATAGTTGCTGGAAATGGGCCTCTATACACCTATGTAGATATTGCACCAAAAAACAGACATTTGCAGCTAGAATAGTCATTTACCACATTAGCAATGTATATTAGATATTAGAGTGTATTTCTGATTAGTTTAAAGTTATCTTCATTAAAAAAAAACAGTGCTTTTCTTTCAAAAATAAGGAAATTTCTAAGTGACCCCAACCTTTTGAACGGTAGTGTATACCTCAACTATGAGAGACAAAATGAGAAAAAAAAAATCCAGAAAATCACATTGAAGGATTTTTAATGAATTAATTGGTAATTTCCTCGTTAAAATAAGTATTTGGTCACCTACAAACAAGCAAGATTTCTGGCTCTCACAGACCTGTAACTTCTTCTTTAAGAGGCTCCTCTGTCCTCCACTTGTTACCTGTATTAATGGCACCTGTTTGAACTCGTTATCAGTATAAAAGACACCTGTCCACATCCTCAAACAGTCAGACTCCAAACTCCACTATGGCCAAGACCAAAGAGCTGTCAAAGGACACCAGAAACAAAATTGTAGACCTGCACCAGGCTGGGAAGACTGAATCTGCAATAGGTAAGAAGCTTGGTGTGAAGAAATCAACTGTGGGAGCAATTATTAGAAAATGGAAGACATACAAGACCACTGATAATCTCCCTCGATCTGGAGCTCCACACAAGAGCTCACCCCGTGGGGTCAAAATGATCACGAGAACGGTGAGCAAAAATCCCAGAACCACACTGGGGGACCTAGTGAATGACCTGCAGAGAGCTGGGACCAAAGTAACAAAGGCTACGTCAGTAACACACTACGCCACCAGGGACTCAAATCCTGCAGTGCCAGATGTGTCCCCCTGCTTAAGCCAGTACATGTCCAGGCCCGTCTGAAGTTTGCTAGAGAGCATTTGGATGATCCAGAAGAGGATTGGGAGAATGTCATATGGTCAGATGAAACAAAATAGAACTTTTTGGTAAAAACTCAGCATGTCGTGTTTGGAGGAGAAAGAACACCATACCTACTGTGAAGCATGGGGGTGGAAACATCATGCTGTGGGGCTGTTTTTCTGCAAAGGGACCAGGACGACTGATCCATGTAAAGGAAAGAATGAATGGGGCCATGTATCGTGAGATTTTGAGTGAAAACCTCCTTCCATCAGCAATTGCATTGAAGATGAAACGTGGCTGGATCTTTCAGCATGACAATGATCCCAAACACACCGCCCGGACAATGAAGGAGTGGCTTCGTAAGAAGGATTTCAAGGTCCTGGAGTGGCCTAGCCAGTCTCCAGATCTCAACCCCATACAAAATCTTTGGAGGGAGTTGAAAGTCCATGTTGCCCAGCGACAGCCCCAAAACATCACTGCTCTAGAGGAATCTGCATGGAGGAATGGGCCAAAATACCAGCAACAGTGTGTGAAAACCTTGTGAAGACTTACAGAAAACGTTTGACCTCTGTCATTGCCAACGAAGGGTACATAACAAAGTATTGAGATGAACTTTTGTTATTGACCAAATACTTATTTTACCGAGGAATTTACTAATTAATTCATTAAAAATCATTCAATGTGATTTTCTGGATTTTTTTTTTTTCTCATTTTGTCTTTCATAGTTGAGGTATACCTATGATGAAAATTGGAGACCTCGCTCATCTTTTAAGTGGGAGAACTCACACAATTGGTGGCTGACTAAATACTTTTTTGCCCCACTGTACCTGTCATTTTGACAGACAGGGTTGTAAAAATATTGCCATAATCTATTACTGTGTGTCATTTTGACGTTAATGAAATAAGACAGGGGGAGGGTCCAACCATTGGTTGAACTTCAGATTCAGGAGGAACAATGTGGCAGACTAACTCTTTACCTTCTCAGGGATCCTGGAGGGTTTGTGGGAATTTGCCCAAGCAGTCTACATGTGTTTTGTGAACTTGGAGAAATTTTTTAACCATGTCCCTTGAGGTTTCTTGTTGGGGTTTCTTCGGGAATATGCGGTATCCTTGCCTTGAGCTATCCGGTCTCTATATAGCCGTTGAGAGAACTTTGTTTGCATTGCTAACTATCAGTCAAAGTTGTTCCCTTTGGGAGTTGGACTCCACCAGGGCTGTCCTTTGTCACAGATCTTGTTCATTATATTTATGGACAGGATTTCTAAGCACAGTCAAAGAACGGAGGGTGTCATGTTTGGTGACCACAGGATTTCCTCTGCTGTTTGCAGATGATGTGTTCCTGTTGACTTCATTGAGCAATGAGCTTACAGGTCTTTCTGGGTTGGTTTGCTACTGAGTGTGAAGCGGTCGGGATGAGAATTGGTACCTCAAAGCCCGAGTCCATGGTCCTTAGCCGGAAAAGGGTAGACTGTCCTCTCTGGGTTAGGGACAAAGTCCTTCCCCAAGTGGAGGAGTTCAAATATCTTGGGGTTTTATTCACGAGTGAAGGGTGAATTGAGCGGAAGATTGATGGACAAATTGAAGTAGCGTCTGCAGGGATGTGGATGTTGTACCGGCCTGTTGTGGTGAAGAGGGAGTTGAGCTCTAAAGCAAAGCTTTCAGTGTACTGCTCAATGACCAAAAGAATGAGCTCACGGATACAAGAGGCTGAAATGAGCTTTCTCCGTAGGGTGGCTGGACTCACTCTTGTAGATAGGGTGAAGAGGTAAGTTATCTGGGAGAGGCTCATAGAGCCGCTACTCCTCCACATTGAAAGGAGCTATTTGAGGGGGTTTGGGCATTTAATTAGGATGCCTCAAACTTGAGGTCAGAACACACTGGACAGACTGTCTCCCAGCTGGCCTGTGAATGTCTTGGTGTCCCCTCTGAAGAGCTGGAGGAGGTGGTTGTGGAGAGGGGAGGCTGGGCTTCTCTGCTTGGACTACTGCCTCCATGACCCAGATCCCCAGAAAAGTGGTAGAAGATGGATGGATGGCTGCTAAGATGTCAATTAGCTTTTGTTTCTGTTCATATGTTCAGTTTTAATCATGAACCTACAGGATACAGTATGCAGATTTTGTATTTATTTCTTAATTGTACTGATGAACACAGACTGTGGGTCAGTGTTGTAATATGGGCTATAAAGTGGTCAGGTGGGAATTACAAGTAAAAGTTACAATAGATCACCCTCAGTGTAATCTGTCCAAATAAGATAGATAGATAGATTTGTTTATTTCTTTCAGATTTTTCAGTCACTACTACAAAAAAATGTTAGTGACAGACAATTTTCAGTTAATGCAGCTTCTGAGTCACAGGTATCTGGAACTCAAAAAATTTTCACTTTATGATAAAAACAACTTGTCAAGATCTAGAAATTATTTTAAATTTACATAATTTCCACAACGCTCATCAATTCCGATGACCTGAACTGACTCACCACACCATACAAATTAAAGTGGGAGCTTTTAAGGAAGAAAGTTAAGTTATCTCATGATAAATTGTATATCAAGGATTCAGTGTACCCCGCCCGGTATGGGGTTTACCGGGGCCCCACCCTGGAGCCAGGCCTGGGGGAGGGGCTCGAAGGCTAGCGTCTGGTGGCCGGGTTTCCACCCATGGGACCCGGCCGGGCTCAGCCCGAAGGAGTTACATGGGTCTGCCCTCCAGTGGGCTCACTACCTGCAGGAGGGATCATGGGGGTCCGCTGCTATGTGGATTAGGTGGCGGTCAAAGGCGGAGACCTTGGCGGACCGATCCCAAGCTTTCTAAACTGGCTTTTGGTACGTGGAATGTCACCTCTCTGGTGGGGAAGGAGCCTGAGCTGGTGTACGAGGTTGAGAGATACCGGCTAGATATAGCCGGCCTCACCTCAACACACAGCTCCGGTTCCGGAATCAGTCTCCTGGAGAGGGGCTGGAGCTTGGCCTTTTCTGGAGTTGCCCCGGGCGAGAGGCAACGAGCAGGGGTGGGTATTCTTGTATCGCCCCCCCTTGCTGCCTCTATATTGGAGTTTTCCCCGGTGGACGAAAGGGTTGCTTTCCTGCGCCTTTGGGTTGGGAAACGGGTCCTGACCATCATTTGTGCCTATGCACCAAATGATGTTTCAGAGTACCCACCCTTTTTGGAGTCTGTGACTGGGGTGCTGGAGGGTGCTCCCCTTGGAGACTCCATTGTCCTACTGGGGGACTTCAATGCGCACGTGGGCAACGACAGTGAAACCTGGAGGGGGGTGATTGGGAGGAACGGCCTGCCCAATCTGAACCCGAGTGGTGTTCAGTTATTGGACTTCTGTGCTAACCACAGTCTGTCCATAACGAACACCATGTTCAAGCATAAGGGTGTCCATATGTGCACCTGGCACCAGGACACCCTAGGTCGCAGGTCGATGATCGATTTTGTTATCGTATCATCAGACCTGCGACCGTATGTCTTGGACACCCGAGTAAAGAGAGGTGCAGAGCTGTCAACTGATCACCACCTGGCGGTGAGTTGGATCCGATGGCAGGGGAGGAAGCCATCCAGACCTGGTAGACCAAAATGTATAGTGAGGGTGTGCTGGGAGCGTCTGGCTGAGGCCCCTGTCCGGGAGGTCTTCAACTCCCACCTCCGGAAGAACTTCAACCACATTCCGAGGGAGTCTGGAGACATGGAGTCTGAATGGGCCATGTTCTCCACCTCTGTTGTTGAAGCGGCGGCCCAGAGCTGCGGCCGCAAGGTGGTCGGTGCATCTCGTGGTGGCAATCCCCGAACCAAGTGGTGGACACCAGTGGTGAGGGGGGCCATTAATGTGAAGAAGGAGTCCTATCAAGCTTGGTTGGCTTGTGGGACTCCCAAAGCAGCTCGGGTGGTTGCTGAAGCAAAAACCCCCGGGTATGGGAGGAGTTCGGTGAGGCCATGGAACAAGACTTTCGGTCGGCCTCAAAGAGATTCTGGCTAACTGTCCGGCGGCTCAGGAGGGGAAAGCAGCTCCCCGTCCACACTGTGTATGGTGCGGATGGGACACTGTTGACTTCGACTGGGGATATCGTCGGGTGGTGGAAGGAATACTTCGAGGATCTCCTCAATCCCACTGATACGCCTTCCACAGAGGAAGCAGGATTTGGGGACGAGGGGGATGACTCGCCTATCACAGGGGCTGAGGTCGCCAAGGTGGTTAAAAATCTCCTTGGTGGCCGGGCCCCGGGGATGGACGAGATTCGCCCTGAGTACCTCAAGGCCCTGGATGTTGTTGGGTTGTCATGGTTGACACGCCTCTGCAACATTGCGTGGAGGTCGGGGGCAGTGCCTTTGGCATGGCAAACCGGGGTGGTGGTTCCTCTCTTCAAAAAAGGGGACCGGAGGGTGTGCTCCAACTTTAGAGGGATCACACTCCTCAGCCTCCCTGGGAAGGTCTATGCCAAGGTACTGGAGAGGAGAGTCCGGCCGTTGGTCGAACCTCGGATTCAGGAGGAGCAATGTGGTTTTCGTCCTGGCCGTGGCACATCGGACCAGCTCTTTACCCTCTCGAGAATTCTTGAGGGTTCGTGGGAGTTTGCCCAACCAGTTTACATGTGTTTTGTGGACTTGGAGAAGGCATTTGACCTCGTCCCTCGTGGATTTTTGTGGGGGGTGCTTCGGGAGTATGGGATATCGGGCTTGTTGTTACGAGCTATTCGGTCTCTGTACGACCGTTGTGAGAGTTTGGTTCGTATTGCCAACACTTGGTCGGAGTCATTCCCAGTGAGAGTTGGACTCCGCCAGGGCTGCCCTTTGTCACAGATCCTGTTCATAATTTTTATGGACAGGATTTCTAGGCGCAGCTAGGGAATGGAGGGTGTCATGCTTGGTGACCACAGGATCTCATCTCTGTTGTTTGCAGATTATGGTGTCCTGTTGGCTTCATCCAGCAATGACCTCCATCTCTTGCTGGGACGGTTTGCCGCTGAGTGTGAAGCGGCTGAGATGAGAATCAGCACCTCCAAGTCCGAGTCCATGGTCCTAAGCCGGAAAAAGGTGGATTGTCCTCTCCGGGTTGGGGACAGGCTCCTGCCCAAGTGGAGGAGTTTAAGTATCTTGGGGTCTTATTCACGAGTGAGGGGAAAATGGAGCGAGAGATCGACAGACGGATTGGAGCAGCATCTGCAGTGATGCGGACTTTGTACCGGTCTGTTGTGGTGAAGAGGGAGCTTAGTTCTAAGGCAAAGCTGTTGATTTACCAGTCAATCTACGTTCCTACTGTCACCTATGGTCACGAGCTTTGGGTAATGACCGAAAGAACAAGATCGCGGATGCAAGCGGCTGAAATGAGCTTTCTCCGTAGGATTGCTGGACTCACCCTCAGAGATAGGGTGAGGAGCTCAGTCATCCGGGAGAGGCTCAGAGTAGAACTGCTGCTCCTCCACATTGAAAGGAGTCAGTTGAGGTGGTATGGGCATCTGATTAGGATGCCTCCTGGACGCCTCCCGCTTGAGGTGTTTCAGGCACGTCCCACTGGGAGGAGACCCCGGGGCAGACCCAGGACTCGGTGGAGAGACTATGTCTCCCAGCTGGTCTGGGAACGCCTTGGTATCCTCTCTGAAGAGCTGGAGCAGGTGGCTGGGGAGAGGGAAGTCTGGGCTTCTCTGCTTGAACTGCTGCCTCCGCGACCTGGACCTCCGGAAAAGTGGTAGAAGATGGATGGATGGATGGATGGATGGATAGTTAAGTTATCCCCCTGACTAGCACATGTATAAAATTTACACAAAAATACGTAAAAGCTGTGTGCAGTAGGGCTCCACAAAAGCAGCCTATTTTGAACTGAAAATGCATTGCTGACATCTGCGTTTAGTGCTGGGTGTCACTGTTGTGTTGTGTCTGCTACTCTTAAGAAAATGGTGTGACCCCAGTGTACAAATTAGGAATTGCATCCAGTTTATTGAAAAACGGCATCACATGTAATTTTCATGCTTTGCAAATTCATCCGCCCTGTCGACTGTATGTTTGACACCTCTGGCTTTTGCTTAAGTACAGTTTGGCTGTTAAGTACAGTTGGGCTGCACGGTGGCGCAGTGGTTAGCACTGCGGCAGCACAGTTTACCCTTGGCCGGGGGATTGTGGGGATCGTGGGATCGTGGGTTCGATCCCAGCCCCCGACCAACAGTGATCTGTGTGGAGTTTGCATGTTCTCCCCGTGTTGCGTGGGTTTACTCCGGGATTTCTCCGGTTTCCTCCCACATGCCAAAAACATGCATGTTAGGTTAATTGGCTGTTCTAAATTGTCCCTAGATATCTGTTTCCTATAGGCCCTTAGAATAGAGGGTTAGTATTAATGAAAGCGCTTTGAGTGGTCTTTGTGACTAGAAAAGCGCTATATAAGTGCAGGTTAGTTAGTTAGTTAGTTAGTTAGTTTCTGCTAATTCTCTAAGTTGTTTTGTAACCCAGCTCTACCCATCCTTTCTAAACTCACTCCTTTCTTTCACTGATCTATTTCTTCTGTACCAGAATTCTGCCGACGCACTGTAACTCACAGCTTCTAGACAAAAAAAATTCTTATTGTCTAATTTGTTTATAGTAATAATGAAGATGATTAGGGGAGTGTTTAAAGTATAGTTACATTTGTTTTCTTGTATAAGAATGGAATCAAGTTATTGTCTTCCACTGTACAGTTATAGTGTGGCAGAGAATGTGCTTTGCTTTTTAGTTTTTCAACTAGCCAGCTATTTTTTGTGATAAGAAAAATTAGAGAAACAACTGTGCCTTCGGTGAGTAATGTTCCACATCTCTTTCTTTGATGGTATGTTTAGGGAGGAAAAACTGGAGCCTTCAAACTCTTGGGTAATTTGTTGCCTTTTTTGCAAGGACTCTCCTACCTAAGTAATAGTAATTTCCCAGAGGGAAAGCTCTCTGTTTAAATGGACATTATATCTGCAAAGGGTTAAATCTTTCATCTCTTTCTCTCACTTTTTGCAGTCACGCCTCCTTCCAGCATCCCACCAGAGCTAAATATAGCTGATGAAGGCAGGGGAGCAGAGTAAGCATGTTAGCTGGAGTATACACATGCTACCTGCTCCCCAGCAGCCATTAATATGTGCTCTGTTATCGATATGTTCACCTTTATACAATGCTCCACTCAGTCTGCTGCTTGTGTGCCGTTTGTGGTATTTCTATCTTCAAGCCAAGCCTTGTATTTGTAAGATGCTGGAATTATAGCACCAAAAACTCTGAGGCATTGAGATAGGCTTTGTTTTTGACCTCTTTTCCTCTGCAGCCATCTGACCAACCTTAGTCACATTGTGGAGTCATATATATATATATATATATATATATATATATATATATATATATATATATATATATATTCCGACTATGATGACTAAGTTGACTTGTTTTAACACCATGCTAGTTAGTTTCTGGTCCATTCTATTAATGGGTTTTGGTTGACTGATTATATTTACAAAACTATGTCCAGGACTAGGACCCCACCAGTTCCCAGTTGATGTTTTGATTTATCGATCCACTGTGTATTCTGCAGATTTGTAGATACCCATCTGGTATACACGCCTGTTTTGTTTTGTTTTTTTCAATCAAGTTTTATATATAATTCTTTAGATCCTGTCTAAAATCTCTTGGGTTCTTCTTTGGCTCAAGCTCTTACCTTCCAACAAATTTCATTGAAATCATCAGTAGTTTTGAGTAATCCTGCTCACAGTTAAACTGCAATGAAAAATTACCTCCTTATAGTAATTTATTTCAGCCAATTTCCAAATGTTGTTTATTAGAACTATAATGCACAGATGTGAGGACAAAAAAAGCAATGTGCAGAAGATCAGAATCTGATTTCTTATGAGTACAGTGTGTGTAGGAGGTGTCCTTATTGTTGCAGCATCCTGAGCTGGAGGACCAGTCTAGTTTCTCTCTTCCTGATACCAAAGTTCCCCCCTGAGGCAGTCCACAGGTACTGCCACAGCTGTGATAAATTTGTGCACCTGCACAATGAGGAGTGATACTGCTGACTTTTGATGTGATTAATTCTATACTTTTCACTTTAATGTTTACGTGTATGCCATATTTGCATTAGTATTTGTTTCATATATTAATGTGGTTTGTTATACTTACAGTACTGTATAAGCAGGGTTTGGCATTGACGTGACTTTTTTGTTCATCAGTCAGTGTGGCTAGTAGTAGGGATCATACCTGCAAACTAGTTGCTTCCTAAATATGCCACGTGAATCATGTAGATCCAAAGAAGGTTTTTTTGGGGGGGGGCGGGGTGGGCGGGCAGCCGGCAGTTTCCCTGAAACTGAGCTTTCAGAAACAACGGGGGACAATCACATTCACAATAAAATATCTTTGGAACACATCACACATTGTCATTTGGCCAATCACAATCAAGATGGCTGCATTGTCTTCTATCTTTTGCGCGGCCCGCTGTAACTTCTTGGATGGATTATCAGTGGGAGTTTGGAAGTAAAGGTGTGTTCCGATCACTCAACAGTATACTCTGAAGTGGACTGCACAGGGTATTCTGCTATATTAAGTGAAATTCCAAACTGAAGGGAGCGAACGGTCTTCAGTTCAAGTTGATGAGAAGATTATACATAAACCATTGCGCTTCAAATATGAGTAAAATAAACCATTGTTGCTAACATTATTAGCAAGCTAAATTGATGTTAGTTATTGTTTATATCAACTGATTGTAGTAAAGTATATTTGTATAAATATTTTATTTAAGAAATATAAATTATCCACCATAGTATCAGTACATGTCCATGGATACCATGGTAATTCACGGAGGAAGGGGCTGACGGTTACAGGGCGTTTCAAATGGAGAAATTTTGTGAAGGGTAGTTAACTGATATTCCCTGAGAACGAAGTAGGGAATACAGTTGGAAGTACACTGTGGATCGGAACGTAGTGTTTTTTTTTTTTTGAGCTTGTTGTTTGTTTTGGGTACTCAAGTCAAAAATGGGTGATTTTAAGGAGTAGTCATCTTCCCTATATAAAGATGAACAAAAACGCATAGCACTGTGTTGTGAAATCTCCATGCTGCCACAACTGTCACGTGACCAACGTAACTATGCTTTGGGCCTTTTGGAGGGCGGAATATCGGGCACGACAGGAGGCACTCCGATTGGGCTGCAATGCATCAACCATTGTTTGGTTGCAACAACGCCAGGTCAAAACTGGGTCCAGGGCCGATGAACCATGTCCAGGATGAGTACATGTCACCACCCCAAAGCAAGACTGGTACATCGTGCTGCAGCACCTCCGAGTTTGGTTCCGCACAGATAGCCCAGGAAACTCCAGGGAGACGCCAGTCAAGGATCTCGGCTAACACAGTAAGAGGGTGCCTCAGGCATCAGGACCTACGAGCCCAAACACCCTTTCAAGGGATGATCCTGATGGTAGAGCGGCAACAAAATCACCACGAGTAGGCTCGTCAGCACAACAGGTGGACCCTACAGGAACGAAACACTGTTCTTTTCTCTGATGAATCCCAATTTTGCCAGTCCAGGGCTGATGGTCATGAATCTGTGTGGCGGAGACGAGAAGAACGGTATGCCCCATGTTGTATCTGACAGGTCAACTGAGGGGGCAGCGCTGGAGTCATTGTGTGGGCCGGCATTAAAGGTAACTACAGGACACAGTTGGTCGTCCCTGATGGCACTTGATCTGTGACCACCCTGACCTCCAGGTGTTCCAGCAGGACACTGCTTGTCCACATGCTGCCAAAGTCACCAGGGAGTACCTGCAGCAACAGAACTTTGATGTCCTTCCTTGGCCTTCTTATTCTCTGGATTTATCCCCCATTGAACACATGTGGGATCAACTTGGGTGACATGTTTCAGCCAGAGTACCAGCACCACAGAACAGACAGGAACTGATCATGGCATTGCAGGAGGAGTGGCAAAATATCCTCCAGGACAACAATAGACAGCTCGTGAGGTCCACGCGGAGGCGCATTACTGCCTGCATTAACACAAATGGAGGCCATATTCCATATTGAACTTTTTTAAGACAGACGTTTTGTTGTGATTTCGTAAAGTCACTGTGCTTCTATTTTTTTTAAATTTTGAAAATTTTCAGCACAGATATTTTCACTTGTTGATCTCTGATATTGTTTTGAAGATGTCTAAAAATGATTAACATCCTTTAATTGACCATTTCCATATAAATTTGTAAAAATATCAAACTTTTCTAGTGTTGCATTTTTATTGGCAGTGAGTATATGTTTAATTTAAAAAAATTCATTGAAATGACCAAAGATGCCGTTGCTTCTGTTGCAATATTATGTTATAGCCTAATAAATCTTATGGTCTAGAATCATAAATTGAAGGCCTGGGTTATACCTTTGGGAGGAGCTGCAGTGCAGGCAGCTGGCTCCACTCTCTCCCCAGTCTGTGCACAAGTGCTGTTATGCTGCATTCATCATTTTTTTTCCCCTTTGGGAATGGCGTGGGGTGGGGGTAGGGGGTGGAGGCCAGATGTGGCCCGCGGGCTGCTAGTTGAAATTCACTGCAGTAAGGTACTGTATATATCTGCCAATAAGAATGTTAAGCTGACATATCTGTACATTCCAAGCCACTAGTCACTCAGCCCTATTTCTAGCCAAGTACTCAGTATTGGCAATAAGTAAATGTTTTCCTTTTTATTTTATTTTTTTTAAAGTTCTCCTACATTTTGAGACTTGTTTTGCTTGTATGTTGCATCGTTATTCACAAAAACTGATATTTTTTCTTGTAAATCTACAGTTTTTTGTGTGAATTTGTGACTCTTCAATTAAATCTGCATTTTTATCTGCCACAAAATTTCCATTGTCAGAACAAGGGATTTAAATTCAGGTTTAATTTACATTTTCTCTCTTTTTTTTTTTTTTTTATTTAAGTTTTTGTAAAGGGTATACAGGTCGTTACAGCAATGCAGTGTTTACATTTTCATCACATGTTCCCTTATTTTCTGATATCTGACAACATTGGAAGATTAATTCTTACAACACCCCTTATTTTTTTTTTTTTTTAAAGTGAAAGAAAAAGTGAAATTAAAGAGAAAAAAAAAAAAAACAAAACAAAAAACAAAAAAAAACCAAACAAACCAGTAAAAAACAAACAAAAAGAAAAAGTAAGTAAATAAAGATAAAAGAGCATCTGAGTAGCATTGGAACAAAGAGCGGAACCATTATTGAAATGGTATTTGTCAAAGATTAGATCTAATGGAAGACACATATGCGGTCCAGGGTTGCCAAAAGTTCATGAACCCATCCATGTCCTGTCTCAGTGCGAATGTCAACTTTTCCATCGAGTAAATGTCTTGGATCACGTTAGTCCAATCTTCAGGTGTAGGACAGTCCTTCAACATCCATTTTTTAGTTAGAGCTTTTTTGCTTGCCAATATTAAAACATTGAATAAGTATTTTTCTCCTCGTCTTTCCAGTGAGTCCGGTAGTAAACCCAAATACAAAGTTACAAAAGAAAAGGGAACTGTAATTTTGAATATTTTCCCCAATATTGTCTGTACATTGGTCCAATATTGGTGGATAACTGGGCATGACCAAAACACATGAAAATGATTTGCAGTCTTTTCACCACACAAGCGCCAACAGTTCAATCCCTTATGGGTAAATTTGATTTGTGCAGGTGTTCTGAAAAATCTTGCCAAGTTTTTCCATCCAAATTCTCTCCACTGCAGGGATGAGGTACTTTTCCATTGCTGTTTATTTAGCTTTTCCCATATTTCCAGATGTAAAGTGAAATTCCCCTCTTTTTCCCATCTCTCTTTTATATAAGATGTGTTGTCTCCTTTTAAGTCTTGAAGACCTTGGTATATTTTAGAAATGTATCTGATCCCTGGGATCCCTTTATATGCCATTAAGAAGACCTTCAGAACACCTGACTGGGCCCTTTCCAAAACCTCCTTTTTAAGTATATTGTTTATGTGGTGTCTAAGCTGGAAGAACCTGTAAAGGTCTTGATTTATTAGGCCTTGTTTTTTCAAATCTTCAAAACTTCTTAAGATTTGCCCTTTAAAAAAATCGTAATATTTTATCAGCCCCTTCTCCTTCCACTTTTTAAATCTGGTGTCTGTTTTATTAGGAGTAAAGTCCTGATCATAGGCGATCCATTGCAGAAGTCGATAGGGCTCTTTAGTTTGATTCTCTCTGACTATCTTAAACCAAATTTTTAGCGGGGTCTCTATCCACGGGTTAGTGTTATTCAAAAGCTTAGGTAAGACATTGTTCCCTATTATCGCCTGTAGGGGGATGTCACTTGTTATTTGGCATTCGATCTCCTTCCATTGTGCAGAGTAGACTGGGTTACATATCTCTACTAAAGTTTTAATTTGTGCGGCTTTAAAGTAGTCCCTGATATTTGGCAGCGCGAGCCCACCTTTGTCTTTGTTTAGCTGTAGGGTTCTATATCTGATTCTAGGTCTCTTGCCCTGCCATATGAATCTTGAGATCCTTCTGTCCAGCTCCTGCCATGTTTTTTTGGGAGGTTCTACCGGTATTGTTTGGAAAAGGTATAGAAGACGTGGAAGTATATTCATTTTGACTGCTTCAATTCTTTGTGCAATACCCAAGAATGGTATCATATTCCATCTTGCTAGGTCAGATTTTATTTTTGTCACCAGTGGATCATAGTTTAGTGATATAATTTTGTTGAGTTGTTTCGGGATATTGACCCCCAGATATTTCATAGATTCCGACTCCCAGTTAGTTTTGAGTTTGCTTAGTGAATAATGATTTGGGTCATAGTTGAATGTTAAAACTTGGGTTTTATGCATATTTAATTTGTACCCCGATAAATCTCCATACTCTGAAAAAACTGAGGTTAGTTCTGGTAAAGAAGTGTCCGGCTGCCCTAGGTATATTAAAATGTCATCAGCAAAGAGTGCTATTTTATGTTCCTTCTGACCAAGTGTAATACCTTGAATTTTTTGGTTTTGTCTTATCCATTGGCTCAGAGGTTCTATGAAGATTGCAAAGAGCAGTGGAGACAGGGGGCAGCCCTGACGACATCCTCTTTCCAGTTCAAAAGATGATGATAAATTACCGTTAATCCTTATTTTAGCTGTTGGTTTTTTATATAATGCCTGTATAGTTCTAATGAAGTTGTTATGAAAATTGAAACTGGATAAGATTCTGTATAGAAAAGACCAGTCAACCGAATCGAATGCTTTTTCAGCATCTAATCCTAATATGACTGCATTTAAGTTATATTTTTTTATATGATGAATTATGTGTAAAGTGCGTCGAATGTTGTCTTGTGTCTGTCTTTGTCTTATAAAACCTGTTTGGTCTAAATGAATTAGGTCTGTCAGTATATTCTCTAACCTTTTGGCAAGGATAATGGTAAAAAGCTTATAGTCCTGATTTAGTACACTGATTGGTCTGTAGTTGGAGCACTCTAGTTTATCCTTTTCAGGTTTAGGTATAACTGCAATGACCCCTTCTCTCCAGGAGGGGGGGATTTCCCCTGTGTGGAGGACATAATTAAATGTTTTCAGGAGGAGAGGAGATAGTTGCTGTTTAAAGGTTTTGTACCACTCTGCTGTATAGCCATCAGCTCCTGGGGATTTGTTAGCTTTAAGTTTCATAATTGCTTTTTCCAATTCTTTAGAATGTATTTCTGACAGTAGTGTTTTATTTTGTGACTCCGTAAGTTGGGGAAGGTTTAATGTGTTTAGGAATGCCTCGGATGCGTTTTTATGTTTTTTTTGGGAGTATAAGTTCTTATAGTAATTCTCGAAGTTTTTAAGAATATCCTGAATTCTGAATTTTATTTCCTTTGATACTGGGTCTCTGATTTTGTAGATTGCTCTTTCTGTTTGATGTTTCCTCAATTTATAGGCTAGCAATTTTGCCGATTTACTGCCTGCTTCATAGTATTTTTGTTTCAGAAATGTAAGTTTCTTCTGGATTTCTATTGTGTAGATCTCATTTATTTGGTTTTTAATTTCCTTAATCTTGAGCGAGTCAGTAGAATGAGTGTTGCCTTTGTGTTCTTTTTCTAGGTTCCTAAGTTCTGACTCTAATGTGGATAGTTTTTCTTGTCTTAGTTTCTTTTGGGTTGCCAGTTTTGCAATAATCTTTCCTCTTATTACAGCTTTACATGCATCCCACAGTATTAAAGGGGATACTTCTCCATTATCGTTATCTTCCAAATATCTGAGAATATCTGACTCCAATTCATCTTTCAATGGTCCTTTCAGGACATTTGAATTTAACCTCCAAGAAAATGTATTATTTGTGTATTTTTGGATATTTAAGTCCATGTAGATCGGACTGTGGTCGGAGAGATCCATCAGTCCTATTTTACATGTTTTTACTCTACCAATGTCTCTATTAAACATAAAAAAATAGTCAATCCTTGAGTAAGATGAATGTGGAGTTGAGTAAAATGTATAGTCTTTTACACTGGGGTTGAGTTCCCTCCACACATCACAGATTCCCATTTCTTTTAGTAGCATCCGAGTCTTCCTGTTTTGGGTGTTATTTTGATGTGGGGAATTACCAGAAGCATCCCAGTATGGATTCAGTCTAAGATTAAAGTCCCCACCACATATCACTAAACCTTGAGCTTTAGTTATCATTAGGTCGAATACATTTTTATAAAATTTCCAGTTAGCCCCTGGGGGAGCATACACATTCAGCAGGGTGATATCTTCTCCCTCTAGCCGCCCAGTTACCAAACTGTATCTCCCTTCTTTATCTTTGTGTTCTGATTTTTTTTCAAATGTAATTTTGGTTGATATCAATGTCGCTACTCCCCTCCTCCTCCCTGATTTATATGAAGATGAAGAGATCATTTTAAACCCTTGTCTACTGAGTTTATTGTGTTCCACGTCTGTTAGGTGGGTTTCTTGTAAAAGTATTATTCCTGCTTTGTCTTTTTTCATTTTGCCTAGAATCTTGGATCTTTTAACTGGATTCAGGATCCCTTTTACATTATATGAAATTATTTTGGTTACACCCTGTTTCTCCATTGTGTTGTTTTGTTTAGTATAACTGTGTGGTGGCCCTCTTTTGTGCTACTCAGAAACTGAAAGAACATTAAAAACAAGAAAAACATTAAGAACATAGTGTAAAAAACTTTAAAACAAAAAACTGTCAAAAGAACTTCCTGAGCTGAGGTCTTTTTAAAGACCCTGTAAGAGCCTTGATGGAGTGAAGGCTCTGAGGGAAATTCCTCAAACTCTGTTACGTGTTGAGGGCCCTCTCGTACCACTGAAAGTAGTCCCATGCTTTTAACGTGAGTTTCAGAACCCAATCCAAACTTGTAATGATTTTTTTTTTTTTTTTCCTTTTATGCCTAAACCCTGTGAAATTGTGTGCACCCTCCCACCCCCATCACATCAAACATTCACGCAAAAACAGTATTTGTTAGTATGAGCAGAACATGTGGATTATTGTCACATTTCTATTTTAACAAGTTTTTTTTTTTTTTTTTTTTATTACAAAGACTTATTTGTTTCAAATAATATGATTGTTCCATGAAATGTTTTACCACATGCTGAATATGCATCTCTTTTAATGTTTGTTACCTTGTATGAGGGGGGTTGGATGTGCGGATTGATTCAAGAGAAAGGAAAAAAAAAAAAAAAAAAAGGTCGCTATTCCAACCTGAAAACGGATAGTTTATCCGCGACGCTCTGGTGCTGGGTTTCCCGCTGCTGGTCCGTGGATTTTGAGGGTCTTTGTGTTGTCCATGTTTGTGCTTTGATCTTCTCACTCGGGTCTGCTGCGGGTTTAAACACCGTTACCGGGAGCCCTCTTCTCGCCATGTCAGCTGTTGCTTCTTCCGCCGAATTATAGAGACACGTTTCATCGCCGTAGAAGACCCTTAACTTCGCAGGAAATGGTGTCTGAAAGCGCAATTTCTTCTCTCTTAACACCTTTTTCGCGTCATTGTATTCCCTGCGCTTTTTAAGGACCTCCGGGGCGTAATCGTGTTCCACGTAGACTTTTCTCTCCTGGTGCATAAATCCTTTTTTCTGCCAGGCCAGTCTTACAACCTCTTGTTTTATTTTGAAATTGGAAAATCTTACCAACACCGAACGTGGGGGCGCTTCCGCCGCCGGCCTAGCGGCTAATGAACGATGTGCCTTTTCTATCTTCAAGTCGGTGGTTTGTGGAATATCCAATTTCTCTCTTAGTAAGGATTCCACGCATTCTGCCATTGAGTTAAAACCATTTTCGGTTCCTTCTATCAGACCATGAATTCTTATGTTGTCTCTTCTTTGTTTTCCTTCTTGGTCGGTTAGCTTAGCCTCTATAGCTGCTTGTCTTTTGCGTAGGTCCAGCACAGAATCTTCGAGCACTTTTATTCGATCCTCTGTTTCCAAGATTCGGTTCTCGGCCTGGTCCACTCTGCTGTTTGTCCTTTTCAATTCTTCTCTGAATTCCCGAAATTCGGCCGTAACATCTCGGCGAAATCGTCGTAGTTCCTCAAATAGTGATTTCAGGCTAACCCTTTTGTTAGCTATCACCAGCTCCTCGTCTTCTGAACGGGGATCTTCCAGTTCAGATTCTCCGGCCGATACGTGTCCTAGCCTGGAGAATTTCAGTTTCTTCTGTTTTCCTTTAGACATGATGATTTTGTCTTTTGATTTTCACTCCTCCAAAAATCCGTTAAGTTTGATTTTCAAGGTGTTATCCTGGATTGAGTCTGAGAGCTTCAGTGTTAAGCTGCAGTCGCCATGGCGTCCAGACCGGAAGTCATTTTCTCTCTTTTTTTAAGATTTATTTTTATTCAGCGTCAGTGATACAGGTTATGACGTGGACATAGAAATCACAAGTTTTTGGAACATTGCTCACATATTATAGTCATCTTTTTTTCTTAATAAATCCCCTCCCTCCCAGAACAGACAGGACAACCATCCAAAAAGAGAGAGGGCATATGCATAGCTCACTACTGCTGAAGCTGTGCACTGTACGACACAAATACAAATGTCAGAGGGCTGCTAAGTCGGCATGATTTTAAGTTTACTCAAGCATGTCAACACTGGATCCCAAACAGAAAAGCATTTGTCTCTGGACCCCCTGAGAGTGTGTTTTTATTTTCTCTGACTTTGAGTTGTTAGATCACTAAACCACAGAGACACATGAGAATTAATTCATATTCTCACTGTCACATAAATTCCAACAGAGGCCGCCAACAGGCTTGTTTATACTGCATATTGCAGGGGTAGCAGTGAGTGCAAAGACACTGCAGGCTTTACTTCACACTAACCTCTACAACAGGCAAATTCACAGAATTCCTTTCTTTTGATTGGTGATGAGTGAAAACACCTGCATTGTTGGCTGGCTGGGTGCCTATCCCTTGTATACAGTATTGTCTGCAGTCCTGTGAAAAAATTAGGACACCCAATGAAAGCCTGTGTGTGTGTTTTTAACATATTTGGACATATGGATATTTAATGTCAATTTTAACAATATTGGGAGATTCAAGTAATGTAACTAAACAATTAAAAGTGAAGAAAAGACTTTAAAATTTTCTGTAAACATGTAATTTCTGGCAAAGAATAAATTAGGACACCCAGCCACAGGGGGTGCATAAGCCAGTGTATTCCTAGTGCCGGTCTGAAGCCCTGGTAAATGGGGAGGGTTGTGCCAGGAAGGGCATCAGACGTAAAACCTTTGCCAAATCAGACATGGCAGATCATGACAAATGAGACTTTCATACCGGATTGGTCGAGGCCCAGGTTAACGACGACTGCCACCGGTGCTGTTAACCGACAGGGTGCCGGTGGAAACTGGGCTACTGTTGGTTGAAGATCAAGGAGGAGGAGAGGGGGAAGGCGTGTTAGGAGGAGAGAGAGAAAAGGAAAGGTAGAAGTGTGGAGGTGAGAGTAGGGACGTTAAATGTAGAGACTATGACTGGTAACGGTAGAGAGTTGGCTGATATGATGGAGAGAAGAAAGGTGGACATACTGTGTGTTTAAGAAAACAGATGGAAGAGAAGCAAGGCTAGGAGCATTGGAGGTGGATTTAAACTGTTCTACCATGGTGTAGATATGAAGAGAAATGGAGTAGGAGTAATCTTGAAGGAAGAGTATGTGAAGAATGTTCAGGAGGTAAAGAGGGAGTCAGACAGAATCATGAGTTTGAAGATAGAAGTCAAAGGTGTGGTGTTGAATGTTGTACATGTGTATGCCCTACAAGTTGGATGTTGGGTAGAAGAGAGAGGAATTCTGGAGTAAGTTGGATGAAGTGGTAGAGTGTTCCCAGGGGGGAGAAAGTGGTGATTGGAGTAGTCTTTAATGGACATGTACAGTAGGTAACGGGAACAGAGGTGAGGAGGAGGTTCTTGGTAGGTATGGTGGAATGTCAGATGGTGGTGGCTTTTTCTAAAAGGATGGAAATGGCTGTGGTGAACACATACTTGAAGAAGAGAGAGGAACATAGGGTGACTTGCAAAAGTGGAGGAAGGTGCAGACAGGTGGACTACATCTTATGCAGGAGAAATCTGAAAGAGATGGGAGACTGCAAGGTGGGGGCAGGGGAGCATGCAGCGAGACCGCATCAGATGGTAGTCTGTAGGATGACTTTGCAAAGCAAGAAGAGGAAAATGGTGAAGGCAGAGCCACAATTAAGTGAGGGAAGTTAAAGAGGGAAGAAGTTTGCACAGAGTTCAGGAAGGAGTTGATACAGGCTCTGGGTGGTTGGGAAGAATTACCAGGGAAAGTTCAGCAGAAGTATTGAGGGAAACGGGTAGAAAGGTATGTGGTGTATCCAGTGGACAGAAGAAGGAAGACAAGGAGCCTTGGTGGTGGAATTAGGAGGTACAGGAAAGTATCCAAAGAAAGAGGTTAGCAAAGAAAAAGTGGGATAGTCATGGAGATGAAGAAAGTAAACAGGAGTATTTGGAATCAAGGCACATGGCAAAAAGAGAGGTGGCAAAGGAAAAGGCATATAGGGAGTTGTATGAGAGGCTGGACACGAAGGAAGGAGAAAGGGACTTGTATCGATTGGCTAGACAGAGAGATGGAACTGGAAAGGATGTACAGCAGGATATGTTGATTAAGGACAGAAAAGGTAATATACTAACAAGTGATATGAGAGAGAGAGAGAGAGAGAGAGAGAGAGAGAGAGAGAGAGAGAGAGAGAGAGAGAGAGAGAGAGAGAGAGAGAGAGAGAGAGAGAGAGAGAGAGAGAGAGAGAGAGAGAGAGAGAGAGAGAGACTTTGACTTTTAAAAAAAAGGCTTTATTGTACAATTCAAAAATGCAAGAACACCAATATCACGGCCCCAAGTGTGTCACATCTCAAAAGTGCAAACATAACTCATCCCCCTGACCTGCAGAACACAAAACGTTCCCTACAGTCCATCTATTGGTGAATACCTCCAAATTGTCCACCATTTGGTAGTAAGAGAACTCCACCTGGAGTCTGACTTTCAACAAAGCCTTGAAAGCAGACACAGGATCCACATTGCCAGCGTTGGTAGTCTGATTTTTCCTTGTCAGCCAGATGGCAAGTTTAGCAGTACCAGATAGGAAGTTCAGCAAAGTGTGGGCAGACTTCCTTGCCACTTTATACTTTGGACCGTAAATGAACAAGCCAAAAGAGAAACGTTCACCCAAAGTCTGAAACCACTCCCGCAAAAGATCAAAAAGGCCAGATAAATGGAAACATTGAACAAACAAATGTTCCAGGGTCTCAACTTGGGAACAAAACAAACAGTCCCCCCCACAGTTGGATCCAGGCGTGCTCTGTATTTATTTGTAGCTATTGCCCCATGCACAATCCTGCACTGGAGATCTGCTGTCCGTTTCTCAATAGGGATCTTGTACATGCACCGCCAGCTGCCTTTCGGGGAGACCTCTGGCCCCAAAAAACACGCCCACCTCGACTCTGTCACGTCCATCAGAGAGCGCAGATTCAGAACCTTCACACAGATGTGATACACCGTCCTCGTCCCGACAAACTGGAACCTGCCCAGGCGAGGATTTTCTGAAGGTCAGCAGGTGATCCTCCCCTCCCTGCCACTCCCCCACAGCTGGACTTATGGAAATGGCAGGAAAGTTGGACACAATGTCGTCATCCCATTGATTTGAAAGAGTGCGGTTTGTCGCAAACGCTCGAAGCGGTTGTGGCAGGGCAGCGCACACTTCCCCTACCACCCTTTGCAGCAGTCTGACAGATGTAATGTTGGCACTCCGTCTCAGCGTTTCCATCGATGTGGTCAACATCTTCATAAGATGACCAAGCTTGGTACAGCGTGCCTCTCGCAAACAAGTCCGCAGACTGACCGACTGCAGCACCTTAGCGTCTATGAATCGATTGAAAAACAGTGGTTCCTTGAACAGCCACATGCCCGGTGTCTCATCATGGAAGCGGGCTACGGTGAAGACTCGCCATGCATGCAAGACGGACGTGTAAAAAGCAGAAAGTCCAGTAAGGTCCACCTCCCCAGATGTCACGAGGAAGAGCTGCTTATCATAGCCCAAGCGACCAACTCTCCTCAGGAGCAGTTTAGCAGTGTCCATCCAGCAGGGTCCGCATCCGTAAAGGAGGCGTTGTGCAGTTCGAAGCCTGAAGCAGGCGATCTTGGAGTGTATGTCCACCAGGCCCTGTCCCCCCTCGGCCACAGGCAGGTAGAGAACAGGCGCACGGACCCAGTGGCGACCGGACCAAAAGAAGTCCACAATGATCTTCTGAACCTCCTCCACGAGGCTCCTGGGCGGTGTCAAAGCAACAAGCCTATGCCAAAGAGCCGAGGCGACCAGATTATTGGCGACCAGAACCCTGCCCCTATATGACAACTGTGGTAGCAACCATTTCCATTTTGAAAAGCGAGCACACACCTTGTCCCTAACACCCTCCCAGCTTTGAAGAGGATGAGGAATGGAAAGCCGGTTGGTTCAGATGACATACCAGTTGAGATATGGAGATGTTTAGGAGAGATGGCAGTGGACTTTTTAACCAGATTGTTTAGCACAATCTTGGAGAGTGAGAGGATGCCTGAAGAGTGTTGAAGAAGTGTTTTGGTACCAATTTTCAAGAACAAGGATGATGGTCAAAGCTGTAGTAACTACAGAGGCATAAAGTTGATCAGCCACACTATGACGATATGGGAAAGAGTTGTTGAAGCCAGGTTAAGAGGTGACAATCAATGAGCAGCAGTACGGTTTCATGCCAAGAAAGAGTACTACAGATGCAATGTTTGCTTTAAGAGTGTTAATGGAGAAGTATAGAGAAGGTCAGAAGGAGTTGCACGGTGTCTTTGTGGATCTAGAGAAAGCATATGATAGGGTGCCAAGAGTGGAAGTGTGGTACTGTATCAGGAAGTCAGGAGTGGCAAAGAAGTATGTGAGGGTGGTGAAGGACATGTATGAGGACAGCAGGTGGGGGTGGGATTACATCAGGGTTCGGCTCTGAGCCCCTTCTTGTTTGCCATGGTGATGGACAGGCTGACAGATAAGGTCAGGTAGGAGTCTCCGTGGACCATGATGTTTGCAGACGACATTGTGATCTGTAGTGAGAATGCATGTATTCCCTGCAAGCATGCATTCCCTGGATGTTTACTGGTGCTGTGAGGGGTTGTCCTTGCCTGCGGCATCTGGAGGCAGTTCCGATGGCACCAGTCCACGAAGTCCTGGATAAGTCCTCTGTACTCAGCTTCATCTTCGTTGGAGATGAGGTTGAGAATCGCAGAGTCGTCAGAGAACTTCTGTAGATGGCAGTGTGTTGTGTTGTGTGAGAAGTCCGCAGTATAAAGGGTGAACAGGAAGGGAGCCAAAACCGTTCCCTGGGGGGCCCCCGTGCTGCCGATTATCGTGTCGGACACACAATCCCGAGTTCTCACAAACTGGCCGGTTAGTGAGGTAGTCCAGGATCCATGATGACAGGTGCTGGTCCACCCCTGCGCACAGTAGCTTGTCCTTCAGGATCATCGGTTGGATGGTGTTGAAAGCACTGGAGAAGTCAAAGAACATGATGCTCACTGCGTTCCCGGGCTTCTCCAGGTGTGACAGGGAACGGTGAAGGAGGAAGCTCACTGCGTCCTCCACCCCAATGCCATGCTGGTAGGCGAACTGGAGTGGATCCATCACTGGTCCCACCAGGGGGCGGAGGTGAGCAAGGAGCAGTCTCTCCAGGGTCTTCATCATGTGAGGCGTCAGGGCCACTGGTCTGTAGCTGTTCAGGTCTTTGGGGTGGGAAGTCTTTGGTACAGGTACCACACAAGATGTTTTCCACAACTGTGGTACCCTCCCCAGCTTCAGGCTCAGGTTGAAGATGTGCTCCACAATCCCACACAGCTGATCTGCGCAGGACTTGAGGAGCTTTGCGCTGATGCCGTCCGGTCCCGAGGCCTTCCTCGCCTTGATCTTCCTCAGCTCCGTCCACACCTGGGTCTTAGTGAGGGTCAGGTTGGGGGGCTGTGTGTTGGGAGTGGGGGGGTGTTGGTGGAGTGGGGTGTGGACAGCAGGTCTCGATGACTGTAGAGGCAGCAGTGGTTGGTGTGCAGGTGGGGGGGAGGGTGGTTGGTCAAACCTATTAAAAAACAGGTTCAGATTGTTTGCCCACTCCCTGCCCCCCGTGGCCTGGGAGGAGGTATTCTGGAGCCCAGAGATGGTTTTAAGGTTTCTCCAGACCCCGCCGATGTCGCTCCGTTGCAGCTTGTCCTCCATCTTCTTCCTGAAGCTGTCCTTGCCTTCTCTGATCTTCCTCCTCAGCTCCCTCTGTACGGACTTCAGCATCTCCCTATTCCCCGACCTGAAGATCCTCTTCTTCTTTCTCGGAAGTGTTTTTATCTCAGGGTTGATCCAGGGTTTCTTGTTCGAGCAACACCGTATGGTCTTGGTGGGTACGGTGTTGTCCACACAGAAGTTGATGTAGTCTGTGATGGTTGAGTGAGGCCATCGTTGTCCTCATCATGTGGATCACAGAGCTGCTCCTAGGCAGTGGTTACAAAACAGTCCTTTAGAGCGTCCATTGCTTCCTCAGACCATATCATCCCCGTGCGCATGACCGGAGGTTGTCTGTGTGCTAGGGGTTTGTACACCGGCAGGAGATGAACCAATTTGTGATCCGATCTCCTGAGTGGGGGGAGTGGTGATGAGGTGTACGCCTCCTTAGTGTTTGCATAGAATAAGTCCAGTGTTTTATTGTCTCTAGTGTGGCATGTGACATACTGGGTGAACGTGGGTAGAATGGAGGACAGTGAAATATGGTTGAAATCACCGGAGATGAGGAGTAGAGCATCTGGGTGTTCTGTCAGCAGCCTGCCAGTGACTGAGTGGATGGCATCACACGCTGTCCCCGCGTTCGCCATCGGATTTGCATAAATAACAATGCAGATCATGTGTGAGTATTCCCTCGGGAGATAAGTAGGCCACATGATAACCGCTAGCAACTCAGTGTCTTTGCTGCAGTGTTGTTCTCTAACCGTGATATGTCCCGGTCTGCACCAGCTGTTATTGACATACATTATCACTCCTCCGCCCCTTGCTTTCCCACTGTCTGGTGCCCGGTCTGCCCGTATTGCGTGGAAACCCTCCAGTTCGATGTTAGCATCTGTTGCTAGTTCTGTTAGCCACGTCTCAGTAAACAATATCATGCTAATCTCCCTGAAGATGCTCTGGTAACGAGCCATAGCCACTAGCTCATCTGTCTTATTGAGTAGACAAAGGATGTTGAAGATGGAGTTGCCAGGCAGGAGGAAAAGAGGAAAACCACAGAGAAGATTCATGGATGTAGTGAAGGAGGACATGGAAAGGGTTGGTGTTACGGAGTAAGATGCAAGGGATAGGGTGAGATGGAGACAGATGATCCGCTGTGGCAACTCCTAAAGGGAGCAGCCAAAAGAAGAAGAAGAAGAAGAAAAAGAAGAAACTTAACTCCTGTTTAGTGAGTCAAATCAATCAGTCAAAACTTTATTTATATATCACTTTTCATACAAAAAAATTGTAGCACAAAGTGCTTTACAAATTAAAAAGCACAATTATGTCCCTTCCCACCCCACCCCTTCACCCACTCAACCTCGTACAAGCAGACAGACACACGCACACACTCATCAATGTGAGACATGGCCGAGCACTGAGGATCCAGGTGTAGAAGCACCATCTTAGGGAGCCATCAACACAAGGGAAGCGCCAAGTCCGCAGCTAGGCATACTGCAGGGGGTCCAGGGTGCCCGATATGCTGTCCTGAATGAGGGGCAGCACCACTCTCTTGAAGCACTTCATGACAATGGGAGTTAGTGTTACCTGTCTGTCATCATTCAGACAGGTCGGCGGGCTCCTTTTGGGGAGGGGGATGATGGTTGTCGTTTTGAAGCAGGAAGAGACTATGTTGTGGTTGAGGGAGAGGTTGAAGATTGTTGTGAGAACGTCGGACAGCTCGGCAGCGCATGCTCTGAGGGCACACCCAGGTATGTTGTCTGGTCCTGCTGCCTTGTGCGGGTTTATTTCTCAGTGCTTTGTTTACCTGGCCTGGTGAGACTCTTAGTGGGGGGGGGTGGGGGAGTGTGTGTATCTTCTCTGTGCTGTAGCTAGTGGTCTCGAAGCGGGTGTAAAGATGTTGAGATTGTCCGGCAGGCTGTCTGTAGAGCTAGTGGTGCTGCTGTTGGTCCTCTTGTAGTCTGTGATGTGTTGCAGGCTTTGCCACATGCACCCCGGGTCAGGAGTGGAGTAGAGGCTGTCCAGCTTTTCTCTGTACTGCCTCTTGGCTGTTGTTATAGCCTTTCTCAGTCCATACTTTGCAGCTTTGTACTCGACCTCACAGCCTGATTTAAATGCACGAGAGCGAGCACACAACATCTGACGTACCTGACTGTTGATCCAGGGTTTCTGGTTGGGGAACTTCCTGACCTGTATTGGTGGGTACGATGGTATCAACGCACATACTAATGTACCCAGTCACGTATTCAGCATAATCCTGTATGTTTACAGAAGAGTCCTCTTGGGTGGCTGCAGTTTTAAACACATCCCATTCGGTGCAGGCAAAACAGTCTTGTATGGTGCTCTCAGTCTCTGGGGTCCAACGCTCAATTTGTTTAATAACAGGGTTTGTTTGTTTCAGCTTTTGTCTGGAGGCTGGGTACATGAACGGTGAGATGTGATCTGACTGTCCGAAGTGGAGGCGGGGTGCCACTCTGTAGGCGCCACGTATGTTGGAATAAACATGATCCAATGTGCTTTCATTGTGGGTGGGAATGTCCACATGCTGGTAATATTTGTGGAGTACAGTCCACAAATTGCACTGGTTAAAGTCGCCAGCAACAATAAAAACGACATCGGATGTTTCATCTCTACTTCGCTGATGACGTCATGGAGTTTGTTTAGCGTTACTGTGTAGTTGCTCTGTGGACAAATGTATACAGCGGCCAAAAACACAGTGGTCAATTCCCTTGGTAGATAATAAGGACACCATTTCAGAAGTAAAAACTCCACATTGGGCGAGCAGTGCTTGTAAATGGTTTGTACATCTCCGCACCATAAGTGGTTTATAAATACACTCTCACACACACACACACCCACCCCTTGTCTTACCAGAGTCTCCTGTTCTGTCTGCCCGGTCAGTTGAGTGTGTCTGTAGCTGAATAGCGCTTTTCGGGACTCTGTCTGAAAGCCAGGTCTCGCAGAAAATTAGGACTCTCTTGTCTCCCGCTGGTCTTCAGTACTTGCTCTTAGGTCATTCATTCATTCATTCATTTTTTCCGTTTAATCCTTTTCGGGTCGCGGGGGTGCTGGAGCCTATCCCAGCATCTTTGGGCGAGAGGCAGGGTACACCCTGGACAGATCGCCAGTCCATTGCAGGGCCAACACAGAGAGACGGACAACCATTCACTCTCACAGTCATACCTAAGGACAATTTAGAATCCCCAGTTTTGATGCCAATTAACCTAACTTGCATGTTTTTGGCTCTTAGGTCGTCTAGCATATTTTCCAAAGACTGAACGTTTGCAATTAAGAGACTGGGTAGCGGTGGCCGGCTAGGGCGAGCCTTTTGCCTAGCATGTAGTCCTCCTCTCTTGCCTTGCCTTCGGCCCCGCCTCCAACATGCTCTCTTGGGGTCAGCATGCTCACGCGGGGGCGGACGATGCAATGCAGGCCGGGTGGTATAAAGCCAGTAAACTCCGTGTGGCTGCTTGACTTGGTGATATCCGGTAGTGTCTCTCGGCCGTATGTTAGCAGTGCATGACCCCTATGCACTGTAGAAAGAACAGCAACTATGCAAAAAAGGGGAAAATTGTACATTCGGGAGCAGAACGAGCAAAGACGTTTGCCAACAGTGGGTGCCATCTTTAAATTACCTAATATGCAAAGTGTGGGTGAGGATGGGATATGATACTCAAGCCATGCTGACAAGTCCTCACATGTCTTCTGCCAGAAATTTTGGACCGGTGCACAGGACCACATAGCATGCATATAACTATCTGGGACGTTGCTGGTGCAGTAGGAGCAGATAACTGTGTGACGCAGGCCCATTTTGAACATCCTTTGTCCTGTGTAATGAGTTCTATGTAGAACTTTTTACCGTATGAGTTGTAAATTAGAGTTTTTAGTCATCTTAAAAGTGTTTAAACATACAGTGCATCCAGAAAGTATTCACAGCGCTTCACTTTTTCCACATTTTGTTATGTTACAGCCTTATTACAAAATGGATTAAATTCATTTTTTCCCTCAAAATTCTACACACAATACCCCATAATGACAATGTGGAAAAAAGTTTTTGGGGAAATTTTGCAAATTTATTAAAAATAAAAAACTAAGAAATCACATGTACGTAAGTATTCACAGCCTTTGCTCAATACTTTGTTGATGCACCTTTGGCAGCAATTACAGCCTCAAGTGTTTTTGAATATGATGCCACAAGCTTGGCACGCCTGTCTTTGGGCAGTTTCGCCCATTCCTCTTTGCAGTACCTCTCAAGCTCCATCAGGTTGGATAGGAAGTGCCGGTGCACAACCATTTTCGGATCTCTCCAGAGATGTTCAATTGGATTCAAGTGTGGACTTTGGCTGGGCCACTCAAGGACATTTGCAGAGTTGTCCTGAAGCCACTCCTTTGATATCTTGGCTGTGTGCTTAGGGTCATTGTCCTGCTGAAAGATGAACCCTCGCCCCAGTCTGAGGTCAAGAGTGCTCTGGAGCAGGTTTTCATCCTGGATATCTCTGTACATTGCTGCATTCATCTTTCCCTCTATCCTGACTAGTCTCCCAGTTCCTGACGCTGAAAAACATCCTCACAGCATGATGCTGCCACCATCATTGGCATGGTTATGAAAGGTGCCTGGTTTCCTCCAAACATGATGCCTAGCACTCAGTTCAATCTTTGTCTCATCAGACCAGAGAATTTTGTTTTTCATGGTCTGATAGTCCTTCAGGTGTCTTTTTTTTCCACAATATTTTTTATTGAACCCTTTTTTACACAACAGCACACAGTAAGACAAATGTGTTACTTCTTTTTTTCCCACAATATTTTTTATTGAACCTTTTTTTTTACAAACATGACACAAACAGTCAAACACTAACACTAAAGTAATTTAAAAATTAAAAAAAAAACACTAACAACAACAACAAAAAATTTTTACTAAAAACAACAACAACCATTAGCAAAAGCAAGTCAACAACAATGCTCCTCTGTTTAGTCTAGGTAATCTATTACATAATTATACATAAGATACATTCACCAGTTTGGAATTTGCAAGGTCCACACATATCATTCACCTTCTTCTTCAGAAGTTATGTTTAATTTCTTTACATAATCAATGAAAGGTCTCCATATATTCTCAAACACATTTTCCTTTAATTTCAGTATATATGTTATTCTTTCTAGTGGAAGGTTTGTTAACATCCGTCTTAACCACTGAGTCACATCTGGTCTATGAGTCTTTTTCCACAGTAGTGCAATACATTTTTTGGCATTAAGCAAACCGAGGTCTATGAATGCTCTTTCACTCTTATTAAGGTTATGTTTTTCTGGATACAGACCCAACAAAAACAGTTTAGGGTTCATTGTGATTTGTTTTGAAATTATTTTTTCAATTGTTACCCTCACCTCTTCCCAAAACATTCTGATTATTCTACATTCCCATAAACAGTGAAATAGGGTTCCTTTACTTTCCATACATTTTGTGCATGTATCTGGTATGTTTTTGTTATATCTATTTAATTCCACTGGTGTAACATACATCCGCATTAACCATTCAAAATGCATCAGTTTAAGACGTACATTTATTGATTTGGTTTGAGCTCCTGCACAAGCCATTCCCCATTGTTCCTCTGAAATTTCAATTTGCAGGTCTTCTTTCCAATAATTCAGTCTTTTCTGTGAGTTTTCACTTGAGAATAGTGTCAATGAGTTATAAAACTCCGAAATAATACCCTTTCTCTTACTATCTTTCGTCAAAATTTTTTCCAAGGATGAATAAGTAGGTTGGGTGAGAGCATTATTTTGATTTGATCGAATAAAATTTCTAAGCTGAAGATATTTAAAAAAGTGTGTTCTATTAAGATTGAATTTAATCCTCAGTTCTTCAAAAGACATTATGTTATCTGAGCGTGACAAATATAAGTCTTGAATCTTTTGAATCCCTTTTAAATTCCATACTTTAAATACAGCATCCGCTCTCCCTGGTGTAAAATATTGATTACCCCATATTGGGCTAAATTGTGACAGTAAGTGTGGTTCTTTTAAATATTTTTTAGTTTCACACCATATTTTGATCATGTGCTTTACAATTGGATTTTTAACTTGTTTCTGTAATTTTTTAGCCGAGTCTGAGTATATGAATAAGGGAAGAGGTAAAGGTAAATTGTATGATTCCATTTCAGTCCAGTGAGGGAGATCATTTGATGAAAAATAATATGTCATAGACCTCAGTTGTGCTGACCAGTAATACAGCATAAAGTTTGGACATTTCAGACCTCCACGATCAAATGGTAAATATAGTAAGGACAAACGTAATCTAGCCTTCCTATTGTTCCATATAAATTCCACTAACTTTTTTTTAATTCTTGAGAATAGATCTGAAGGTGGTGGTAAAGGAATGTTTTGAAATAAATAAAGTATTTTTGGTAAGATATTACTTTTAAGTATATTAATTCTCCCGATCATCGACATTGGTAGTGACATCCATCTCTGAAGTAACTCATTAATATCTGTCATTAAGGCTTCATAGTTGGCACTGGCGACTGATTGTAGCTTAGGCAAAATTTGAATTCCTAAATATTTAAACTGATTTACAACATTGAATTGATTTACCTCAGGAGCTGGGTGATTTCTCTGGGTCTCATTTAGCATTAATGTTGAAGATTTAGTTTTATTTATTTTATATCCTGATATTTCCCCAAAGTTCTTTATTAAATTTAACAAGGTCGGAATTGATTTTTTAAAATTTGACATAAACAAAATTATGTCATCGGCATACAGGGAGATTTTATGTTCTGTTGGTCCTACTTTAATTCTATATATTTGTGGATGTAAACGTACTGCCATCGCTAAAGTTTCAATTGCCATAGTAAACAGTAAAGGTGAAAGTGGACAGCATTGTCGACATCCTCTATTGATTTTTATTGATTTTGAGATATTGCTGTTTGTTAGGATTTCTGCTGTAGCATTATTGTATATTATCTGGACCCATTTTATGAAATTATTTCCAAGTCCAAACCTTTGTAGAACTTCAAAAAGATAAGGTCATTCGACCCTATCAAAGGCCTTTTCGGCGTCCAATGATAGGAGAGCTGTATCCGGTGCTTCTTTATTGGAATAAATAATATTAAATAGTCTTCTTACATTATGGAAGCCTTGTCTTCCCATTATAAAGCCATTCTGATCTCGGTTAATAATATTTGGTAATATTTCTTAGAGCATATTGTTCATATTTGATTTTTATAATGGCTTGCCCAACTTCTTCTTGACTAATTTTAGACTCCAGTATCTCCCTGTTTTCATTTGGAATACACAGTATAGATAATCCACCCAAAAACCCATTTAGTTCTGTTAAGTCAGTTTCATTTTTTGTATCATATAGTTTTTTTTCATAATAATCTCTAAAGGCACTATTAATTTCTAAAGGATCTATAACTATCTGTCTGTTACTTATAATACTGGTAATTGGTGTTTTAAATTTTAATTGTTTAATCTAGGGATGGGCATTCGGTGAAATTTTCTTCACCGATCGTCGGGAGAATTAATGATTAATAATCGGTTAATCATTAACATTTTTAGGTACGTAACAAGGCAGGTAGACTACATTAGAACATCAGGTGCACGGAGAGCCGCACAACTCAAATCCACCTCTCTCTCTGTTCGCTGTTGTCGTGTTGGCTCGCTCGGGAATCTCGCAAGCTGATTGGCCGAGACGTTTCACCCCGCAAGCTGATTGGCCGAGACGTAAATCATTTTCATCTTGAGTTACGTATCTTGTTATAAGAATAAAAGAGTTCTAAAAACATATTTATGTACACTTTATTTACATCTACGTATGTATGTACACTTACACACACACACACACGTGTGTGTGTCTTCTACCAAATCTTCATGACCTTCTCAATAAAGTTTCTGAAAAAAAAAAAAAAAGAATCTTCACGACCGCCATTACTCAGCACGCAGCCACTGTTGGCGGTTTCTTCGCGTAATAAGGGTGTTCCATGGACCCTGTAGATGAGGTATATTTGTATGCTGCATTGCAGTGATTGCAGTACACCTGGTCATTTTTTAAACTGAAATGGTCCCACGCAACACTTCGCCGTAACCGCTTCATGATTTGACGATTGCCCTACGGAAGCTCGTATGTATCAACTGAGGCACGCTGGGGTACGGCGATGGTGTAATGTTGCCCCCTGGTGCCCAAATTTTGCCATTGCATTGTTTGAGGACGGCCGTGCATAGGCCTAATAACCTCGGATTGTTTAAAAAAAAAAAACGGTTTGTCGACGAAAATGAACTTCCTCGGTGAAATTCTTAATGATCAATTATCGGTTAATCGGTAAATTATGCCCATCCCTAGTTTAATCTGCCATGCCAATAATTTTCCTGATTTTTCACTTTGTTCATAAAAAGTTTGCTTCAATCTTAGAAGACTCGAGGCAGCTCTATTCGCTGATTTTTTTGTCATATTCTGCTCTCAGAATCAGTAATTCGTTCTCTAACTGTGGGTTACGTCCTGCATATACTTTTTCTTGAAGAATGTTTATTTTACGTGCCAATTGGACTCTCTCCTCTCGGGTCTTCTTAGATTTTGAACCTGTATAACTAATAATAAGAAACGGAGATAGGCGCCGCCCATATACACCTTCAGGTGTGAAGGGATTAACTAACTAACTATAACTAATAATATGCCCCCTAATAAAAGCTTTGAAAGCCTCCCACTTTATACATGCCGTTGTTTGTGTAGTATTAATATCAAAGAACTCATCTGTTTTTCTATGTACTTAACAAATTCCTCATCCTGAAGCCATTTATGCTGAAAATGCCACCTACCTGGATCCTTTGTCAATTTCTTATCTACATATATTAGACAGCAGGGTGCATGATCAGAGATCACAGTGTTATCATAGAAACAATTTTGAATCTTGGACCTTAATTCTGTAGAGATCAAAAAGTAGTCTATACGTGAGAATGTCTTATAAGATAAGATAAGATAAGCCTTTATTAGTCCCACAACGGAGAAATTCCAGGATTGCAACAGCACAGGGATAGCAACACTCAGAGCAACAATCAGAAGGCGAGAAAAAAAAACAAGCAAGCAAGAGCAGCTAATATACATATGTACATATTACTATAAAATATACTGTATATATATACACACACACAGACACACAGTGCAGAGCATTGTAGCTGGATGGAATAAATATATGAATATATAAACACACAGTGCGGAACATTGTAGCTAGATGGAATAAATATGTAGATATATAAACACCCACAGTACGGAGCATAGCAGCTAGGTGGTGGTTATAGGTGGTTATAGGTATTAGAATAACAAGAATAGGCTTTGACTTGTGGTTTCATTTCTCTCCATATATCTAGCAATCTCAGTTCTTTCATAAAATGGTTAATGGTCATCCTACATCCATTGTGCGTACCTTCAGGTGCCTTTTGGCAAACTCCAGGTGGGCTGCCATGTGCCTTTTACTAAGGAGTGGCTTCTGTCTGGCCACGCTACCATACAGGCCTGATTGGTGGATTGCTGCAAAGATGGCTGTCCTTCTGTAAGGTTCTCGTCTTCCCACAGAGGAACACTGCAGCTCTGACAGTGTGACCATCGGGTTCTTGGTCACCTTCCTGACTAAGGCCCTTCTCCACAGATCACTCAGGTTAGATGGCTGGCCAGCTCTAGGAAGAGTCCTGGTGGTTCTGAACTTCTTCCATTTACGGATGATGGAGGCCACTGTGCTCATTGGGACCTTCAAAGCAGCAGAAATTTTTCTGTACCCTTCCTCAGATTTGTGCCTCGAGACAATCCTGTTTTGGAGGTCTACAGACAATTCTTTTGACTTCATGCTTGGTTTGTGCTCTGACATGCACTGTCAACTGTGGGACCTTATATAGACAGGTGTGTGCCTTTCCAAATCATGTCCAATCAACTTAATTTACCACAGATGGACTCAATTAAGCTGTAGAAACATCTCAGGGATGATCATTGGAAACAGGATGCACCTGAGCTCAATTCTGAGTGTCATGGCAACGGCTGTGAATACTTATGTACGTGTGATTTCTTAGTTTTTTATTTTTAATAAATTTGCAGAAATCTCAAAAAAAACTTTATTCACATTGTCATTATGGGGTATTGTGTGTAGAATTTTGATGAAAAAAATAATTTAATCTCTTTTGGAATAAGGCTGTAACATAACAAAGTGAAGTGCTGTGAATACTATCTGGATGCACTGTAGGTGGCTACAAGAAGCATCTCACTGAAGTTATTTCAGCCAAAGGGGGTATCACTAACTATTAGGCAGTAGGGTGTCCGAACTTTATCCTCAGAATACACATTTTTGTTAATATCTTTTGTGTAATGAGTAAAACAAGGTTAATTTTTGTTATTTACCTCCAATTAAATCACCTTCTTCTCCAGAGATAAATAAAAACAAGATTAGACATCAATATGTGAGCATTTCTTAATAAAGAACTGAATATTTCATGGGTTGTCTTATTTTTTCACACGACTGTATATTCAAGTAATTCAACTTTATTTATTCAATTCAACTTTATTTATATAGCGCCATTTCACAACAACAGTCATCTCATAGCACTATCAACTGTAGGGGGGACCCCCACAGTTGCAGAAAGACCCCAGCAATCAGGCGATCCCCTGTGAGCAAGCACTTGGCGACGGTGGAGAGGAAAAACTCCCTTTTAACAGGAAGAAACCTCCAGCAGAACCAGGCTCAGGGAGGGGCAGTCATCTGCTGCGACTGGCTGGGGGGTGAGGGGATAGAGAAGAAGAAAAGAACAGACGTGTAGAGAGCAAACAGCACGATGGGGACTCAATCTGTGGGAGAGAACAAACAAATGTTAATGACCAGCAAAAAAAAAATATTTCATAGAGAGTGAGGAAAGGAGTGAGGCCCAGTGCATTACTGGAGGTCCCCCGGCTGACTAAACCTATTAGCAGCATAACTAAGGGAGGGTTCAGAAACACATGATCCCTCCCTAATTGTAGGCTATATCAAAAAGGTAGGTTTTAGCCCTATTCTTAAAAACAGACATCGAGTCTGACTCCCAAATCCAGATTGGCAGCTTATTCCACAGGAGAGGAGCTTGATAACTGAAGGCTCTGCCTCCCATTGTACTTTTGGAGATTGTAGGTATTACAAGTAATCCTTCATTTTGTGAGCGTAGTGCTCTGTTAGGATGATACGGTAGTATCAGATCTTTTAAATAAAAAGGAGCCTGATTGTTTAGAGCTTTGTAAGTAAGAAGAAGGATTTTAAACTTAATTCTAAACTCTATGGGAAGCCAATGAAGGGAGGCCAGAACCGGAGAGAGATGATCTCTCTTTCTAGTACCTGTTAAAACTCTTGCTGCAGCATTTTGGATCAGCTGAAGACTTTTTAAAGATGTTTTAGGACAGCCTGATAATAAAGAATTACAATAATCTAATCTCGAGCTAACAAAAGCGTGGATCAGCTTCTCAGCATCACTCTGAGACAAGATGCTCCTAATCTTGGCAATATTACGCAAATGATAGAAGGCAGTCTTAGAAACAAATTTAATATGTGAATTGAAGGACAAATCCTGATCAAAAATAACTCCAAGGTTCCTCACAGAGCTATTAAGAGAAAGAGTAACTGCATCCAAACTGAAAGTTTGATTTGGAAAGGAATTTCTAAGGTTTTTTGGACCAACAAGAATGACTTCAGTCTTATCTGAATTTAATAGCAGGAAATTACAAGTCATCCAAGCTTTGATTTCCTTAAGACAGGCTTCTAACTTGACTAATTGATTAGTATCATCTGGCTTCATTGACAGGTATAATTGTGTGTCATCTGCATAACAATGAAAATGTATACAGTGCTTTCTAATAATGTTGCCTAACGGAAGCATATATAAACTAAAAAGAGTAGGGCCTAGCACAGATCCCTGTGGAACTCCATGACTAAGCTTTGAGCTGAAAGAAAACTCATCATTTACATGAACAAACTGGAACCTATCAGATAAATAAGATCTAAACCACTGCAACGAAGTTCCATTAAGTCCAACATAGTGTTCTAATCTATCAAGTAGAATATTATGATCAATAGTATCAAAAGCTGCACTAAGGTCTAAAAGGACAAGTACAGAAACTAGTCCATTATCAGATGCAATGAGGAGGTCGTTAGTGACCTTCGCTAAGGCTGTTTCAGTACTATGATGGATTCTAAACCCAGATTGAAACTCTTCAAGTAAACCATTTCCCTGCAGGTGGTCAAATAATTGCGTAGCAACAACTCTTTCTAAGATTTTTGAAATGTAAGGGAGATTAGAGATTGGTCTATAGTTAACTAAAGCTCCTGGATCTAGCGTTGGCTTTTAAGAGAAGAAAGGGAAATCTCTGTATTTGGTCTTTGGATAATGTATGGTTTCTACAGAAATTTGGTAATTTTGTTGTTAGAATATTGTGGAAGAGGAAAGTCTAAGTTGGGTGAACTCTGGTAACTGATCAGGCCATAGTGTAGCCTATTACCATTTTGAAGATTTCATGATTTCTTTATTTGGGACATGCATAGTTATATATTTACAACATGCAATTGCTATGATTAGGTAAACAATTAAAGATGAACATAAAAAATGATTAAAACATCAGACAAATTAGAGAACTGTCTCAACTAGAACATTATTATAAAAACAGTTAAATATGTCTGTAAAAAATTCAGCTTATAAGTGAATATGTGGCACTGCTGTTTATTTGCTGGAATGATGCGTATATAAAATACTTTGGAGATAAATGTATGTTAGCACAGGGATGTTCAAACTATAGCCCAGGGGTCAAACTGCAGCTCTCAGGCCATTTTTAGCTTATTCCGGTGAAGCTGAAAGGAAGTAATGTGATGATGTGGCATCAGTTCGTCTAGCTGTCCATTTATCCACATTTCACAGGAATCACTACTCCTCCTAGGCATTTACCCCAGTGCTCTCCGAACCCACTCACAATGACCTTCAAGTGGGTCTGCATCCAGATTGTGTTAAAGGTCAATGCCAAGGTCAAAGGTCAGGAGATCTGGGCACTTACATGATTTTAGAAAAATCACTACTCCTCCTAGGCAATTACCTTTTTTTTTTTTTTATACACCAAACTCACTCACAATGACCCTCAAGTAGGTCAAGGTCATTGTCAAATGTCAGGAGATCTGGGCATTTATGATTTAATTAAAACATTATTCCTCCTAGGCCATTTACCTTGACCTTAAGCACAGCCTAGATGGGTCTGTATCTTGGCTGTGCTTCAGGCCAAGGTCAATGGTCAGGAGACCCGAGCACTCTCAGGGGGATTTTGTCTGGTTGGAATGAGCTACTCTGTCACTGATGGTCTGGTTAAGTGGATTGCAGCAAATTTAAAAAATATATAACATAAAATATGACCCATTGCTATACTTTGGACTTTAGGTATGATGATCTTGAATGAAATGTTTAAGGTTTGATGTTATGAAAGATTGCTTTAGTAGTGTGCCCAGATGAAAAAACAAAACTACATCTATATTAGTATGTCAAGAAACACCATTGTCAAGCAAGTAAGGGGATTAGAACCTTTACTTGTATTGTACCTTTCTAGTCACAAAGACCACTCAAAACACTTAACTAGTAGATACGCTAACCCTCTATTCTCAAGGCCTGTCAGAGACAGATACCTAGGGACAATTTAGAGTCCAAATCAAGTCCAAAGTCAGGGCATCGTCTACCAGGAAATTTTAGAGTACTTCATGCTTCGCTCCCCTGACTGGTTTTATGGAGATGCTGATTTCAGTTTCCAACATGACTTGGCATCTGCCCACACTGCCAAAAGTACCAAAACCTGGTTTCATGACATCAGCGTTCTCGTCGCGCCCTCCGCCAGTACCCGGGCTCGCCTGGGGAAGCTAATGATCCTACCAGCAGACTAAATTCGAAGAGACGACGCCTCTGTGCCAAGTCAAAGAAGAATCCTAGTCACAGTCCTAAAGCCGAAAGCAAACAGCCCCAAGAGCACTTTGTGGTAGGATCTGCCCTTCGCATATTACAACTAAACGTTGAAGGCCTATCTGCAGCCAAGCGAAGCCTTATCGAAGTCCTCGCCTTCCAACATTCGATTAATGTAATCTGCCTCCAAGAGACTCATATTGGCACAGAGGAAGCTGGCCGCTTCACCATCAAAGGCTTTGACCTCCTGTGCTATGTTCTACATGCTAAACATGGACGTGCCACCTATGTGCGTTCTGACATAGTTGAAGCAAATCACCTGATAACAACACATTTCTCAGACACCATAATCATTGGTGGCTTCCATATTGTCAATGTGTACAAGCCCCCTAATGCCAACTGGGATCTGCAGGTCTTACCCACCCTACCCCACCCTGTCATCTATGTGGGGGACTTTAACAGCCATCACCCTGACTGGGGGTACCCAGCAGTGGACAGTGATGGGGAGGCACTTTCAGACTGGGCATCCAGAAATGACCTTGCTTTGATATACGACCCCAAACAAAGAGGAACCTTCCACTCTGCTAGGTGGAAGAAGGACTATTCTCCTGACCTGTGTTGGGTCAGCTCTTTGAATGGGGAGCCATATCCTACACAGATCCTCATTCTTGATGATTTTCCACACAGCCAACACCGGCCCCTGCTTGTACACATTGGCCTACAACTTCCAGTCATATACAGCCCAAGGAAGATGCGCTGGAACTTCCGCAAAGCCAACTGGAAGAAATTCAGTGAAACTCTGGACCGGAGCGTTGTTACCATCCCACTCCACACCATCACTGTAGATGAAGCATACAACCGCTTCTGCAGCACAATCTTCAAGGCTGCCCATACTGCAATCCCACGAGGCTACCGACCCCTCTATGTCCCATGTTTGGACGGAGAAAGTGCTGCCCTCCTACAATCCTATCAAACATCAGGGGACCCAGAGATAGCAGACCATCTCATTGAATCGCTAAATACAGCCCGGCGAAAGAAATGGGAGGAGACAGTTGCTGACCGGAGCTTTACCCACTCTAGCAGGAAATGTTGGAGCCTCATCCGTCGCCTAGGAGCTGCACAGAAGCCCCCTAGCCAAAGCCGAGCATCCGTCACACCCAACCAAGTTGCATCCCACCTACTGACTATCGCCAAAGCACCCCAAGACAAAGACACCAGAAGAGCAGTTACAACTGAGCTAAAAAAAACACCAAAAAATGCCTGTAGAGGAAACGAACCCTGAACCCTTCGAGGCTGCTGAACTGGAGAAAGTCCTACAGGGCCTGAAATGTGGAAAGGCAGCAGGATACGATAACATCTTCCCAGAATTCATGAAAAATCTTGGCCCCCGAGCCCTAACCTGGTTGACACAATTCTACACAAGGATCACACAAACAAACTCGATCCCAAAGAAATGGCGGACAGCAAAGGTCATTGCCATCCCAAAACCTGGCAAAGACCACAAACTACCAGCAAGCTACCGCCCAATCTCCCTACTCAGCGTTCCTTACAAAATCATGGAGCGCCTAATACTGCAACGCATTTCCCCAGAAATAGAGGATATTCTAAGTGTGGATCAAGCAGGTTTCCGCAAGGACCGCAGTACAGGAGAACAAGTACTGGCCCTAACCACCTTCATTGAAAATGGCTTCGAGAGCAGACTGAAGACAGGGGCTGTGTTTCTCGATCTTACAGCCGCCTATGATACGGTCTGGCACAAAGGCCTCCTCCTGAAACTTATAAAGGCGATCCCTGCTTGGGCAACAGCAATTATAAAAACCCTGCTGACCAACCGAAGGTTCAGAGTCCACCTCAGTCAGAACACAAGTGCATGGAGAATGCAGAAAAACGGACTCCCACAAGGCTCAGTTCTAGCTCCAACTCTGTTCAACCTCTACATAAACGACCTGCCTACTACAAAATCCCGCAAATTCATCTATGCAGACGACATCTGTTTGGTATTCCAAGCACCAGACTTTGAACCACTGGAACGGGTGCTCACGGAAGATCTTGCTAAACTGGACCAGTTCTGCAAAATCTGGCGCCTAAAACCAAGCCCAGCAAAAACCGTCTCCAGTGTATTTCATCTCCACAATGCAAAAGCTGCCAGAGAACTAAACATCCACCTGAGCGGACTCAAGCTTAAGCATGCCCCAAATCCAACTTATCTTGGAGTGACCCTTGATAGGACCTTATCCTTCAAGGAACATCTAAAGGGGACGGCTGCTAAGGTGAAAGTACGAAACAACCTGCTCTGCAAGCTCGCTGGTGCAAAATGGGGGGCGGCAGTCTCCACCCTGCGCACCTCAGCACTGGCCCTTTCATACTCTGTAGCAGAATATTGTGCCCCTGTCTGGTCCAGGTCATCTTACACACACCATGTAGACACCCAGCTCAACTCAACCATGAGAACTACTGTATAACTGGAACAATCCACTCAACACCACTCCCCTGGCTCTCTGTGCTGTCAAACATAGCCCCTCCACACATCCGGCGAGCAGCATTAACTCAAAGGATGCTCCAAAAAGTTAAAGATTTTCCTCACTTACCAATCCATGCAGATATCTACACCCCACCCACTGCCCGACTTTTATCCAGACGACCGTTTGGAAAAACCCTCCCCCAGCTGACTTGACCATCCAGACAGCTTGGCAAGAGGAATGGGAGACCAAGGAGGTCCCAAACAAACAGCTGGTGATAAACTCCAACCAACAGGTCCCGGGCACCAACCTCCCAAGAAGACAGTGGTCTACACTCAATCGCTTCAGGACTGGACATGGCCCCTGCTTGGCCAGCCTTCACAGATGGGGCAGTAGCCCTAGCCCACTGTGCGCATGTGGAGAGGAGCAAACTATGGAACACATCATAGAGGCTTGCCCGCTCCAAAGACTGGAAGGAGGATTACACACCCTCCATACAGCAAACCAGGAGGCAACTGCTTGGCTTAAGGACTTTGCATTTGCTAAATAAATAAATAAATGACTATGGTATCCAGGGTTTCCTCTGGTAATATTTCCCGGTGGTGGCCCGCCACGCTTGAAAATTTCCCACCACTCTATGAGGAAATATAAATTTAAGAAAAAAATATGAAGGAATGACGGTCTGCAAGCACGTACACAATCAATGCGTGTGACCGTTATCCGCGTGGAGTTCAGAAGCGCACCGCCCGCATGACTGTTCCAGTTGCCAGGCAGAGTGTCTCGCTTGCGTCACTGTCCGAGAGAAGCATGAGCTTATTAAAGTACTTAAAATGTGGAAAAAAATCAGAAGAGGTATGTAAGCACTGGAGGCGTTTATCATGGTTTTAACCCACTGGTAACAGGAGCAATAATGGAAGAGTCACTTAGCTAACAGGTGTGATTAAGAGCTCGAGTCGGTTCATTTTTTCTTCTTCCTAATTCTTAGTTTTTTGTTTTTCTTATTTCCAACAAGAATTAAAAAGAGCTGTTGTTACCTTTACCTTAGTTAATATTAACTAATTTATGTTCATTATTATGTACCTGACAAGTTAAGATGACCGAAATTCACGAAGTCAATGACTTTAATCCGTCAGCAGCCTTCAGACAAACTAAACGTGCCAACATTTGGATTTCAAAATATGGGAGGTTTTCCTGCTGTCTGGGTAGTGAGATTTCTAAAAAAACAAAACAAAAACAACTATAAATGTATAGAAATATTATAACAGAAATAACTGCATCTTTGGTCATTTAAGTTGATTTATTTCATTAAATAAAATTTTATTAATATTTTTTCTTTGAAATCAGAGTTAAATTATTGTTCTGTTCTGGCTCTGCAAAATTATGGTCAAAAATGTAAATTGTTATAAGGAAAAAGTAAAAAAAAAAAAATTAAAAAAAATGCCACAGTCTGTTTCAAATTTATTTAAAAAACAGTAATTTTATTTTTTAAAAATAGACAAAAATTAGCCTTAAAATAATCCACAAATTTATAATAAAGTCGTAAATATGCAGGAAAAGTCTGTTTTACAAGAGGAAATTACAAATTTGAAAATGTTTTCAAATTTAGATAAATTTACAGAGAAAAGTAGAAAACTATAAGAAAATTGTTAGAAATTTTGGAGAAGAACCTCAAACCTTCAAGACTGAAGTCATTACTCAAGTTTTTAAGTGGGTGCTCTTTGTACTCTTAACTAGAAATTTGTAGTTGTCTACTTTTAATTATTAATTTCAAAGCACTGCTTTTACATGAGTAGAATTTCTGGCTACTATACCCACCTCTGATCATATAAGTTAAGTATGCTTGAGTAAATTACTATTATGAATGTTTTTTCCCCTCCCTACTCTCTCATGGAAATAAAGAAACACTAGAATAAAAATACACATTTTTGTCATTTATGTAAACCATGACAAAAACATCCTGCAGGACAAAACATGACGCTTGATATTTTCTAACCTGTTTGTATACCACCATAGACAGAGAGAACCTGAATTAGACAGGGCTTAGAGATGGCAAGATGAGACAGAAGAGAGGAGCCAAGGAGAGGAAAGTGTTCAGGCAGAGGGTCCAGGAGAGGTGAGAGCAGAGGAAGGAGAGAAGGATAACACCACTAAAAAGTCCAAACACAGGACGTCTGGGTGGGACCCCAACTGGCCCAATATGCCAGCATTCAAGCCTCAGTTGTACAATACTTTAAATGGTAAGTTCCATATGCAAAGTTACTGTGCAAAATTAACAAAAAGAAAAATAGTATAAAATTAACATATTCCGGTTACAATATTGTCATGTGTTTTCTGCCCCCCCCCCCCCCCAGAAAAATATGTTGCCACCGTGCCAAGGTCTTTAAGCCACAGGAAACTGGTCAAGAGGAAGATGAGACACCAGACCCAACAATGCAAATGAGCTGAAGGCCGCTATCAAAGCAATCTGGGCCTCCACAACATCTCAATTGTACCACAGGCTGATCGCCTCCATGCCATGCCGTACTGATGCAGTAATTCATGCAAAAGGAGCCCCGACCAAGTATTGAGTGCGTACATGGGCATACTTTTCAGTTGACCAGCATTTCTATTAAAAACCAATTTTTTGAAATTAATTTTTGTGATATTCTAATTTTTTGAGAAACTGAATTTGGGGTTTTCATGAGTTATAAGCCATGACCAGCAACATCAAAGGAAGTGAACACTTGAAATATATCACTCTGCCTGTAATGAATCTATATAATACAGTGCTGTGAAAAAGTATTTGCCCCCTTCCTGATTTCTTACATTTCTGCATATTTTGTTACACCTTAATGTTTCATATCATCAAACAAATTTTAATATTAGACAAAGATAACCTGAGTAAATACAAAATGCAGTTTTTCGATAATGAGTTAATTTATTAAGGGAAAAAATCTATCCAAACCTACCTGGCCCTATGTGAAAAAGTAATTGCCCCTAATTGCCCCCTAAACCTAATAACTGGTTGTGCCACCATTGGTGCCAACAACTGGCAGTGAATCTTTTACGTCGCTGTTGAGGAATTTTGACCCACTCTTCTGTGCAGAATTGTTTAAATTCAGTCACATTGGAGGGCCAGACATTCTCCTTCAGGATTTTTTTGGTAGAGAGCAGAATTCGTGGTTCTGTCAATTAGGGCAGGTTGTCCAGGTCCTGAAGCAGCAAAGCAGCCCCAGACCATGACACTACCACCACCATGTTTGACTGTTGATGTTCTTTTTATGAAATTCTGTGTTAGTTTTATGCCACATAAAACAGGACACACGTCTTCCAAAAAGTTCAACTTTTGTCTTGTCAGTCCCCAGAATATTTTCCTAAAAGTCTTGAGGATCATCTAGATGTTTTCGGAAAATGTGAGATGAGTCTTTGTGTTCTTTTTGTCCAGCAGCAGTTTTTGTCTTGCAACTTTCCCATGGATCCCATTTTTGCCCAATTTCTTCTTATTGTTCCATCGTGGACCAGTGTCCAAAGTGGGGCAAGTGAGGCCTGCAGTTCTTTAGACGTTGTTCTGGGATTTTGTTTCTCATTTGATCTTGAATTTCTTTAGATCACAGTGGGATGTGTTGCTTTTTGAGCTCTTTTAGCCTATTTCAGGTTGTCACAGGTTCTATTTAAGTGATTTCTTGATTCATCAAGTCTGGCAATAATCAGGCTTGGATGTAGCTACTGAAACTCAACTCAGCTTTCCAAAAAATGTGGTTAATCACAGTTAATTCATAACTTAACAAGAGGGGCAATTACTTTTTCACACCGGGCCAGGTAGGTTTGGATAGTTTTTTTTCTTTAAGATAAGATAAGATAAGCCTTTATTAGTCCCACAACGGGGAAATTCCAGGATTGCAACAGCACAGGGATAGCAACACTCAGAGCAACAATCAGAAGGCAAGGAAAAAAAAAACAAAACAAAACAAAAAAAAAAAACAAGCAAGCAAGAGCAGCTAATATACATATGTACGTATTACTATAAAATATATATATATACACACACACACAGACACACAGTGCAGAGCATTGTAGCTGGATGGAATAAATATATGAATATATGAACACACAGTGCAGAGCATTGTAGCTAGATGGAATAAATATGTAAATATATAAACACCCACAGTACGGAGCATTGCAGCTAGGTGGAATAAATATGCAAGTATATAAACACACACAGTGCGGAGCAATGTAGCTAGATGGAATAATATGTAGATATATAAATATATAAACACACCCAGTGCTGAGCATTGTAGCTAGATGGAATAAATATGTAAATATATAAACACACACAGTGCAGAGCATTGTTGCTAGATGGAATGAAACAGCATAACCGTCTACTTAGTTATCCTACATGGTATGATTATGTGCCCATACATATTCTCACCCTCCATAGCGACCGGTAAGTTCCTAGTTGTATGCCGGAGGGGACCATTGTGTAAGTCTATTGCATCTTTTGCATTCAAAAAAACTTAGTTTGTTACGTCTTTTTGCTATCTCTGCGAGCAGCCCTGCTTAGGTTGTACAGTCTGACAGCCGTTGGTAGGAAGGACCTACGAAACCTCTCGGTTGTGCACCTGGGATGATGTAGTCTGCTGCTAAATGAGCTCCTCAGTGCATTCAGTATGTCCTGCATAGGGTGGAACTCGGACTCCAGCAGAGATGACAGTTTAGCCACTGTCCTTCTCTCTCCTATCTCCTCCATCGGATCAAGGCGCTGCCCCAGGACAGAGCTAGCTTTCTTAATCAGTTTGTTCAGTCTCTTCCTATCGGCTGCAGTAATGCCACTGCCCCAGCAGACCACTCCAAAAGTGATGGCTGATGCCACCACCGTGTCATAGAATGACTTCAGCAGCGCCCCTTGTACACCAAAAGACCTGAGTCTCCTCAGCAGGAACAGCCTGCGCTGTCCCTTCTTGTAGAGTGCATCAGTATTGTGTGACCAGTCTAGTTTATTGTTCAGATGAATACCCAGGTACTTATAGGATGTCACCATCTCGATGTCTGTTCCCTGTATATTTACTGGTACTGTGAGGGGCTGCCCATGCCTGCGGCAGTCCACCACCAGCTCCTTAGTTTTCCTCGCGTTGATCTGGAGGCAGTTCCGATGGCACCAGTCCACGAAGTCCTGGATAAGCCCTCTGTACTCAGCTTCATCTCCATTGGAGATGAGGCCAACGATCGCAGAGTCATCAGAGAACTTCTGTAGATGGCAGTGTGTTGTGTTGTGTGAGAAGTCCGCAGTATAAAGAGTGAACAGGAAGGGAGCCAGCACCGTTCCCTGGGGGGCCCCCGTGCTACTGATGATCGTGTCGGACACACAGTCCCGGGTTCTCACAAACTGAGGCCGGTTCGTGAGGTAGTCCAGGATCCATGATGACAGGTGCTGGTCCACCCCTGCGCGCAGCAGCTTGTCCTTCAGGATCATCGGTTGGATGGTGTTGAAAGCACTGGAGAAGTCAAAGAACATGATCCTCACCATATTCCCGGGCTTCTCCAGGTGGGACAGAGAACGGTGAAGGAGGAAGATCACCGCATCCTCCACCCCAATGCCATGCTGGTAGGCGAACTGGAGTGGATCCATCGCTGGTTCCACCAGGGGGCGGAGGTGAGCAAGGAGCAGTCTCTCCAGGGTCTTCATCAAGTGGGACGTCAAGGCCACCGGTCTGTAGCTGTTCAGGTCTTTGGGGTGGGAAGTTTTTGGTACAGGTACCACACAAGATGTTTTCCACAGCTGTGGTACCCTCCCCAGTTTCAGGCTCATGTTGAAGATATACGTCACAATCCCACACAGCTGGTCTGCACAGGACTTGAGGAGCTTTGCGCTGATGCCGTCCGGTCCCGGCGCCTTCCTCGCCTTGATCTTCCTCAGCTCCGTCCTCACCTGGGTCCTGGTCAGGGTCAGGATGGGGGGCTGTGTGTTGGGAGTGGGGGGGTGTTGGTGGAGTGGGGAGTGGGCAGCAGGACTTGATTTCTTTAGAGGCAGCAGTGGTTGTTGTGCAGTCAGGGGGGAGGGCGGTTGGTCAAATCTATTGAAAAACAGATTCAGGTTGTTCGCCCACTCCCTGCCCCCTGTGGCCTGGGGGGAGGTATTCTGGAGCCCCGAGATGGTTTTGAGGTTTCTCCAGACCCCGCTGATGTCGCTCTGTTGCAGCTTGTCCTCCATCTTCTTCCTGAAGCTGTCCTTGCCTTCTCTGATCTTTCTCCTCAGCTCCCTCTGTACGGACTTCAGCATCTCCCTGTTCCCTGACCTGAAGATCCTCTTCTTCTCTCAGAAGTGTTTTTATCTCAGGGTTGATCCAGGGTTTGTTGTTTGAGTGACGCCGTATGGTCTTGGTGGGAACGGATTTGTCCACACAGAAGCTGAGGTAGCCCGTGAAGGTGTGAATGAGGCCATCGATGTCCTCACCATGTGGATCGCAGAGCTGCTTCCAGGCGGTGGCTTCAAAACAGCCCTTTAGAGTGTCCATTGTCTCCTCAGACCATAACTCCACAGTGTGCATGGCCGGAGGTTGTCTGTGCACTAGGGGTTTGTACACCGGCCGGAGATGAACCAAGTTGTGATCCGATCTCCCGAGTGGGGGGAGTTGTGATGAGGTGTACGCCTCCTTAGTGTTTGCGTAGAATAAATCCAGTGTTTTATTGTCTCTAGTGTGGCATGTGACATACTGGGTGAACGTGGGTAGAATGGGAGACAGTGAAACATGGTTGAAATCGCCTGAGATGAGGAGAAGAGCATCTGGGTGTTCTGTCTGCAGCCTGCTGGTTACTGAATGGATGACGTCACGTGCTGTCCCAGCGTTCGCCGTCGGATTTGCATAAACAACAATGCAGATCACGTGTGAGTGTTCTCTCGGGAGATATGTAGGCCTCATGCTAACAGCTAGCAACTCAATGTCTTTGCTGCAGTGTCGTTGTTTAACAGTGATATGTCCCGGTCTGCACCAGTTGTTGTTAACATACATTATCACTCCACCGCCCCTAGCCTTGCCACTGTCTGGTGTTCGGTCAGCTCGTATCATGTGAAAACCCTCCAGCTCAATGTTAGCATCTGCTGCTAGTTCAGTTAGCCACGTCTCAGTAAACAAAAGGAGAGAGCACTCCCGGTATGTGCTATCATAACGGGAGATAGCCGCTAGCTCATCTAACTTTCCCAGTATCGACCGTACATTTCCCATGACAACAGATGGAAGGGAGGGTCTGTACCTTATATTTTTTGTCCTCCGCCTTACTCCAGCCCGGCAGCCGCGGCGTTTTCGCCTCAGTTCTCTCGGTATGTCGAGTTTTTCCAATGGGACCGGGTGGCGGTTGAATGCTAGCAGCTGTTCTCTGCTGTATCGTATCCTGCTATAAACAGTGGCTCCGTCCACCGGCTCAGGAGACATTTAGGACGATCTGTGTGTCCGTGATATAAGTGGGGTGAAAAAAAAAGACGGATCAAAAGAGAGAGGAAGGGAAAAAGACTCGGAATCGAGCCGCTGTTGCAAAAGGCAGCCGACTCGTGTGGCGCCGAGAGGTGATTTAATAAATGAAATCACCATTTGAAAACTGCATGTTGTATTTATTCAGGTTCTTTGTCTGATATTAAATTTTGTTTGATGATCTGAAAGAGTTAAGTGTGACAAATATGCAAAAATATAAGAAATCAGGAAGGGGGCAAATACTCTTTCACAGCAGTGTACATGAATTAAATTTTTTTAAAATTGAATTACTGAAATAAATTAACTTTTCAATGACATTGTAAGACAATGGCGTGTATGCAGATGCATAGTGGAGTAGAGCATTAATGTATTATAAAAATGTAAAGACAATACAGCACCACATTGTTGTGGTGCGGGGGGGGGGGGGCATTTCATCGTGTGTATGACTCCCACATGCATGTACAAATACCCACACACACTCCGTACTGTGGGTGTTTATAAGTCTACATATTTATTCCATCTAGCTACAATGCTCCGCACTGTGTGTTTATATACTTATATATTTATTCCATCCAGCTACAATGCTCTGCACTGTGTGTCTGTGTGTGTATATATACAGTATATATTTATAGTAATATGTACATATGTATATTAGCTGCTGTTGCTTTTTTTTCTTGCCTTCTGATTGTTGCTCTGAGTGTTGCTATCCTTGTGCTGTTGCAATCCTGGAATTTCCCCGTTGTGGGACTAATAAAGGCTTATCTTATCTTACACACACACACACACACACACACACACACACACACACACACACACACACACACACACAGATGTAGGTAGAGGGAATGATGCCATAAAATGTCAGAGAGAACATGTAACAATTGGAAGCACACAAATGTTGTCAGAAAAAGGCGTGATAAAGATAACAATACAAAGATGAGATCTTTTGATGTTGTTGTACTGATTAGGTGTAATGTAAAAATATATAATCATTATCAGGAGAAAAATATATGTATATTGCATCCAGGAATATGACTGCCAATGTCACGGAAGTCATGGGCACCCTATAACGAAACACCTTCTAGACAAAATGTTGATTAAAAAGTTATACACTGAACGGACCTGCACAGATCCTGGTGTCCCTCTGTGCTGCACCGGACATCCCCAGACTGCAGCGCTTTTCTGAGACGCTGGATGACTCAGTGTATTACATGGCAGCATGCAAGCCACTGGTGCCCTCTGTTGGATAGAGCAAGAAAAATGTATAAAACAGGCAGTGTACAACCAAACATGCTGCTACATAGACCTACCAGTGACCCCCACATCCTCCTCCCCTTTTTCCCCTTATAATCCTGCAACTCATGTCTTCCTACTGGCTGCACAGAGCAGCCAGTCTCGATTTAAGACGTGATTCTCTGAACTGCTGTCAGCTGTTTACATGATTGGAGCGTAGAAAAGGACAGATCAATAAACTACAGGGATCAAATGACTCAGCTGGTAGTGATATATATTGTGTTGCTGCATGGTTGTTGTAATGATTGTGGAGAAAGAAAGGGGAATCTGTTTCTTTTTTTGATGAAGCTGTAGCAAAAAGAGTGTCATCAGTTGAGCAGCTTCTTGGACTGAGCCAGTATTTGCAGCAAAGCTATTGCTGGTACATGTCATACTCCTGCATTGCATGCCTGTCCAGTGTGACTCACCCTTGCTATTTATTGTCTCTAATAGTGCCCATTCATGCTGAGAAATGCCTGCTAAAGCCACCAGGACTCTTCTTCAGAATGGTGATGCAAAAATGGATTTTGATGCGGCATGTGTTAAATATTTGGAGCAGCTGTTTTGCTGATGCAGGGGAACGCAGCCCAGGGAGAGCTGTCAGCCTCCACTCGTGTCCTCATCAATAAGAGGGTGACGTCAAAAACCAGCTAATTTTTCCTGGACTGTGTCCCTTGTACCCCATCACCCATTCTTCCACGTTGCCTTCCGCCCTCCTCTTTTCCTCCACATTCTCTTCCAAACCCCACCCTCTCCCGCTACCCACCTGACCCTCCATAATCCAATTAGATGCACCAATGACTGGATGTGGGGACGCACTGTGACTACCAAGCACACAGACTGCAGTCTCATTCTCCTCCCCCTCTGCTCCTGCTCTGTTTCCCACCTCTCGTCTCCGTCTCTCTCTTGTTCTCTCTGCTTCTTTTCCTTCCCCCACCTCCCTTCTGCTCCCATTCACGTTAGTTAGCCATCTCCTGCTCCATCCATCTACTGTTTGCTTCTCCTTCCTCTCATCCTTTCTGCTCTTGCCGCCTCACCCAACATCCCTCCCTTCTTAACCAGCGCTCCCTCCCTCTTCCTCTGAGAGCTTCAGACCTTCCCAGCACACGCTCACACATATCATAACACACTCCTCTACTGTGTGGAAAACCATGTCAGCTATTCTGGACCTGGACCAGATTGCATGCGGTGGAAATGGAGTGGTGAGTGACAAATGTGCCTCGGCTGACTTTGACATGCTGGGCTTGGTCCTCGGAGCAAGATGAGGGGTGTTGTTATGCGGTTTGTCCAGAGGCAGGGTGGCAGCAGCTGACTGCGGGGAGGGGATAGTTATGGGCTCTTTCCCGGCTGTCTTGTATGGGATTTTTCCTCTTAGGACAGCTGCTGTTACGAGGTGACCATTTGTTCCCATGTGCGTGTATGTATGTCACACCTACAGGTCACACAGTAGCCATGTGTTCAGTCAGCCTAAACATGCCCACAGCTGCACTTGTGCCATGTGATAATATGAAAGATGCATGTGTGTGGCACTGAAGCCTGCCTGAGTCTGCAAAAAGCCACCATGGGTTGCGTGTCCATCGGCCTGCAGTCGTCCTTGGGTAACTGTGTGTTTGAGATTTGATCGATTAGGTTGGTCTGCAAATGTGGGTACATATTAATCCTGGAGAACAGCGAATGGTTGTTGCTCTGTCTTGTGTGCATTGCGTTCTTGTGTTATTCTCATATCAAAACAAGGAGGGAGGTCATACACACTATAGTAAAAAAAAAAACCAAAACACTTTAAACCACCGTAGAGCTCATTCCTTTCACTGCAGACACCTTGAGTTTGTTGTTTCAATCCACTGCTTCAATGACACACGCCTATACTTTACCTGTGTTGAAGGTTAGTAGCAAGGGATGTGTTCATATCAAAAATGGAGCAGAGTAGCACTCATTTGGGATCATCCCTACGGACAATACCCATAGGATATTTAGAACTGTGTCTTACCCTTTGGACTTGAGTAATTTTCTGGCTGATTGATGCTTCCCTTAGTGGTGACTGATGTCTTTTCCTGGTCGGGCGGGGAAAATAGAGAGGGGAGATTGACAAGCAAGTGATTGTGGAAAGATCATCAGCATTAGACAGTGAACTCCTTTTTCTCCACCTCACAACTCTCAACCCTTTTAACACTCAAAGTAAGCCATTAACTCCCCATGATACCCCCAGAGATGTCTCTCCTCCAAGCACAGTTCCCTATTCCTGTCTGTCCAATGACCCCCAAACACCTGCAACACCTGATTTGTCCAACTCCTAACTAACCACAAATATTCAAAAGGGTAAAGGGCTTTGCTATTGCAGTGCTTGCCGTCCTTTTTCCCACTCCAGACTGGCAGCCCCACCCCATGTCTGTTTTCTCCTCTGTATGTTTACACCCGATCAAGTGTTCTCCTGGATCAACGTTTAAGATCTAATTGGCTGACAAAGGCCCTCACCTTTACTTCCATTACAGTCATTTTTCTTTACCATTTTCCATCTTTGTGCAAGTACATGCTGTATCAGGGAAGGCATGATAAAGTGTTATGTCCCCTTCTGTTTTATGGCACACCCTTCTTCTAGTCACACAGGACTCCTCTGGTTCTGTCCCTCTTTCTGTCTGCTTTCATGCTCTAGTTCCTCTCATACACTTCAACACTTATTATCTCACACGCTCTCAATCTCATTTTTAATTTCCGTCTTCCGCTGTGTATTCAGATTTCTGCCATCGTCTACAGACATGCTTTCTCAAACACAGCTGAAGGCGAAAGCTGTTGACCGAAGTATTTTCCTTGCTTCTCTTCTTTTATTACTCTGAGCGTCCTTGAATGTGTCCTTGTCTAAAACTGAAAACATTTTCTGCAACACAGCAGTTGAGACTTTTCTCTTGTCTTGCACAGGTTGTTCTGACATCGCATTTGGCCAAGGTTGCAAAATCTTTTCATGTTTTTATGAGGCTTCAGATGAGCACATGGCTTGCGTGACAGCAGGAGACTTAAGGGTTTATCACATTCCCACAAGAGAATTTTTTTTATAAAGCTGTAGATTGTTGCACAGTGCGTACCATTGCCAGAAGGCAGCAAGGTGTGCTTTATTCTGTTTCCATGTTTTGTGCAACAGGCTAAACTGTAACCAACTCCTACTCAAATGAATATCTCCTGGTTGTTTATACATTGCAAATGAGAATCACTGCAGTGTTGTCCTTGAAAATTAGCCTTTATCTCTGCTGATGAAAGCGTGACACATATCCATTAGCTACAAGAGAGCAGCAGTGAAAACAGCAGAGCACATTCAGTCACACCACCGCTTGCTCTGTCAGCCATAGCCTGTGTCTCTTGTCTGCTCAGGCTCTCTCTATATTATTGATGACCACTGGGCCAGGCAGAGACAAGGATGCACCACCCGCCATTCCGTGCAGCACACACATACACATACAGCATGTTAAGCCCACTCTTGTTTGCAGCACTAAATTGTGCTGACCTTGGGAAGTGTGTTTTTGTGAAGTAAACTGATGGGTCTATAATTCTTGGAAGAATGGAAACTTGATATTCTATAGGTTATATAGTTTTAAATTGTCTTTTTCCCACATCACACTCTCTCTCACTTTAAAAAGAATTTGAATGTTTCTGCTGTCATCTTGAACCACTTTCTCCATTCATCTTTTTACCTTGTATCTTCCAGCCAGATTAAGCGTCAACTGAAATTACCTTGAAGCCATTTAATGTTTTGCTTTGCAGAACCAGCATTTAATCTGTGAAAGTGAGCCATTCATGTGTTTAATGATGAAAGAAAAGTCTGAAGAGATGAAGTGAAAGGAGCTGGTTTGTTCTTTGAATTTTAATGGGTGTTTTTGCAAAAGCAAATGGCATTTTTGCAGCGTCATACTTGTGAAAGAGCTGTGAGCTTCAGGACCTTGGATGAAAAGACCATTTTTGTCCTTCCAAAAAGTCTTTCAGTGCTTTGTTTCTCCAAGGGCACAGGGGGTGTGTGGTGGAGATGGGGTTCACAATCTGCATCCCAAATTTTAGATAAAAACCTCCTAATGCTGTGTTGGTCGTATACTTGTCTACTTTTGGGAATGTGTGTCTCGTTGTTGAAGTGCTGATGCTCTGGCAATTCATGCGGACAACCTCTTAGTTTTTGCTTGGAAGATTTACATGTTTGTTGTTTATATATATGCACATTTATTTAAAAAGAATGTCTCTATGCAAGTTCTAATATTTAACTCATAGATGTTCTTTATTAAAGAAGTTATTTTGAAAAAGAGCCATAAATGTAATTACCCAGTTTGGGATCAATAAAGTCTGTCTGTCTGTCTGCATGAAGCCATGAAACATATTTAACATGGAGGTAAAACAACCAAGTTAAAGAGTAAACTCAACATTGTCAGCATTAGTAAAAGGCAAGTTTTTCTTTTAAATATGCATTTTTCTCTCATTGACTTTCATGCAAGTTTTTATTTTATTTTCTTACAAACTTGCAAATTTTTGTTGTAAATACATATCTAAAACTAGAGGGCACTCGGAGAGCGCATACCTCCACTAAGGCTCCGTCCCTCCCTCCCTTTGTCCTCCCGTCTGTCCATATCACTATTCATCTGTACATTGAGAGATGGGGCTTTAGTGGAGCTATGTATTCACAGATCACCTCCAACATCTAATGAGTTCCTCTTTGGGCCAGAGCCACCTCTGGGAAAATGTCATCCAAATCCACCTGGAAGTTTTTGCATGATCCTGCTTACAGACAGAGAAACAGCAGCCAAAACAATATAACTACATTATTTGACTCCATCAGACAAACCAACCAACCAACGTCACTAAAAACATTACCTCCGTCCTCCCCTGGCAGAGGTAATTAGTATTTTCTCTTAGATTAGCTTGTAAACTTGTGAGTTTTTCCTTTCAATATTTATGGCAAACTAGCAACTTTCTACATAAAAGGTGTTTTTTTATGATATTTTTGAGGTTTTGCTCTTAAATTGGCTGCTTTTCTTATAAATCTGTTACTTTTTAAATAAATTTTCAAATCGCTTCTTGTAAATTTGTAATTTAAAAAAATTAAGCAACAGGTTATGGGCAAATGTGCAGAGGCCTAACGAAAAGCATAAACTAAGACTTTTAACAAAACGGGAAAAAAAACCAGTTCTTTTCATAAATCCAGGTGATATCTGTGTGGTATGTTCTCTGACTGCGGGTGGTATGTTATTCTAGATCTTGGTGCCCCTCACTGATAGCACAGATCGAGCAAATGTGGTGCGTCTGTGGGGGACCTCACAGTCTCCTCTAGTCAGAATCAGAATCAGGTTTATTGCCATTGTTCATGTAGTACACAAACTAGGAATTTGTCTCATTGCAATGCTGCAACATTAAACATGATAAGATAAAAGAAATAAACTATACATGCAAAAAAGTGTAGAATAAGAGTAAGTGATACTGGTCAGCAGTTAAAAAATATTAGCGAGCAGCAGATACTGTGGAGAACTATATAGTGCAGTCGGTAATGCAGGAAGAAAACAGTGATGATTGACATGAGTCTGGTTGAGCTGCTGTACATAGTGCACGAGAGTCAATAAGTCACTTAGTGTTCAGCAGTCTGATGGCAGAGGGGAAGAAGCTGTTCATGTGACGGGAGGTTTTAGTCTGGATGGACCGAAGTCTTCTACCTGAGGGGAGGGGGGCAAACAGTACGTGACCAGGGTGTGAGGGATCGGCTATGATCCGGCCAGCACGCCTCCGGGTCCTGGAGATGTACAGATCCTGGAGAGATGGGAGCTTGCAGCCGATCACCTTCTCAGCAGTGCGCACAACGCGCTGCAGCCTTAGTCTGTCCCTGGCAGTGGCTCCTGCGTACCACACGGTTATGGAGGTGGTGAGGATGGACTCGATGATGGCTGTGTAGAACTGCACTAACATCTTGGTGGGTAGCTTGAGCTTCCTCAGCTGCCGCAGGGAGAACATCCTCTGCTGGGCTTTTTTGATGAGTGAGCTGATGGTCGGCTCCCATTTGAGGTCCCTGGTGATGGTAGTGCCTAGGAAGCGGAAGGAATCAGCAGTGGTGATGGGAGAGCCTGAGAGGGTGAGGGGGGGCAGAGGGGTAGTGACTTTCCTGAAGTCTACAATCATCTCCACTGTCTTCAGAGCGTTCAGCTGCAGGTTGTTATTGTTGCACCAGGACGCCAGCTGGGCCACCTCTCTCCTGTAGGCGGACTCGTCGCCGTTGGAGATGAGCCCGATGAGGGTGGTGTCGTCCGCAAACTTGATCAACTTGACAGACTGGTGGCTGGAGGTGCAGGAGTTGGTGTAAAGGGAGAAGAGTAGGGGGGAAAGTACACAGCCCTGGGGTGATCCGGTGCTGATGCTAGTAGAGTCTGAGACAGTCTTTCCCAGCCGCACATGCTGCCTCCGGTCCGTCAGGAAGTCGGTGATCCACCTGCAGAGGGAGTCAGGCACGTTGAGCAGGGACAGCTTGTCCCGGAGCAGAGCGGGGCGGATGGTGTTGAATGCGGAGCTGAAGTCCACAAACAGGATCCTGGCGTAGGTTCCCGGGGAGTCCAGGTGCTGCAGGATGGAGTGGAGGGCCAGGTTGACTGCGTCGTCTACAGACCTGTTGGCTCGGTAGGCAAACTGCAGCGGGTCCAGGAGAGGGGTGGTGATGGACTTGAGGTGGGGCAGGACCAGGCGCTCAAAGGACTTCATGACTACAGAGGTGAGCGCTACAGGTCTGTAGTCATTAAGTCCAGTGATCCGTGGCTTCTTGGGGACAGGGATGATGGTGGAGGATTTGAGGCAGGACGGCACGTGGCATAACTTAAGGGAGGTGTTAAAAATGTCTGTGAAGACAGGAGCCAGCTGTTTCGCACAGTGTCTCAGGGTGGAGGGAGACACGCCGTCCGGGCCGGGGGCCTTGCGCGGGTTCAGTCTGGAGAACTGTTTGAGCACATCCTGCTCACTGATGATAAGGGCAGGGGGGGAGGAGGGGGGGGTGCCTTTAATGAAGTAGGGATTGTGGAGGCTGTGGAGCTGGGGGGGGGGGGGGGAGTTGGACACAGATGACGAGGTGTCAAAACGGGCATAGTGTTGGGACAGTCTTTGACAAAGGGCTTTGTCATCCTGACCTTTAGGAGCCTGAGGGCGATAGTTGGTGATTTGCCTCAGTCCTCTCCACACGGAAGCCGAATCATTAGCAGTGAACTGCTGCTGGAGTCTCTCTGAATACACAGATTTAGCCCTCTTCAGCTCTCTGTTAAACCGGTATTTAACCTCCCTGTAGCAGTCCCTGTCTCCACTTTTCAGCGCTGCTTCCTTCTCCTTCCTGATCTGTCTGAGCTTAGCTGTGAACCAGGGTTTGTCATTAGAGTAACTCACCCTGGTGCGTGATGGAAGAATGACCTCTTCACAAAAGTGGATATATGAGTTCACAGTGTCCGTGTACTCATCCAGATCATGCGTGGCTCCTTTAAACATGCCCCAGTCAGATATTTCCATGCACGTTTCCAGCTTCTCCTCAGCATCACTGGTCCGTATCTTCGTAGTGCTCACAACAGGTTTAGTGAGCTTCAATCTCTGTCTGTATGTGGGGATGAGGTGAACCATCACGTGATCAGATAATCCCAGCGCAGCGCGAGGAACAGCGCGATATGCGTCTTTCACTGTGGTGTAACAGTGATCCAGTGTGTTTAATCCTCTGGTGGGGCATTTAATAAACTGTTTGTAGCGGGGGAGATCGTGGCTCAGATTGCACTGATTAAAGTCGCCAGCCACAATAATCAGCGAGTCTGGGAAACTCCGCTCTGTGTGTTGAATGTGATCCGCGAGCACGCGCTGAGCTTCGCGCGTGTCCGCGTCGGGAGGGGCATACACAGCGATCAGTATAAAAGAAGCAAACTCCCGCGGGGAATAAAAAGGCTTGCAATTGATAACAAGAAATTCCAGGGCGGGAGAACAGTGTTTAGTGATTGCTCTAGTGGTTGTACCAGTGAAAGTCCTCAGTTTAACATATTCTTTTTTGAATTGAGCAGGCAAATTTGAGAGTTTTATCATTTTCAAAAGACAGAAAATTGTATTTCTTGTAAATGTGACAACAATGATATGTGGGGGACTTCCAGTTATGGCGGCCACGTAGGAAGACGTGTTTCACATTGTTCTGCTCCTAGAAATAAAAAGTTTACTAAAACTGTATTAATTGGAACAAAAACCCATCCCAGCATTTGGGCGCAGATATGGTGAAGACCAAAGCTGGGAAATTGGGTGGAGGAAAGGGCGATTCGACAAAACAACCCAAGCTGACAGACTTCCATGCTTGAGGCGAGGCAGAAAGAGCTCCGGAGGCGATGGCGGAGGATGTGGCCATCGGCGGAGTGGGAGCTGCTGAGGAGGGGACAAGTGCGGTGCTCGCTGCCATCGGCTCCATGAGAGCAGAGTTTTCGTCTAAATTTGATGGGATTATAGCAGCGATAGAAGGAATGAGAAAGGAAATAAGCGACTGTATGGAACGAGTATCGCAGGCAGAGCTCCGAATTTCAAGCGCTGAAGATGATGTCACCAGCCTACAATCAAAGTTGCAAACACTGGAATTAAAATGGAAATGTCTGGAAGATAACATCCTGGACTTAGAATCCCGCTCGCGACGGAATAAATTGAGGCTGGTGGGCCTCCCGGAGGGAGCCGGAGGGACAGGACTCATGTTCCTTTTTGGAAAAGTGGATTCCAGAAGTGCTGAACAACGCGGACCTGCAGTCATCGGTCGTCTTGGAGAGCGCTCACCAAATCGGCCCACCGAGAGATAATAAGACACCACCGAGGACGCTGATTATGAAGTTCCTCAGCTACAGAGACAAGATGACGGTCACCAACGCGGCGCGAGCTAAAGGGGAAATTAAATACCAGGATCAACAGGTGCGGTTCTACCCAGATTTGGCCACAGGAATTCAACAGTTAAGGAGGCAGTTCGACCCCGGCCGCAAAGAGCTGCGCAACCTCGGGATTTGTCACGGAGTGATTCATCCGGCAACACTGCTGGTCACATATAAAGGGAGAACCCACATCTTCAAGACCCCTCAAGAGGCGCAGGAGCTCATTAAGCAGATCCAGGAGGAGACTGGTGGGAGCTAAGCATGAACATGACAAAGGTAGAGCATTTAAGCATTTGTACAGGCATCTGATTGATCTGAAACATATAACATGTCTACAAAATACAGACTGTATTAAGGGAAAAAAAAAGCTATGATGTACAAAGTTGCTATAAAACTTTGAAGTTATGTTGAAAAAACTACAGAAGAGAGTTAATGTAATTAAAAATAGTAGTAGAGTCAGGGTGATTGAGAGGAGAAAGAGAGTGGTTTGACTGATCCTCGCAGGTGTGGAACAGTCACTAGCTATAACAGGAGATGGAATTTTTTTTTTCATTTTGGGGGGATTACCACGAATGTGGGGAAAGGGAATTTGTTTTTGTGTAGTTTGTAGGATGAATGTTCAATCATCCATGTTTTTGCTTCTCTGTATGAGCATGTTCATATTGCAAGGTAATCTCAAACTCCTTATTGATCATAGATCAAAGCGTTAATCTTAATTTAACTTCTTGGAATTGCAGAGGTCTACAAAATCTAAAAAAACTTAAACAAGTTATGAATAAAATAAAAGACATATATTCAAAAATTGTATTTGTACAAGAAACTCATCTAATAGAGGAGGATGTAAAAAGAATTAGGAGAAGATGGCAAGGTAACGTGTTCACCTCATCATTTTCATCCCGAGCTAGGGGAGTTATGATTCTCATACATAAAACAGTCCGATTTCAAGTGAAAAATGTAATTGGAGACAAATTTGGAAGATATTTAATCATCCAAGGATCTTTGTTATTAGAAAATAAAAATCTGGTGAACTTATACGGCCCCAATATTGATGATCAAAACTTCTTTGTTAATTTATTCCTTACTTTATCATCACTTACAGGGCAACATATAATAGCAGGGGATTTTAATTGTACATTGAATCCCAGTATAGATAGATCAATAGGACTGGACTGTACGCAAAATGGATGCAGGATGACCATTAATCATTTTATGAAAGAATTGAGATTGCTAGATATATGGAGAGAAATGAAACCACAAGTCAAAGCCTATTCTTGTTATTCTAATACCTATAAGACATTCTCACGTTTTGACTACTTTTTGATCTCTACAGAATTAAGGTCCAAGATTCAAAACTGTTTCTATGATAATATTGTGATCTTTGATCATGCACCCTGCTGTCTAATATACACTACCGTTCAAAAGTTTGGGTTCACTTAGAAATTTCCTTATTTTTGAAAGAAAAGCACTGTTTTTTTCAATGAAGATAACTTTAATCTAATCAGAAATACACTCTAATATCTAATATACATTGCTAATGTGGTAAATGACTATTCTAGCTGCAAATGTCTGGTTTTGGGTGCAATATCTACATAGGTGTATAGAGGCTGTTTGCTCATTGCGTCAGAAGGCTAATGGATGATTAGAAAACCCTTGTGCAATCATGTTAGCACAGCTGAAAACAGTTTAGCTGGTTAGAGAAGCTATAAAACTGACCTTCCTTTAAGCAGGTTGAGTATCTGGAAAAAAATTTATTTCAAATACAAATCATTATTTCTAACCTTGTCAATGTCTTGACTATATTTTCTATTCATTTTACAGCTCATGGTGGTAAATAAATGTGACTTTTCATGGAAAACACAAAATAATTGTCTGGGTGACCCCAAACTTTTGAACGGTAGTGTATGTAGATGAGAAATTGACAAAGGATCCAGGTAGGTGGCATTTTCAGCATAAATGGCTTCAGGATGAGGAATTTGTTAAGTACACAGAAAAACAGATAGATAAGTTCTTTGATATTAATACTACACAAACAACGGCATGTATAAAGTGGGAGGCTTTCAAAGCTTTTATTAGGGGGCATATTATTAGCTATACAGGTTCAAAATCTAAGAAGACTCGAGAGGAGAGAGTCCAATTGGAACGTAAAATAAAAATTCTTCAAGAAAAGGTGTATGCAGGAAGTAACCCACAGTTAGAGAACGAATTACTGATTCTGAGAGCTGAATATGATAAAAAATCAGCGAATAGAGCTGCCTCGAGTCTTCTAAGATTGAAGCAAACTTTTTATGAACAAGGTGAAAAATCAGGAAAATTATTGGCATGGCAGATTAAACAATTAGAATTTAAAACACCAATTACCAGTATTATAAGTAACGGACAGGTAGTTATAGATCCTTTAGAAATTAATAGTGCCTTTAGAGATTATTATGAAGAACTGTATGATACAAAAAATGAAACTGACTTAACAAAACTAAATGGGTTTTTGGGTGGATTATCTATACCGTGTATTCCAAATGAAAACAGGGAGATACTGGAGTCTAAAATTAGTCAAGAAGAAGTTGGGCAAGCCATTGATAATATGAAATCAGGAAAAAGGGCAGGACCAGATGGTCTTCCAGTTGATCTCTATAAAAAATTTAAGAATAAATGAATAAAACCACTTTTGGAAATGGTTTTAGAAGCATTTCAAAATGGTAATTTACCACCATACATGAATAATGCCTTAATTATACTGTTGCCAAAACCAGGTAAACCCCCTAATAAATGTGAAAACATGAGACCAATAAGCCTATTAAATGCTGATCTTAAGACAATCTGTAAAATTTTAGCAAAACGACTACAAGAAATATTACCAAATATTATTAACAGAGATCAGAATGGCTTTATAATGGGAAGACAAGGCTTCCACAATGTAAGAAGACTATTTAATATTATTTATTCCAATAAAGAAGCACCGGATACAGCCCTCCTATCATTGGACGCCAAAAAGGCCTTTGATAGGGTCGAATGGCCCTATCTTTTTGAAGTTCTACAAAGGTTTGGACTTGGAAATAATTTCATAAAATGGGTCCAGATAATATACAATAATGCTACAGCAGAAATCCTAACAAACAGCAATATCTCAAAATCAATAAAAATCAATAGAGGATGTCGACAAGGCTGTCCACTTTCACCCTTATTGTTTACTATGGCAATTGAACCTTTAGCGATGGCAGTACGTTTACATCCACAAATATATGGAATTAAAGTAGGACCAACAGAACATAAAATCTCCCTGTATGCCTATGACATAATTTTGTTTATGTCGAATTTTAAAAAATCAATTCCAACCTTGTTAAATTTAATAAAGAACTTTGGGGAAATATCAGGATATAAAATAAATAAAACAAAATCTTTAATATTAATGCTAAATGAGACCCAGAGAAATCACCCAGCTCCTGAGGTAAATCAATTCAATGTTGTAAATCAGTTTAAATATTTAGGAATTCAAATTGTGCCTAAGCTACAATCAGTCGCCAGTGCCAACTATGAAGCCTTAATGACAGATATTAATGAGTTACTTCAGAGATGGATGTCACTACCAATGTCGATGATCGGGAGAATTAATATACTTAAAAGTAATATCTTACCAAAAATACTTTATTTATTTCAAAACATTCCTTTACCACCACCTTCAGATCTATTCTCAAGAATTAAAAAAAAGTTAGTGGAATTTATATGGAACAATAGGAAGGCTAGATTACGTTTGTCCTTACTATATTTACCATTTGATCGTGGAGGTCTGAAATGTCCAAACTTTATGTTGTATTACTGGTCAGCACAACTGAGGTCTATGATGTATTATTTTTCATCAAATGATCTTCCTCATTGGACTGAAATGGAATCATACAATTTACCTCTACCTCTTCCCTTATTCATATACTCAGACTCTGCTAAAAAATTACAGAAACAAGTTAAAAATCCAATTGTAAAGCACATGATCAAAATATGGTGTGAAACCAAAAAATATTTAAAAGAACCACACTTACTGTCACAATTTAGTCCAATATGGGGTAATCAATATTTTACACCAGGGAGAGCGGATGCTGCATTTAAAGTATGGAATTTAAAAGGGATTCAAAAGATTCAAGACTTATATTTGTCACGTTCAGATAACATAATGTCTTTTGAAGAACTGAGGATTAAATTCAATCTTAATAGAACACATTTTTTTAAAATATCTTCAGCTTAGAAATTTTATTCGATCAAATCAAAATAATGCTGTCACCCGACCTACTTATTCATCCTTGGAAAAAATTTTGACGAAAGATAGTAAGAGAAAGGGTATTATTTCAGAGTTTTATAACTCATTGACACTATTCTCAAGTGAAAACTCACAGAAAAGACTGAATTATAGGAAAGAAGACCTGCAAATTGAAATTTCAGAGGAACAATGGGAACTGGCTTGTGCAGAAGCTCAAACCAAATCAATAAATGTACGTCTTAAACTGATACATTTTAAATGGTTAATGCGGATGTATGTTACACCAGTGGAGTTAAATAGATATAACAAAAACATACCAGATACATGCAGAAAGTGTATGGAAAGTAAAGGAACCCTATTTCACTGTTTATGGGAATGTAGAAAAATCAAAATGTTTTGGGAAGAGGTGAGGGTAACAATTGAAAAAATAATTTCAAAACAATTCACATTGAACCCTAAACTGTTTTTGTTGGGTCTGTATCCAGAAAAACATAACTTTAATAAGAGTGAAAGAGCATTCATAGACCTGGGTTTTCTTAATGCCAAAAAATGTATTGCACTACTGTGGAAAATGACTCATAGATCAGATGTGACTCAGTGGTTAAGAGGGATGTTAACAAACCTTCCACTAGAAAGAATAACATATATACTGAAATCAAAGGAAAATGTGTTTGAGAATATATGGAGACCTTTCATTGATTATGTAAAGAAATTAAACATAACTTCTGAAGAAGAAGGTGAATGATATGTGTGGACCTTGCAAATTCCAAACTGGTGAATGTATATTATGTATTCTTATGTAGTAGATTACCTAGACTAAACAGAGGAGCATTGTTGTTGACTTGCTTTTGTTAATGGTTGTTGTTGTTTTTAGTACATTTTTTTTGTTGTTGTTAATGTTTTTTTTTTTAATTTTTAAATTACTTTAGTGTTAGTGTTTGACTGTTTGTGCCATGTTTGTAAAAAAAAGGTTCAATAAAAAATATTGTGGAAAAAAAACAATGATATGTGGGATCTTTCTTATCAAAGAATGGGTGCACATGGGGGGCACATGGCCCCCCAACGTAGAAAAAAGAGAGAATTGTCTCTCCAAATCATTAGAAACCTTTCTACATCATGTTACATAACTGAATAAATGCATTTTGACCACAAATGCGAAACATAAATGCATTTGTTTTAATTTCCAGCTTTTCTCATAAATTTCTAACTTTTTCCTCATTAATTTACTACATTTATTTGTGAATGTGCAACTTTTCTTGCAAATTTGCAGCTTTCTTTCCCATAAGTGTACATTTTTTCTCAACAACTCATTGCCCCCCCAACCCTTGTGTCTATGCTAATCTTTTTGATGAGGCAAGACTGTATTAAGCTTTAGCGTGAACAACAATTTTTTTTCTGTAACACAGAGCCATAATTATCCTTTAATTTGTCTCTTTGGCTGTAGGAGCACGACATTGAAACTCCACATGGCGTTCTCCATGTGACAATGAGAGGTGTTCCCAAGGGCAATAGACCTGTCATCCTGACCTATCACGACATCGGCCTCAACCGTGAGTCAGACAAAAACAGGCTCATCAATGATGAAGCCGTTTTCTTCCCCTCTGCACCTAACGGGTCCTAGTCAGAGGTTGAACACCTGTGCTCTCTCTTTCTAGACAAGTCTTGCTTCAACACCCTGTTTAACTATGAAGACATGCAGGAGATCACCCAGCACTTTGCAGTGGTTCATGTGGATGCTCCCGGCCAACAGGAGGGTGCACCTCCCTTTCCTAGTGGGTGAGTTTCAGACTGATTTTGTATTTGCTAATAAATAGGAACATGTTTAATGTTTATTTGAAAGGGACATTACATACTAATGAACATTAATACAAATGTAAGTATGCCAGATTTAGCAGTACGGTACTGCTAATTTGCATCTGTAGTCCCATATATGTGACCAGCCATGGAAAAACCAGGAACAAGTCTCCTGAAGGGTATTTTGAGTTATGTACAGATTCTAAGTGTGGAATCTAAACTTTCCAATGATGTCTAATGCATGGAAATCCGAAAAGATTCAAAGAAGATGTGGCCATTTGAATGTTAGCACCTCACAAACTGCTTCTCTGAGAATCAGGTTCAAAGTTTCCAAGGATTGTCACCTTCCAGGGGAGTGGTAACAAAAGCTGCTCATTTGCATGACTTGGCATGAACCCAACCCCCTTACAGTGCTGATCAAAAGGTCTGCTTAAGTAGCCATGTGCTTGTATCGGAACGTGCTGCTGATTGGTCAAAATGAATATCAGAGACATGTGAACAGCCAAACAAACCGGATATGTAAATCAGCTGTGGTATCCACGCCCCCCAAACTAGGAAGCTGTCTGGCTGATATTTCTCTCTGAAACTACTCTATTTCAGTTTACAATTTTAAAATCTCACACTGTTATTTGAAGCATGAAGTAACTTCTTCATGAGTTCAACTAGCATATTTTGCAAAAAAAAAAAAAAAAAAAATAAATAAATCACAAATTTAAAAAAAGAGCTATTTCTGTGTTTTTTAGGAATCACGTCAAGCTAACTTGTTGCTGGTTTTTCCATGGTTGGTCGCATATTTGTTTTGGTGATGCTGCTTAAGTTGCAGTTGATAACCTTCATTAGTTTGCTAATAGAAGCACGTTCACTTTACAATCTAATAGTCAAATTTGAAGCAAGCCTTCCAAATAATATGTAAGACATGATCCTAATTTCCTCACCTCCAGTATACCATAACTGCCAACAGTCTTGCTTTTTCTCCTGTACTTAAGGCCATCTCCTGGTCCCCTTACATTTTGATGTTTCTTCCAAAAATTCTGATATAATTTTATAGCCTTCAAACCAGGCAGTGGTGGCCTAATGGTTAGAGATTTGGACTGGTGAGCGGGGGGGTCGCCGGTTTAATCCCCGGCCCGGCAGGATAAGATGTGGGTGGGACAGATAACATGGTAGTGTTTGCTTAACCCCACTGTGGTGCCTTTGAGCAAGGCCCTTAACCCCAACTGCTCCAGTGGAGCTGCTCAGTGGCCACAGGTCAGTCCGTGGTTGTACTGGGCAGCTTCCTGGTGTGAATGTCTGAGTGTGAACAGGGCATCCTTGAAAGAGAGGTTGCCTCTCAATGGAACTTTCCTGTATAAATAAAGGTTAAATATTTTTTTTATTATTATTGTCGTATAATAACCCATTATAGATTTTTTTGTTTCATTGACATTAGGAAGGTTGCCAGATGATCTTTAAAACAACCTACATAGACAGCTCACACACCACCCATTTCACCACATCATGGAAATCCCACTGACTGTAGTGCATAGTGTTGCTCTCTGAGCAGTCGAGATGAGCCCCTTTCAATCTACCCCGGCAGCCCAGGCAGACCCAGTACAGTCCTGGTTCCCTCTGTTGTCTGAATAGAGTTAACCATGCCGCTTGGGCTAAATGACTCTGCAAGCAATGTGGGTTGTTGGCCACCTCACCTCAGCAGACATTTGAATTGGGCAACGCAAATAAGCATGCGATGAAGTAGGTGTCACCGCCACCATGTCACAGCACAGTGACAGAGAGTGAAAATGAATCAAAAGGCTGTCTCTCAGATTATATTGATTTCAGAGCTGCAACATACAACTGTATGTACCACAACAGTGTCTCCCCTAGGTTTACAGCCTGGGGAAAGGCTGGCATTTTGGTCCAGGTGGCCCATGATTGGTCAAACAACATCAGCACAGATGGTCCAGTTAAATATGTAAAGTATTTTGCCATTCCCCAAAGCAACGGTAAAGCTGAGTAGGAGGCTACATTCCTGACATCAGTCAAACAATGAATATTTTGTACCTTCACACAGCTTTGATATAATGGTTTCTTCCCACAAGAGCTGGTCACCCATCCTTGGTGTTTTGAGTGAAAGAAGTCGTCCACTCACCTCTAGCCACTCATCTACAGCAGGACTGACAGTAAGGGATGGAAACATGTGCTCATTATCATCATTCCATTGATCAGCCAGAGTCCGATTGGCAGCAGATTCTCTGAATGGCACTGACAAAGACTGTAAAATTTTCTCCACAATCCTCTTCAGCAGTCTGGAGAAGCGGATATTAGTAAATGGCATCAATATATTCAACTGAAGTCCATGTGATGTGACCAAGTTTGATGATGCCAACTTCAGTCAGCTTTGTTCTGAAAGTAGTGGAGTCTAGAGTTGAAGTTCTGTTATAGAAGAGAGGCTCTTCAAACAGCCACATTCCAGCTCTGGGTTCAGGAGTCCTCACAACTGTCACTGTCTGCCAGGCATTGATGACTGATTTCTAAAAAGGAGCAAGTCCAATCAGGTCAGCTTCTGATGTCCTCAGTAGGAAAAGCTGTCTGTCCAGACCCAGCCTTTCTGAGGAGTAAACAGGCAGTAGCCATCCAACTGTAACCGCAACCATATAGGAGCCTTTGAGCTGTCTGTAGTCTGAAGGCCGTTATTCTGGACAGAATGTCTATGACTCCTTGCCCTCACTCAGCCACAGGAAGGTATAGAGATGCAGCCCTCAGGCAATGTTGACCAGACCAGAAAAAGTTCACTAGTGTCCGTTGTACCTTCACAACAAAATTGGGTGGTGGCACCAAAACAGTGAGTCTATGCCACAGAGATGAGGCAACCAGATTACTGACAATCAGAACCCTTCCCCTGTAGGACAGCTGGGGTAGCAGCCATTTCCATTTAGACAGCGCTCCAACTTTCTCCGGCACTCCTTCCTAATTCTGCTTTTGTAATTCTTCATTACCCAAATAAACTCCCAGAGCTTTGATACCTGTTTTCCCCCAGCTAAGGCCACCAGGAAGACCAGGAACACTCCCCATACCCCACTGACCCAACAAACAGGTGTAGCATCATCTCACTTTGGCTCAGCAATAGTTATTCTTCTGCTTAAAGACATTTTTGTTTCACCCAGGAGTAAGACAAAAAAATGGATTTTCTTCCTCCAGGCCACAGCTGAAATCCCCTTTCTTTTGTTAAAACCAACCTAAGGAATTTCCCCAATGTCCGGCTTTGCTTTTATTGCCCCCATAAAACATGCAACAGACCTGGCCTTCACAGATCCACAACTCAGTTAATTTCCTTAAACTCTGGAAACGCTGGATTTAACCAGTGAACTTTAAAGTACATTATTACAAACTCAATTCTAAACCTTCATTCTTTTCAGAACTATGAAAATGCAGATGGACTCTGATGTTTTTGATGTGGAAAATCAATAATATGTGTGAAATGCATTAATCTGTGATTTTATATATATATATATATATATATATATATATATATATATATATATATATGCATGTTAAAAATGTTTAAATGAATGTTTATTCCTGCATGTTGATTTAGAAGCACTGCTTATAAGATACACTAAGGTTAGTTTAGTTATACACAAGTGTGTAACAGTACAGTATATTCCAATGTATTTAAAATTGTGTGTATTCCTGTGGACGGATCATGTTTCACCAGTCTCCAGAGAGACCCCACCTTCTTCATCTCATTGGTCCCTTGTAGACTGTTTGTTATTGGACTAAAGGTTCATCGGGCCTCCCACGAAGGACACTCATTGGCTGAGATCCCGGAAGCCCGCGAAGCTCAACAGAACTTATAAATAACTAACTAACTAACTAACTAACCTGCACTTATATAGCGCTTTTCTAGTCACAAAGACCACTCAAAGCGCTTTCATTAATACTAACCCTCTATTCTAAGGGCCTATAGGAAACAGATATCTAGGGACAATTTAGAACAGCCAATTAACCCAACATGCATGTTTTTGGCATGTGGGAGGAAACCGGAGAAATCCCGGAGTAAACCCACGCAACACGGGGAGAACATGCAAACTCCACACAGATCACTGTTGGTCGGGGGCTGGGATCGAACCCACGATCCCACGATCCCCACAATCCCCCGGCCAAGGGTAAACTGTGCTGCCGCAGTGCTAACCACTGCGCCACCGTGCAGAGAGACCCCTGCTTCAGCCTCTCTTCCCCTTTGGCTCTTTTCCGGATCGTCTTCTCTCTTTTTCTCTTTTCATTTTCTTCTCGCCTCTGGTTCGTGTCTCTCTATTGTCTACACACAGCAAGGAAGAACAAAGGACCGTCTGAACAAAGACTCGACCACGTGTCGCTTTTCTGAACACAGAGCAGATAACTCGTAATTTGTATTTTAATGTTTTTTTTCCTTTTTCTCTTAAATGCCTAGGAATTCCTATTTCTTTGAGCTCAATTTTAATCGGAGTTAAACTCCAATTTTTACTTATCTCTTTTTCTTTGTTAAACTTTCTGTAAAATCACCGTTTGTTTAATTTTAATGTAAACTTTAATCTTGACTTTATTTTTATATTTTTCTTGACCAAGCACCCACCAGAAGCTACTATTTTTATCTAAAGTCCGAAGCTTTTTAATTTGAGATCGGATTGGATATCCTTAATTATTATCGAAGAACTCTGCAGCGCTTGTCTACCAGGAAGAAAACGCAGCTCCCACATCACGCGCAGGCTGAGGAATCAGCGCGCTTCTGCAGCATCTCAACCATCGAGATCCAACTTACGATCTCATGAATATCATTCATCGTCAAGAGAATATTTGCGGGACAAATATTCTGGGTTTTGCCCCTGAACAACACTTCAAAACTTCATGAGGACGACTACAGAACCATCATCGAACGAGGATCACGTGAGCTGCAAACTTTTAATTCATCTGCTGAATTAAACGTCTGAGGTTCGGTAATAATTTGTGTATCTAATCAGATGCAAATTGAGAAGCCCTTAACATAACTCTTCTTTTCATTAAAATTCCATTTTTATTTTCTTAAGATGAATCAAGGACTTTTTCATATAATTAGTAAACTTTCTCCATAAATTTGCGTTGTTTCCATAATCTGTTAACTCAAACTGATAGAAATTGGTTTCTCAGTTTAACCCTGGTTCTGAAAATATTAACATTGTTAATCTATCATTTACAAGATTGATTTTATGATTAATGAAATTACTGCAATGTCTGTTAATCTTTTCGTTTAATAAATATGTGGAAAATGAGAGAAGTTGTTGAGAATTTATTTAATTCTGAGTCTGTTTCAAGCCCAGGTATCGAATTCATGGAAAATTTTTGAGACTGATTATTGATTAATTTATTAAGTGATTAAACAGGTATAGAGTGAAATTAAAGATTAAATTGCTTCTTAAAGATAGAAGCTGGTGCCCCTTACGAGTGTTATTAACTTTTCTGATGTATATGAAATGAGATTTGATCTCAGATTCCAATACATCAATATAAATTAAATAATTCATACCTGATCATATTATTATTTATTAATATTCCATATATTTCCTCCTATACAGGCCTCACTTTTCCTCCAGTTGACTCTTGCAGAAGATGCTTTTTCATATAAGATCAGACTCTCTGCTAACTCTTGCACATCCACCTGATCCTGAATAAAAACATCAATATCATCAGCATAAGCAGATATGTCTACAGGAGGGCCCAGCACCAGTTCTGGCAGAGAAGAGACCCTTTAACTTATTTCTCAACCTAGAAAGAAAAGGCTTAATGGCAATGCTATAAAATTGGCCGGAAATAGGACAGCCTTGCCTAATGCTTCTCTTGACTGGCACAGCACAGCTTAAACCTCCCTCAATCTTCACCACACAACAGGCATCATTGTACAAAAGTTTGATCCAGAAAAGGAACTCCTCCCCCACACCAAAGGCTTCCAGTGTGGAAAAAAGAAACACATGATCAATTCGATCAAAAGCCTTCTCCTGATCAGTTGAAATGATACCAACATTGACATCATAAGATAAGATAAGCCTTTATTAGTCCCACAATGGGGAAATTCCAGGATTGCAACAGCACAGGGATAGCAGCACTCAGAGCAATAATTTAGAAGATAAAATAAGAGCAGTGAATATACATATGTACACATAAATATATAAATATATATACACAGTGCGGAGCATTGTAGCTAGATGGACTAAACAGCATAACCGTCTATTTAGTTACCCTACATGGTATGAATATGTACCCATACATATTGTCACCCTCCATAGCGACTGATATTGTCCTAGTTGTATACTGGAGGAGACCATTTGTGTAAGTCTGTTGCGTCTTTTGCATTCAATACTATTAGGTCATCACGTTTTTTTTGCTATCTCTGCAAGCAGCCCTGCTTAGGTTATACAGTCTGACAGCCGTAGGTAGGAAGGACCTGCGAAACCTCTCAGTCACACATCTAGGATGATGTAGTCTACTGCTAAATGAGCTCCTCAGTGCGTTCAGTATGTCCTGCATGGGGTGGGACTCGGACTCCAGCAGAGATGACAGTTTAGCCACCATCCTTCTCTCTCCTATCTCCTCCACTGGGTCAAGGCGTTGCCCCAGGACAGAGCTAGCTTTCTTGATTAGTTTGTTCAGTCTCTTCCTATCGGCTGCTGTAATGCCGTTGCCCCAGCAGACCACTCCAAAAGTGATGGCTGATGCCACCACTGTGTCGTAGAATGTCTTCAAGAGCACCCCTTGTACACCAAAAGACCTGAGCCTCCTCAGTAGGAACAGCCTGCGCTGTCCCTTCTTGTAGAGTGCGTCGGTATTGTGTGACCAGTCTAGTTTATTGTTCAGATGAACACCCAGGTACTTGTAGGATGTCACCATCTCAATGTCTGTTCCCTGGATGTTTACTGGTGCTGTGAGGGGTTGTCCTTTCCTGTGGCAGTCCACCACCAGCTCCTTAGTTTTCCTTGCGTTGATCTGGAGGCAGTTCCGATGGCACCAGTCCGCGAAGTTCTGGGTAAGTCCTCTGTACTCAGCTTCATCTCCGTTAGAGATGAGGCCGACGATCACAGAGTCGTCAGAGAACTTCTGTAGATGGCAGTGTGTTGTGTTGTGTGAGAAGTCCGCAGTATAAAGGGTGAACAGGAAGGGAGCCAAAACCGTTCCCTGGGGGGCCCCTGTGCTGCCGATGATTGTGTTGGACACACAATCCCAGGTTCTCACAAACTGTGGCCAGTTAGTGAGGTAGTCCATGATCCATGATGACAGGTGCTGGTCCACCCCTGCACACAGCAGCTTGTCCTTCAGGATCATTGGTTGGATGGTGTTGAAAGCACTGGAGAAGTCAAAGAACATGATCCTCACCGCATTCCCGGGCTTCTCCAGGTGGGACAGGGAATGGTGAAGGAAGAAGATCACTGCATCCTCCACCCCAATGCCATGCTGGTAGGTGAACTGGAGTGGATCCATCGCTGGCCCTACCAGGGGGCGGAGGTGAGCAAGGAGCAGTTTCTCCACGGTCTTCATCATGTGAGACGTCAGGGCCACTGGTCTGTAGCTGTTCAGGTCTTTGGGGTGGGAAGTCTTTGTAAGTCTTATCAAACATCTTGTGTGGTACCTGTACCAAATATCAAAAATGTCCCTCATTAAAACAGGTTATCCATCGTGAATCTGTCAGCTACACAATAAGGCTGATCGGCAGCAACCATTAAATCAGTGACCACTTTCAGTCTGTTTGACAAAACCTTAGATGAAAACTTTATAGTCCGTGCATAAAAGCGCTACCGGCCTCCAGTTTTTAAAAGTGTCAAGTTATGGCGCATATTTAGGGCGCATATATTGTATTCATATTCCCCGCATTCACCTAGTAGGCATGACGGTGCATATTCTAAAAACTTCACGTCTTAAGGGACAAAGAGGACCTGACCCTGTGAGGACCTACGGGAGGTGTGAAGTTGGCCTTGCAGGAGATGTGAAGTTGGAGAGAATGCCCCAGCAGGAGCCCCAGACGCTAGAGGGTCAAGAGACAATGGAGACGCCAAGGAGCCTCGGGCGCTGGATGTTTACCTAAAGACTGTGGGTTGGGGGTATGTGATTTGATGTTGGGGGATTTGTGTCTTGGGAGACTATAAGAGCTGTGTTAGAAGATTGCTTTCTCTCTTTTCTGAGATTCTGTTCTTGTTAGAGGATGTGACCTCGCAATAAACCAACCCTGAGAAATAAACTCAGCCTTGTTTGTGAAAGGCATCCTCTACAAAGTCCCATTTTTTGGGCATTAAAGGATTGCACGCCTGCAGGAAGCAGGAGGCCTTTCGGGGATGCTCCTTTTATACCTTATCATGACACTCACCTGTTTCCAGTTAACCTGTTCACCTGTGGAATGTTCCAAAAAGATGTTTTTGAGCATTCCTCAACTTTCCCAGCCTTTTCGTGCCCCTATCCCAGCTTTTTTGGAATGTGCTGCAGACATTAAATTCAAAAGGAGTGAATATTGGCCAAAAAAATAGTTTATTATTTGAACATTAAATATCTTGTCTTTGTTGTGTATTCAATTGAATATAGGTTGAACAGGATTTTTAAATCATTGTTTTTTGTTTTTATTTGTTTTACACATTGTCCCAACTTCTCCGGAATTAGGGTTGGAGATAGATTGCAACTTTCACCCTCCACCATGTTTCTTCATGTCGTTATTATTTCCATGACCACTAGAGGTCATTTAATGTCAAAACATGTATGTAGTATGTTAGTAAAAAAAACTCCTATAGTCTGTTTTCAGTTTAGGAAGAGCTTTGTTTCTCTTATTAAATCAAAACCCAAGGAGCTGACATTGACACCACTACTAGCTTGAACATGTTTTATGTGTCTCCAGGTATCGTTACCCGACCATGGATGAGCTGGCTGAAATGTTGCCCTCTGTGATGACTCAGCTGAAGTGAGTGGCCCTGTGTTGGTAGTTAATCAGCAATTTGATTAATGTGCAAGAATAGATATTTAATAAGTGGACTCTCTATAGGGTCAACAGTATGATCGGCATCGGCGTGGGAGCAGGAGCGTACATCCTCACCCGCTTTGCAGTGAGTCCACAGCAGGGTCACATACACTTTCAGTCTTCTTTAATTTTCTTTTCTTTCCAGCTCTCTGAGTCTTTCTTTATCGTCTGTTTTGCCTGTAAAAATAGAAGGATTTCAGAGCACACAGCTTATTACACTGAGCATCCATCCAACCCACACAGGGTATCAGGTTGCTCTACAGTCTGGCGCATGTGTTGCCATTCCCCAGATGATGACTCACGTTGGACAAATACAGTGGATATAAAACGTCTACACACCCCTGTTCAAATGTTAAGTTTTTGTGATGTAAAAAAATGAGACCAAAATAAATCATTTCAAAACATTTTCCACCATTAATGTGACCTATTACTTGTACAACCCAATTGAAAAACAAACTGAAATCTTTTTTTGGGGGGGGGGCAGTATATATATGTTTATTGAGCTTTTGAGGGCCACAAGCAATACAAAAAAGCAAACAGCAAGAAATGACAAAGAGAAACTGAAATCTTTTAAGGGGAAAAATAAAAAACTTACAATAACCTGGTTGCATAAATATGCACACCCTGTTATAACTGGGGGTGTGGCTGTGTTCAGAATTAACCAATCACATTCAAACTCATGTTAAATGGGAGTCAGCACACACCTTCCACCATTTAAAATGCCTCTGATTAACCCCAATCAGATTAACCCCAAACAGTTCAGCTGTTCTAGTCGGCTTTTTCTGACATTGTTGTAGTCTCATCTTACTGCACAAGCCATGGTCCACAGAGAGCTTCCAAAGCATCAGAGGGATCTCATTGTTCAAAGGTATCAGTCAGGAGAAGGGTACAAAAGAATTTCCAAGGCATTAACTATACCATGGAACACAGTGAAGACAGTCATGAAGTGGAGAAAATATGGCACAACAGTGACATTACCAAGAACTGGACATTTCTCCAAAATTGATGAAAAGACGAGAAGGAAACTGCTCAGGTAGGTTGCCAAGAGGTCGACAACAACATTGAAGGAGCTGCAGCAATTCCTAGCAAGTACTGGCAGTTTAGTACATGTGACAACAATCTCCCGTCTAGGGTGGCAGGACAGAAGCCTTATCTTACAAAGAAAAACATCCAAGCCTGGCTACATTTTACCAAAACGCATTTGAAATCTCCCAAATGCATGTGGGAAAATGTGTTATGGTTCAGTGAAACCAAGGTTGAACTTTTTGGCCATAATTCCAAAAGGTATATTTGGCGCAAACACAACAATGCTTATCACCAAAAGAACACCATACCTACAGTGAAGCATGGTGGTGGCACCATCATGCTTTGGGGCTGTTTTTCTTCAGCTGGAGCTGGGGCCTTAGTCAAGGTGGGGGGAATTATGAACAGTTTCAAATACCAGTCAGTGTTGGCACAAAACCTTCAGGCTTCTGTTGGAAAGCTGAAGATGAAGAGGAACTTCATCTTTCAGCATGATATTGACCCAACGTACACATCCAAATCAACAAAAGAATGGCTTCACCAGAAGATAATTAAGATTTTGGAATGGTCCAGACCTGAATCCAATCGAACATCTGTGGAGTGATCTGAAGAGGGCTGTGGACAGGAGATGCCCTCGCAATCTGACAGATTTGGAGCATTTTTGCAAAGAAGAGTGTGCAAATATTGCCACATCAAGATGTGCCACACTGATAGACTTCTACCCAAAAAGACTGAGTGCTGTAATACAAGCCAAAGGTGCTGCAACAAAGTATTATTTTAAGGATGTGCATATTTATGCAAACAGGTTATTGTAGTTTTTTATTTTTCCCCTTAAAATATTTCAGTTTGTTTTCAATTGGGTTATACAGGTTATAGGTTACATTAATGGTGGAGAAAGTTTTGAAATGATTTATCTTGGTCTCATTTTTTACATCACAAAAACCTGGCATTTGAACAGGGGTATGTAGACTTTTTATATCCACTGTACTTTCTCTTGGGTTTTTTTTTTTGTGTTGTTTATTACACTGCATGTCGTGGAGCTAAAATAAGCATGGTAAGATCCAGAAGTGACGGAAAGGAGCCAGGCAGCACTAAAAATTGAATAAGGAAGAGAGGATGGTTAAAGAGGAAGGTGTGCAGAGGAGGGATTGTGGTCAAAGTCTCTGCGGAGAGTGTTCTGATTTAGAATTAATGATAAAATGTTTAGTCTAAAATGTGTTTTCATTAGCTGATCTGGAACAAAATGTGTTTTTCCATGGTACATTTACAGCAGCAGTTGCTGCTCTGCATTTGCATCTTGCTGAAAAACATCTTCAGTTTTCTCCCAGCATTGGATCTTAGATTTCCCCAGACAGGCTCTGGTCTTGAGGCAATTTCAGAACCATACCAATTGATTTAGAAAAGCACAGTTCTATCTTTAGTGTTTCATGTCCTCATTTATGCAGGTGTGTCTCAATAAATTAGAATATTATTGAAAAGTTAATTTATTTCAGTAATTCATTTCAAAAAATGAAACTCATATATTGTATAGACTGATTCCACACAGAGTGATATATTTCAAGTGTTTGTTTCTTTGAATTTTGATGATTATGGCTTAGAGCAAATGAAAACCCAGAAAATTAGAATATTACATAAGATCAATTTTTAAAATGTGAATATTTAATAGAAATGTTTGCCAACTGAAAGGTATGTCCATGCACACACTCAATATTTGGTCAGGGCTCCTTTTGCATGAATTACTGTATCACAGCAGCATGGCATGGAGGTGATCAGCCTGTGGTACTGCTGATGTGTTGCCCAAGTTGCTTTGATAACAGCCTGTAGCTTGCCTGCATTGTTGGATCTGGTGTCTCATCTTCCTCTTAACAATACTCCACAGATTCCAACACCAGCAGATGAATGACATGGCTCCCTAAATCAGGTGCCAAGTCTTGTCATTTGGAAATCACGTCCCAGAGTCTAAAGGAAGAGTGGAGAGGCACAGAATCCAAGTTACTTGAGGTCAAGTGTGAAGTTTCCACAGTCAGTGATGATTTGGGGAGCCATGTCATCTGATGGTGTTGGTCCGCTGTGTTTTATCAAGTCCAAAGTCAGTGCAGTCGTCTACCAGGAAATTTTAGAGCACTTCATGCTTCCCTCATGCAAAAGGAACCCCGACCAAGTATCGAGCCCTTACATGGACATACTTTTCAGTAGGGCCAACATTTCTATTGAAAATCCACTTTTTTAAATTCATCTTATGTAATATTCTAATTTTTTGAAAAACTGAATTTTGGGTTTTAATTAGCTGTAAGCCATAATCATCAAAATTAAAAGAAATAAACACTTGAAACATCACTCTGTGTGTAATGAACAGTGTTGGCAGTAACGCGTTACTGTAATGCCACTACTTTTGCAGTAATGTGCTGTGTAACGAAATTACTGTTTAAAAATTCAGTAATGCGTTACAGTTACTGAAATTTGATTAGATGCGTTACTCGCGTTACTCGTTTTATTAATATGGATAGATATTTTTAGCGCAAATAAAATGACCCTACCATAGCTGGCGCAGCTGTCAGTCTCCTCCGCGAGTCAGTTTCCTGTCCTGCCCCAGTTCACGCCGCAGCCCAGTAGGAAGAAATACCATGGCGGTGGCAACGTATCATATCGAGCCCTGATCGCCTGTTGTCCGAGCAGTGAGTAGCTCTCAACTGCTCGTACCTCTGTGGTTAAACATGAGTATTTTTTGAGCAAGAAGCTCACATTTAATGTCTGCAGTGTGGCGGTTTGGGAAAACCCCCACAAACAGACTAAGGACAGACAGCTCGCTACTCCTGGTTTTTTCCGCTACACTGCTGAGATGTAATGTGCCATTCATGCCTTGTGATGTTAATGTGCCATTCATGTGTTGAGTTCATGCATCCTGTCCTTGCTGTGTCTCTTGAAATGCAAATGCCCATACCAACTGCTGTGAAATGCTCTTTCATGTATTGTTGCAACAGGGTATATATGCTGCAAGAGCCTGTAACTCACTCTCAATTCTCACTTCTACAACGGCTGCTGCTGGACACAGACTTTGTGTCCCCTCTTCACTGAGAGCCTGAGGAATTCGGTTTCAGCCTGCTCACGCTATGGGCTGGAGCCGAGTTCCCGTGACGGCGGTATGATTAATAAAACCTGCTTAAAACCTCAGCATCGCTGCCTTATTTTATCATCCGCCGCATGCAGTTGTGAAAATGTGAAAGCTGTGTAAGTAACCGTGTGAGTTTTCTTACGCACAGAGAAAAAAAATAACTGATTTGTTGCAGTAAAGAACAGCTTCTTCTAAGCGGTGAACTTTCATTTACAGTGGGGCAAAAAAGTATTTAGTCAGCCACCAATTGTGCAAGTTCTCCCACTGTAAAAGATGAGAGGTCTCCAATTTTCATCATAGGTATACCTAAACTATGAGAGACAAAATGAGGGGGAAAAAATCCAGAAAATCACATTGTCTGATTTTTAAAGAATTTATTTGCAAATTATGGTGGAAAATAAGTATTTGGTCAATAACAAAAGTTCATCTCAATACTTTGTTATATACCCTTTGTTGGCAATGACAGAAGTCAAACGTTTTCTGTAAGTCTTCACAAGGTTTTCACACACTGTTGCTGGTATTTTGGCCCATTCCTCCATGCAGATCTCCTCTAGAGCAGTGATGTTTTGGGGCTGTCGCTGGGCAACACGGACTTTCAACTCCCTCCAAAGATTTTCTGTGGGGTTGAGATCTGGAGACTGGCTAGGCCACTCCAGGACCTTGAAATGCTTCTTACAAAGCCACTCCTTCGTTGCCCGGGTGGTGTGTTTGGGATCATTGTCCTGCTGAAAGACCCAGCCACGTTTCATCTTCAATGCCCTTGCTGATGGAAGGAGGTTTAAACTCAAAATCTCATGATATATGGCCCCGTTCATTCTTTCCTTTACACGGATCAGTCGTCCTGGTCCCTTTGCAGAAAAACAGCCCCAAAGCATGATGTTTCCACCTCCATGCTTTACAGTAGGTATGGTGTTCTTTGGATGCAACTCAGCATTCTTTCTCCTCCAAACACAACAAGTTGAGTTTTTACCAAAAAGTTCTATTTTGGTTTCATCTGACCATATGGCATTCTCCCATTCCTCTTCTGGATCATCCAAATGCTCTCTAGCAAACTTCAGACGGGCCTGGACATGTACTGGCTTAAGCAGGGGGACACGTCTGGCACTGCAGGATTTGAGTCCCTGGCGGCGTAGTGTGTTACTGATGGTAGCCTTTGTTACTTTGGTCCCAGCTCTCTGCAGGTCATTCACTAGGTCCCCCCATGTGGTTCTGGGATTTTTGCTTACCGTTCTCATGATAATTTTGACCCCACGGGGTGAGCTCTTGTGTGGAGCCCCAGATCGAGGGAGATTATCAATGGTCTTGTATGTCTTCCATTTTCTAATAATTGCTCCCACAGTTGATTTCTTCACACCAAGCTGCTTACCTATTGCAGATTCAGTCTTCCCAGCCTGGTGCAGGTCTACAATTTTGTTTCTGGTGTCCTTTGACAGCTCTTTGGTCTTGGCCATAGTGGAGTTTGGAATCTGACTGTCTGAGGGTGTGGACAGGTGTCTTTTATACTGATAATGAGTTCAAACAGGTGCCATTAATACAGGTAACGAGTGGAGGACAGAGGAGCCTCTTAAAGAAGTTACATGTCTGTGAGAGCCAGAAATCTTGCTTGTTTGTAGGTGACCAAATACTTATTTTCCCCCATAATTTGCAAATAAATTCTTTAAAAATCAGACATTGTGATTTTCTGGATTTTTTTTTCTCATTTTGTCTCTCATAGCTGAGGTATACCTATGATGAAAATTGGAGACCTCTCTTATCTTTTACAGTGGGAGAACTTGCACAAATTGGTGGCTGACTAAATACTTTTTTGCCCCACTGTATCTGTGCTTTCTATTTTATTTTATCTCTTTCATTTACATGCTGTTGTGATCTGCAACAATTTCATGGAAGTAAATCCTCTAAATATGCATTTTTAATGAGCTGGTCCAGGGGTGTCAGACATATAGCTCGTGGGCCAAAAATGGCCCACCAAGGGGTCCAAAGTTTTCTCTGTGAATTTACAGCTTTTTTTCTAGTAAATTTCTAACTTTCTACTGATTACAATAGTTTATGTAAATCTGAGACATTTTTTCTCTGCAAGATGAGACTTTTTTCTCATCAGTTTTTTTTCTTCTATTTTCCAATGAGAACAAGGGACTCCTTGATCTTGCTATGTGTGCAAGATGATTTAAGTATGCATTTAAAAGTAACGTGTTACTTTTCCAAGTAACTAGTTACTTTAATCTTACAGTAACTCAAAAGTAACTCATTTACTTTTGAAAAGAAGTAACTAGTAACTGTAACTAGTTACTATTTTTTAGTAACTTGCCCAACACTGGTAAGGAATCTATATAATATAGGAGTTTCATTTTTTGAATTGAATTACTGAAATGTATTAACTTTTCGATGGCATTCTAATTTATTGAGAGGCACCTGTACAGTTGAGCATATCATATCACATGTTGTAAAGGATTTAAAAAAAAAAAAAAAAAAAACTGTTTTGAGGGACTATGCTTTGCAAATTAACTCCTCCTTCGAGGGCTGCTCATTAAAGATTTCCCCTGACCCATGTCTGTTTATTGTAAGAGGCTGAAATTGCACATGTATAAATACATACAGTGGTGTGAAAAAGTGTTTGCCCCCTTCCTGATTTCTCTTTTTTTTTTGTATGTTCGTCACACTTAAATGTTTCAGATCATCAAACACATTTAAATATTAGACAAAGATAACACAAGTAAACACAACATGCAGTTTTTAAATGAAGGTGTTTATTATTAAGGGTAAAAAAAAAAAATCCAAGCCTGCCTGGCCCTGTGTGAAAAAGTGATAGCCCCCCCCCCCCCCCGTTAAAACATAAATTAACTGTGGTTTATCACATCTTTGGAAAGCTGAGTTCAATTTCTCTAGCCACACCCAGGCCTGATTACTGCCACACCTGTTCTCAATCAAGAAACCACTTAAATAGAACCTGCCTGACAAAGTGAAGTATACCAAAAGATCCTCAAAAGCTGGACATCATGCTGCAATCCAAAGAAATTCAGGAACAAATGAGAAACAAAGTAATTGAGATCTATCAGTCTGGAAAAGGTTATAAAGCCGTTTCTAAAGCTTTGGGACTCCAGCGAACCACAGTGAGAGCCATTATCCACAAATGGCAAAAACATGAAACAGTGGTGAACCTTCCCAGGAGTGGCCGGCTGACCAAAATTACCCCAAGAGTGCCGCGACGACTCATCCAAGAGGTCACAAAAGACCCCACAACAACATCCAAAGAACTGCAGGCCTCACTTGCCTCAGTTAAGGTCAGTGTTCATGACTCCACCATAAGAGACTGGGCAAAAATGGCCTGCATGGCAGAGTTCCAAGACGAAAACCACTGCTGAGCAAAAAGAACATAAAGGCTCGTCTCAGTTTTGCCAGAAAACATCTTGATGATCCCCAAGACTTTGGGGAAAATACTCTGTGGACTGATGAGACAAAAGTTGAACATTTTGGAAGGTGTGTGTCCAATTACATCCAGCGTAAAAGTAACACAGCATTTCAGAAAAAGAACATCATACCATCACTAAAATATGGTTAAATATCCATATGTCCAAATATGTTTAAAAAAAAACCCCACACACACAGGCTTATACACGGTGTCCTAATTTTTTCATGACTGTAAGTGTGACAAACAGAAAAAAATGAGAAATCAGGAAAGGGGAAAACACTTTTTCATATCACTGTGTCTCTGTTGGTCATGTGGTAATTTGCAGCTCTGAACTCCTAAAAGTTTCTCTTTTACAGGTGCTAAGGTAGAGTAAGGTGTGATCAGGTGTGGCAGCACGGTGGCGCAGTGGTTAGCACTGTGGCAGCACAGCAACTCACCCTTGGCCATGGGATCTGGGGTTTGATCGCACCCCCTGACCAACGGTGATCTTTCTGTGTGGAGTTTGCATGTTCTCCCCGTGTCTGCATGGGTTTTCTCTGGGATTTCTCCAGTTTCCTCCCGCAGGAGCCAAAAACATGCAGGTTAGGTTAATTGGCATCAACTGGGGAGGTATGAATGAGAGTTGCCCCTTGCCCCTTCCACCTCCCCCACCCCACCCCAGGCCACAGTTGTAAATAAGAATGTGTTCTTAATCTGTCCTGCCTGGTTAAATAAAGGTTAAATAAAATAAATAAAAATAATGGAGCCAGTTGATTGCACAGCGGTCATCAGGCTCTTGTACTTGAGAGGCCGCACACCACGGGAGACGTTCGATGATGTTATATTTGCCTCTGACAGGCATAGCGATTGACTCAAATGCAGGTGTTAAAGCTCACAAAGTTTACACTGGTCAACACCAGATTTATTGTCTTAAGTTTTTGTAGCTGATTTAGGACAATTTTGATGTGCTGAATCCAAAAATCACATTGGTTTTACTCAATCAGGTCAACTTTTTGAGTTATGGCCACATGTTGTTTTTTACGTCTTTGTTTACATGTACGGGTATTTTCGCTTTATATGATGCAAAATTCTTTTCTATTTCTTGAAATTTCTCAAACTCTGAAACGTTTGCATGCGCCAATTTATGACATTGTCATGATGGCTGATCGTTGTTGGACTCTGAAGAGAGACATCCCTGCCGCTGAGCATTCTAGAGGTTCGAATAAACCGAAGTTCAAGCTCTGAATTTTGAACAATGATGACGTAACATTCAATTTACATGTACTTTATCAGTGTCTACTATTCAATTTACAGTAATCGAAGTTTATAACATTTAATCAATAAATTGTGTTAGAAAATGATTTTTTCTCTTAAAAATCTATTTCGGATGAGAAATATTAACAAAAATCAACTAATGTCACAAAAATGTAATTGATTTAGTCAGAAGATCTTTTTTTTTTGACCTGTTCGAGAGAAACGGATGTGATTTTCGGATTCAGCGGTGCAAAATTGTCTTAAATCAGTTGGAAAAAACACAGGCAACTTACAAAAAAATTATTTTTGTGACCCTGTGTTATCTACAATTAACACAGCTTGAGGGCTGAAAACAAAGATAACCGAGGAAGGCTAAATAATTTACATTCACAGTGAAAAAGTAATCCAACTCGTGACAGGGAAACCAGAGGATGACATTCAGTACTGCCACAAGGAAACAAGATGCAGCAAGTAAAATACTAGGTGAATAATTAACCAAACAAGAAACAGCTGAACAAGATTACATAATTGGAAATAAAGGATGAGATTGTAACAACTGAACAACTTTTAAAAATAAAAGCAACAACACAGACTAAAATTAATCAAAGATTAACACATGAATCTCTACTGAAGTAATGAAAACTAGCAGGAAAATAATAATAATAATAATAATAATAATGACCGTGAAACATAACATATAAAAGGTGGGACATATTTGCAAAAAAACATGTCCCTCATGACACATGAGATGAAAGAGACTTATGGGGAGGATGCCCCATCTTATGATGTAGTCAAGCACCGGCATTGACAGTCCAAGTGTGGTCAGACATCGGTAGAAATGGCACAGATTCCTGGGTGACCACAGTGCGACATTGATGAAGACACCATCCCTCAAGTGGAGGCCATCATTTTGGAGGATTGCTGCATAACCATTGGCCAACTAGCCCAGGATGTCAAGATCATTGTGCGGTCTTTGGAATAAAATCATTCATGGCCATTTGCCCATGTGAAAGTTGTCTGCACGATGGATTACTTGGTTGCTCACATTATTCCAGAAGCAGGAATGAGTCATGTGTTTACAGGCTCTTTTGGCCATGTGCCAAGAAAATCAGGCGGACTTCTTCAACAGACGACTCATGCAGGAAGAAACATTGGTCCGTCACTATGATCCAGAGATAAAAGTCCAGTTGAAGTAATCGAAGCATTATGACTGACCACCTCCAAAGAAGGCTTGTGTCCAACCCTTGGTGGGCAAGGTCATGCTCACTGTCTTTGGGACCAGCATGGCGTCTCGATGATGGATTTCCTGGAAAAGGGTACCACAATTACGATGACTCTCTTCACTTCACTGCTGCAGAAATTGCAGAAAGCCATCAAAACTGAGAGGCGTGGCATGCTGACCAAAGGTGTCCACCTCCTGCAAGACAATGCCCCGGTTCATAACTCGCATGTTGCCCAGATGGAAGCACAGTCCTGTAATTATGAAGCCCTTCACCTCACCTCCCTTACTCTTCCAACCTCACACTATCTGACTTCCACCTCTTTCCAACCATGTTGAAGGTAAAGTAATTTCAAGATGATGAAATGCTAATTTCTGAGGTCAAGTCGTGGCTTCTGACACGACCTGCAGACTTCTACAGGTGAGGTCTCCACTGCTGCATAAAGTGATGAGAGAAGTGTGTTACCATTGGTAATACCTATAGAGAAAGACTAATAACACTGCCAAGTTTGGTTCCTCTCAGTCCTTTGGAAATGAGTCAGGGGAAATCTTTAATGAACAGCCCTCATAAAACTCCTAAGACTAAACTGCACTGCAGGTTTACAAAAAAAATGGTTTCCATTTATTCTTTGAACAGATCAAGAGAACTACAGGAGAAAATAAATGGAGAAAATGATATAAGGATAACTTATGTTTCCTTTCTTTCCCAGCTGAACCACCCCGCCCTCGTTGAAGGGCTGGTCCTCATCGATATTGATCCATGTGCTGAAGGCTGGATTGACTGGGCTGCTTCAAAGGTCAGTATATTACTGCTGCATTAATATTACATGAAACAAAGCTGTTACTAAAATATTTTTTCTGATGCTTTGGGGGGGTGTCCTGCATCCATCCGAGAGACACTTGATGTGTGCATGCGCGTGTGTGTGTGTTACATGTGTCTATATATGTGCGCCTGCTTTTATGTGCACTTTTGTTATTTTACAAATGTAAATGTGCTGAGTTTGTTTTTTTGTTTTTTTTAAAGAATCTTACTGCTTGTCACCATAGTTCTGACCATTACTGGTAGTATATACTTAAGTCTGTCTAAATCCTTCTGTACATTCGCTCCTGACTGATGAAGCCATTTGGATGAATGGTGAAACGTTTCAGAAAAAAAATCCTTGAATCCTATTGACTTGGCTGAACGTTCATACAATATACTTACCCTTCTGGATGACAGAGAATCTTCATCAAAGTTTTTCTTGATGCTGTTTTGAATTCTAAGTGACTCTCTTAAGAATACCATGTTTAATGTGGTCCCATAGAATACTTTGTATCTTTATGTAGAATGCTGTGAAAAGGTATTTGCCCCCTTCCTGATTTCTTATATTTTTGCATATTTGTCACACTTAAATGTTTCAGGTCAAACAAATTTTAACATCAGACAAAGACAACCTCAATAAATACAAAATGCAGTTTTCAAATGATGATTTCATTTATTAAAGTGGAAAAAAAAAACTATCCAAACCTACCTGACCCTATGTGAAAAAGTAATTGCCCCTCTTGTTACATCATGAATTAACTGTGATTAACCACATCTTTTGGAAAGTTCAGTTTCCCCTCATGGATCGTCACCTTATCATGGTGGGGGGTTTGTGTGCCCCAGTGGTCCCAGGAGCTATGTTGTCCGGGGCAATTTGCCTCTGATAGGGTCACCCAAGACAAACTGGTCCTGGTTGAAGGGCCAGACTAAGAACGATCCAACAGACTCTCATGATAAATTCTAGATCAAGGATTCAGTGTACCCCGCCCGGTATGGGGTTACTGGGGCCCCACCCTGGAGCCAGGCCTGGGGAAGGGGCTCGATGGCTAACGTCTGGTGGCCGGGTTTCCACCCATGGGACCCGGCCAGGCTCAGCCCGAAGGAGTTACATGGGTCTGCCCTCCAGTGGGCTCACCACCTGCAGGAGGGATCATGGGGGTCCGGTGCTATGTGGATTAGGTGGTGGTCAAAGGCGGAGACCTTGGCGAACTGATCCCAAGCTTTCTAAACTGGCTTTTGGTACGTGGAATGTCACCTCTCTGGTGGGGAAGGAGCCTGAGCTGGTGTACGAGGTTGAGAGATACCGGCTAGATATAGTCGGCCTCATCTCAACACACAGCTCCGGTTCCGGAACCAGTCTCCTGGAGAGGGGCTGGAGCTTGGCCTTTTCTGGAGTTTCCCCGGGCGAGAGGCAACGAGCAGGGGTGGGTATTTTTGTATCCCCCCACCTTGCTGCCTCTATATTGGAGTTTTCCCCGGTGGATGAAAGGGTTGCTTCCCTGCACCTTCGGGTTGGGAAACGGGTCCTGACCATCATTTGTGCCTATGCACCAAATGATGTTTCAGAGTACCCACCCTTTTTGGAGTCTGTGACTGGGGTGCTGGAGGGTGCTCCTCTTGGAGATTCCATTGTCCTTCTGGGGGACTTCAATGCGCACGTGGGCAACGACAGTGAAAACTGGAGCGGAGTGATTGGGAGGAACGGCCTGCCCGATCTGAACCCGAGTGGTGTTCAGTTATTGGACTTCTGTGCTAACCACAGTTTGTCCATAATGAACACCATGTTCAAGCATAAGGGTGTCCATATGTGCACCTGGCACCAGGACACCCTAGGTCGCAGGTCAATGATCGATTTTATTACCGTGTCATCAGACCTGCGACCGTATGTCTTTGACTCTTGGGTAAAGAGAGTTGCAGAGCTGTCAACTGATCACCACCTGGTGGTGAGTTGGATCCGATGGCAGGGAAGGAAGCCATTCAGACCTGGTAGACCCAAACGTATAGTGAGGGTGTGCTGGGAACGTCTGGCTGAGGCCCCTGTCCGGGAGGTCTTCAACTCCCACCTCCGGAAGAACTTCAACCACATTCCGAGGGAGTCTGGAGACATGGAGTCTGAATGGGCCATGTTCTCCACCTATGTTGTTGAAGCGGCGGCCCAGAGCTGCGGCCGCAAGGTGGTTGGTGCATCTCGTGGTGGCAACCCCTGAACCAAGTGGTGGACGCCAGTGGTGAGGGGGGCCATTAAGCTGAAGAAGGAGTCCTATCAAACTTGGTTGGCTTGTGGGACTCCCGAAGCAGCTGAGGTGTACCGGCAGGCCAAGCGGAGTGCAGCTCGGGTGGTTGCTGAAGCAAAAACCCGGGTATGGGAGGAGTTTGATGAGGCCATGGAACAAGACTTTCGGTCGGCCTCGAAGAGATTCTGGCAAACTGTCCAGCGGCTCAGGAGGGGAAAGCAGCTCCCCGTCCACACTGTGTATGGTGCGGATGGGGCACTGTTGACTTTGACTGGGGATATCGATGGGCGGTGGAAGGAGTACTTCGAGGATCTCCTCAATCCCACTGATACGCCTTCCACAGAGGAAGCAGGGTTTGTGGACGAGGGGGATGACTCGCCTATCACAGGGGCTGAGGTCGCCAAGGTGGTTAAAAATCTCCTTGGTGGCCGGGCCCTGGGGGTGGACGAGATTCGCCCTGAGTACCTCAACGCCCTGGATGTTGTAGGGCTGTCATAGTTGACACGCCTCTGCAACGTTGCGTGGAGGTCGGGGGCAGTGCATTTGGCATGGCAAACCGGGGTGGTGGTTCCTCTCTTCAAAAAAAAGGGGACCAGAGGGTGTGCTTCAACTTTAGAGGGATCACACTCCTCAGCCTCCCTGGGAAGGTCTATGCCAAGGTACTAGAGAGGAGAGTCCGGCCGTTGGTCGAACCTCGGATTCAGGAGGAGCAATGTGGTTTTCGTCCTGGCCGTGGCACATCGGACCAGCTCTTTACCCTCTCGAGAATTCTCGAGGGTTTGTGGGAGTTTGCCCAACCAGTTTACATGTGTTTTGTGGACTTGGAGAAGGCATTTGACCGCATCCCTCATGGTTTTTTGTGGGGGGTGCTTCGGGAGTATGGGGTATCGGGCTTGTTGTTACGAGCTATTCGGTCTCTGTACAACCGTTGTGAGAGTTTGGTTCGTATTGCCAACACTCAGTCGGACTCATTCCCAGTGAGAGTTGGACTCCGCCAGGGCTGCCCTTTGTCACCGATCCTGTTCATAATTTTTATGGACAGGATTTCTAGGCGCAGCCAAGGAATGGAGGGCGTCATGCTTGGTGACCACAGGATCTCATCTCTGTTGTTTGCAGATGATGTTGTCCTGTTGGCTTCATCCAGCAATAGAGCTAATACAGCTCTTGCTGGGACGGTTTGCCGCTGAGTGTGAAGCAGCTGGGATGAGAATCAGCATCTCCGAGTCCATGGTCCTCAGCCGGAAAAAGGTGGATTGTCCTCTCCGGGTTGGGGACAGGCTCCTGCCCCAAGTGCCACCCATGCCACCATCAGTGTGTGAATGTGTGTGTGAATGGGTGGATAGCAGGATCTGTAAAGCGCTTTGGTCATCAAGAGATGAGAATAAAAGCGCTATATAAGTGAATACCATTTACCATTTACCAAGTGGAGGAGTTTAAGTATCTTGGGGTCTTATTCACGAGTGAGGGGAAAATGGAGTGAGAGAATGACAGACAGATCGGAGCAGCATCTGCAGTGATGCAGACGTTGTACCAGTCTGTTGTGGTGAAGAGGGAGCTGAGTTCTAAGGCAAAGCTGTCGATTTACCAGTCAATCTATGTTCCTACTCTCACCTATGGTCACGAACTTTGGGTAATGACCGAAAGAACAAGATCGCGGATACAAGCGGCTGAAATGTGTTTTCTCCGTTGGATTGCTGGACTCACCCTCAGAGATAGGGTGAGGAGCTCAGTCATCCGGGAGAGACTATGTCTCCCAGCTGGTCTGGGAACGCCTTGGTATCCTCTCTGAAGAGCTGGAGCAGGTGGCGGGGGAGAGGGAAGTCTGGGCTTCTCTGCTTGAACTGCTGCCTCCGTGACCCGGACCTCCGGAAAAGTGGTAGAAGATGGATGGATGGAGTTCAGTTTCAGTAGCTCCACCCAAGCCTGATTACAACCAGATCTGATGAATCAAGAAATCAGTTAAATAGAACCTGTCTGACAGCCTTAAGTAGGCTAAAAGATCTCAAAAAGCAACACATCCCACCGTGATCTAAAGAAATTCAAGATCAAATGACAAACAAAAACCCAGAACAGCGTCTGAGGAACTGCAGGTCTCACTGGCCTCAGTTTAGACACTGGTCCACGATGGAACAAAAAGAAAGAGACTGGACAAAAATGGCATCTATGGGAGAGTCCCAAGACAGAAACCACTGCTGGACAAAAAGAGCATAAAGGCTTATCTCACATTTGCCAGAAAATATTCTGTGGACTGACGAGACAAAAGTTGAACTTTTTGGAAGACGTGTCCTGTTTTGTCTGGCATAAAACTAACACAGAATCTCATAAAAAGAACATTGTATCAACAATCAAACATGATGGTGGTAGTGTCATGGTCTGGGGCTGCTTTGCTGCTTCAGGACCAGGACAACCTGCCCTAATTAACAGAACCATGAATTCTGTTCTCTACCAAAAAATCCTGAAGGAGAATGTCTGGCCCTCCAATGTGACTGAATTTAAACAATTCTGCACAGAAGAGTGGGTCAAAATTCCTCAACAGCGATGTAAAAGACTAATTGCCAGTTGTTGGCACCAATGGTGGGACAACCAGTTATTAGGTTTAGGGGGCATTTAGGGGTCAGTTACTTTTTCACATAGGGCCAGGTAGGTTTGGATAGCATTTTTCCCTTAATAAATAAAATCATCGTCTAAAAACTGTATTTTGTATTTTCTCAGGTTATCTTTGTCTAATATTAAAATTTGTCTGATGATATGAAACATTTTGGTGTAACAAACGTGCAAAAATATAAGAAATCAGGAAGGGGGCAAATACTTTTTCACAGCACTGTAAAATGCCTTTGCCTCATTGAATGAATACCAGAATGCATCCCTCACATTTTGTCTCAGTATGGTTGTGTGCATATACAATTCAGTTCAGCTTTATTTATATAGTGCCATATCACAACAGTCATTTCATAGCACTTTCAAATGTAGGGAAAACCCCACAACTGCAGAAAGACCCCAGCAATCAGACGATCCCCTGTGAGCAAGCACTTAGCAACGGTGGAGAGGAAAAACCCCCATTTAACAGGAAGAAACCTCTAGCAGAACCAGGCTGAGGGAGGGGCAGTCATCTGCTGCGACTGGCTGGGGGGGGGGGGGGATAGAGAAGATGAAAAGAACAGACATAAAGTGAGCAAACATTAACGGAAAGAAGCCAAGTACATTATTGGAGGTCACCCGGCAGTCTAAATCTATTAACAGCAAAACAAAGGGGGGGGGGGGTTCAGAGACACAAGATCCCTCCCTAATCGTAGGCTATATTGAAGAGGAAGGTTTTTACCCTATTCTTAAAAACAGAGATCGAGTCTGACTCCCTAACCCAGATTGGTAACTGGTTCCACAGGAAAGGCGCTTGATAGCAGAAGGCTCTGCCTCCCATTGTACTTTTGGAGATTGTAGGTATTACAAGTAATCCAGCATTTTGGGAGCGTAGTGCTCTGCTAGGATGATAGGGTAATATCAGATCTTTTATATAAAAGGGGGCCTGATTATTAAGAGCTTTGTAAGTGAGAAGAAGGATTTTAAGTTTAATTCTCAACTCAGTGGGAAGCCAATTAAGGGAGGCCAGAACTGGAGAGATATGATCTCTCTTTCTAGTACCTGTTAAAACTCTTGCAGCAGCATTTTGGATCAACTGAAGACTTTTTAAAGATGTTTTAGGACAACCTGATAATAACGAGTTACAATAATTAATCTAGAGCTAACAAAAGTGTGGATCAGTTTCTCAGCATCATTCAGAGACAAGATGCTCCTAATCTTGGCAATATTGCACAGATGATAGAAGGCAGTCTTAGAAACAAATTTAATATGTGAATTAAAAAACGGATCTTGATCAAAAATAACTCCAAGGTTCCTCACAGAACTATTCAGAGTAAGAGTAGCTGCATCCAAATTAAGAGTTTGATTTGGAAAGGTATTTCTAAGGTTTTTTGGACCAACAAGAATGACTTCAGTCTTATCTGGGGTTAATAGCAGAAAATTACAAGTCATCCAAGCTTTGATTTCCTTAAGACAGGCATCTAACTTGGCTAATTTTTTTTTCCACAATATCTTTATTGAACCTTTTTTTTTTTTTTTAACAAACATGATACAAACAATCAAACACTAACACTAAAGTACTACAAAAAAAAATGCACTAAAAACACCAACAACCACCAACAAAATCAAGTCTTCAACAATGCTCCTCTGTTTAGTCTAGACAATCCAATACATAAGTATACATATTATGTTCACCAGTTTGGAATTTACAAGGTCCACACACATCATTCACCTTCTTCTTCAAGAGTTATGTTTAAATTTTTTACATAATCAATAAAAGGTCTCCATATATTCTCAAACACAATTTCCTTTGATTTCAGTATATATGTTATTCTTTCTAATGGAAGGTTTGTTAACATCTGTCTTAACCACTGAGTCACATCTGGTCTATGAGTCTTTTTCCATAATAGTGCAATACATTTTTTGGCATTAAGCAAACCGAGGTCTATGAATGTTCTTTCACTTTTATTAAAATTATGCTTTTCTGGGTACAGACCCAACAAAAACAGTTTAGGATTCAATATGATTTGTTTTGAGATTATTTTTTCAATTGTTACCCTCACCTCTTCCCAAAACATTCTTATTAATCTACATTCCCATAAACAATGAAATAGGGTTCCTTTACTTTCCATGCATTTTGTGCATGTATCTGGTATATTTTTGTTATATCTATTTAACTCCTCCGGTGTAACATACATCCGCATTAACCATTTGAAATGTATCAATTTAAAGCGTACATTTATTGATTTGGTTTGAGCTTCTGTACAAGCCAATTCCCATTGTTCCTCTGAAATTTCAGTTTGCAGATCTTCTTTCCAGTAGTTTAATCTTTTCAGTGAATTTTCACTTGAAGATAGTGTCAATGAGTTATAAAACTCTGAAATAATACCCTTTCTTTTACTATCTTTCATCATCATTTTTTCCAAGGATGAATAAATAGGTTGAGTGAGAGCTTTATTTTGATTTGATGGAATAAAGTTTCTAAGTTGAAGATATTTAAAAAAAATGTGTTCTATTGAGATTAAATTTGATCCTCAGCTCTTCAAAAGACATTATGTTATCTGCACATGGCAAATATAAATCCTGAATCTTTTGTATCCCTTTTAAATTCCATACTTTAAATACAGCGTCCGCTCTCCCTGGTTTAAAATATTGATTACCCCATATTGGACTAAATTGTTACAATAACTGTGGTTCTTTTAAATAGTTTTTAGCTTCACACCATATTTTGATCATATGCTTTACAAATGGATTTTTAACTTGTTTTTGTAATTTTTTTGCCGAATCTGAGTATATGAATATGGGAAGAGGTAAAGGTAAATTGTATGATTCCATTTCAGTCCAGTGAGGGAGATCATTTGATGAAAAATAATATGTCATAGACCTCAGTTGTGCCGACCAATAATACAACATAAAATTTGGACATTTCAGACCTCCACGATCAAATGGTAAATATAATAAAGACAGACGTAATCTAGCCCTCCTGTTGTTCCATATAAATTCCACTAACTTTTTTTTTATTCTTGAGAATAGATCTAAAGGTGGTGATAAGGGAATGTATTGAAATAAATAAAGTATTTTAGGTAAAATATTACTTTTAAGTATATTGATTCTCCCGATCATCGACATTGGTAGTGACATCCATCTCTGAGTTAACTCATTGATATCTGACATTAAGGCTTCATAGCTGACACTGGCGACTGATTCTAGCTTAGGCACAATTTGGATTCCTAAATATTTAAACTGATTTACAACATTGAATTGATTTACCTCAGGGGCTGGGTAATTTCTCTGGGTCTCATTTAGCATTAATATTGAAGATTTAGTTTTATTTATTTTATATCCTGATATTTCCCCCAAATTCTTTATTAAATTCAACAAGGTTGGAATTGATTTTTTTAGATTCGACATAAACAAAATTATGTCATCGGCGTACAGGGAGATTTTATGTTCTGTTGGTCCAACTTTAATTCCATATATTTGTGAATGTAAACGTATCGCTATCGCTAAAGGTTCAATTGCCATAGTAAACAGTAAAGGTGAAAGTGGACAGCCTTGTCGACATCCTCTATTGATTTTTATTGGTTTTGAAATATTGTTATTTGTTAGGATTTCTGCTGTAGCATTATTGTATATTATTTGAACCCATTTTATGAAATTATTTCCAAGTCCAAACCTTTGTAGGACTTCAAAAAGAAAGGGCCATTCAACTCTATCAAAGGCCTTTTCGGCGTCCAGTGATAGGAGAGCTGTATCCGGTGCTTCTTTATTAAAATAAATAATATTAAATAGTCTTCTTACATTATGGAAGCCTTGTCTACCCTTTATAAAGCCATTCTGATCTCGATTAATAATATTTGGTAAAATTTCTTGTATTCGTCTTGCTAAAATTTTACAGATTATCTTAAAGTCGGCGTTTAATAGGCTTATTGGTCTCATATTTTCACATTTATTAGAGGGCTTACCTGGTTTTGGCAGCAGTATAATTAAGGCATTATTTATGTATGATGGTAAATTATTATTTTGAAATGCTTCTAAAACCATTTCCAAAAAAGGTTTTATTAATTTATTCTTAAATTTTTTATAAAGGTCAACTGGAAGACCATCTGGTCCTGCACTTTTTCCTGATTTCATATTATCAATGGCTAGCCCAACTTCTTCTTGACTAATTTTAGACTCCAATATCTCCCTGTTTTCATTTGGAATACACGGTATAGATAGTTCGTTCAAAAACCCATTTAGTTTTGTTAAATCAGATTCATTTTTGGTATCATATAATTTTTCATAGTAATCTCTAAAGGCTCTGTTAATTTCTAAAGGATCTATAACTACCTGTCCATTACTTATAATACTGGTAATTGGTGTTTTAATTTCTAATTGTTTAATCTGCCATGCTAATAATTTTCCTGATTTTTCACCTTGTTCATAAAAAGATTGTTTCAATCTTAGAAGACTCGAGGCAGCTCTATTCGCTGATTTTTTGTCGTATTCAGCTCTCAAAATCAGTAATTCATTCTCCAACCTTGGGTCACTTCCTGCATACACTTTTTCCTGAAGACTTTTTATTTTATGTTCCAATTTAGCTCTCTCCTCTCGAGTCTTCTTAGATTTTGATCCTGTATAACTAATAATATGTCCCCTAATAAAAGCTTTGAAAGCCTCCCACTTTACACATGCTGATGTTTGTGTAGTATTGATGTCAAAGAACTCGTCTATCTGTTTTTCTATATACTTGACAAATTCCTCATCCTGAAGCCATTTATGCTGAAATTGCCATCTACCTGATTCCTTTGTCAATTTTTTATCTACATATATTAGACAACAGGGTGCATGATCAGAGATCACGATGTTATCATAAAAGCAGTTTTGAATCTTGGACCTTAATTCTGTGGAAATCAAAAAATAATCAATACGTGAGAATGTCTTGTAGGTACTGGAATAACAAGAATAGGCTTTAACTTGTGATTTCATTTCTCTCCATATATCTAACAATCTCAATTCTTTCATAAAATGATTAATAGTCATCCTACATCCATTGTGCGTACAATCCAGTCCTGTTGATCTATCTATACCTGGATTCAATGTACAATTAAAATCCCCTGCTATTATATGTTGCCCTGTAAGTGATGATAAGAAATAAATTAGCAAAGAACTTTTGATCATCTATATTGGGACCATATAAGTTCACAAGATTTATATTTTCTAATAGCAAAGAACCTTGAATGATTACATATCTTCCAAATTTGTCTCCAATTACATTTTTCACTTGAAAAGGAACTGATTTATGTATGAGAGTCATAACTCCCCTGGCCCGGGATGAGAATGATGAGGTGAAGACACTTCCTTGCCATCTACTCCTAATTCTTTTTATATCCTCCTCTATTAAATGAGTTTCTTGTAAAAACACAATTTTTGAACCCATGTCTTTTATTTTATTCATAACTTGTTTAAGTTTTTTTAAATTTTGTAGACCTCTGCAATTCCATGAAGTTAAATTAAGATTAACACTTTGGTTTATGATCAATAGAGAGTTTGGGATTACCTTGCAGTGCAAACATGCTCATACAGAGAAGCAAAAACATGAGTGGTTGAACATTCATCCTACAAACTACACACAAACAAATTTCCCCTTCCCACACTTGTGGCAAACCCCCCAAAATCAAAAGAAAAATTCCGTCTCCCGATATAGCCATCGACCGCTCCACACCCACGGGGAACAGCCTAAGCCACTCCTTCTTCATCCTCCCAATCACCCTAACTCTACTGCTTTTAATGACGTAACATTAACTCTCCTCTGTAGTTTTCCAACTTAACTCCAAAATTTTTAACAACTTTGTACATCATAGTTTTTTTTGTTTGTTTGTTTGTTTTTTTTTTAATATATAATACAATCTATATTTTGTAAACTTACTATTTACTTCAAGTCAGTCAGATGCCTGTGCAAATGCTTAATTATTCTACCTTATATTTTGTTCATGCTTAGCTCCCACCAGTCTCTCCTTTTTCTTTGATCTTCTTGATGAACTCCTGCGCCTCCTCTGGGGTCTTGAAGATGTGGGTTCTGCCCTCATACGTGGTCAGCAGTCTCGCAGGATAGATTACACCATGACGAATCCCAAGGTTGCGCAGCTCCTTACGTATGGGATCAAACTGCTTCCTCAATTGTTGGATTCCTGTGGCCAAATCTGGGTAGAACCGCACCTGCTGGTCCTGGTGTTTAATCTCTCCTTTAGCTCGTGCAGCGTTGAAGATCTTCATCCTGTCTCTGTTGCTAAGAAACTTCATAATTAAGGTCCTCGGCGGTCCCTTATCTCTCCGTGGGCCAATACGATGTGCATTTTCCAGAACCACTGCTGATTGCAACTCCTCGCTGCCCAGCACCTCCGGAATCCACTTTTCCAGAAAGGAACATACGTCCCTACCTTCTGATTCCTCTGGAAGACCCACCAGCCTCAAGTTATTCTGTCTCGACCGAGATTCCAAATCCAAAATATTATTTTCCAGACATTTTTTTTTTTTTTTCCAAAGTGCGCACCTTTAATTGAAGACGGGTGACGTCATCTTCAGCACTAGCGAGACGGAGCTCCATCTGCGCCGTTCGTTCTACACAGTCACCCAATTCCTTTCTTATTCCTTCCAACGCTGTCATAATCCCATCAAATCTAGTGGAAAAGTCAGCTCTCATTGAACTCATGGCAGCCATCAGCGCACCTGCGCCTCTCCCCGCAGACATCGCACCGTTGCCAGCCTCCTCCGCCATATATGGAGTTTTATTTGCTGCGTCACAGACCTGAAAGTCCGTTAATTTGGACTGTTTCGGCGGCTCGCTTTTTCCTTTACCTGGTTTTCCAGCGTTAGGCTTTGCCGACATATCCTCGCCCAAACCCTGGGATACGTTCTGTCCCAAATGAGAGAGTTATTTGCCGATTTTTTTTCTCCAGGAGCAGAGCAGAGTGAGACACGTCCGTCTTACGTGGCAGCCATAACCGGAAGTCTAACTTGGCTAATTGATTACAATCATCGGGCTTCATTGACAGGTACAATTGTGTGTCATCTACGTAACAATGAAAATGTATACAGTGCTTTCTAGTGATATTGCCTAATGGAAGCATATATAAACTAAAAAGATTAGGGCCTAACACAGATCCATGTGGAACTCCATGACTGAGCTTAGAGTTGGAAGAAAACTCATTATTGATATGAACAAACTGAAGTCTATCGGACAAATAAGATCTAAACCACTGCAGCGAAGTTCCATTTAGTTCAACATAGTGTTCTAATCAGTCATCCAGGTGAGTAAATTTAAAATAATACTTGAATCCAGTTAACTTGACTGAGCTTTCACACGGTAAACTTTTAGTGACAGTCTCTGAAAAATTTGTCATTCTGTAGAGAAAAGCAGCCGTGCTCAAAATGTATTTGAGTTAAAGAATATTTTTTTAAGTAATGGGCCTGCCATTTCACCGTTTCCAACCACGTCAAGATATTATTAATAATGTGTATGGGCTTTCAGCCAGTCTTCTTTATATGGTGATCATATGATTTTAAGCCCAATATTCTTTGTTGCATTAGTGTAATTTATATTTACCTCCGCCAGGCCGCAGGAGGTTATGTTTTTGCCAGCGTTTGTCTGTCTGTCTGTTGGTTAGCAAGATAACTTAAAAAGTTTTGGACGGATTTCCATGAAACTTTCAGGCCTTGTTGGAAATGGTACAAAGAAGAACTGATTAAATTTTGGGGATGATCCGGATCACCGTCTGGATACAGGAATTTTTTAAAGGATTCTTTAACATTGTGAGATATGGCCATTTTCAACATGTGTGCAGGCGCAATCGAGGGCGCTGGTCATCGTGTCTGACGAACATGAACTCCGCGTTCTTCAAAGTTTTAGGCACAAAAGCACGTGAAAAACAGTGGTGGGCCGGGCCCGGCAGCGTGCCTGTGTTTGCGCTACGCTGCAAAAGCTGAGACGGGCAGCTGTCCGGCGCGGGATTATTTGGCAGAAATTCCCCGGGCACCCATAGGGGCTGCGCAAAAACAAGCTCTCTGCTGGGGAAGCTTCCAAATCCTCTTTTGCCGCGGAGCGCAACCCCAACATACCTGCCAACTACTCCGGTTTTGCCGTAATGGTTCCGGTTTTCAAGACCCCATTCCGGGTTACGGCTTTATTAATCAAAATTACGTTTTTTCACTAAAAATTCAGTCAAAAATTTTAAATCGTAAAAAAAACACGAAAGCAATTCCAAACACGAGATCGCTAGGAATCGTATCTAAATTTAGAACATAGTAGCGTCAGTAGCGTTTCGTTTCGTGGTTCCCTGCTATGCTTTGCCTGAAGCGTTTGCTAAGCTAACGCTATCGCTATTGAGGTTTCTATTCTCGCGCGAAATCCCGGAGAGGCGTGCATACATGGCGAGATGTAAACACGATGTAAACTGCTGCAGACGTTTGCACGACTGCACTTCAGCCCTGGCAAATGGACCATGGATTCGACATCTAAAGGGAGAATACATTTTATATAATGCCTAAGATTCTGAAGAACATATGCTGTGTAATTGCAAGGCTTGTCATGCTTGGTGTATCATGTAAACACATAAAATATCAGCGATTTTGCCGTCTTTTATGCACGTGCCTGTGCCTGCTGATATTTCTAGTCTTCTAGTTACCTCCGCCAAGGAGGTTATGTGATCATCAGCGTTAGTTTGTCTGTTTGTTTGTTAGCAAGATAACTCAAAAAGTTATGGACGGATTTTCATGAAATTTTCACAGATTGTCAGAAATGGGGTATCCTACAGATGATTAGATTTTGGTGGTGATCCGGATCACCATCTGGATCCAGGAATTTTTTAAAAGATTCTTTTTTTTTTTTTTATTTAACATTGCGAGATAGGGCCATTTTCAATATTTTATTTATGATGTTAAACACTGTATGAGGGGAACTGTGGCGCTTGGCGGAGGTCTGCGCTGTCCGCGTGCTTTTCTAGTATTCATAATACATCACATCTGGCCTATTCAAAGTTCTATGCAGTGTTAAGATAGTCTTTTGAATGCAAATTTAATGAATGAATGAATCTTTATTTCGGATAGATTAAAAGTAAAGATTAAAAAGAAACAGAATAATATAACAAAGGCGAAAAAATCCAACAAGGTCAAATTAAACAATAACTCCTCTGATTATACAGTTCAACATAAGTTATCTGAAATGGGTGATGGCTGAAGCCGCAGCTTATATTGCCCGCCCATATTCCATCCAAGAATTCAAAAGAAAAACAAAACAAGAGCGATTACAATTCAGAACATAGCTAAGACAAAATGTGACAAAAAAAAAAACCCTAAGTAACAACACAACACAGACTGGATATGACAGTCCTTATGTGATTTTACATGTCATCTTGTATATATGTTTGGAGTATTTCTTCCTTTAGTTTTTGTTTAAATTGTCCAAGTGTTGTACATGATTTTAATTCAGGTCCAAAATCGTTCCATAATCTGACTCCTTGCACTGAAACAGTGTTGCCTGGTGGTAGTTCTCACTGAAGGTTTTTGAAATATACATGAGATGACTGTTGTTGTGAAATGTCGCTATATAAATAAAGTTGAATTGAATTGAAATGTTCCTCTGAAATGATATTGTTTCTCCCTTATTTGGAGCAGCTTTTGGATATTTGCGGGCAGTGATAGATTCTTAGCTTTAAACATTATTACTGCAGTTTTAAAGTCAACCAGATCTTTCAACTTGAGAGCTTTTAATTTAAGAAAAAGTGGGTTTGTTGGTTCCCTGTAAGCAGCTTTGTTTATTATTCTAATAGCTCTCTTCTGAAGCATAAAGGCTGGATATATGTTTGTTTTATATGTATTTCCCCATACTTCAGTACAATATGTCATGTATGGGAGTATTAATGAATGATACAAAGTATATAATGTGGGTTGTTGATTCAGCAAATATTTCGCTCTGTGTAGTATTGCAATTGATTTTGATATTTTACCTTTAATATAATTAATATGTGACTTCTATGCCAAATGCTAATATTTGTTTGACACTGCGGCCCCTGGACCCTGGCTAGCTACTAGGCTTTTCAGGTTTGAAAGTTGAAGAAATATGAGGTTGTTAGCTACATTTAACTAGATTTAATGCTAATATTTGTTTGGCAAATATTAGCATTATTATTATTAGCATTAGCATCGGCCCCTGGACCCCGGCTAGCTACTAGGCTTTTCAGGTTTGAAAAGTTGGCAGGTATGCCCCAGTATAAAACCCACGGCAACCTGTCTACCCAATTTGCATCAGTCAGTGAAGCCCTGAGTGCTGCTTTCAGTGATCTATGAAAACGCTCGCATAACCCATTGGCCTGTGGGTTGTACGCGGTTGTGCAATGAATTGCAACGGCCGCAGCCTGGGAGTTTGCAGATGGAGGAGATGGACACAACAGCAACACTTCAGTTTATTACCTCCGCCAAGGTGGTAATGCTTTTACTACTGAACCACTAATCCTATCATTGTGAATCCAATTGCTAGTCATATGTTTTCATGGTCAAGGAATCTGAAAACGTACACACAAACACTGTATGGGGGGGAACTGTGGCGCTTGGCAGAGGTCTGCGCTCTCCGAGTGCTTTTCTAGTTTATTCATGTACCAAACATTTGTTTATAGACTCATGTGAAGCAAAAAAATTTGTTTCTGCCTGTTTAGTAAGCATTTCAAGTATTTTATTAGACTTGTGGTTTTGGGGTTCATGATACACATCTGAGTGAGTCAGAACTAAGCTTCACAGATGCTAAAAAAAACTTGCCTGAAGAGGGCTGACATTTGTATTTTTTGTTCGCTTTTTTCCATTTTGAGGGGAGGTATTTGCTTCAAGTGGAGTTTACCTCTCTAATTCAATACTGTGTGTTGTGAGATTGTAGAGAGAACATTCTTTGCCGTTTTAGTGTTATAGTTTTACAGTGATGTTGTCATAGAGCCAAGATGGCCTGATGTGACCTTTCCTCCATTACATTTATAGCGTCACCGTTTGATGCAAGCTGTTATTTGGCTCAAATCTCAAGCTTAAAAAGCACGAGACAGAGGAAAAGATCTTGATTTCTACTAGTATGTTTTTAACCAGGTAACAATAGTCCCATCAATTTCTAAACTGAAACTTAACTTTTTCTGAATTTATCTATATCTATTTAAATTTCTTATATTTTTGCACGTTTGTTACACTTAAATCTTTCAGATTGCTCACCCTTCTCTGGGGCATGCATGGAGTTGGGGATAAAGATTAGTCTGAGAAAACTGTTGTCCTAACATAGCTAGCTGACCTGAATCCAGCAATTGTGAAAAATGACACAGTGCTCAATAACATGGACAACTTCATGTATTTGGGCTCCACCGTGTCATGAATGAATGAATGAATCTTTATTTTGGATACATTAAAAGTAAAGATTAAAAAGAAACAGAATAATATAACAAAGGGGAAAAAATCCAACAAGGTCAAATTAAACAGTAACTCCTCTGATTATACAGTTCAACATAAGTTATCCGAAATGGGTGATGGCTGAAGCCGCAGCTTATATTGTCCACCCATATTCCATCCAAGAATTCAGAAGAAAAACAAAACAAGAGCGATTACAATTCGGACAAAGCAAAGACAAAATGTGACAAAAAAAAAAAAAAACACTAAGCAACAACACAACACAGACTGGATATGACAATCCTTATGTGATTTTACATGTCATCTTGTATATATGTTTGGAGTATTTCTTCCTTTAGTTTTTGTTTAAATTGTCCAAGCGTTGTACATTATTTTAATTTGGGTCCAAAATCGTTCCATAATCTTACTCCTTGCACTGAAACAGTGTTGCCTGGTGGTAGTTCTCACTGAAGGTTTTTGAAATACGTATACATGTTCCTCTGAAATGATATTGTTTCTCCCTTATTTGGAACAACTTTTGGATATTTGCGGGCAGTGATAGATTCTTCACTTCAAACATTATTACTGTAGTTTTAAAGTCAACCAGATCTTTCAACTTGAGAGCTTTTAATTTAAGAAAAAGTGGGTTTGTTGGTTCCCTGTAAGCAGCTTTGTTTATTATTCTAATAGCTCTCTTCTGAAGCATAAAGACTGGATATATGTTTTATATGTATTTCCCCATACTTCAGTACAATATGTCATGTATGGGAGTATTAATGAATGATACAAAGTATATAATGTGGGTTGATTCAGCAAATATTTCGCTCTGTGTAGTATTGCGATTGATTTAGATATTTTACCTTTAATATAATTAATATGTGACTTCCAACACAGTTTATTATCAATTATTACTCCAAAAAATTTAGTTTCAGATACCCTTTGACCATTTACACTGAGTTTAGATACTAAGTTGTTGTGATGGTTGTTAAAAACTATAAATTTTGTCTTACTTAAATTGAGCGTTAATTTGTTTGAATCAAACCACAGTTTAAGCTTTCCTAGTTCCTTTCCGAGTGTATCCAAAAGTTGTTCCAAATTGCTTCCACTGCATAATAGATTAGTGTCATCAGCAAACAATATTAAATCCATTTTTTCCGAGACTTTACATATATCATTTATATACATATTGAATAACAATGGCCCCAAAACTGAACCCTGTGGGACTCCACAAGTAACCTTCAGTAACTGTGAGTTTTTGTTACAAACACATACATACTTATATCTATTCTTTAAGTAACTACTTAACCAGGACAGTGCTACCCCCCTAATACTACAATTTTGTAGTTTCTTTAATAATAAATTATGATCCACTGTATCAAATGCTTTTTTAAGATCCAGGAATACCCCAACTGAATACTCTTTATTTTCAACGGCAGTTGATATTTTTTCTATAAATTCCATTAGAGCAAATGCAGTTGTCCTCTTGTGTCTGAACCCATATTGCTGCTCACACAATAAATTATTCTTCATTATGAAGTTGTCAATTCTCTCACAGAATATTTTTTCAAGTATCTTGGAAAATTGTGGCAATAGTGAAATTGGTCTATAGTTTGAAAGTTCCCCTCTGTCACCCGTCTTGTATATCGGAATTACTTTAGCTATTTTCATTGCATTGGGAAATATACCTGTTTGGAGAGACAGGTTACAGATATACGTCAGTGGTTTCACTAAGCATTTGATAATAGTTTTGACTAAGAGCATGTCAATACCATCACAGTCCGTAGATGTTTTACTTTTAAACGATTTAACAATTTCAATGACCTCTCTCTCGTCTGTGTTCTTTATGAAAATGAAGTCTTTTATAGCAGTGTTTTTGCTTATTGTATCACCCATAGGTGCCGTAATGGGTATTTCTCGAGCCAAATTAGGACCTATGTTAACAAAAAAGTTATTAAATTCATCTGCAGGTGAAACTGCATTCACACTCTGAGTCGTATTATTTTTTGAAAAATTGGTTGGGTAGCTTGTATTTCTGTTTTTATCTCCAAGAATATTGTTAAGTATTGTCCATGTATTTTTAATATTGTCTCTGTTTTTCTCCAGTTCTTTACTGTAATAGTCTCTTTTACTACATCTCATTATACAGTATATGTTAACTTATTTTTGTATGTTTTATACAGCTGCTCTGCTTCTTTTGTCCTTTTCTTTAGAAAAGCTTTATATAATAAATTTTTCTTTTTACACGCCTTTTGTAATCCTTTGGTTAACCATGGCTTATCGACAAATTTATGTCTAAGCTTTTTCTTTATTAATGGACAATTTTTTTCATAAAGAGTGGTTACAATGTTTATAAATGTGTCATAGGCTTCATTTACATCTGATACATAGACTTTTGTCCAGTCCTGCTTCAGCAAGTCTTCTTTAAAAGAACTGATTGCATTTTGTGATTTGTAGCTGAATGATTTTAAAACTTTTTCTGTATTGGCCTCCGTGTGGCCATGGATAAGTGCAAAGGTTGGCAAATGGTCACTTATGTCATTTGTCAATAATCCACTTTCTATTTTCTTATCAATAATATTAACAAACAGGTTGTCAATAAGTGTAGCAGTGTGAACTGTGATTCTACTGGGATGCGTTATTGTGGGATATAGACTCATGCTGTACATAGAATTCATGAACTCTGTAATTACATTTTGTTGATATGGATTTAGTAAATCAATATTGAAATCTCCACAAATTACTACCATTTTCTTACTAGTAATATTATTGTACAGCTCGACTAATTTATCTCTGAATGTCTCAATGCAAGTTCCCGGCGTTCTATATATACAGCTTATAATTAGATTTTTTGTTTTATCTTGGTCAATCTCAACAGTAACACATTCTAAAATCCCTGGTAGTGCAAAAGCCATTCCATTTACAAGCTTACACCTATACAGGTCATCAATATACAGTGCAACACCACCACCCTTTTTTTGAGATCTGTTAATATGAAACAACTGATATCCCTCTATTGCCATCAGGGGAGCCTGCTCTTCATTAAGCCAAGTTTCAGAGACTGCGATGGCTGTAAATTTTCTGTCTAGCTGTTTTAAATAGTTCTGAATCTGTGGAAAGTTTTTGTTAAGACTTCTGCTGTTGAAGTGTATTATTGATAGTTTGCCATGTAGTTGCACTTGACTTTTGAATTGCTTTTCAGTGTAATATTCACAATGATTATGAATATTATTGAAAAAGTGGTCATCAGGATCAATATCATTCTCCATCTCTTGTAGTTTATGTTCAGCATAATGGCATATTTTCAGAGTTTGTATTTCCTCACTCTGTGTCAAATGACTTCCTCCAACTGGGGATAACTGATGTCTACTCAAGTCAGTCATAAGTTTTTTGTTTGTTTTGTTTAGTTTTTTTTTTGTTTTTTTTTTAATGTACATTGACATGGTATGTCAAAAGAACTATTCTTGCCATGTGTGTGGATATGGATTATCATAGTCTCTTAATTTTCTTAATCAGTGTTCATCTATATTTATTTAAGTCAGTAATCTCTCTGATTATTATACTCTTTGCTTCCTCTCTACAATTTCTTGTCCATGTTGCCTGTATCTTATTTTGTCTTTTCAGCATCCGTGCTTGCCGTGCTATTTCAGCATTAGTTTTTGTTAGATGTTCATTTAGGTAAACTTCTGTTCCCCGTAGCTTTCTGGCCTGCCTCAGTATGTCATTCTTTACCCTTTTGTTCACAAAGCGCATCACAATTGATTTCTTTGTTTTATTATCCTTTCTGGGTAAAGCATGACAGGCTGAAATTGCATTTGCTTCAACCTTTATATTTCTACTATCAAGGAACTGAAGCACCTGGTTTTCCAGGGAGACTGATTGGCCCAGGGGAGCCTCCTCACCTCTCATTCCTGCTGTAGCATGAGCATATGATTGATATTTAATGTCTAGTCCACTTATAATTAGATCATCCATACGAGAATACTGTTCAAGATCCTCGACGCGTCGCTCCAAGTCTGCAATTTTTTTGTCTTTTTCCTTAATTGTTAATTTTAATTCTCGGACTTCTTCCATTAGCCCTAATATTTTAGCCTGCTGACTAGCCACTTTGGTCAGTTCTTCTGACAAGAAGTTTAGAGATTTTTTGATCTCTTCCATTTCCTCCTTCTTTGGTGGCATTTTTACTGACTTGTGGATAGTAAAACAATCTCTGCTGGTGTCGCTGGTATCCGATCCGACCGACCTCGAATCCAGCTGGGCCTCAGCTAGCCCCCTCCGCTGCTAGTCCCGCTACTTACCGCCGCCGTAACCGAGCTCCTGTCCAGCGGGGGTACCGGCAGCTCCTCCACCGAGTCCCTCCGCCCACCGCCGCTGTAGCCGAGCTCCGATCCTGCTCCTGTCCAGCTGGGGTCCCGGTAGCTCTTCCGCCGAGCCCCGCCGCTGCAACTGGGCTCCGACTCTGGCTCTTATCCGGCTGGGGCCCCGGTGGTCCGCCACTGGTCGTCTGACAACAATCTTAATAAAGAGCTGGACATGAGGATAGGCAAAGCATCAACAACTTTTGTTCAACTGCCAAGACGCGTCTGGCTTAACAAGAAGCTTTTTCTTGAAGTATGCATCTTTGAAACCTGCTCTCAGAGATGGTGCTCTCCTCTATGGTAGCGAGTCATGGTGCACTTATCGCCAGCATGAACACAGACTTGATGCTTTTCATATGCATCGTCTCCGCTCAGTCCTAGGTATTAGCTGGCAACACCATATTCCTAGCACTACTGTGTTGACTCTGACTGGATCATGTGACCTATACACCATTTTACAGGCTTTCCGTCTTTGCTGGGCTGGACACGTTCATCACATGGAAGATCAGACTCCTAAAGATCCTTTTATATGGGGAGCTTGCAAATGCTTCATGCCCTGTTGGTTGGCCACGCCTTTGTTTTACAGATGCTTCGAAGCAGGACTTACAATCTTTTTGTATCATTCTTGAGAACTGGGAGCAGCTAGCATCACACTGGCCATCCTAGAAGGCTGCACTCAAAAATGAAAGGGAATCGCCCAAGGCTAACCATGTCGACTTCCTGCAGGCAGGACATGCGAAACCTCATGCTCATCGCCACACACAACAGAATAGACCAGAGTAAATCCAAATGCAATTTTTAAATGATGAGTTCATTTATTAAGGGAAAAAAGTTATCCAAACCTACCCAGCCCTATGTAAAAAGCAGTTACGCCCCCCCCCCCCAGGTTACATTATGAGTTAACTGTAATTAACCACTTTTTTTTTTTTTTTTTTTGAAAGCTGAGTTCAGTTTCACTACTCGCATCCAGTCCTGATTACTGCCACACCTGTTGAATTAAGAAATCACTTAAATAGAACCTGTTTGACAAAGTGACACAGGCTAATAGATTTCAAAAAGCAACACATCATGCTGCAATCTATAGAAATTTAAGAACAGGTGAGAAACAAAAATGTAGAAGAACATCTAAAGAACTGCAGGCCTCACTTGTCTCAGTTTGGACACTGGTCCATGATTCAGCAATAAGAAAGAGACTGGGCAAAAATGGCATCCATGGGAGAGTTCCAAGACAAAAACCTCTGCTGACTAAAAAGAACACAGACTCGTCTCACATTTGCCAAAAAAACATCTCGATGATTCCCAAGACTTCTGGAAAAATATAGAATGTCCGGCCATCAGTTTGTGATCTCAAGCTCAAGTCCTCCAATGTAGCTGATTTAAAACAATTCTGCTAAGAAGAGTGGTCCAAAATTCCTCAACAGTGATGTAAAACACTCATTGCCAGTTATCACAAACTTTTGATTGCAGTTGTTGCTGCCAAGGGTGGCACAACCAATTATTAGGTTTTTCACATAGGGCCAGGTAGGTTTGGATAGCTTTTTTCCCTTAATAAATGAAATCATCATTTAAAAACTGCATTTTGTATTTACTCAGGTTATCTTTGTCCAATACTAAAATCTCTTGATGATCTGACACATTTAAATGTGACAAATGTGCAAAAATAAGGGCGGCACGGTGGAGCAGTGGTTAGCACTGCGGCAGCACAGCAACTCACCCTTGGCCGGGGGATCCTGGGTTCGATCCCAGCCCCCAACCAACAGTGATCTGTGTGGAGTTTGCTTGTTCTCCCCGTGTCTGCGTGGGTTTACTCCGGCATTTCTCCAGTTTCCTCCCACATGCCAAAAACATGCAAGTTAGGTTAATTGGCATCAAACTGGGGATTCTAAATTGTCCTTAGGTATGACTGTGAGAGTGAAAGGTTGTGTGTCTCTCTGTGTTGGCCCTGCGATGGACTGGCGATCTGTCCAGGGTGTACCCTGCCTCTCGCCCAAAGATGCTGGGATAGGCTCCAGCCCCCCCGCGACCCGAAAAGGATTAAGCTGAAGAAGATGGATGAATGAATGAATGAATGAAAAATATGCAAAAATATAAGAAATCAGGCAGAGGGCAAATACTTTTTCACAGCACTGTATTCATGAGTTCAAACTGGGGAAAAAAATGCTGACTTTGCCCATAAGTGGTTTTAAAAGCTTCTTTTAAAAAAAAGTCAGCATTTGCTCTTCCGTCTTTTTACAGCTCTCTGGATGGACCAGTAACTTGGTGGATATCGTGATGGCTCACCACTTCAGCACTGTGAGTTTCTCCTACACTTCTCACCCTGCTCTCTTTTGTGCTGTTGCTGACCTTTTTGTAGGCTTGAAACTGCAGCTGAATCTCAAGAGGCTTTTCTGATTTTGCCTGACACCTTGACCTTATTTTTGTAAGGGGTCTTTGACTGAAAAATGGAGTGTTTATCGGTTTTAAATGTCTGAAATGAGTCTACTGGTCACCTAATTATCAAAACAGTCAATTCTCTTAAAAAAAACACACACAGCCTTTATCTCGTTTTTTTCTCCCAGAAATGCCACAAGTCTTCTGTCTAAATCGTTAATGTCACAATTAGAAAAAGCCTACCCACTGACCTCCTTGAGACCTGCCCGCTGCTCTGTTATTGGCCCACCTAGCTGTCATGTAGATGGAAAGGGTGCTAAAGGTAGCCTATTCGCCCCTGAGCTATTAGCCCCCAAGCTAACACTAGTACCAGGAAGCTCAAACCAAGGGCGGCTTATATTGTTATTTTCTTCAGATCTTAGTCACCCTAATAACCAACCATCCCTGTTACCACCTGGTTCACCAGTCCACAATATACCTTGCATCGCTCCGGCCCATCCCTCAGTGGTTTTGCCGTGATTCCGCAGCCAGCGTCGGCATGCCAGTTGGGGCAACCACCTACGCCATGACCCGAGGCTGCTTCCCCAAGTTACCGCACCGTCCTCCAGGGCTCCACACGACTCCGCTCCACCCCTGCAGGGAACATACGGGAGCCGCTTTGTGACGGCACATCCCCCATCTGGCCGTGGGAGAGGAACGGAGTCCCACGGGGCGAGACACTACACTTTGAGATGCCATGGCTCGACAGCTTGGCTCAGCCAGCATCCCCAGGTTGCAGCAATTGGTGGGTCGCTCAGCGTGCAGTACTGGCAGTTTGTTGTGGCATTCCAGCAAGGTTGCTGGGAGATGGGCTGGAGCGACGCTAGATACACAACCAACTGTGGATCAGTGAACCAGCGCTGCTCACCCAAGCTAGAAGGAGGCTAGAAGCTACTCAACTAATGGCTAACTGACGTAAGGAGCAGGGCGGAGTTGAACAGCTAAAGGGTGGTTCTTAAAGTGACAGGCTTTAAATCAGAGCATTTCAGGAAAGTCAGGAAAAATAAAAAAAACAAATTTTCTTCAATAATTAAAAAATTAAAGAAAATGTGAACAAAATATGTCACAAACAATTAAGCCATGAGTGAACTGTTAAAATGTGGAGCAGGTGCAGTCAATGACCCCTTTTTGTAACCATTTTCTGGTGAATTAATTTCTGTGTAATTAAAATACAAGCAGTACAATGTGGCATGGAGATGACATTTTATTATACTGCTCTGTAGGATGAGCTGACGGAGAACCAAGAGCTGATCCAGACCTACCGCCTTCACATTGCCCAAGACATCAATCAAGACAACCTGGCTCTTTTCTGTGGCTCCTACCAATAGTAAGACACTGAACTTTTTTTTGTTCACATTTACCTTTCTTTGCTGCTGTTTTTTTAATCCATTTTGTGGTCACAGCTATCTGAACTACTTGTGTTGAAGGTATGATGCCTAAGGGCAGAAACAGCTTTAGCCCCATTTTAACTACCAGGAACCAATTGAGGGGGCCAGGAATTTCTTAAGGGCTGCTCCTAGGGCTGGGCGATACAACGAATACATTCATTATCAATACATTCCACTATGCCCGATACATATGATGCGTTTATCGCTGATCTTGAGCTTTTCCGGCAGTTTAAGGCCACTTCTCCATGTCAGCGTCTTTCTCCTCTCCTCTCTCACAACTTCACTCAGCACCCCTCTCCCGCCTCCTCACACCATGTTTCGTTTCAGGGTCATTGCCAAGCCTGTTTGTTTTGTTTTTTTCTGCAGTTTTGTTCTTTATAAACTGCTTCTTTTGCACCTGTTTTCGTGGAGCAGAGACACTTGTTTTTATGCACAATATGGCAACACGAGCAGAGCGCTTGGGGGTGGGGGGGGATAACACACACACATACTAGCTAGCTGCAGTGCACCAGACTTGAACTGATTTGTCAGTCAAATCCATCTGAGTTTTTGCGTGATCCTGCTAATAGAGAAACGGCAACAAAAACAATATGACTACATTATAATAACAAGATTGTCATAATTGTATTGACTATACATTGGGGCTGGGCAATTCCACCTGAAATCAACATTATAGTTTTTTGAATCTTTCAGGTCTGTTTTTGTTTTGTTTTTTTCCTCCTCTCTTCTCCCTTACAGTTTACTGACAAGGTTCATAATTATAAAGCAATATTACACAACGGTGCGGTATCATATCCCTGCAGTGCGTAGTAAACGAGCATAACAGAACAGACCTATTGTGATTTCACAAACAAAAAAATTAAACATTGTCCAATGCTGAAGTTTACTGTGTTTACATACAGCATCTCACAAAAGTGAGTACACCCCTCTCATTTTTGTAAGTAATGTATTATATCTTTTCATGGGACAACACTGAAGATATGACACTTTGATACAATGTAAAGTAGTCAGTGTACAGCTTGTATAACAGTGTAAATTTGCTGTCGCCTCAAAATAACTCAACACACAGCCATTAATGTCTAAACCACTGGCAACAAAAGTGAGTACATCCCTTGGGAAAATGTCCAAATTGTGCCCAAGTAGCCATGGTCATGAGAGTAAGGGGGTGGGGAAGGATTTCATAGCTCCAGGACTGTGTTTCATTCTTGGTAACATGCGAGTTGTGAACTGGGGCATTATCTTGCAGGACACAGACAACTTTGGTCAACGGGCCACGCCTCTCGGTTTTGATAGTTTTCTGCAATTTCTGCAGCACTGAAGTATAGTAAATCTCAGTAATTGTGGTACCCTTTGCAGGGAAATCCATCATCAGTACTCCTTGCTGGTCCCAAAAGACTGAGCATGACCTTGCCCACCAAGGGTTGAACACGTGCCTTTTTCGGAACTGATGAGTCATATTGCTTCAGCCAGGCTTTAGTTTCTGGATCATAGTGATGGACCCATGTTTCGTCCTGCATGATTAGTCTGTTGAAGAAGTCCTCCTGGTTTTCTTGGCACATGGCCAAAAGAGCCTGAGAGCTTCATGCTTCTGGAAAGGTGTGAGCAACGGGAGAATCCATTGTGCAACTTCAGCATGTGCAAATAATTTGGATGATTTTCTTCCACAGACCCCACACTGATCTTGACATCTTGAGCTAGTTGGTGAATGGTTATGCAGCGATCCTCCAAAATGGTGGCCTCCACTTGCCAAATGGCATCTTTATCAATGACGCACTGTGGTGACCCAAGATTGGGTGTCATTTCCACCGATGTCTGACCACACTTGAACTGTCGATGCCAGTGCTTGACAGTCTCATATGATAGGGCACCCTCCCCATAAGTCTCGTTCATCTCATTGAATGTCTGCCATGGTGTGCGGCCTCTCAAGTACAGGAACCTGGTGACCGCTCTGCATTCAACTGGCTCTGTTATCTCACCTTACTCCACCTTAGTACCTGTAAAAGAGAAACTCTTAGGAGTTCAGAGCTGCAAATTACCACGTGACCTATAGCGATATGGATTATTATACATGTGTAATTTCAGCCTCCTGCAATAACTAAAAGTGGGTCAGGGGAACTCTTTAATGAGCATCCCTCATTGTTATGCTTCGGATCATATTGTTTCTATCTCTCTTACTACATTTTGTTGCCCTCCACCAGCCGCCGGGACCTTGAGATTGAGAGGCCAATTGTGGGTCTGAATGAGGACACAGTCAACACACTAACGTAAGTTTTTGGATTAAAATGACATATAGAGACATTTGCCACAGTGTGATTTAAAGTAATGACTCCTCATCTGTTCCAGTTGCCCTGCTCTGCTGGTGGTTGGAGACACATCACCTGCTGTGGAGGCTGTGGTGAGTTCCATCCCATCATCTCACTGAGCTGGGAAGCTTTGGGAAGCATTTGTGACACCAACAAGCAGCAGTCAGTTATGTCTCTTTCCCTCACTCTGTCTTGGTTGCAGGTGGAATGCAATTCCAGGTTAAATCCCACCAAGACTACACTGCTAAAGGTGAAAATTCTGCACTTATAAACTGTAAAATATAGCATTTACTTTTTAAACGTAAACTTGATTTATTAAAGAGAATGTTAATATCACCTCAGATGGCTGACTGTGGAGGTTTGCCCCAGGTTGTGCAGGTGAGTTGTTAAAAAATTATTTTCTTTTTCATGTTTTGCAGCAAACACTTCCTGAAAGACTTTTGTTTTACTTTTAATTTTTTTTATTACAGCCAGGAAAACTTGCTGAAGCATTTAAGTACTTTGTTCAGGGCATGGGCTACAGTAAGTAAACAGTTTTTTCCTTTTATTTTGACTGAAAAAGTGAGCAGATGTAAATAATTAAGACTGGTTCAGACTTGTTGTCTCTAGAATGCTTGTCCAAGAACTGTTTACACTGACTGACGCCTCTTTGGACTGACGTGTTTGTGGCCAAGGTTGATCTCCGTTCTTCACTGAATTTCCTGTTGACGTGCGCAATGACAAAAGTTTCTTAAATAAGGATTGCTTTCACTGCAGTCTCCTGTGGGTTGCCACTGAACACTTCTCTGATGGGGGGGGGGGGGGGTGGACAGTGGCCAGCAGTGTGTGAAAAGATGCTGTTTTGTTTGTTTGTTTGTTTGGTTTTTTGTCAGCCTGCCCACAGAGGGGCAGCCTGCGGGGCTGCATGTACGCTAATGCCTTTTCCTCTCTGCCTTTTGCAGTTTGTGGCCTCCACAACCCTCAGTAGGTGAGGTGTAAGTGCTTCTAGAAGTGACACTGACGTCCTGAACAGCAAACTCACTTCCTGTTCATTTCTGAGTGGGCGTCAAAATTGACCCCGTTTTAATTTGCCTGGTGTGCTTTTTTTCTCCCCCTTTTCTAGCTGTTTAATGTTGCAGTTTCTTTTGAAGAGAGACTCAACATGCAGCATTAAACAGGCCTTTACATTTTACAGTTCACTCATTTGCGATGACCGAGCACTGTGAGGCCATACTGGCTTGCTGTGCAGCAGAGGCTCCGATCAATGGACAGATGAAGTCTTGCTCTAACCACAGAGAGGACTGCTGTCCATGTGTGCCTTTCTACAATACTGCTCCCATCAAACCCTTCAGTCTGAGAGGCACCCTCGGGTGTAGCTGGTATGTCAGCGCCTCACTGTTGCTCTAAAGGCCACCAAGTTCCCCTGTGGAGTAAATGCCACGACAGGATTAGAACTGATTAAAACGAGTGTTTTCATGTAGGGAAAGTGTGGAAAATAAATCTCAACACCTCAGCGTGTTTCTGAAAGCTGCTTTCCCCTTATTAACGCATATGCACAGTGTGAGATGCAAGGAGCCAGGAAGCATAAGAAATGGTCGTTGAATATTTCACGTCCACCTGTTGTTGGTAGTTAAATCTTCTAAGAGACACGCTGAGGTGGAGGAAACCAACGCATCTACCTTTTCAACATGTCTCCCCTTTCTTTTCTTCTTTATTAACCGCTCACAGTTCCCTACGTTCTTCTCAGTCACCTGAGCAACGAATCAGGTACCAGGTTCTGAGAGGCTGTGGACCCACTGGCCTGGCCTCCAAGCATCACAGTGGATGAATGTCAGTGAATGTAGAGATGTCTCCAGGGAGCACTGCTTGATATTTTTAACATCAGCTAATGCTGGTGAATCAAGTCAGTGGGATCCATGGAGAGTTTTTTTTTTTTTTTTTTTAATATTTGCATAATTTGAGGACATTCATGTCACTGCTGAGCTCAGTTTGTATCTGTTAGCATGGATTCTGTGCTCAGTGTCCTAGTTTGCTGCATGACCTGCTGGTGCTGCTTCCTGTCAGTCCATTTTGATTGCAAATGCTGTATTTTTCTGTTGTATTAGTTCCATAATTTGACACGTTTATTTTTTTTTTTAAATTCAATTGGTTTCAGTATTTAAGGACTGCTTGCATGCTGAGCACCTACTTCCTGTTTTTGTGTCAGGGCGTCTATGTTCCCACACTGCACTCGGTCTGTGCTGCGCGTGAGTGGAATATTAACGGCTGCTTCTCTCTTTCAGTGCCTTCAGCAGGAATGACTCGCTTGGCTCGCTCACGCACCACCTCCTCTTCCAGCATCACCTCCATGGAGAGCAGCCGCAGCCGCAACAACCTCAGCAGCCTGCAGGGTAGCACCTCCGGGAACCTGGAGAACCAGGCTGGACCCCAGACCATGGAGGTCTCATGCTAAACCCCACCCAGCTCCATGCACTCTACCATAGTAACTTATGTGCCCTCCTCACCTCTCTCTCTTTCTTTCGCTCGTCTTGCTCCTAAGCAACTCAGTGCTTGGATGATATGTAATGACATATGTGGTTAGAAAGAAGGATGTAAGAAATTTATTAACAGAAGCATATTATTATAAAGTATTATCTGAAATATACTATCAAAGTTGCATTTTGGTTAGAAATCATAACTACATTCTGATGTGCTGTACATTCAAATACAGTATCTGACAAAAGTGAGTACACCCCTCACATTTTTGTAAATATTATATCTTTTCATGGGACAACACTGAAGATATGACACTTTGATACAATGTAAAGTAGTCAGTGTACAGCTTGTATAACAGTAAATTTGCTGTCCCCTCAAATTAACTCAACACACAGCCATTAATGTCTAAACCACTGGCAACAAAAATGAGTACACCCCTAGTGAAAATGTCCAAATTGTACCCAATTAGCCATTTTCCCTCCCCAGTGTCATGTGATTCGTTAGTGTTACAAGGTGTGAATGGGGAGCAGGTGTGTTAAATTTGGTGTTATCACTCTCACACTCTCTCATACTGGTCACTGGAAGTTCAACATGGCACCTCATAGCCAAGAACTCTCTGAGGATCTGGAAAAAAAGAATTGTTGCTCTACATAACGATGGCCTAGGCTGTAAGAAGATTGCCAACACCCTGAAACTGAGCTGCAGCACGGTGGCCAAGACCATATAATAGTTTAAAAGGACAGGTTCCACTCAGAACAGGCCTCACCATGGTCGACCAAAGAAGATGAGTGCACGTGCGCAGCGTCATATCCAAAGGTTGTCTTTTTTTTTTTCTTTTTTTTTTTTTTTTGTACTTATTTTGTACCCGTAGGTAGATTTGTTTTGCAGTCTGGTGACAAGCCACCAGTTGCCGGTCGCTGCGTGCGCAAGCGCCCCGTATCCCTAACCTGCATGTTTCTAGCATGTGGGAGGAAACCGGAGAAATCCCGGAGTAAACCCACGCAACACGGGGAGAACATGCAAACTCCACACAGATCACTGTTGGCCGGGGGCAGGGATCAAACCCACGATCTCATGATCCCTGCGATCCCCCGGCCGAGGGTAAAACTGTGCTGCCGCAGTGCTAACATATGAGTGCTGCCAGTGTTGCTGCAGAGGTTGAAGGGGTGGGGGGTCAGTCTGTCAGTGCTCAGACCATACGCCACACACTGCATCAAATTGGTCTGCATGGCTGTCATCCCAGAAGGAAGCTCCTTTTATAGATGATGCACAAGAAAGCCCGCAAACAGTTTGCTGAAGATGAGCAGACTAAGGACATGGATTACTGGAACCATGTCCTGTGGTCTGATGAGATCAAGGTAAACTTATTTGATTCAGATGGTGTCATGCGTGTGTGGCAGCAACCAGGTGAGGAATACAAAGACAAGTGTCTTGCCTACAGTCAAGCATGGTGGTGGGAGTGTCATGGTTTAGGGCTGCATGAGTGCTGCTGGCACTGGGGAGCTACAGTTCAGTGAGGGAACCATGAATGCCATCATGTACTGTGACATAGTGAAACACAGCATGATCCCCTCCCTTCAGAACCTGAGCCACAGGGCAGTATTCCAACATGATAACAACCCCAAACAACACACCTCCAAGACGACCACTACCTTGCTAAAGAAACTGAGGGTAAAGGTGATGGATTGGCCAAGCATGTCTCCAGACCTAAACCCTACTGAGCATCTGTGGGGTATCCTCAAACGGAAGGTGGAGGAGCGCAAGGTCTCTAACACCATGATGTTGTCATGGAGGAGTGGAAGAGGATTCCAGTGGCAACCTGTGAAGCTCTAGTAAACTCCATGCCCAAGAGAGTTAAGGCAGTGCTGGAAAATAATGGTGGCCACACAAACTATTGACACTTTGGGAACAATTTGGGCATTTTCACTTAGGGGTGTACTCACTTTTGTTGCCAGTGGTTTAGACATTAATGGCTGTGTGTTGAGTTATTTTGAGGGGACAGCAAATTTACACTGTTATACAAGCTGCACACTAACTACTTTACATTGTATCAAAGTGTCATATCTTCAGTGTTGTCCCATGAAAAGATATAATAAAATATTTACAAAAATATGAGGAGTGTACTCACTTTAGTGAGATACTGTAATATATGATTGACTACAACCGATTGTATTTATTTTTTTCACATTTTCTTTGTTTGTGTTATCTTCACTAACTGTAGAAATCTGTCTTAAGTTTAAAATAACATTTTAACTCAAAACTGCATTGTCATTTTGTTTGCATTTTCTGACTAGCTAAGACTACTGTGGGATCAATAAATCTCCAGGGGGGTATTCCAGAAAGCAGGGTTAACATAGCCTGAAATAAACCCTGAACTCAGGGTTAAGTAAACCTGCCAGAACTTACTGAGATTCTGGTTCCAGAACTCCTGTTATGACTTGGTTTGATCAACTCAGAGTTGACTGACCTCGAGACATGCGCATTGACGGCAAACCAACTAAGACAGCATGTGTTGAACATGGAGACCATGAGCAGTGGAGGAAAAGAGAGAGAATTATTTCTCTGAGGAAGAGTTACAAGCACTCTTGGAGGCATATGGGGGTGGGGAGAGGGAGCACAATCAAGAAGAAAAAACGGCGACATCAGCCAAAAATACAGGAAGCTGACCTGCAAAGAACTGCCGACTGCATGAAGTGAGTTTTTTGGATTTGCAAAGTGATCAAATCTGTTAGTGACAGAAGTAGAACGCTGGACTCTGGTGTGAGAAGCTGTGAGTTCCAGCTCCAGCTTGGATGTCCTTTGGGTCAAATTTATTTTCCATAAGAAATAAGTATTTAGAATAATGTGACAAATTGAGTGCAAGGCAGTAGACGATTTTACAGCCTGTATCATTACATTCTGACATAATGGGCATACTTTTGTTATAAAGATTTTTTTTTAATGTAAATTTGTACCTTTTTTCATAAATTTGCAGATTTTTGTGTAAATTTGAGAGCCTTTTTTCCTTGTGATTTTGCTGTTTTTATAGTAAATATGCAGTTTTTCCATGTAATTTGAAATAATTTCCCCAAAGATATTTGTTGCAGATTTCTTTGTAAACATAAAAATGTTTTTGTTCATAAATTTGCAATTTTTGTCACATGAATTTGAAGTTTTTTTCTTTATACATTTCTAAATTTATTCATGCAATTTTGTGACCTTTTTTGGAAATGTAGTAAATCAGAATGAGCTCAGTTAAAATTGGGCAGTTTGGGTGACGGAGCAAATATCCAAATACCAACTTAAAAACTGACTCCCACTCTCATGAACAGACATTCTGTTGAGGCTTTTTAACTTTCCCCACATACCTAGTTAATCAGATTATACAGGATGGATTTTAATTTTTTCCCATATTGCAATTACAATAAGGTACCACTATGCAAGCCTTACTCTGGCGTTAATTTATACAAACCTTCTTAAGGGGTTTTTCTATTCAACCAGTTTCCCTCACAAGCCCATCTTTTTTTTTTTTTTTTTTTTTTTTTTTTGAATGAATGTGGGCTTTTTATTTTAACTTTTTTGTAATTTTATCACGGTCACAGTCCAAGATGGTGTCCTTGTCTTGTAATCTAAATATAGTTTGGTGTTTTTTTTCCCCTTTTTGACAAATTATCCTTGATTAGGCAAAAGGCAAAAATTAATACAATTAAAAGGCTGAAGAGGAGACGGCATCAGCTGTGACAGAAGTGGACATGGAGGGTCCAGAGGGGCCACTAAACTATACGGACAATAGATGCCAAGCATCAGTATGTGACTGTGGTGTTTGAAGACGGAGGATCTGCAGCAGAACTGACTTCTGTTCCGTCAGAGACTGAACAGGTCAGTGTGGTGGATCCTCCTCCAAAATCTGTGCAGCAATTTAACAATGTAAGAAACTGATTTTATTGATCTTAATGTGAGACAAATTACTGCTAAACGGAGATGAATATTTTACCTTTAAGATCACTAAATGTAAGAATTTCACTGCAGGATCTGTACAAATTCTGTCTCAAAAAAACAAAAAATGAGAAAATAGATTTGGAGATGAAATATCTGCATGTAAAGATAGAGGGGAAAATGGTGTTTGTTCAGGAAATAAAGAAGGCGTGTTTAAAACAAATTAGTGACAGTTTGATTTATTAAAGGTGATTTTGAGTGACAAGTTTTCTGATTCTCTGCATTCACGCCTCTGCTTGTGAATGTGGTTCCTCTTCAGTTTAAATATTCTAAAGATACCCCCAACATAACCTGAACATGACCTAGTCAGAAGTAGGTAAGCCACTAAACCTGCTTTCTGGGACACCCCTTGATGATAGAAGAATAGGGCTGCAGTACAGAAATAAACACAAGTGACGCGAGTGATGCATCCAAGTAGCGCTGCATAGTGTAGCACACTGTAAGTTAGTCAAACCCATGTAGAGCTGATTCTGTCTCGCATCACAACACCATGATTTACTTGGGATTCGTTTTCTGACTGAATTCTCCATTTTTATTTTTTTTTGAGTTCTGTGTTGTGTTGGGTGTTTTTGTTCAGTATAATAGACGATTCAGTGATGTTTTAACAAACCTTACAAAAAAGTTGAATCAGATGAGGAAAGGATGAGTCCCGGCATTTACAGGGACAACGAAGTGCTTCTCACTGTCTGCTGATTCAGCTCATTTATATTTCAAGTGAATAAAGATCCAAGGTGAGAACTTGTCTGGTCTTTTCATTTACATGTACAGTACTGTGCAGGAATCTTGAGCCACCCCACACTGCTTTATATTTTGCTTCCAGTGAGGCAGACTTTATTTCTTAACTGGGTTTAAGTTCTCCAGGCTTTCTGAAGGTCTTAAAGTCCCCCCCCCCCCCTTTGGATGTTGACTGCTTTCTAGTCTGTGTGTGTGTGTTTCTCACTGTCTGACATTAAATCAGACTAAACTTTTCCTGTTTTAGGTCAGTTAGGATTACCAAAATTACTTCTATTTGCTTAATAATTTTTTAGAGATATTTTTTATTACTTTCTTCAAAGTCACAAGTTTACATACACAAAGATTACTCTGCCTTTAAACAATTTGGGAAAGCCAAGATGATGTCATGGCTTTGGACCATTCTGATGGGTTAACTGACAACATTTGAGTTAATTGGAGGTACATCTGTGGATGTATTTTAAGGCACACGTCAAACACACTGCTTCCTTCTGTGACACTGTGGAAAAATCAAAGGAAATCAGCCGAGATATCTGAGAACTGTGGACCTCCCCAAGTCTTCTTCATCCTTGGGTACAATTTCCAGATGCCTGAAGGTGTCACATTCATCAACAAACAATGATACACAAGTACAAACATCATGGGACTGTCCAGCCATCATATCACTCAGGAAGGAGACTGGTTCTGTGTCCCAGAGATGAACGTGTTTTGGTGTGAAATGTGCGTATTGACCCCAGAACAAAAGCAAAAGACCTTGTGAAGATGCTGGCTGAAACTGGTAAGAGTGTCACTATCCACAATGAAACGAGTCCTGTTCTGTCAGCAGGAATTTGCCGAAATTCCAGCGAACTATTGTGAGAAGCTCATAGAAGGATACCCAAAATGTCTGACTGGCAATGCTACCAAATACTAAGGAAATGTATGTAAACTTCTGACTTTGAAGAAACTAATTTAAAAAAAAAAAACTCTAAAAAATTAATTTGCAAATAGAAATAATTTTGGTAATCCCAACTGACCTAAAACAGGAAAAGTTTAGTCTGATTTAATATCAGACAGTGAGAAAAAAATGTTGTCTTTTTATACAGTGTATGGAAACTTCGGGTTTCATCTCTCTCTCTCGCCGCTATATTATATATTGTGGGGGGGCATGGTGTGGGAGTTCTCCACCCAGAGAAGGCAGCTGGGGAAGGGGGGAACAAAGGACCGAAACAGGAGGTGTCACCGGGGGGTATAAGACGGGACAGTAAGGACTATGCGCCCCCCTGGGGAGAGGAGGAACTGCCGAAGCCGCTGGAAGAGTAAAGGGTGTGAGAGTGGCGCCAACATTATATTAATGTGCCACACAGATCTTTGTCTAAACAACAATGTATTGTGGTCGGAAGTTCCAGGTCTCGATGCATGGTATCAAAGATATAAAAGAGGAATGCACAGAGACCCGGGAACTCTTTTACTGTACAATATGTTAGAGAAGGAATAAAGTTCATGTGTCGTCCAGCTCGTTGCCTCGCCTGTTTCCTTTCTTCATATTGGTGACCCTAAGATGTGCCATGGAAAGCAAGCAGAGCACCAACCCAGAGACTACCTTGAGGGAGAGCACCAGCGCCATGTGCGCTGTCTCAGTCAAGCTCCCAGACTTCTGGATTGACAACCCGACCGCGTGGTTCTTGCACATAGAAGCCCAGTTCGCACTCCGCGGGATAACAGTGGACTGTGGGAGCATGGTGTTGGACTTCTCCACCCAGGGAACAATGGACCGAAAGAGGGGGTGTCACCGGGGGGTACCAGACGGAACAGTAAGGACTATGCACCCTGTGGGGAGAGGAGTAATTGCTGGAGTTGCTGGGAGTAGAAGAGTGTTGAAGCAGCGCCGGCGCTATGTTAATGTGCCACACAGTTCTTTGTTCAGACAACAATGTGTTATGGTTGGAAGTTCGGGTCTCGAGGCATGGAAATAAAGTTATAAAAGAGGAATGCACAGAGACCCGAGAAGCTCTTTTGCTGTAAAATATGTTCGAGAAAGAATAAAGTAACTGTGTCTTCCAGCTCGTCTCACCTGCCTCCTTTCTCCACATTGGTAACCCGAAGATGTACCATGGAAAGCAAGCCGAGCACCGCCCCGAAGACTGCCTGGAGGGAGGGCGCTGCGTGCGTGGTCCCAATCAAGCTCCCAGGCTTCTGGCTTCACAACCTGACCGCGTGGTTTTTGCACATAGAAGCCCAGTTCGCACTCCGGAGGATAACAATGGATGATACCAGGTATAACTATGTGGTCGCTGCGCTGGATGCACATGCCACACAACAGGTGACGAGCCTGCTCCAGGAGCCGCCAGCCCAAGGACAATATGAGGCGCTCAAGAGGATGCTTCTCCAGCGCTATACCCTTTCTGACAGTGAGAGGGCAGAGAGGCTCCTAACACGTTCGGGGTTAGGGGACAAATCAGCAGAGGAGCTGATGGAGAGCATGTTGGCGCTGAGGGGGAAGGATGACGAACCTTTCCTGTTCGCCCACTTGTTCCTCAGGAACCTACCGGCTACAGCGAGGGCGATCCTGGCCAACTGGCCACGGCCAGTGGCTAAGGACTACTGCGCCCTGGCGCAGGAAACGGACCGCATCCTTTTGGTGACCAGATCTCTCAGCGTGCAGGCAGTGGTACTGGCATCCATGAGGGACTCCAGTGAGGCCGAGGAGCTGTTCATGATAGCCAGGACGGACACCAGAAGACGAAGGAATGGGGCGATCTGTTTTTATCATTGCCGTTTCAGCTCGAATGCCCAACACTGCCTGTCGCCATGCCAATTCAAGAAGCTGGGAAGACGGCACTTTCGGAATTCAGTGGCAGCTGCAACCAATGGTGACAGGAACAGACTGCTTTATGTCACCAACACATGTTCGAGGAGACGGTTTTTGGTGGACTCCGGTTCCCAGAAGAGCCTCATCCTGCTGGTCAACACAGACAGGGTGGCAGGACGCAGTGGTCCCGAGCTCACGGCCGCCAACGGATCCACCATCAGGACATTTGGCGAGCGGACACTGACGATATGCTTACACGGACGCAACTTTCAGTGGGACTTTGTGATAGCTGCATGTTCCGGCCCCATTTTAGGAGCAGATTTTCTATGTGCTTATGGATTGTTAGTCGATGTTGCTAATAGGAGATGAGTGGACACTGTCTCTTTTACCTCACTGCCCTGCACAGCTCGGGGAGCTGGGTCAACAACACTGGCTAACGTTATAGCTCCAGGGGGTAAGTACCAACATTTGCTTGCACAGTTCCCAGCACTCACGGCTCCGACTTTTTTGGCTACGATAACAAAACACAGGGTCAAGCATTTTATAGCGACGAAAGGCCCACCGATGTTCGCGTGTCCTCGCCGTTTTGACGCAGCTAAACTGGCCAGCGCGTGAGAGGAGTTTGCCAACTTAGAGCAGTTGGGCATCGACAGGCGCGCCAACAGCCTGTGGTCATCCCAGCTACACATCCACATTCAGGATTTTTCTGTGCACCTGGCCGGGGCGCGTGTTTTTTCCAAAGTGGATCTGGTCTGTGGTTACCACCAGGTCCCGGGGTGCATGGAAGACGTTCCAAAAGCAGCAGTAATAACTCCTTTCAGCCTTTTCAAGTTTTTACACATGCTGTTCGGATTAAAAGGCGCGGCGCAGACTTTCCAGAGGATGATGGACGCAGTGCTTTGCGACTTGTCCTTTGTTTTTGTCTACTTAGACGACATTATGGTAGTTAGCACATCCAAGGAGGAGCACATCGCCCATCTCAAGACGGTTTTCCAGAGGCTGGAGGAGCACGGGCTGATAGTTAACCTGGTGAAGTGCCAGATCAGTGTGCCAAAGATTGATTTTTTTTTTTTTTTTTGGGCCACTGCATTTCGCCGGAGGGCGCGATTCAGTTACCAGAAAAGGTGCACGCTGTGTCAGACTTTCCGTGCCTGCAGACCATGAGAGCACTACAGGAGTTTTTGGGAATGGTTAATTTTTATAACTGTTTCCATCCCTGGGCAGCCCAGCTAATGCAGCCATTGTATGCCGTGCTTAAAAAAAAAAAAAAAGACAGCGGAAGCCATCGACTGGACTCCCAAGCGTGTCCAGGCTTTTACTAATGCCAAAACAGCGCTTGCAGATGCCGCGTTGTTAGACCCCCCGGATCCGTCTGCACGGATAGCGCTCACTACGGATGTGTCTGATGTTGCCATAGAGGTAGTAGTGGAGCAGTGCGTCTCAGCCACTCGCATTTTTCAGCCGCACTTTGCGCGACAATGAACCCAAGTACAGCACGTTCGATAGAGAATTGCTGGCTCTCTACCTGGCAACACATCATTTCCAGTTCTGGCTGGAGGGGCGCGAGTTCACCGTGTTCGTGGACCATAAGCCGCTGACGTACATGATGTCCAAGGTCTTGGAACTGTGGTCAGCCCAGCAGCAATGGCATTTGGATGCATTTTCGGAGTTTACTACCGACATCCAACACGTTGCCGGTAAACTCAACGTCGTGGCCTATTGCCTGTCGTGCGTGTTAATCGCCCCCGTCTACATGGGAGTAGATTTCCCCGCCATGGCCGCGGAGCAAGCCGGGGACATGGACATTTGCGCGCTCCAGTCTGTGCCAACTGGGTTGACTGGAGAGCCGGTGGTGCAAGAAGGGTGCCCTCCCTTGCTCTGCGATGTGTCCACCAGCCGCTTGCGCCCGGTGGTTCTGAGCTCTTGGCACTGGCACGTTTTCGAGTCGATCCACTCCCTTTTGCATCCGGGAGTGCGCGCTTCAGTGAAGCTAGTGGGGGCAAAATTTATCTGGCCGCGCTTGCGCAAAGACGTGAAAGAGTGGGCTGCAGCTTGCATCGCGTGCCAGCGGGCCAAAGTGCACAAGCACACCAGAGCCCCCCTCGAGCCGTTCTAAATCCCGGCTAGGAGGTTCGACCACGTCCATGTGGACTTGGTGGGACCCCTCCCGCCGTCACAAGGTTTCATGAACCTTTTGGCAGTCGTGGACTGCACCACACACTGGCCTGAAATGGTCCCACTGGCTTCTATCATGTCCGCAGAAGTGTCGTGCGCTTTTTTGTCATCTTGAGTTGCACGTTTCGGATCTCCATCAGATATCATGTCTGACAGGGGTCCACAATTCGTTTCAGAACTCTGGTCCGCGATGGCCCAGAGCCTGGGGGTCAAAATCCACTGCACTACCACGTACACCCCCCAAGCTAATGGGTTATGCGAGCATTTTCATAGGTCGCTTAAAGCAGCGCTCAGAGCTTTGCTCACAGACACAAATTGGATCGACCACCTGCCCTGGGTTCTTTTTAGGGATGTGCTCCGCAACTAAGGAAGATTTGGCAGTCTCCCTGGCAGAACTCGTTTTTTCTCAGCTGCTGCGGATCCCCAGAGAGTTTTTACCAGAAAACCCTGCGCCCAAGGCTGATCCACCCGTGCAATTTTTACACAGTCAGAGGCTGTGAGCATACCGGGCCTGGCCCACCATTGTTTTCCCTGCACATTCGTCCCAAAAAGCTTGCAGAACGCCAGCTTTGGTTTTGTCAGGCACGATGCGCACCGGACCCCGCTGCGCCCACCGTATGATGGACCGTTCAGGGTGTTGGAACCTGGCGAACTTGGCGAAGCATTTTGTGTTAGACTGGGGGGCGCGTAGGGAGACCGTCTGCATCGACAGACTGAAGCCCGCTTTTATGTTGGCCCAAGCTCCCCGGTGCGGACGCCCACCGCAGGGACCTGCGCTTGCGAAGCTGATGTGTTTTCTCCCCTTCTCTTTTTCACTCCACAGACTGATGTGCCCTCCGTTTCACCCCGCCAGCAGGGCGGTTTGACTGGATCGGCGACCCCCCGCTACAGCTGCTATGGGCGCCAGCTCAAGCCCAAAGAACGGGGGGGTTAGTGCCCTCTCTGGGTGTTTGGGGGGGGGGCTGTGTGGGGGCATGGTGTTGGACTTCTCCACTCAGAGAAGGCAGGAGGAAGGGAAGAACAATGGACCGAAGGAAGAGGTGTCACCAGGGGGTATCAGACGGGACTGTTGGGTCTATGCGCACCCTGGGGAGAGTAAGAGCTGCCAGAGTCGCTGAGAGAAGAAGGGTGTTGGAGCGGCGCTGGCGTTATGTCATGTTAATGTGCCACACATTGCTTTGTTCAAACAACAATGTATTATGGTCGGACGTTCTGGGTCTCGATGCATGGAAATAAAGATATAAAAGAGGAATGCATAGAAACCCGGGATTCTCTTTTGCTGTAAGTTATGTTGGAGAAAGCATAAAGTTTCTGTGCCGTCCAACTCATTGCCTCGCCTGCCTCCTTTCTCCACATTGCCAACATTATGGAAAAAGTGGAAGTGGAACAAAATAACATTAAGAACTGTTTCTAAAGCTGAAGTAAATTAATGACAACTCCACAACATTTCTTAAAATAAAAAAAATATTTAAAAAAAAAAGGCACAATGCAAGAAAACGAGGAATTACTTGGGGCTGCAGCTGTGACTCCAACAGCTTGGTTAAAAACACTATTGGACCGTCAAGCCCAGCAGTTTCAACAGCTTTTGACACCAATTCTACAGCATGTGACGTCAGAGCGAGGGGTGACAACCGGAGCTATACCTGCAATGCCAAGCCGTTCAACTCATCATGCAAATATAGCCCCCCTCTTCATTAATTCAAGATATGTCTGATCAGCCAAATATTAATGTAGACACACCATTTGCTGCAGAATTAGAAGTGATTCGGCGGACTTCCGGTTATGACGGCCACGTAGGAAGACGTGTTTCGCACTGCTCTGCTTGTAAAACTAAAAATTCTTCTAAAACTCTCTCAATTGGAACAAAAACCCATCCCAGCGTTTTGGCATGGATATGGTAAAGACCAAGGTTAGAAAATTAGGTGGAGGAAAAGGCAACTCGACAAAACAATCCAAGCTAACGGACTTCCACGCTCAAGGCGAGGCAGGGAAAACTCCAGAGGCAATGGCGGAGGATGGAGCCAGCGGCGGAGCGGGAACTGCTGGGGAGGGGACAAGCGTAGTGCTCGCTGCCATCAACTCCATGAGAACAGAGTTTTTGTCTAAATTTGATGGGATTATAGCAGCGATAGAAGGTATGAGGAAAGAAATCAACGACTGTTTGGAGCGAGTGTCGCAGGCGGAGCTCCGAATATCAAGCGCTGAGGATGACGTCACCAGCCTGCAAATTAAACTGCAAACAATGGAATTAAAATGTAAACGTCTGGAAGATAACGTCCTAGACTTGGAATCCTGCTTGCGACGGAATAATTTGAGGCTGGTGGGCCTCCTGGAGGGAGCGGAGGGACGGGACTCATGTTCCTTTTTGGAAAAGTGGATTCCAGAAGCGCTGAACAACGCGGACCTGCAGTCATCGGTCATTTTAGAGAGAGCTCACCGAATCGGCCCACCGAGAGATAATAAGACACCACCGAGGACGCTGATTATGAAGTTCCTCAACTACAGAGACAAGATGACTGTCACCAATGCGGCGCGAGCTAAAGGGGAAATTAAATACCAGGATCAACAGGTGCGGTTCTACCCAGACTTCGCCACAGGAATACAACAATTAAGGAGGCAGTTCGACCCCGCCCGCAAAGAGTTGCGCAACCTCGGGATTCGTCACGGAGTGATTCATCCGGCAAGACTGCTGGTCACATATAAGGGGAGAACCCACACCTTCAAGACCCCTCAAGAGGCGCAGGAGCTCATCAAGCAGATTCAAAAGGAGACTGGTGGGAGCTAAGCATGAACATGACAAAGGTAGAACATTTAAGCCTATGTACAGACATCCGATTGATCTGAAACATAATAAGTCTACAAAATACAGACTGTATTTAAAAAAAAAAAAAAAGCTATGATGTACAACGTTGCTATAAAACTGAAGTTATGCTGAAAAAAACTACAGAAGAGAGTTAATGTTATAAGAATAGTAGTAGAGTCAGGGTGATTGAGAGGAGAAAGAGAGAGTGGTTTGACTGATCCTCGCAGGTGTGGAACAGTCACTAGCTATAACGGGAGACGGAATTTTTTTGATTTTGGGGGGATTACCACGAATGCGGGGAAAGGGAATCTGTTTTTGTTTAGTTTGTAGGATGAATGTTCTATCATCCATGTTTTTGCTTCTCTGTAAGAGTATGTTCATATTGCAAGGTAATCTCAAACTCCTTATTGATCATAGATCAAAGCGTTAAATCTTAATTTAACTTCATGGAATTGCAGAGGTCTACAAAATCTTAAAAAACTTAAACAAGTTATGAATAAAATAAAAGACATAGATTCAAAAATTGTATTTTTACAAGAAACTCATCTATTAGAGGAGGATGTAAAAAGAATTAGGAGAAGATGGCAAGGTAATGTGTTGACCTCATCATTTTCATCCCGAGCCAGGGGAGTTATGACTCTCATACACAAAACGGTCCCATTTCAAGTGAAAAATGTAATTGGAGACAAATTTGGAAGATATCTAATCATCCAAGGATCTTTGTTATTAGAAAATATAAATCTGGTGAACTTATACGGCCCCAATATTGATGATCAAAACTTCTTGGTTAATTTATTCCTTATTTTATCATCACTTACAGGGCAACATATAATAGCAGGGGATTTTAATTGTACATTGAATCCCAGTATAGATAGATCAACAGGACTGGACTGTACGCACAATGGATGCAGGATGACCATTAATCATTTTATGAAAGAATTGAGATTGCTAGATATATGGAGAGAAATGAAACCACAAGTCAAAGCCTATTCTTGTTATTCTAATACCTATAAGACATTCTCACGTATTGACTACTTTTTGATCTCTACAGAATTAAGGTCCAAGATTCAAAACTGTTTCTATGATAACATTGTGATCTCTGATCATGCACCCTGCTGTCTAATATATAGTAGATAAGAAATTGACAAAGGATCCAGGTAGGTGGCATTTTCAGCATAAATGGCTTCAGGATGAGGAATTTGTTAAGTACATAGAAAAACAGATGAGTTCTTTGATATTAATACTACACAAACAATGGCATGTATAAAGTGGGAGGCTTTCAAAGCTTTTATTAGGGGGCATATTATTTGTTATACAGGTTCAAAGGTGGTTCCAAGGTTGTCATAGCCAGGAGCGGCACTGGGGTTAAGCTCCCAGTGCTCATAAAATGCTCCTTATGGCATGCGTCTCGAAAAGCTTCTGACAACTAAGTCCAACTCCTAGCCTGCCCATGTGGTTTAGTCTCTAAGCCCGGCGGAACTGCTTTTACTAATAGGAGAAGGGGCGAGGGCGGATCTCTGGCGCCTTAAAACCAGCTGCTTCGGGTAGATGGTGGCTCGTCAACCTGGGAAGGTAGCCCATCTAGGCAAAGGTAAACCCTGATTTCAAACCTCCACTGCCTTGCGGCACACCCGGTCACAGGAAAGGCTTCGGGAGTCAACCCTGAGGAAAAATCCGGAGTCGGAGCCCCTAAGGCAGTTCTCTGTTGTGCTCAACATCGTTCTGGCAACTCCTGCGATGGCGCTGGTGCCAAACTATAGCAGCCCTGCTGTTCCTTTGGATTCATCAGTGACGTGGAGAGGGGGGACATGCTGCATGGGTAACATCTTGTCCTCCATATCTTCCTGCCCAGGCTTGAATCCTACCAACGCCCAACGCTGGAAGGTAGAACACTGGTGCGCATTGGCCTGTTCAGCCACAGGCAGTGCTGTTCCAGCAGAGTAGACGTTTAGGATTCTCTTCCATGGTCATCATAGACCGACGGGGGCCGATGAAACAGGTTCAAAATCTAAGAAGACCCGAGAGGAGAGAGTCCAATTGGAATGTAAAATAAAAATTCTTCAAGAAAAAGTGTATGCAGGAAGTAACCCACAGTTAGAGAACAAATTACTGATTCTGAGAGCAGAATATGACAAAAAATCAGCGAATAGAGCTGCCTCGAGTCTTCTAAGATTGAAGCAAACTTTTTATCAACAAGGTGAAAAATCAGGAAAATTATTGGCATGGCAGATTAAACAATTAAAATTTAAAACACCAATTACCAGTATTATAAGTAACGGACAGGTAGTTATAGATCCTTTAGAAATTAATAGTGCCTTTAGAGATTATTATGAAAAACTATATGATACAACAAATGAAACTGACTTAACAAAACTAAATGGGTTTTTGGGCGGATTATATATACCATGTATTCCAAATGAAAACAGGGAGATACAAGAGTCTAAAATTAGTCAAGAAGAAGTTGGGCAAGCCATTGATAATATGAAATCAGGAAAAAGAGCAGGACCAGATGGTCTTCCAGTTGACCTCTATAAAAAATTTAAGAATAAATTAATAAAACCACTTTTGGAAATGGTTTTAGAAGCATTTCAAAATGGTAATTTACCACCATACGTGAATAATGCCTTAATTATACTGTTGCCAAAACCAGGTAAACCCCCTAATAAATGTGAAAACATGAGACCAATAAGCCTATTAAATGCTGATCTTAAAATAATCTGTAAAATTTGAGCAAAACGACTACAAGAAATATTACCAAATATTATTAACCGAGATCAGAATGGCTTTATAATGGGAAGACAAGGCTTCCATAATGTAAGAAGACTATTTAATATTATTTATTCCAATAAAGAAGCACCGGATACAGCTCTCCTATCATTGGACGCCGAAAAGGCCTTTGATAGGGTCGAATGGCCCTTTCTTTTTGAAGTCCTACAAAGGTTTGGACTTGGAAATAATTTTATAAAATGGGTCCAGATAATATACAATAATGCTACAGCAGAAATCCTAACAAACAGCAATATCTCAAAATCAATAAAAATCAATAGAGGATGTCGACAAGGCTGTCCACTTTCACCTTTACTGTTTACTATGGCAATTGAACCTTTAGCAATGGCAGTACGTTTACATCCACAAATATATGGAATTAAAGTAGGACCAACAGAACATAAAATCTCCCTGTATGCCGATGACATAATTTTGTTTGTCGAATTTTAAAAAATCAATTCCGACCTTGTTAAATTTAATAAAGAACTTTGGGGATATATCAGGATATAAAATAAACAAAACAAAACTTCAATATTAATGCTAAATGAGACCCAGAGAAATCACCCAGCTCCTGAGGTAAACAAATTCAATGTTGTAAATCAGTTTAAATATTTAGGAATTCAAATTTTGCCTAAGCTAGAATTAGTCGCCAATGCCAACTATGAAGCCTTAATGACAGATATTAATGAGTTACTTCAGAGATGGATGTCACTACCAATGCTGATGATCGGGAGAATTAATATACTTAAAAGTAATATTGTCACGACTCGCCGCTCATCAGCTGCCTCAGCTGTGCGCACACCTGCGCCTCGTCAGCCACGGGCTATTTAGCCCACTCAGCCCAGTGCAGCGGTCTGGAGCCGTCTGTTCGCATCGGCACTTCTTCGCTCGTGTATCAACCCCTGATTACCAGCGAGACTTCTCTCCTACGTAAGCATACCTCACCTTTCTCCAAGTCTTCTCCCCTGTGCACAGGTGGATTCCCTGGCGGCGGATTCTCCCGTCATCGCCACCCAATCCTCACCATCGTCACAGGCTCTGCAGGACGCTGTCTTCCGGGCTTCTCCCTTGGCCAACGCCAGCCACCTGCACCCACAAGTAAGCAACGCACTACTCATTATTCCTGTCCAGGTGTGGTGCCCTTTACCCTTGTCCTTTGCTCTCTCCGTAGGGTTGTCCGGCTGTACGGCGCACTGCTCTGCTTCCTGTGCATCGGCGTTCACCCCCATCACATACACATACCTCACACATCCATTCAGACACACCTGCTTGTTGAATAAAGCTGTTAAATCTATCCTGAGCCTGCGTGCATGTTTCCTGAGCCAGACATTATGTCAGTACGGCTCCAGCAGAGCGGCTCAGCAGACAGCGGGCTCGCATGCCGTCTTTCCACCCTCGAGGCTCGGGTGGATTTAATAGCTCATCAACAGCAGGTGATTTTGAACCAGTTGGTCAACATCACTCACCAGTTAGACCGCTTGGACCCCCAGCAGGCGTTCCCCTCGGCTCATCGGGGGTGGGGGGGGGGGTAGCTCCTGCCGCTCCGGTGCCTGGTCAGTCTGCCACAGGGACGCCCACTCGACTCACACCAATCCCAACCCCCGCCCGCTTCAGCGGGAAGCTCAGCGGAGCGCGGGGGTTCATTATGCAGTGTGAGTCGGTGTTTCTGCGCGTTCCCGGGGATTTTCCCTCGGACCACAGCTGAATTGGCTACATTGGTAACCTTCTGGAGGGGCGAGCGCTAACTTGGGCTTACGCCGTTATGGCGAAGCCCAGTTATGCAAACCTCTCCTACAGCCAGTTCGTGCAGAGCTTTCTCGAGGTGTTTGATCATTCCCGGCGCGATAGCGTCCTCACTGACCAGCTCCTTGGCCTCCAACAGGGAAGCCGGTCAGCAGCGGATTATGCTATCGACTTCCGGGTTGCAGCGGAGGAGGTTGGCTGGGGTGAGGCGGCACTCTGTGGCATCTTCCTCCGCAGCCTCAGCTCTGGTCTGAGGGATGAGCTGGCCGGTCAAGATCTTCCGGAGACGCTTGCGGAGCTGATCTCCACAACAATTAGTTTAGATAACAGGCTGCGTGAACGGTCCACCGAGCGGAAGTCTATCAGCCGCTCACGTGGAGGCCCCGTCCGCACACCTCAAGGCCGCCCCCTGGCGTTACCTCCACCAGAGTCTTCCGAGGAATCGGAGGCGATGGTGGTTGGTCGATCAAAGCTCCCCCTAGCGGAGAAACAGCGCCGCCGGGAGTTGGGCCTCTGCATGTATTGCGGAGGAAATCAACACACCGTGGAGCATTGCCCGGAGAAGCCAAACGGGGAGGTCCGCGAGTCACTGTAGGGGGCCTCGCGGACTCTAACCGGTCAAATCCCCTCACAAGTCTATCCTTGCCCATCCGATTTTGTCACAATGCCACGGGGCATCTCACACACGCACTGGTGGACTCAGGAGCAGAGCAGAGCTTCATTTCAAAGAGCCTGGCAACCCAATTGGGCATCCCCTGCCACCCTCTGGCCGCTCCTCTCAGCCTGATCACCCTTTCCCGTGCGCCCCTCGGACAAGTGACTCATCGCACGCAACCAGTCCCTGTCATAATCTCTGGTAACCACCGAGAGGACCTTACCCTGTACGTCCCGTCCTCCTCTGTGTGTCGCCTGTCATCCTTGGTACCCCTGGTTGCGTCTGCACAACCCCGTGCTGGATTGGCAGACAGGAAGAGTCGCCGCCTGGAGTTCCTTCTGCATGGGTACCTGTTTACAATCCGCAGCCTGCGCCCCGTCTTCTCCTCCCCTGGCTAAGGACGCTGCGCCTCCGGATCTCTCTCTGGTGCCCTCGGAGTTCCATGACCTGGGTCTCGTATTCAGCAAGTCCAGGGCGATGTCTCTTCCTCCTCACCAGCCCTACGACTGCGCCATCAACCTCCGCCCAGGGGCGCCCCTGCCTTCCGGACACCTCTACAGCTTGTCAGCGCCGGAGCAAGAAGCTATGGATAGTTACATCAAGGAGTCACTCAACGTGGGAATCATCCGTCCCTCCTCGTCTCTGCTCGGCGCAGGGTTCTTCTTCGTGTCAAAGAAGGATGGGTCACTCCGCCCATGTATCGATTTTCGGGCCTTGAATGACATCACGGAGAAGGACCGTTACACCCTGCCACTAATGGACACTGCCTTCCACTCCCTTCAGGGGGCGACCTGGTTCACCAAATTGGATCTCCGCAGTGCATACCACCTTGTCCGGATCAGGGAGGCGGATGAGTGGAAGACGGCCTTTAGAACGCCTAGTGGGCACTTCGAGTACCTGGTGATGCCCTTTGGACTGACCAACGCCCCTGCTGTATTTCAACGCCTGATCAATGACGTCCTGCGTGATTTCCTCGGCCTCTTCGTGTTCGTATACCTGGATGACATCCTCATCTTCTCCAGGTCACGGGAGGAACACCAGGTCCATGTGAGACGGGTCTTACAGCGGCTGCTGGAGAACAGGCTGTACGTCAAAGCCGAGAAGTGTGAGTTTTACGCCAAGACCACCTCCTTCTTAGGGTTTGTAATCTCACACAATCAGGTCCTACCTGACCCTGCTAAGGTTAAAGCGGTGGTTGAATGGCCCACGCCGACCTCCAGGAAGCAGGTCCAGCAATTTATTGGGTTTGCCAATTTCTACCGCTGTTTTGTGCCTAATTTCGGTGCCATCATTGCCCCGCTGACCCGTCTCACTTCCCCCAAGAATCCCTTCCGCTGGACCGAAGAGGTCGCTGCGGCGTTCCAGGCGTTGAAGACGGAGTTCTCCTCCTCCCGAGTCTTGACCCAGGTCGACCCCGCACTGCAGTGTTTGGTGGAGGTCGACGCGTCTGATACGGGAGTGGGGGCGGTGCTATCCCAGCGATCACCCACCGATGGGGTCGAGCGACCCTGCGCCTTCTTCTCACGGCGTCTGTCTCCGGCCGAGTGGAACTACGACGTCGGGGACAGGGAGCTTCTCGCCATCAAGCTCGCCCTGCAGGAGTGGCGCCACTGGCTGGAGGGGGCTGCGTTACCATTCGTGGTGCTGACGGACCACAAGAACTTGGAGTACCTTCGATCTGCCAGACGTCGGAATGCCCGCCAGGCGCGCTGGTCCTTGTTCTTTGCCCAGTTCCGCTTCACCATTACCTATCGCCCTGGCTCCAAGAACGGCCTGCCCGATGCCCTCTCCAGGCAGTTTGCCCCTGAGACGTCAGAGGAGCCGGGTCATACCATCCTGCCCAGCTCGTGTGTGGCAGGGGCAATTTCCTGGACCATCAGGGACAAGATCCGGAGGGCCCACACCGGAGGGAAGGCTGTTCGTTCCATCTTCTGTCCGGGGGGAGGTCATCCATTGGGTCCACACCTCCAAACTCGCCTGTCACCCTGGCGTATCCCGGCTAGTGGATCTCCTCCAGCGTTCCTTCTGGTGGCCAGGTCTGCAGAAGGACGCCACCAACTACGTCCGGGCGTGTCTTGTGTGTGCCACCGGCAAGTCAGGAAATTCTCCCCCCGCGGGTCTGCTCCAGTCCCTGCCGATCCCTGGCAGGCCCTGGTCTCACATAGCCCTCGACTTCGTCACCGGTCTCCCGACCTCTGACACCTATGACGCCGTCTTGACCATCGTGGATCGATTCTCCAAGGCCGCCCACTTCGTGCCACTTCGGGGTCTTCCAACGGCACGGGAGACAGCGGACCTTTTGGTTCAACACATGGTCAGGCTGCACGGGATACCGGTGGACGTCGTCTCAGATCGGGGGCCCCAGTTTGTCTCAGAGGTATGGAAGTGTTTCTGCAACGCCTTGGGGGCCACAGTAAGCCTCTCCTCCGGTCACCACCCGCAATCCAATGGGCAGTGCAAACGGGCCAACCAGGAGCTGGAAGCTGCCCTACGCTGTGTCACTTCCTCCAACCCGTCTTCCTGGAGCATGCACCTGGCCTGGGTAGAGTACGCCCACAACACGGCTCGGTCTTCTGCCACAGGGATGTCCCCCTTCAAGGCGTCCTTGGGTTATGATCCACCTTTGTTCCCGGAGCAGGAGGCTGAGCTGGCGGTTCCTTCCATCCAAGCGCACCTGAGACGGTGTCGGGGTCTGTGGACCAAGGCGCGCGACGCGCTTTTACGCACGGCAACGCGCAACAGCACCATGGCGAATCGCCACAGGAGACCGGCCGCTGCCTACCAGGTGGACCAACAGGTCTGGCTGGCCTCTCAAGACATCCATCTCAAGGCTGAAAAGAGGAAGTTGGCCCCACGCTTCACTGGCCCCTTCACCATTTCTAAAATTGTTAACCCGGTGGCTGTGCGTCTGGCCCTCACCCCCTCCCTCCGCATTTGTCCCACCTTCCACGTGTCCAAAATTAAGCCCTTTGTCTCCGATCCCCTCTGTCCCCCGCCCGTAGCGCCGCCCGCGCCTATGATGATCGACGGCCACCCGGCCTGGAGAGTTGCCTCCATCATGGACTCCCGGCGCCGAGGTCGCGGGCTGCAGTACTTGGTGGACTGGGAGGGATTCGGCCCTGAGTGGAGGTCCTGGGTGCGCTCTTCTTTGGTGTTGGACAGGAGTCTCATCACGGAGTTCCACCGGGCGCACCCGGACAAACCAGCGCCAGGAGGCGCTGCTAGGGGGGGGGGAGTACTGCCACGACTCGCCGCTCATCAGCTGCCTCAGCTGTGCGCACACCTGCGCCTCGTCAGCCACAGGCTATTTAGCCCACTCAGCCCAGTGCAGCGGTCTGGAGCCGTCTGTTCGCATCGGCACTTCTTCGCTCGTGTATCAACCCCTGATTACCAGCGAGACTTCTCTCCTACGTAAGCATACCTCACCTTTCTCCAAGTCTTCTCCCCTGTGCACAGGTGGATTCCCTGGCGGCGGATTCTCCCGTCATCGCCACCCAATCCTCACCATCGTCACAGGCTCTGCAGGACGCTGTCTTCCGGGCTTCTCCCTTGGCCAACGCCAGCCACCTGCACCCACAAGTAAGCAACGCACTACTCATTATTCCTGTCCAGGTGTGGTGCCCTTTACCCTTGTCCTTTGCTCTCTCCGTAGGGTTGTCCGGCTGTACGGCGCACTGCTCTGCTTCCTGTGCATCGGCGTTCACCCCCATCACATACACATACCTCACACATCCATTCAGACACACCTGCTTGTTGAATAAAGCTGTTAAATCTATCCTGAGCCTGCGTGCGTGTTTCCTGAGCCGGACATTATGTCAAATATCTTACCAAAAATACTTTATTTATTTCAAAACATTCCTTTACCACCACCTTCAGATCTATTCTCAAGAATTAAAAAAAAGATAGTGGAATTTATATGGAACAATAGGAAGGCTAGATTACGTTTGTCCTTACTATATTTACCATTTGATTGTGGAGGTTTGAAATGTCCAAACTTTATGTTGTATTACTGGTCAGCACAACTGAGGTCTGTGACGTATTATTTTTCATCAAATGATCTCCCTCACTGGACTGAAATGGAATCATACAATTTACCTTTACCTCTTCCCTTATTCATATACTCAGACTCGGCTAAAAAATTACAGAAACAAGTTAAAAATCCAATTGTAAAGCACATGATCAAAATATGGTGTGAAACCAAAAAATATTTAAAAGAACCACACTTACTGTCACAATTTAGCCCAATATGGGGTAATCAATATTTTACACCAGGGAGAGCGGATGCTGTATTTAAAGTATGGAATTTAAAAGGGATTCAAAAGATTCAAGACTTATATTTGTCACGCTCAGATAACATAATGTCTTTTGAAGAACTGAGGATTAAATTCAATCTTAATAGAACACACTTTTTTAAATATCTTCAGCTTAGAAATTTTATTCGATCAAATCAAAATAATGCTCTCACTCGACCTACTTATTCATCTTTGGAAAAAATTTTGACGAAAGATAGTAAGAGAAAGGGTATTATTTCAGAGTTTTATAACTCATTGACACTATTCTCAAGTGAAAACTCACAGAAAAGACTGAATTATTGGAAAGAAGACCTGCAAATTGAAATTTCAGAGGAACAATGGGAAATGGCTTGTGCAGGAGCTCAAACCAAATCAATAAATGTACGTCTTAAACTGATACATTTTAAATGGTTAATGCGGATGTATGTTACACCAGTGTAATTAAATAGATATAACAAAAACACACCAGATACATGCACAAAATGTATGGAAAGTAAAGGAACCCTATTTCACTGTTTATGGGAATGTAGAAAAATCAGAATGTTTTGGGAAGAGGTGAGGGTAACAATTGAAAAAAATAATTTCAAAACAATTCACATTGAACCCTAAATTGTTTTTGTTGGGTCTGTATCCAGAAAAACATAACTTTAATAAGAGTGAAAGAACATTCATAGACCTTGGTTTGCTTAATGCCAAAAAATGTATTGCACTACTGTGGAAAAAGACTCAGACCAGATGTGACTCAGTGGTTAAGACAGATGTTGACAAACCTTCCACTAGAAAGAATAACATATATACTGAAATTAAAGGAAAATGTGTTTGAGAATATATGGAGACCTTTCATTGATTATGTAAAGAAATTAAACATAACTTCTGAAGAAGAAGGTGAATGATATGTGTGGACCTTGCAAATTCCAAACTGGTGAATGTATATTATGTATTCTTATGTAATAGATTACGTAGACTAAACAGAGGAGCATTGTTGTTGACTTGTTTTTGTTAATGGTTGTTGTTGTTTTTAGTACATTTTTGTTGTTAGTGTTATTTTTAATTTTTAAATTACTTTAGTGTTAGTGTCTGACTGTTTGTGCCATGTTTGTAAAAAAAGGTTCAATAAAAAATATTGTGGAAAAAAAGAAGTGATTCGGCAGAGGTCACACAACACTGGCCCAGCCAGTATGCACGATCCAGTTGTGAGGCGCAAAGGTGAGCGACTGCATCAACATGCTGCCCCTGTGCGTATAGCCCCAGATGAACAATGCACAAGCCATGGCAGTAATAATAATCAATACACTCTGCTTCAAAACCATCCTCATGAGACAACAAAAGTTCAGCTAGTGACATATGATGGTAAAGAGGACTGGGACTCCTTTCTTATACCTTTTGAGCACCAGGCTCACAAGTATGGGTGGGCTGTTGCAGAACGTGTCAACAGGCTTCATGAGTGTCTCAGAGGAGTTGCAATTCACTATGTGTGCTCCCTACCTGAACATATTCAGGAAGACTGCACTCTTCTTAAAGAACAACTCACTCAACGGTTTGGAGTTAAAGATCTACCCACCACAGTCAGCAGAAAGCTATGGGAGCTGTGACAGGGAAAAGAATCTTTGGCAGAATTTGCTGAAGAGGTGCGACATTTTGTCAGCCTGGCCTACCCTGAAACGGAGTTGATGCTGCAGGACCAGTGGGCTACTGATGTCTTTTTGGAAAGACTGAAAAACCAAAATGTAGCCTACGAAGTAATGAATAGGGATCCATAATCACTGGCTGAGGCTCAAAAATTAGCTGAAGCCCATGAGCATAATTTTAAAGCAACTCTGGGCTGTGATATTGAGCTAAAGGGTGGGAAAAGTAGGTGGATCTCCTGGGCTGATGAGGAGAATGATCCCCCGATGAACCGTTCTTTATCTCCAGGTGTCTACAGATCCCAAGGTATGTTACTGAGGAGCAATTTAAATTACTGATGGATAAAGTGGAGCAGCTGCATCTAAAGTTAGAGCACCTACAGCCCATGGCCACTGACTGTGGGAGCGGGGCATTCGTAAATCTCTCTTCATTGTATAGTGACAGAGTATATGGTCAGAGGAGTGGAGAGGGACGGTCACGTCAACCTACCCCTCAAAGTTAAAAGGTGAGAGCGCCAAGCCAACCGAACACCACCTGCTTTCGTTGTGGGGGACTGGGGCATATAAGATAAGATAAGATAAGCCTTTATTAGTCCCACAACGGGGAAATTCCAGGATTGCAACAGCACAGGGATAGCAACACTCAGAGCAACAATCAGAAGGCAAGAAAAAAAACAAGCAAGCAAGAGCAGCTAATAAACATATGTACGTATTACTATAAAATATATATATATACACACACACACAGACACACAGTGCAGAGCATTGTAGCTGGATGGAATAAATATATGAATATATGAACACACAGTGCAGAGCATTGTAGCTAGATGGAATAAATATGTAAATATATAAACACCCACAGTACGGAGCATTGCAGCTAGGTGGAATAAATATGCAAGTATATAAACACACACAGTGCGGAGCAATGTAGCTAGATGGAATAATATGTAAATATATAAACACACCCAGTGCTGAGCATTGTAGCTAGATGGAATAAATATGCAAATATATAAACACACACAGTGCAGAGCATTGTTGCTAGATGGAATGAAACAGCATAACCGTCTACTTAGTTATCCTACATGGTATGATTATGTGCCCATACATATTCTCACCCTCCATAGCGACCGGTATGTTCCTAGTTGTATGCCGGAGGGGACCATTGTGTAAGTCTATTGCATCTTTTGCATTCAAAAAACTATTAGTTTGTTACGTCTTTTTGCTATCTCTGCGAGCAGCCCTGCTTAGGTTGTACAGTCTGACAGCCGTTGGTAGGAAGGACCTACGAAACCTCTCGGTTGTGCACCTGGGATGATGTAGTCTGCTGCTAAATGAGCTCCTCAGTGCATTCAGTATGTCCTGCATAGGGTGGAACTCGGACTCCAGCAGAGATGACAGTTTAGCCACCGTCCTTCTCTCTCCTATCTCCTCCATCGGATCAAGGCGCTGCCCCAGGACAGAGCTAGCTTTCTTAATCAGTTTGTTCAGTCTCTTCCTATCGGCTGCAGTAATGCCACTGCCCCAGCAGACCACTCCAAAAGTGATGGCTGATGCCACCACCGTGTCATAGAATGACTTCAGCAGCGCCCCTTGTACACCAAAAGACCTGAGTCTCCTCAGCAGGAACAGCCTGCGCTGTCCCTTCTTGTAGAGTGCATCAGTATTGTGTGACCAGTCTAGTTTATTGTTCAGATGAATACCCAGGTACTTATAGGATGTCACCATCTCGATGTCTGTTCCCTGTATATTTACTGGTACTGTGAGGGGCTGCCCATGCCTGCGGCAGTCCACCACCAGCTCCTTAGTTTTCCTCGCGTTGATCTGGAGGCAGTTCCGATGGCACCAGTCCACGAAGTCCTGGATAAGCCCTCTGTACTCAGCTTCATCTCCATTGGAGATGAGGCCAACGATCGCAGAGTCATCAGAGAACTTCTGTAGATGGCAGTGTGTTGTGTTGTGTGAGAAGTCCGCAGTATAAAGAGTGAACAGGAAGGGAGCCAGCACCGTTCCCTGGGGGGCCCCCGTGCTACTGATGATCGTGTCGGACACACAGTCCCGGGTTCTCACAAACTGAGGCCGGTTCGTGAGGTAGTCCAGGATCCATGATGACAGGTGCTGGTCCACCCCTGCGCGCAGCAGCTTGTCCTTCAGGATCATCGGTTGGATGGTGTTGAAAGCACTGGAGAAGTCAAAGAACATGATCCTCACCATATTCCCGGGCTTCTCCAGGTGGGACAGAGAACGGTGAAGGAGGAAGATCACCGCATCCTCCACCCCAATGCCATGCTGGTAGGCGAACTGGAGTGGATCCATCGCTGGTTCCACCAGGGGGCGGAGGTGAGCAAGGAGCAGTCTCTCCAGGGTCTTCATCAAGTGGGACGTCAAGGCCACCGGTCTGTAGCTGTTCAGGTCTTTGGGGTGGGAAGTTTTTGGTACAGGTACCACACAAGATGTTTTCCACAGCTGTGGTACCCTCCCCAGTTTCAGGCTCATGTTGAAGATATACGTCACAATCCCACACAGCTGGTCTGCACAGGACTTGAGGAGCTTTGCGCTGATGCCGTCCGGTCCCGGCGCCTTCCTCGCCTTGATCTTCCTCAGCTCCGTCCTCACCTGGGTCCTGGTCAGGGTCAGGATGGGGGGCTGTGTGTTGGGAGTGGGGGGGTGTTGGTGGAGTGGGGAGTGGGCAGCAGGACTTGATTTCTTTAGAGGCAGCAGTGGTTGTTGTGCAGTCAGGGGGGAGGGCGGTTGGTCAAATCTATTGAAAAACAGATTCAGGTTGTTCGCCCACTCCCTGCCCCCTGTGGCCTGGGGGGAGGTATTCTGGAGCCCCGAGATGGTTTTGAGGTTTCTCCAGACCCCGCTGATGTCGCTCTGTTGCAGCTTGTCCTCCATCTTCTTCCTGAAGCTGTCCTTGCCTTCTCTGATCTTTCTCCTCAGCTCCCTCTGTACGGACTTCAGCATCTCCCTGTTCCCTGACCTGAAGATCCTCTTCTTCTCTCTCAGAAGTGTTTTTATCTCAGGGTTGATCCAGGGTTTGTTGTTTGAGTGACGCCGTATGGTCTTGGTGGGAACGGATTTGTCCACACAGAAGCTGAGGTAGCCCGTGAAGGTGTGAATGAGGCCATCGATGTCCTCACCATGTGGATCGCAGAGCTGCTTCCAGGCGGTGGCTTCAAAACAGCCCTTTAGGGTGTCCATTGTCTCCTCAGACCATAACTCCACAGTGTGCATGGCCGGAGGTTGTCTGTGCACTAGGGGTTTGTACACCGGCCGGAGATGAACCAAGTTGTGATCCGATCTCCCGAGTGGGGGGAGTTGTGATGAGGTGTACGCCTCCTTAGTGTTTGCGTAGAATAAATCCAGTGTTTTATTGTCTCTAGTGTGGCATGTGACATACTGGGTGAACGTGGGTAGAATGGGAGACAGTGAAACATGGTTGAAATCGCCTGAGATGAGGAGAAGAGCATCTGGGTGTTCTGTCTGCAGCCTGCTGGTTACTGAATGGATGACGTCACGTGCTGTCCCAGCGTTCGCCGTCGGATTTGCATAAACAACAATGCAGATCACGTGTGAGTGTTCTCTCGGGAGATATGTAGGCCTCATGCTAACAGCTAGCAACTCAATGTCTTTGCTGCAGTGTCGTTGTTTAACAGTGATATGTCCCGGTCTGCACCAGTTGTTGTTAACATACATTATCACTCCACCGCCCCTAGCCTTGCCACTGTCTGGTGTTCGGTCAGCTCGTATCATGTGAAAACCCTCCAGCTCAATGTTAGCATCTGCTGCTAGTTCAATTAGCCACGTCTCAGTAAACAAAAGGAGAGAGCACTCCCGGTATGTGCTATCATAACGGGAGATAGCCGCTAGCTCATCTAACTTTCCCAGTATCGACCGTACATTTCCCATGACAACAGATGGAAGGGAGGGTCTGTACCTTATATTTTTTGTCCTCCGCCTTACTCCAGCCCGGCAGCCGCGGCGTTTTCGCCTCAGTTCTCTCGGTATGTCGAGTTTTTCCAATGGGACCGGGTGGCGGTTGAATGCTAGCAGCTGTTCTCTGCTGTATCGTATCCTGCTATAGACAGTGGCTCCGTCCACCGGCTCAGGAGACATTTAGGACGATCTGTGTGTCCGTGATATAAGTGGGGTGAAAAAAAAAGACGGATCAAAAGAGAGAGGAAGGGAAAAAGACTCGGAATCGAGCCGCTGTTGCAAAAGGCAGCCGACTCGTGTGGCGCCGAGAAAAAAAAAAAAAAAAAAAAAAAAAAAAAAAAATATATAATGAGAGTGTTCAAGGTCACCCAGCCCAACCAGCCAAAAGAACATCTTCACTGCAAATAATTCTGAAGGTTTGGGAAGCCTACAATCATAGAGGACCAGCCTTCCACCCCACAGGTAGGACACACAGTGAAGAGAGGGCCTAGTCTGCAAATTGAAATGTCAGTGAATGGCCTACCTGTACAAGCTGTTGTGGATATTGGGGCAGAGGCCACAGTGATATCAGAAGAGCTTTACAACATGCTCCCAAAAAAGCCACAGAAGCCTCTCAGCAAAACTTGTCTTTGTAATGCTGGGGTTGGAAGCACACTAACTGCTCTGGGCCAATTAGTGGTGACCCTAGAAATTGGGAGCCAAGAGTTTCCATGGGAGGTTTTTGTTGGCCAGATTCATGACCCTGTTCTCCTGGGCCTCCATGCAATGCAAGCTGCTGAGATGACTGTCTTTGCTGGTCGCTGGGTGTTTGTTGGCAAAGACCCAGTTCCTGCCCGCATTGTAGACAGCAATGGAGGAGACTACTCTGTGGCACATGTGCTCCTCGAAGACGGTGTTACCCTGCTACCTGAGAGTGAGTGCCTTGTTTGGGGTAAAGTTAATAAACCAAGACCTGGCCTCCCAGCATTTCTGGAGCCACGAGACATAAGTGAAGCTGTTTCATCAGGGAGTATTGCCACCTACAGTGGGGCAAAAAAGTATTTAGTCAACCACCAATTGTGCAAGTTCTCCCACTTAAAAGATGAGAGAGGTCTCCAATTTTCATCACAGGTATACCTCAACTATGAGAGACAAAATGAGAAAAAAAAAAAATCCAGAAAATCACATTGAATGATTTTTAATGAATTAATTGGTAAATTCCTCGGTAAAATAAGTATTTGGTCAATAACAAAAGTTCATCTCAATACTTTATGTACCCTTCGTTGGCAATGACAGAGGTCAAACGTTTTCTGTAAGTCTTCACAAGGTTTTCACACACTGTTGCTGGTATTTTGGCCCATTCCTCCATGCAGATCTCCTCTAGAGCAGTGATGTTTTGAGGCTGTCGCTGGGCAACACGGACTTTCAACTCCCTCCAAAGATTTTCTATGTGGTTGAGATCTGGAGACTGGCTAGGCCACTCCAGGACCTTGAAATGCTTCTTACGAAGCCACTCCTTCGTTGCTTGGGTGGTGTGTTTGGGATCATTGTCATGCTGAAAGATCCAGCCACGCTTCATCTTCAATGCCCTTGCTGATGGAAGGAGGTTTCCACTCAAAATCTCACGATACATGGCCCCATTCATTCTTTCCTTTACACGGATCAGTCATCCTGGTCCCTTTGCAGAAAAACAGCCCCAAAGCATGATGTTTCCACCCCCATGCTTCACAGTAGGTACGGTGGTCTTTCTCCTCCAAACACGACAAGTTGAGTTTTTACCAAAAAGTTCTATTTTGGTTTCATTTGACCATATGACATTCTCCCAATCCTCTTCTGGATCATCCAAATGGTCTCTAGCAAACTTCAGACGGGCCTGTACATGTACTGGCTTAAGCAGGGGGACACGTCTGGCACTGCAGGATTTGAGTCCCTGGCGGCGTAGTGTGTTACTGATGTAGCCTTTGTTACTTTGGTCCCAGCTCTCTGCAGGTCATTCACTAGGTCCCCCCGTGTGGTTCTGGGATTTTTGCTTACCGTTCTCATGATCATTTTGACCCCACGGGGTGAGATCTTGCGTGGAGCCCCAGATCGAGGGAGATTACCAGTGATCTTGTATGTCTTCCATTTTCTAATAATTGCTCCCACAGTTGATTTCTTCACACCAAGCTGCTACCTATTGCAGATTCAGTCTTCCCAGCCTGGTGTAGGTCTACAATTTTGTTTCTGGTGTCCTTTGACAGCTCTTTGGTCTTGGCCATAGTGGAGTTTGGAGTCTGACTGTTTGAGGTTGTGGACAGGTGTCTTTTACACTGATAACGAGTTCAAACAGGTGTCATTAATACAGGTAACGAGTGGAGGACAGAGGAGCCTCTTAAAGAAGAAGTTACAGGTCTGTGAGAGCCAGAAATCTTGCTTGTTTGTAGGTGACCAAATACTTATTTTACCGAGGAATTTACCAATTGATTCATTAAAAATCCTTCAATGTGATTTTCTGGATTTTTTTTTTCTGATTTTGTCTCTCATAGTTGAGGTATACCTATGATGAAAATTGGAGACCTCTCTCATCTTTTAAGTGGGAGAACTTGCACAATTGGTGGATGACTAAATACTTTTTTGCCCCACTGTACATGGATCCTAGAGCTCCCGTTAGACTCTGTAATTTCTCCACTGACAAAGCATCCTTGCCCTGTGGAATTTGTGTTGGCATTCTGATTGAGACCTTCCTTGAAAACCCCCTGATAATGTCTTATTCAAAGATGGAACAGCAGGAAAATGGGCCTGAGGATGAAAGTAATGAAACTGTGGCTGAGGGTTGGGCAACTGACAAGAAATTAATGGACCTGCCACAGTATCTGCAATCTCTGTACATAGCCTCAAGTGAAGCTCTCAGTGATGAGCAGCAAAAAAAACTGATTGTGCTCCTCCTCAAATACCAGTCCCTCTTTGGATCCAGTGGCACAGACCTCAGTCATCTCACAACAGTAACTCACAAGACCGACACTGGAGATGCCAGACCAGTACGCCAACCAGTCTGACGGACACCCCTGGGTTACCAAGGTGAGGAAGAAAAGTACCTCAAAGAAATGCTTGAAACCGGTGTAGTCATACCATCCTCCTCAGAATGGGCATCACCAGTCGTCCTTGTCCGCAAGAAAGATGGTGCAGTCTGCTAGTGTGTTGACTATAGACGACTGAACAGCCTTACTTTGAAGGACGCTTATCTGCTTCCCAAAATTGATGAATGTTTGGATGTCCTGGGAGGGGCTACTGTTTTCTCCGCCCTAGATCTTCAGTGTGGCTACTGGCAGATCGCTGTAGACCCTAAGGATCGTGGATAAACAGCTTTTATTACTCGCTATGGGCTCTATAGGCGCTTTTCCACTTGGAACCCAAAGGCCTCGTTTGGCCTGGAACCGAACAGTACCGTTCGGCACCCATGGTTTTCCACAGCACAAGGCTCACTGTAGCATGGGTGGGAGAAGGAGAGAGTTGGAGGCGGGATTTGGAGGGAGTTGGAGGCGGCGCTACGCTCCCCATGAGGCGGCGCCATATTCCTGTTCAGTAAAATCAACATCAAAACATGTAGCAATACATCTCCAAAAAAAAAAGCAAAAGTTAAATATTTTTGGACACTCATGTCAGAAAGTGAGACCCATATATTATACAGAATCATGAATCAGACAGTGAAGTATTGTTAGATTTTAATCATTTATTGGCTCACAGCGCATGAATATCAAAAATTACTTTTCTCGACAAATAGATGGTTAGGTAAAAATACATGATCTATGTCAAAATCATGGAGAGACTGGTGAGACGTCATGGAATTTATCTGCTCCAGCCAGTGGTGTCGTGGCAAAACATGGATCAGGTGCTATATGAGCCGTTAAATATATATATTTCAACAGGTAAACAGTACTGAGTTAGGCATAAGATATATTTAGCAATTATGATGCATTTTAAGCCAAAACAAATGGATCTAGGATTAGAAGTAATTAAAATAAAGCAGTCCCAAGGTTACATGGAGAAATATGTGGATTAACTGGAAACATATCGTACTGAATATTGCTGACTACATGTAGATACTGTATAAATATATATTCTCTGCATCAACAGTGAACTATACTTGTATTCATGTAGTATTGCCCTGGGAATTTTGACAAACCTTTGTACTTTTGCAGATGTCTCTATTTTGTTTTACAGTCTTCAGCAAATAATTGTTTTGGTTACTTTTCTTAAAATGAGCCATTATTTTCAAAGTCACTGATAAATGGTTCGTACTGTTGACTCTTTTCCCACCGGTGTCTGAAGAGACAAAATAGAAAATCATGATGCAAACAAATAAATCACTAAATTATTTATTCCAATCAGCAGCAAATTACAGATTATTTAGAATGTGCAAAATTCAAACTGTAAAAAAAAAAAAAAAAAAAAAAAAAAAAAGAAACTGAGACAAAACGTGACAAAAACTAAGCAACAGCACAACACAGACTGGATATGATAATCCTTGTGTGATTTTACATGTCGTTTTGTATATACAGCCGTGGACAAAATTGTTGGTACCCCTCTGTTAATGAAAGAAAAACCCACAATGGTCACAGAAATAACTTGAATCTGACAAAAGTGGTAATAAATAAAAATTCTATGAAAATTAACCAATGAAAATCAGACAATGCTTTTGAATTGTGGTTCAACAGAATTATTTTAAAAAACAAACTCATGAAACAGACCTGGACAAAAATGATGGTACCCCTAGAAAAGATTGAAAATAGGCCATAGGGACATGAACATGATCATAGGGACATGTTCAACCAAGATGTGTCCTCTAATTAACATCACAGGTGTCTACAAACTTGTAATCAATTGGCCTATTTAAAGGGTGACAAGTAGTCACTGTGCTGTGACCATTGTGGGTTTTTCTTTCATTAACAGAGGGGTACCAACAATTTTGTCCACGTGTGTGTGTTTGGAGTATTTCTTCCTTTAGTTTTTGTTTAAATTGTCCAAGCTTTGTACATGATTTTAATTCAGGTCCAAAAGCGTTCCACAGTCTGACTCCTTGCACCGAAACACAGTGTTGCTTGGTAGTAGTTCTCAGACCCCAGGGCAGACCCAGAACTCACTGGAGAGACAACATCTCCCAGTTGGTCTGGGAACACCTTGGTATCCTCTCTGAAGATCTGGAGCAGGTGGTTGAAGAGAGGGAAGTCTGGGCTTCTCTGCTTGAACTGCTGCCTCTGCGACCTGGACCTCTGGAAAAGTGGTAGAAGATGGATGGATGGATGTCATGTATGGGAGCATTAATGAATGATACAAAGTCTATAGTGTGGGTTGATTCAGCAAATATTTCACTCTGCGCAGTATTGTGACTGATTTGCATATTTTACCTTTAATATAATTAATATGTGACTTCCAACACAGTTTATTATCAATTATTACACCAAGGATTTTAATTTTGGATACCCTTTCAATCTCTACACCATTTATACTGAGTTTAAATACTGAGCTGTTGTGATGTTGTGAAATAACGTTATCAATAAAGTTTAGCCACCGCTGTGTCGCCCTGGTTTCAGGTGTGGGTGGTGTTTTGTGCTTGTATTGCTAAAATATAAAAGGAAGCACTACACTGGCTCTCAAATATTTGTAATGTGTTCTATTACTGAATGAGTTTAAAGATGAAATACTATACACATATAAACTAAATTCTAATGGTGACTGAACATCTCCCATTCCCCAAGGTGCAAGATACACTATTATGACTATAACTCATAAAGGATCACAGAAATGATCTGATAAAAATAAACAAACGAGGTTTATTTTATGGTGGCTACTATTGGATGTGCCATTCATTTTCAATTACTCTGTAATTAATATTCACACACATAAATCTCAGTTCAGTCCCTTTCATGTTAAGTGGAATTTGTGCTCCTTTAAATTTGGCGGATCCGGGAAAAAAATGCTTTTTTTGCGTGCATGGAAAGAAAATCCTACAGACACATATAGCGCGATTATCTGCAAGTGTGAATGACCTCTTCCATGAGCAAATGTACGTTTTTTGGTCCGTGGCTGTTTAAATTGAATTCTTTACTCCCGAAAATATCATTTTTGAATATTAATTACAGCTAAATGGGAGCAGTTTCGATGCCGACATTTCACATCCTAATATACGTGTTCTATACACCATCGGCTTTTGCGTATCCGACTACCTCGCTTTAAAAAGCAAAAGATTTGACTATAAATATGATGTGTTGTTTACCTGTCAAAATACATTGGTGTCAAAACGTCGCCATTCTAAGCAGATCCTGTTTGGACTCTACAGTGAAACACACACAGATTAAGTTCATGCACAGCACGAAAGTGCAACATGTAAAAAAATAAATAAAATAAACTTTTAAACAGGATTACAACTAGTTTATTTAATCAGATATTGTCAAAACAAAAAAAACAACATACAAGGACGGACATAGCATTAAGCTAGGTCATCGTTTAAACATGATTAAGTTTTCGTCTGTCCTATGTGAACTTTCTACTGTTGGAAAAAATAACATAAAGCATGAATATCACATCACTCACCGTCCTGTATATCACAATATCACGGCTTCAACTGCTGAAGTTGGGTGCGTCGCGGCTGCACATTCAATTCAATTTGGGTGGCTGGGTCTAATTCCCGGTGCGACTCCATGTAATTTCTGGTGCGTCTGTTTGTGCGCACCACTGCAAGCTCAGTCTGCTTCCCTCTGCATTCTCTCATCAGCCGAAACACACAGGAAACTCTGCTGGACTGCGGTGTTAGATTTCTGCTGATTTCCGTTAAGCCATTCTATCGTTGTGGTTTATAATATCACTTGATGAGTTTTCTCTCAGCTCAAAGCTTAGTCATGGAGTTCCACAGGGATCTGTGCTTGGCCCTACTCTTTTTAGTTTATATATGCTTCCGTTAGGCAACATTATTAGAAAGCACTGTATACATTTTCACTGTTATGCAGATGACACACAATTATACCTGTCAATGAAGCCAGATGATACTAATCAATTAGCCAAGTTAGAAGCCTGTCTTAAGGAAATCAAAGTTTGGATGACTTGTAATTTCCTGCTATTAAATTCAGATAAGACTGAAGTCATTCTTGTTGGTCCAAAAAACCTTAGAAATTCCTTTCCAAATCAAACTTTCAGTTTGGATGCAGTTACTCTTTCTCTTAATAGCTCTGTGAGGAACCTTGGAGTTATTTTTGATCAGGATTTGTCCTTCAATTCACATATTAAATTTGTTTCTAAGACTGCCTTCTATCATTTGCGTAATATTGCCAAGATTAGGAGCATCTTGTCTCAGAGTGATGCTGAGAAGCTGATCCACGCTTTTGTTAGCTCGAGATTAGATTATTGTAATTCTTTATTATCAGGTTGTCCTAAAACATCTTTAAAAAGTCTTCAGCTGATCCAAAATGCTGCAGCAAGAGTTTTAACAGGTACTAGAAAGAGAGATCATATCTCTCCGGTTCTGGCCTCCCTTCATTGGCTTCCCATAGAGTTTAGAATTAAGTTTAAAATCCTTCTTCTTACTTACAAAGCTCTAAACAATCAGGCTCCTTTTTATTTAAAAGATCTGATACTACCGTATCATCCTAACAGAGCACTATGCTCCCAAAATGCAGGATTACTTGTAATACCTAGAATCTCCAAAAGTACAATGGGAGGCAGAGCCTTCAGTTATCAAGCTCCTCTCCTGTGGAATCAGCTGCCAATCTGGATTCGGGAGTCAGACTCGATCTCTGTTTTTAAGAATAGGGCTAAAACCTACCTTTTTGATATAGCCTACAATTAGGGAGGGATCATGTGTTTTCTGAACCCTCCCTTAGTTATGCTGCTAATAGGTTTAGTCAGCCGGGGGACCTCCAGTAATGCACTGGGCCTCACTCCTTTCCTCACTCTCTATGAAATATTTTTTTTTTTGCTGGTCATTAACATTTGTTTGTTCTCTCCCATAGATTGAGTCCCCATCGTGCTGTTTGCTCTCTACATGTCTGTTCTTTTCTTCTTCTCTATCCCCTCACCCCCCAGCCAGTCGCAGCAGATGACTGCCCCTCCCTGAGCCTGGTTCTGCTGGAGGTTTCTTCCTGTTAAAAGGGAGTTTTTCCTCTCCACCGTCGCCAAGTGCTTGCTCACAGGGGATCGCCTGATTGCTGGGGTCTTTCTGCAACTGTGGGGGTCCTCCCTACAGTTGATAGTGCTATGAGATGACTGTTGTTGTGAAATGGCGCTATATAAATAAAGTTGAATTGAATTGAATTGAATTGAATTGCTCGCGGGCTCACTGACGAAAAATTGCAAATGGCGACCAGCAAGCGATTCTCCAAAGTCAGTGTAACGCCCACGTAACGCCCACTCTGATGACGCTACGCACAGACCAATGAATGGCCAGCAGTGGCGTGACGAAACGGTGCCGGTACCCTTCGGACCTGCTTTTAACGGTGCCGAAAATAGTGTCGATAAAACTGGAACTATTCCGAAAAAGTGAACTGTGAGGCCTTTGGGTTCCGAGTGGGAAACCGGACAATGGAGGCCGAACGGTACTAAACGAGGCCTTTGGGTTCTAAGTGGAAAAGCGCCTTTAGAATACACTCGAGTGCCATTTGGCCTCTGTAAAGCACATGGTGTAGAGCAGACATGCCCAAAGTCCGGCCCCCGGGCCAAATCCGGCCCGTGTCCAAATTTCCACCGGCCCGAAGCGTCCTGTCATAAAATCAATAATATGTGGCCTGCCAGAACAGTTTCCCACAATACACACATACCAAAAACGGCAATTTTATATTTCACCAGAGGGTGGCAGTAGACCTGTGGCCGCATTCTCGTCGCGTGACCCCTGTGTGAACTTTTACCCCTGTGGTATGTTTTTAGCTCATTTCTAAAATGGCAACTGGAAATAAAAAGAGGAAAGTTGATAGCGAGGGCCGCCGTTTCCAGGACAAGTGGAAATCGGAGTATTTTTTCACTGACATACGAAACAACTGTGTCTGCCTAATTTGCCAAGAGACTGTGGCTGTTTTCAAAGAGTTCAGTATTAAGAGGCACTACCAGACGAAACATGCTAATTACGACAAGCTAACGGCGAACGAACGCGCCGAAAAACTGAAGCAACTGGAAGCTGTTTTGACAGCACAGCAGCGTTTGTTCACAAGAGCCCGTGACACAAATGAAAATTCTACAAAGGCAAGCTACGAAGTGGCAATGCTGATTGCCAAGCACTGTAAACCTTTTACTGAGGGTGAATTCATTAAAGACTGCGTGATGAAAATGGTGGAGAAAATTTGTCCTGAGAAAAAGCAAGAGTTTGCCAATGTCTGCCTGGGTCGTAGCACTGTGGCACGGAGGATTGAAGAAATTTCATCTAACATCAAGGGACAGTTAGAGGCAAAAGGAGTGGAGTTTGACTTTTTTTCGTTAGCCTGCGACGAAAGCGCGGATGCATTTCACACCGCTCAGTTACTGATTTTTTTGAGAGGAGTGGACAATGAAATGAATGTGAGTGAAGAGCTCCTTGACCTTCAGAGCCTTAAGGACCAAACCAGAGGAACAGATTTGTTTGCTGCTGTTTGTTCCACCGTGAATGACATGAAACTGCAATGGAATAAAATCACTGGGATTATTACGGACGGCGCACCTGCCATGGTTGGTGAGCAAAGTGGGCTATCAACGCTAGTCTGTAAAAAAGTCAGTGAAGAAGGCGGCAAAGCTATAAAACTCCACTGTATTATTCACCAACAAGTTCTATGTGCCAAACATCTGAAATATGATCACGTTATGAAACCGGTGATAAAGGCTATTAATTATATTCGCTCCAGAGCCCTGTGCCACCGCCAGTTTCAACAGTTTCTACTCGACATCCACGCTGAATATGGAGATGTTGTGTATCACAATGACATAAGATGGCTCAGTCGGGGGTCTGCACTGCAGCGATTCTTCTCTCTCAGAAAGGAAATCGGACTATTCTTGGCACAAAAGGGACAACCGATGCCGGAACTCTGCGATCCTGTTTGGCTGGCTGATTTTGGATTTTTAGTTGACATAACACGACATCTGAACGCGCTGAACACGAGCCTTCAGGGGCAAAATGTAGTGGTGAGCCAACTGTATTCATACATAAAAGCTTTTCGGACAAAGCTGCTACTTTTCCAAAGGCACCTGTCACAAACGCAGCCCAATACCACACATTTCCCATCACTGCAGGAAATGATGACTAGTTTTCCAGAAAACAATATCAGTGCGCAAATGAGGAGGTATGCAGAAAACATCTCATCTCTGACTGAGGAGTTTCAACAGCGTTTCAGGGATTTTGCAGCTATTGAAAAGGAGATCACACTTTTTTCCACTCCTTTTTCCATGGATCCTAATGACGCTCCAGACCACCTGCAGCTGGAGCTTATTGAGCTGCAGTGTGACGCGGAGTGTCACGGTCGCCACCAACAACTGCCTCTCGTCGACTTTTACCGCCAGCTGGACAAAGACAGGTTCCAAGAGATTCGAACATTTGCTAAGAAAATGCTGAGCTTGTTTGGCTCGACATACTTGTGCGAGAAGACGTTCTCGGTTATGAACATTAACAAGAACCGTGTGAGGACAAGACTAAGTGACTCTCACCTGCGTGACATCTTGTGCATCAAAACCACTGCTTTTGAGCCAGACCTGGCAACCTTACTGCAGTCGAAACACCAGTGTCACCCTTCACAGCAGGTACATTTTTTTTATTCTTCTGAGGAGAATAAATTCCAAAGTCTCAGTGAATTGATTTTTTTGTGATGATCAAACCACAGTTTTGTCAAATTTCTGTCATTTAATTTGACTATACTATTCTTTGTCAAAATGCACTGGGATGTGATTTGTTGAAACAAAATCAATAAATACACATTTCTAAAAATATTCAGTCAAATTTCATAAAATAGTTTATTTGTATGTAATTATTATTTTAACCTTTAACTATCCTGGTGGTAAGGCAGTTGACAACAGATTCTCATTTTCAATGTCAACCTAGCTGCAGACAGCAAAGTGAGATATATACAGTATATACACAGTATATTTACATGGCAATTTACAATGGTAATGGTTCAAGGAATGTCAGACTGAATGGTCGGCCCCCATACATTTTCACCTGACCAAATCTGGCCGTCTTTGCAAAAAGTTTGGACACCCCTGGTGTAGAGGATGCCTTTCACAAACGAGACTGAGTTTATTTCTCAGGGTTGGTTTATTGAGAGGTCACATCCTCTAACAAGCACAGAATCTCAGAAAAGAGGAAGAGCAATCGTCTCACACAGTTCTTACATTCTCCAAAGTCACAAATCCCCCAACATCAAATAACACATCCCCAACCCACAGTCCTTTAGTAAACATCCAGCCCCCGAGGCTCCTTGGCGTCTCCATTGTCTCTTAACCTTCTAGCCTCCGGGGCCCCTGCTGGGACATTCTCTCCAACTTCCCATCTGCTGCAAGGCCAACTTCACACCTCCTGTAGGTCCCTGCAGGGTCAGGTCCTCTTTGTCCATTAAGACGTGAAGCTTCTAGAATATGCACCGTCATGCCTACTAGGTGTATGTGGGGAATATGGATACAATATATGCGCCCTAAATATGCGCCATATAACCCCCCCAAACGTCTAAATAAGGACAAAGTACACCCCAATATGCATAGAATCATGTCATAACACACAGAACAGCAAAAAGGCACAACATATCACACTTCCGACTGCTTGGGCTTCAATCTCCTGCCATATCTGCTGTAAGCAGGTTTCGATCTGCCTGTAGCCGTTTCTTGCATCTGTGGATTAGAGTCGTTAGTACATCCTTGTGAAAGCTTAGAAGAGTGTCTCCCCGGCGGCCTGCTGCGGCGGGGGGCCCTGGGTAATTGCACTTGTTCATCAGCCAACACAAAAGCGGGTTTGAGTCTGTTAATGCAGACTAATTCCCTCCTGTCACCCAAATCGAGCAAAAAATGTTTTTCCCCAGTTTCTAACACTCTGAACGGTCCATCATAAGGTGGTCTTAAACCTGGCCTCTGAGCGTCGTGTCTGACAAAGACAAATTCTACGCTCTTTAAGGCTTTAGGCACAAAAACGCGTGGGAAACTGTGATGAACTGGGCCGGAGAGGGTGTTTGATCCCGCGTCGCTCTGCAGCAGCTGAGCAGGGGGGCGATTTGGTGCGGGGTTCTCTGAAAGGAATTCGCCCGGTAACCGGAGGGGTTGGGCAAAAACTAGCTCAGCCGGAGAGGCTTGCAAATCTTCCTTAGGTGCTGAACGCAACCCTAATAAAACCCATGGAAGTTTATCAACCCAATTTGTGTCCGTGAGAGCCGCTCTGAGGGCTGCTTTCAATGACCGGTGAAAGCGTTCGCACAAACTGTTGGCCTGGGGATTATATGTGGTCGTGCGGTGAATTTTCACCCCCAGACTGAGTGCCATGGATGACCAGAGCTCGGAAACGAATTGGGGTCCTCTGTCAGACATTATGTCAGACGGGACTCCAAAACGCGCGACCCAAGCCGTTAAAAACGCGCGCGCAACGTCTGCTGCTGTGGTTGACGCCAGGGGGACCACTTCTGGCCAGCGCGTGGTGCGGTCCACCATGGTTAGAAGGTGTGTGAACCCCTGCGACAGCGGGAGGGGTCCCACCAAGTCGATATGCACGTGGTCGAAGCGTTTGGCCGGGATGTGAAAAGGTTCTAGAGGGGCCCGCGTGTGCTTGTGTATCTTTGCTCTTTGACACGCTGCGCAGGCTGCGGCCCATTCTTTGACCTGTTTACGCAGCCCCAGCCAAACGAATTTTTCTCCCACCATTTTGATCGATGCGCGAACGCCCGGATGTGCCAGCGAATGGATTAAGTCAAAAACGCCGCGGCGCCACGCAGCTGGGACCCCGCCCCGTGGAGACATCGCAGATTAGAGGGGGCATACCTATTTGATGCACCCTGTGCTCCAGCCTTAGCCCTGTTGGCCCAGACTGGAGCGCGCGCACATCCGCATCGTTAACCTGCTCGGCGGCCATGGCTGCGTAATCTAAGCCCACGCAGACCGGGGCTGCGAGCGCTTCCACGCCGCAAGCCTGGCCCGTGTCCACAGCCACTGAGTCTGCCCCCTGGGGGCCTGGCGTTGCAACTGCGCGCGAGAGACAATCTGCCACTACATTGTGTTTGCCCGCCACGTGTTGAATGTCGGTGGTAAACTCCGAAATCGCGGCCAGCTGTCTCTGCTGTCGGCCCGACCAAGGCTCTGAAATCTTAGCCATTGCAAATGTTAATGGTTTGTGGTCTACAAACGCGGTGAAATGGCGCCCTTCCAGCCAGAACTGGAAGTGGCGGATGGCCAAATGCAGGGCTAAAAGCTCCCTATCGAACGCGCTGTATTTCTGCTCGTTATCGCGCAATGTTTTGCTGAAAAACGCAAGCGGTTGCCAGCTCCCTGCTACCAGTTGCTCGACAACCGCCCCAACTGCTACGTCGGAAGCGTCCGTGGTTAGCGCCATGCGAGCTGCTGGCTCCGGGTGTGCCAACAACATAGCGTTCACCAGGGCCGACTTGACCTGGGAGAAAGCGCACTCCTGTTCCGGGGACCACTCGACCTTATTTGCAGGCTTCTGTTTCTTTAGTGCCACGTACAGTGGGTGCATGAGCTGTACCGCGCTGGGGAGGAAACGGTTATAAAAATTGACCATCCCCCAAAATTCTTGCAATGCTTTAACTGTCTGCGGTTGGGGAAACTCCGTTATCGCGCGTACTTTATCGGGCAGCGGGACCGCTCCTTCTGGAGAAACGCGGTGCCCCAAAAAATCGATTTGCGCTACCCCGAATTGGCATTTCACTGGGTTAATTATCAGCCCATGCTCTGTCAGCCTCTGAAAAACCGCTGTGAGGTGGCGTTCGTGTTCGACTTCGGATGCACTGGCTACCAAAATATCATCCAAATAGGCGAACACGAAAGGGAGGCCGCGCAACACCGCATCCATCATGCGTTGGAACGTCTGTGCGGCGCCCTTGAGGCCAAAAGGCATGCGCAAAAACTCGAAAAGCCCAAAGGGGGTTATTACTGCCGTTTTGGGTATGTCTTGAGCGCGGAGTGGGACTTGGTGATAACCGTGCACCAAATCTATTTTGGAAAAGATGCGCGCCCCCGCCAAATGTGCCGAAAAATCCTGGATATGCGGAATCGGGTAGCGGTCGTGTGCTGAAGCATTATTTAACCTGCGGAAATCACCGCAAGGCCGCCACAAGCCGTCAGCCTTGGGGACCATATGCAGGGGTGACGACCAAGGGCTGTTAGAGCGTCTAACAATGCCCAGTTTTTCCAAGTTGGCAAATTCTTCGCGCGCGATGGCCAGTTTAGCTGGGTCCAAGCGCCGAGCTTTTGTAAAAACAGGGGGGCCAGAGGTAGTTATGAAGTGCTCGACCCCGTGTTTGGCTACTGACGCTGAAAATGTTGGGACCGTGAGTGCTGGGAACTGATTGAGTAGTGCATGAAACTTACCACCCGCAGCTGTGACACTGGGATGTGCAGAAGGCAGGGCCACCCGAGCTGTACAGGAGATAGAGTGGAAAGACAGTGCATTTACCATATGTCTATTAAGATCATTAATCTATTACGTCTATTCAGATCAACTAATAAACTGTTTGAGCATAAAAAATCAGCACCTAGCATGTTGTTGCTAACTGCAGCTACGATGAAAGTCCACTCGAAGGTGCGACCGTGGAAGGATAGGAGGAGCGTCTTCTCCCCATAGGTTTTGATCGTCGAGCCATTTGCCGCTAGCAACAGGGGTCCGCTGGAAGGCGCCAGCAGGTCTGCGTAGGAAGGCTTGACAAAACTCAGCTGGGAGCCTGTGTCCACCAGGAATTCCTTCCCTGAATTCGGGTCCGTCACGAAAAGCAGCTTGTTCTTCGCGCCGAGAGCAGCAGCTGCTACCGACTCTCGGTCTTGGCGTTTCCCTGGTGCTTGTATCGGCACGGTGGGATGCATCTGCACGCCCTCTCGGCGAAACGTCGATGGTAACAGCAGAGGATGCCGTCCGCTCCGCTTCTCCTGGTCTCTGCCGCTGCTGACGTCAGTGGGTCCGGTGCTGCGGCCTCTGGTCTCCCCTCGTCTCGCGGGGGTGCGTTCAGCTCCATTGCCGCCGTCGTGGCTGTGTGTCGTCTATGGGCGTCGACGAGCCGCTGCGCCTCCTGGCCCAGCCCATGGTAGTCACGATCGTTGAGCAGCTGTGAGCTGGCCAGGGTGACTCTCACTGCTGGCGGTAGTGTTCTGAGAAAGAGGTGGGCGAAGATAAAACTGTCGTCATCTTCACCTCTCAGGTTCATCATCCTCGCCATCAGATCTGCCGGCCTGTCTGCTTCCCCTTCTGTTAGCGCCAGAAGTCTCTCTGCTCGCTCTCCCAGCGAGGGAGTGAAAGCTCGAATGAGGGCGGCTTTCAGTGCGCCATACTTGTTGTCCTGGGGCGGGTGGTTGGTCAGGCTCTTCACCCGCTGCACTGTGAGGCTGTCCAGCTTCGCGACGACATGGTAGAACCTTGTTGCGTCCGCCGAGATTCCCCGAAGGTGGAACTGCGCCTCCACAGTGGTAAACCAGGAGCGCGGGTTATGTTGCCAGAAATCGGGCAGCTGTAGTGTGGTAGCTGCGTTAACCCGGTTGGCTCCTGAAGAGTCCGGTGCGGGAAGATCGTCGCCACCGGCCATAGTTTGTCATAGGTCACCAGTGTAGAGGATGCCTTTCACAAACGAGACTGAGTTTATTTCTCAGGGTTGGTTTATTGAGAGATCACATCCTCTAACAAGCACAGAATCTCAGAAAAGAGGAAGAGCAATCGTCTCACACAGTTCTTATATTCTCGAAAGTCACAAATCCCCCAACATCAAATAACACCCCCCCAACCCACAGTCCTTTAGTAAACATCCAGCCCCCGAGGCCCCTTGGCATCTCCATTGTCTCTTAACCTTCTAGCCTCCGGGGCCCCTGCTGGGACATTCTCTCCAACTTCCCATCTGCTGCAAGGCCAACTTCACACCTCCCATAGGTCCCTGCAGGGTCAGGTCCTCTTTGTCCATTAAGACGTGAAGCTTCTAGAATATGCACCGTCATGCCTACTAGGTGTATGTGGGGAATATGGATACAATATATGCGCCCTAAATATGCGCCATAATGGGACATTTCAGAGAACCATGAAACTTGTCCTCACAGGTTTTCAGTGGAAGACAGTCCTTATCTACTTGGATGATATAATCATCCTGGGCAGAGGGGTTGAAGAAAACCTGCAGCACTTGGCTGAAGTCTTCGAACGCCTTCACAACTACAGCCTAAAGTTAAAACCTAAAAAGTGCCAACTGTTAAAAGACAGAGTCCTTTTCTTGGGGCATGTAGTCAGTGAAGGAATAAGTCCCAACCCAGAATTAATCAGGGACGTTCAGGAATGGCAGCCCCCCACAAATATCCAGCAACTGCAAGCCTTTCTGGGACTGTGCAATTGCTACTGCTGCTTTGTTCCTGGTTTTGCAGAGCTTGCCAGCCCCTTCCACAAAGATTTGAGGAAGATGTGGATGATGTGTTACCCCTGGCCATCAGGCAGATCACTGTGCAAGAGACACAGATTAATAAAAACCAGCAGCCAGCAGAAACCGACCTTCATACTTCCACAGTAAATTGGCTACAGCCAGTAAGTTGGCAAGAGTTAGCAGCTGCCCAAAAGAATGACCCAGTACTCTCCATCTTACACAGTTGGAAAGAAGCAGAAACGCTCCCAACCAGAGAAGAAGTTGCCATGGAGAGTCCTGCAGTTAGGAAGTACTAGCTCTGCTGGCCACAAATAGAGCTTCACTGAGGGGTCCTACATTACTGCTGGGAGAATGGCAGCAGAATTAACCCATCTTTGCTGCTGAGTGTGCCCTCTTCATTGAAAACTGAAGTCATATAGGCTTGCCACAACCCCCCACAATCTGTACATTTAGGAAAAGAAAAAACCCTGCAGCGTCTCCGGCAAGGTTATCACTGGTGTGGCATGGGGGAGACCTACACAAGTTCATCCAGAAATGCCCTCAATGCAAAACTCTGAAATCGAGTAGTCAACACTCACAAAGCTAAGCTGCAAACTTACCAGGCTGGAGCACCAATGGACAGGTTGCACCTTGACGTATTGGGTCCTTTTCCCACCTCATCCTCTGGGAACAAGTACATTCTAGTTATTACGGATGAGTTCACCAGGTGGGTGGAAGCAATCCCAGTCCCAGACTAGGGAGTAGAAACAACAGTCAAGACACTTGTCAGGGACTTAAATGCACATTTTGGAGCCCCATTAGAGCTTCATACAGACCAAGGACGCAACTTTGAAAGTGCTCTGTTCAAGAACGTTTGCCAGCTGTTTCAAATATCCAAAACCAGAACCACACCATACCATCCGGCTTCAAATGGACAAGTCGAATGTTTTAACCAAACACTTCTGCATATTCGTTGTTATGTAGATCAAAATCAGAAAAAACTGGGATGAACATCTGCCCCTACTTACAGCTGCATACCGCAGTGCACAGAACTCCAGCACTGGGTTCACACCCAACATGCTAATGCTGGGAAGAGAGGTCCATCAGCCACATGATATCTGGCTAGGAGCAGCAGAATGGGCACATGAGGAAAAGGAACCTCCAGGCTATGTTCAAGACCTAGAAAGGAGCCTTAATGAAGTCCATGAGCTGGCTCGAGAACACCTATGAGAGGCTCAAAACAGGCAGAAGAGGAGCCGTGATTTGAGAGCACAGCAGAACAACTACAATGTTGGAGACCTAGTTTACATAAGGGACAACACAAAGAAGAAAGGTTACAAGCCCCTTGGAAAGGCCCCATTGTTGTCAAAGCTCGATGTGGACCTGTGCTCTACGAGACCCTCACTCATCGAGAAAAGAAAGTTGTGTACCATGACCAACTAAAGCCCTACACAAGTGATGTCATTTCTGCATGGGTTAGGCGACAAGAGGCACACAATCCTTCAACTCAGCCAAGATTCTGCTGCACCACCCAAACAACTTGCCCCAACAGAGCCACCAATACCTAATGGTAACATCAACGATAAGGGACAAGATTTACCAGAACTAGATTCCCCCAGGCAGCCGGAGAGAATGGGCAGACGAAGGAGACAGGCTGCACGGTGCCAGCAGCAAGAGGAAGCGCATACTTCATAGTCGGATGAGAACAACCCAAGCCCATCTGCTGCAAAAACCTTTAGGGGACGAGAAATACATATCCCTGCTCGATATAGCGATAACTGAGTTTAGGCACTGAAATGCTTAGTTTAACGTAGTTGTGCTTAGGTAAAAGCAGCATTTGGGCATTTAAAAGCAAACAAAATATTCAGTTTAATGGAAAGTGAAGAATAACTTAGTTTGGAATGAAACTGGTTTTATTTCTTCAACATTTTTCACAGTAATCTATGCCGAAGGCACTTGGCATGCTTGAAAGGGGGGTGGGGGTAGTGTAATGCTAGTAATAGCTTTGCATTATTTTCCTCCGCCAAAGGGGGAGGTTATGTGATCATTGGAGTTGGTTTGTTTGTTTGTCTGTTAGCAAGATAACTCAAAAAGTTATGGACGGATTTTCATGAAATTTTCACAGATTGTCAGAAATGGGGTATCCTACAGATGATTAGATTTTGGTGGTGATCCGGATCACCGTCTGGATCCAGGAATTTTTTGTTTGTTTGTTAGCAAGATAACTCAAAAAGTTATGGACGGATTTTCATGAAATTTTCACAGATTGTCAGAAATGGGGTATCCTACAGATGATTACATTTTGGTGGTGATCCGGATGACCGTCGAGAAGAAAACCGCCATTACGGAAAATGCCATTTTCGTCAATAACTAATGAACCACTAATCCTATCATTGTGAATCCAATTGCTTGTCATATGTTTTCATGGTCAAGGAATCTGAAAACGTACACACAAACACTGTATGGGGGGAACTGTGGCGCTAAACCGCCATTACGGACAATGCGATTTTCGTGAATAACTACTCAACCACTAATCCCATCATTGTGAATCCAATTGCTAGTCATATGTTTTCATGGTCAAGGAATCTGAAAACATACACACAAACACTGTATGGGGGGAACTGTGGCGCTTGGCGGAGGTCTGCGCTCTCCGAGTGCTTTTCTAGTTGTTATTAATATCCCCATGCCCTGTTGCTGGGCCTATTTGTTAGTAGCTTGTTAACCAAGGACTTCAGCATATTGTTAAGAGGGAGTTAGTTTGACCCGGAGCCTTTTGGGTGACCGTTTTTTGGTTCCTGCGTCTTCCTGTTATGTTGTTGCCACGATCACTCACTGCTCCAGTGTGGACTCTCAAAACTCGTCTACATTAGAGCCAGAGTGTCGGCAATGTATGTGACAGTCTGTATATTGTCGCATGTTTATTCAGTAAAGTTGGGAAACGGCATATTCTGTGTCCTGAGTCCTTCAGCTGCATGATATCCGAGCTCCCTTGTTAGCTGTGGAGCTAACAGTACCAATGTGGCGATTGTGTGGAAAGACGAGGCTGAGTTTATTACTCAAAATCAGTTTTTATTCACAACCACATTCTCCAACATCCAAAAACAGACTAGAGGAAGAGCTGCCCCCACAGCTGCCCTCTTTATACCCCAGGACATCAAAGCAAACAGTCGCATTGTCTTTACATCCCAAAACACAATGCACCCCCCTTCAGGTCTTCTGTCTCCACCTGAAGTCCTGGTGGTCAGGAAATCCTTCATGGTCGTCTCTCTGCATACAAAAGGCCAGACTTCGCACCCTCCTGCTACCCTTAGGAGGTTCAGACCTTTTGTTCCTCTGAGACGTGCAGTAAACAATAAGCATACAGTAACAAGCATGTGAAGCATATGGAAACCGCATATGTGCCCACATGACCCCCCCCAAACGTCTAAGATGGAACTACATCACCACAGATTGCATGTCATAATAAAATCCCTAAACATCAGTCCAAGTGCCGCTTAGGTCTCGACCTCCTCCCATATCTGCTGTAAGCAGGCTGTACCACTTCCACGGCTTCTTCCAGCTGTGGATCTGCTGCCTGGGGATGAGAACTGTTAGTCAACCTCTGTGGGTGTTCTGGGGAATGCTCTCTAGGGGGTCTGCCATGCCGAGGAGCCTTCGCCAACTGCACAACTTTGTCAGCTAACACAAAAGCGGGTTTGAGCCTGTTAATGCCAATCCTTTCTTTTCTGCCCCCCAAATCTAGCAAAAAATGCTTATCCCCTGTTTCCAGCACTCTATATGGTCCGTCATAAGGTGGGCGCAAGGGCGGACGATGGGCATCATGTCTGACAAAAACAAACTCCGCATTTTTTAAAGTCTTAGGCACAAAAACACGCGGAAAACTGTGGTGAACGGGGCCCGGTAGCGTGCTCGGGCCCGTGCTATTCTGTAACCACTGAACCGGGGAGTGCTCTGGCGCAGGATTATCTGGGAGAAATTCCCCGGGCAGCCGAAGTGGCTGTGCGAACACTAGCTCAGCTGGGGAGGCTTCTAAATCCTCTTTAGGTGCAGCACGCAACCCCAATAAAACCCATGGTAGCTTGTCCACCCAATTTGTATCCGTAAGCGATGCTCTGAGGGCCGCCTTCAATGACCTGTGAAAACGTTCGCACAACCTGTTAGCCTGCGGGTTGTACGCGGTCGTGCGGTGGATCGTTGCCCCCAGGCTGCGGGACATCGCTGACCAAAGTTCGGAAACAAATTGCGGGCCTCTGTCAGACGTAATGTCCGACGGGACTCCAAAACGCGCTACCCATGCAGTTAAAAACGCGCGCGCCACCTCCTCAGCTGTGGTTGACGACAGCGGGACCACTTCTGGCCAGCGCGTGGTGCGGTCAACCATTGTCAGAAAATGTGTGCACCCTTGTGAGGGCGGGAGGGGGCCTACGAGGTCCACGTGGACATGATCAAACCTTTTAGCCGGGATGTGAAACGGCTCCAAGGGAGCTCTCGTGTGTCTATGAACTTTGGCCCGCTGGCAGGCTGTGCAGGCTGCCGCCCACTCTCTAACTTGTTTGCGCAGGCTTGGCCACACAAATTTCTCTCCTACCATTTTGACCAACGCGCGTGCTCCCGGGTGCGCCAGAGAGTGGATCGAGTCAAAAACGCGGCAGCGCCACGCGGCTGGAACCACCGGACGCGGCCGCCCAGTGGAGACATCGCAGATTGGGGGGGCATACCGTCTTGCAGCACCCTGCTCTCCAGCCTTAACCCTGTTGGTCCAGACTGAAGCGCGTGCACATCCGCGTCGCTACCCTGCTCCGCGGCCATGGCTGCGTAATCTATCCCCACGCGGACTGGGGCTGCGCGCACTTCCACGTCACTAACCTGCTCCGCGGCCATGGCTGCAGGATCTACCTCCGCGCGGGCGGCAGCCCCCACAGCGCGCGAGAGGCAGTCAGCCACTACATTAAGTTTACCCGCCACATGCTGGATGTCGGTAGTAAACTCCGAAATCGCGGCCAGCTGTCTCTGCTGCCGGCCCGACCAAGGTTCTGAAATCTTGGCCATCGCAATAGTCAGCAGCTTGTGGTCAACGAACGCGGTGAAACGGCGTCCTTCCAGCCAGAACTGGAAGTGGCGAATGGCCAAGTGGAGAGCTAACAACTCCCTGTCGAATGCGCTGTATTTTCGTTCGCTGTCGTGCAGGGTCTTACTGAAAAAGGCGAGTGGCTGCCAGGCTCCAGCTACAAACTGTTCCACGACCGCCCCTATGGCCACATCTGACACGTCAGTAGTGAGCGCCATGCGGGCCGCTGGGACTGGATGTGCTAACAACGCAGCGTTTGCCAGGGCTGTTTTGACTTCGGAAAATGCGTGCTCTCGCTCCGGAGACCATTTGACTTTATTTGTGGGTTTTTGTTTTTTCAGTGCAGCATACAATGGTTGCATGAGCTGCGCTGCGCGGGGGAGGAAACGGTTATAAAAATTTACCATTCCCAAAAACTCCTATAACGCTTTGATCGTTTGTGGCTGGGGAAAATTTGTTACTGTGCGCACTTTGTCAGGCAGAGGGACCGCTCCCTCTGGGGAGACGCGATGGCCCAAAAAATCAATCTGCGTCACCCCGAACTGACACTTCGCTGGGTTAATTATTAACCCGTGCTCTGCCAACCTCCGGAAAACTGCCGTGAGGTGGTTTTCGTGTTCGTCTTTGGACGCGCTGGCTACCAATATGTCGTCCAGGTAGACGAACACGAAAGGGAGATCACGCAGAACCGCGTCCATCATGCGTTGGAACGTCTGCGCAGCGCCCTTAAGCCCAAACGGCATGCGCAAAAACTCGAAAAGCCCGAAGGGAGTTATTACCGCTGTTTTGGGTATGTCCTCAGCGCGCACTGGGACCTGGTGGTAACCGCGTACCAAGTCTATTTTAGAAAAAACGCACGCCCCCGCCAAATGAACTGAAAAATCTTGGATGTGCGGGATCGGGTAGCGGTCATGCGCTGTAGCGTTGTTCAGCCTGCGGAAATCACCACAAGGCCGCCACGAGCCATCAGCTTTCGGGACCATGTGAAGCGATGAAGCCCATGGGCTCTTCGAACGCCTGATGATGCCCAACCTCTCCAGTTTGGCAAACTCCTCGCTCGCTATGGTCAGTTTAGCTGAATCCAAGCGCCGAGCTTTTGCGAAAACGGGCGGTCCGGTGGTAGTAATAAAATGTTCCACCCCGTGTTTAGCCACTGTCGCCGAAAATGTTGGGACCGTGAGTGCTGGGAACTGAGTGAGGAGTGTGTGGAACTTACCACCTGCAGCTGTGACGTTGGCTTGTGCTGTTGGCAGGGCCACTCGAGCTGTACAGGGAATAGAAGAAAAAGAGAGTGCATTAACCAGGCGTCTGTTAGCAAGATCGACCAACAAACTATGTGAGCACAAAAAATCAGCCCCTAACATGTTGAAACTGACTGCCGCTATGACAAAAGTCCATTCAAAAGTGCGGCCGTGTAAACACAGAAGCAGAGTCCTCTCACCGAAGGTCTTAATAGCCGAGCCGTTCGATGCTGACACCCGGGGACCGCTGGAAGGCGCCAGTCGGTCAGCGTAGGAAGGTGTGATGAAACTCAGCTGGGAGACCGTGTCCACGAGGAAGTGCCTCCCCGAGTGCGCATCCCTCAAGTAGAGTAGCTTGTTCTCCTCTCCGAGGGCCGCAGCCGCTACTGACCCCCGGTCTTGGCGTTTCCCGAGCGCTTGAAGTGGCACGGTGGAATGCACTTGCGTGCCCTCTCTGCGAAACGGCGATGGTAGAAGCAAAGGACGTCGTCTGCTCCGTGTTTCCCGGCCCTTGCCGCCGCCGTCGTCGGTGCGTCTGGTGCTGCAGCCTCTGGCCCCCTGCCATCTCCAGACGTTGCGCCTGGCTCCGCTGCCGCTGCCGCACATCGTTTACTGGCGTCAACGAGTCGCTGCGCCTCCTGGCCCAGCTCGTGGTAGTCTCGTTGGGCCAGCAGTGGTGAACTGGCCAGGGTCACTCTCACCTCTGACGGTAGGGTTCTGAGGAAGAGGTGGGTGAAGATGAAGTTGTCATCTTCGGAGTCTCTCAAACTCAACATCTTCCCCATCAGGTCTGCAGGTCTGTCGCCCTCAAATTCAGTCAGCGTCAGGAGCCTCTCTGCTCGCTCCTGCACTGAGGGGGTGAAATGGCGAATGAGTGCAGCCTTCAACTTGCTGTACTTGTCGCTGTCCGGCGGGTGGTTGATCAGGCTCTCCACTCGCTGGGCTGTGTGGTTGTCCAGCTTTGCAATCACATGGTAGAACTTTGTGGTGTCTACCGAGATCCTCCGGAGGTGGAACTGTGCCTCGACTGCGTTAAACCAGGAGCGCGGATTGTTCGGCCAGAAGTCCGGCAAGTGGACTGTGGCTGCACTCGTTTGGCTGGCTCCTGGCGAGTCTGGCTCGGGAGATTCGTCTCTGCTCATGATACGTCGTAGGGTCACCAGTGTGGAGATTGTGTGGAAAGACGAGGCTGAGTTTATTACTCAAAATCAGTTTTTAACCACATTCTCCAACATCCAAAAACAGACAAGAGGAAGAGCTGCCCCCACAGCTGCCCTCTTTATACCCCAGGACATCAAAGCAAACAGTCGCATTGTCTTTACATCCCAAAACACAATGCACCCCCCTTCAGGTCTTCTGTCTCCACCTGAAGTCCTGGTGGTCAGGAAATCCTTCATGGCCGTCTCTCTGCATACAAAAGGCCAGACTTTGCACCCTCCTGCTACCCTTAGGAGGTTCAGACCTTTTGTTCCTCTGAGACGTGCAGTAAACAATAAGCATACAGTAACAAGCATGTGAAGCATATGGAAACCGCATGTGCCCACACCAAGCTGTCACATGGTGAGAGGAATAAAATCCTGAAAAAACTAACAAAAAATGCATTGAGAATCGTTTTAGAATCAAATCAGAGACCCTGAATCATAATTGTATCGTGAGGTGCCTAAAGATCCCCAGCCCTAATTCGGACCTCAGCTGGGGAGGAGGACTGACTTATCGGACCTCTTGCAGTTTTTGTTGGTGACCCCTGAGCTGGGCCAAAAAGTACCATTTGCACTTTCTGCCGTCAGCCACAATCACAAAATTTGTTGCTGTTAACAGGGGCAAAGCGTTAATGGACAATTAATGTGATAACGGCAACACCACTAAAATAAACGCACACACACACAAGTGGTGTGAAAAAAAAGTGTTTGCCCCCTTCCTGATTTCTCTTTTTTTTTTGTATGTTTGTCACACTTAAATGTTTCAGATCATCAAACAAATTTAAATATTAGACTGTGGCGGGTTGATTCAACCCCACCACAACACACAGGACAGTCAGCTCTCTTCTCTTGGTTTTTCCCGCTGCACTACTGAGATGTAATGTGCCATGCATTTATTGTGATGTAATGTGCCATTCATGTATAGTGATGCAATGTGCCATTCATGTATTGTGATGTAATGTGCCATTCATTTATAGTGTTCATGCGTCCTGTCCTTACTGTGACCTAGAGGCTGAGATCAATATGTAGATGTGCCTTGTAACCTCTTTGTCCTGCAAGCCGGAGCAGAGGCTGCATCTGCCTATTGTTATGTAGGTCTTACAAATGCAAATGTCTCATGCCTGTTCTGCAGTCCCTTTGATCAGACCAACTGCTGTGAATCTGCTTTGATGTATTGTTTGAGTTTGGTATAAATACTGCACAGGTTCTGTAACTCACCCTCTCAATTCCACTTCTGCATCTGCTTCTGCTGGACACAGACTCTGGTGTCCTCCTTCTCCGAGAGTTGTGGGCTCGCTCCCGGCGCGCATGCATGGCGCCGGGAGCGGAGCCCGTGACGGCAGTATGATAATAAACTCTACTTAAAACCTACAGCATCGCTGCTTATATTTTTTCATGCCGCTGCACTGGTGACCCCGAAGATGCACACGTTTTGTGCGACGCAGCCTTCTGATTTGGACGGCCACGCTGGCGAACCGACGCTGAAGAAAACGAGCGGCCAGCGAACGCAGCACCCGGACATGAATGCTCCGTTGCAGCGGCCTGACTGGTCTGCCCTCCCTGCGGCTTCAGGGAGACCTCGACGCGGAGCCAACACAGGCAAGCCGTTCTCCGGACATCACCCACGACCGGGAAAACCGCAGAAAACATCATGGCGCGACCCTCGCCTGAGATCGGGACGTCCACGCTGGACCAGTCGAGGGACACAGAACGTTTTCTCCCTCTCACCGCTACTCCTCCCCCTCAGCGATCCTGCTCATCTACCCGAGCCTGAGGAACAAAGATCGTCTATTCCCTCCCACCGCTCCAACGCATCTGCACGAGCCTGAGGGACAAAAGATCGTCTATTTCCTCTCACCGCTCCAACGCACCATGGCCAATCTGCAGCCACAGCTCAACCTGGATTTTATCGGCGCCGTCTCCACCAAGTTTCTGCACCCTGACTCGTCACTCCAGCGGCCCACCCAAGCACGGAACCCCCGCGCGCGCACTGGGGAGTTACGAGGACGGCACACCACGCATGGGACAATAATGGCTTCACTGACCGCCTTCCTTCTGCTGCACACTGGCTCTTCAGGCTTGCTTGTACACCTGAGGCCCACAGCTTGTTCACTGGATTTTATGGTCTTAGCCACGGCACACAAGGGGAATTCAGCTGTCTGCTGTCCCCGAGGCTTTAGGGTCACGCCTGCCCTAAAGTCAACATGCCAGTCCCTCTGCTTTTATTTTTTTTTCTTACAGCCGCCCCTGCTTTTCTTCATGGCCACGAGAGGAGTCAGAGACAAATTTTTCTTCTTGTGATCTCCGCACGCGCAACGGGACACCCCCTCGACGTCGCGGAGCAGCAAGCAATTTTTGCGCGGCTCGGTCGATTTCAACGCCCCTGCCGGCACACACTACCCCTCCCCTCCCTCCCCCTCCGCCTGCAGCGAGCTTCTCCCACAGCTCGCTCCCATAGATGGATTATCGAGGTCTCGGCCCCCTGCCGTGCCCTCTGGGGGGGAGCGTGTGGCGGTTGATTCAACCCCCCCACAACACACAGGACAGTCAGCTCTCTTCTCTTGGTTTTTTCCACTGCACTACTTGTGATGTAATGTGCCATTCATGTATCGTGATGTAATGTGCCATTCATTTATAGTGTTCATGCGTCCTGTCCTTTCGGCGACCTAGAGGCTGAGATCAATATGTAGATGTGCCTTGTAACCTCTTTGTCCTGCAAGCCGGAGCAGAGGCTGCATCTGCCTATTGTTATGTAGGTCTTACAAATGCAAATGTCTCATGCCTGTTCTGCAGTCCCTTTGATCAGACCAACTGCTGTGAATTTGCTTTGATGTATTGTTTGAGTTTGGTATAAATACTGCACAGGTTCTGTAACTCGCCCTCTCAATTCCACTTCTGCATCTGCTGCTGCTGGACACAGACTCTGGTGTCCTCCTTCTCCGAGAGCCGTGGGCTCGCTCCCGGCACGCATGCACGGCGCCGGGAGCGGAGCCCATGACGACGGTATGATAATAAACTCTACTTAAAACCTACAGCATCGCTGCTTATATTTTTTCATGCCGCTGCAAGACAAAGATAACACAAGTAAACACAAAATGCAGTTTTTAAATGAGGGTGTTTATTATTAAGGGGAAAAAATCCAAACCTACATGGCCCTGTGTGAAAAGTGATTGCCCCCTAAACCTAATAACGGGTTGGGCCACCCTTAGCAGCAACAACTTGCAATCAAGCGTTTGCGATAACTGGCAAAGAGTGTTTTTACAGCACTGTGGAGGAATTTTGGCCCACTCATCTTTGCGGAATTGTTGTAATTCAGCCACATTGAAGGGTTTTTGAGCATGAACCGCCTTTTTTTTTTCCACAATATTTTTTATTGAACCTTTACAAACATGGCACAAACAGTCAAACACTAACACTAAAGTAATTTAAAAATTAAAAAAAAACACTAACAAAAAAAAATGTACTAAAAACAACAACAACAACCATTAAAGAAAGCAAGTCAACAACAATGCTCCTCTGTTTAGTCTAGGTAATCTATTACATAAGAATACATAATATACATTCACCAGCTTGGAATTTGCAAGGTCCACACATATCATTCACCTTCTTCTTCAGAAGTTATGTTTAATTTCTTTACATAATCGATGAAAGGTCTCCATATATTCTCAAACACATTTTCCTTTAATTTCAGTATATATGTTATTCTTTCTAAATTAAAGAATAAAGTGAAAATAAATAAATAAAGTGATAAAGCAAAATATTGGTAAAACTCAAATTAAACATAAAGCCTCTAACTTGAATGAATTGGCCTCTGTTCCTCCTCATAATTTAAAAATTAAATGTGGTTTATTAAATATTAGGTCTCTAACTCCCAAGTCTCTGTTAGTCCATGATCTGTTAATTGATCATCAGATTGATTTAATTTCCCTTACAGAGCCTTGGTTAGGGCAAGAGGATTATGTTGGTTTAAATGAATCAACTCCCTCTGGTTATTTAAACTGTCAAAATCCCAGAAGTTCTGGTCGTGGAGGAGGAGTAGCAACAATTTACCATTCCAAATTACTAGTTAATGTAAAGCAAAAAACATGTTATAATTCCTTTGAGGGCCTGGTCCTCAGTATTGGGCACTTTAGCAATTTTAGGTTAACCCCAATTTTATTTGCCATAGTTTATCGTCCCCCATCAACCTACTCAGAATTTTTATCCGAATTTGCTGATTTCTTAGCTGATTTAGTGCTGAAATCTGATAGAATAATTATAGTAGGGGACTTTAATATACATGTGGATGTAGATAGTGACTGCCTTAATGTGGCATTTAATTCAATATTAGACTCGATTGGGTTTTCTCAGAAAGTAGGAAATTCTACTCATTACCTCCACCATACATTGGACCTTGTTCTGACATATGGCATAGAAATAGAAAATCTTGTAGTGTCTCCTCATAACCCTGTACTGTCAGACCATTGTCTGTTAACCTTTGATTTTACTATTTCTGACTATTTGGCTCCTAAAGAAAAATATTATTACAGTAGATGCCTCTCAGATGATGCTGTTACCAAATTTATGCAGATTGTTTCCTCTATGCCATGTGTCAACACAACGGAAATAAGCTATAAACAGCTTGCTCCTTCTGTAATTGATAACATGGTGGATAGTGTTTCAGTTTCTCTGCATCAGACTCTAGACTTGGTGGCCCCCTTAAAAAAGAAAGTCTAATCAGAGATTGCTAACTCCTTGGTTCAACACAGAAACTCGTAGCTTAAAACAGAAGACTCGTCAATTAGAAAGAAAATGGCACTCCTGTGGTCTATATTAATCATATATCCCATAACCTACATATGTATAAGCATGTGAGAATGTTTGGTGATTACATATGTAAAGCGACTTCACACCTCAGAACAGGACAAAGAGGTCTCAACCGCCAGTGAAGATCAAAGAGCATCCGAGGCACTGCGGTGGAGACCGGATAGGTCGCCCTGACCCCCCAGGGCCAGGTGGAGGGGTACGAAGACAAAAGAGGGGATTAAGATAGTGAGGGATGTCAGCTTTTGACATGCATGTCTTTTGTTATGTGCGAGTATAAGTTCGTAGAGCTGAAGGTGTTCGCTCTCTCACTTCTTCTGCTGCTGCACCTAGATGAGACTTGTTAGAGGAGCTGATAATAAACTTTGGTTTATGAATCACATCGCCTCGTTATTTCAAGCTCCTCTACAGCTCCACTAATTTAGATGAAATCTATTTAAGATAAGATAAGATAAGATAAGCCTTTATTAGTCCCACAACGGGGAAATTCCAGGATTGCAACAGCACAGGGATAGCAACACTCAGAGCAACAATCAGAAGGCAAGAAAAAAAAACAAGCAAGCAAGAGCAGCTAATAAACATATGTACGTATTACTATAAAATATATATATATACACACACACACAGACACACAGTGCAGAGCATTGTAGCTGGATGGAATAAATATATGAATATATGAACACACAGTGCAGAGCATTGTAGCTAGATGGAATAAATATGTAAATATATAAACACCCACAGTACGGAGCATTGCAGCTAGGTGGAATAAATATGCAAGTATATAAACACACACAGTGCGGAGCAATGTAGCTAGATGGAATAATATGTAGATATATAAATATATAAACACCCACAGTACGGAGCATTGTAGCTAGATGGAATAAATATGCAAATATATAAACACACACAGTGCAGAGCATTGTTGCTAGATGGAATGAAACAGCATAACCGTCTACTTAGTTATCCTACATGGTATGATTATGTGCCCATACATATTCTCACCCTCCATAGCGACCGGTATGTTCCTAGTTGTATGCCGGAGAGGACCATTGTGTAAGTCTATTGCATCTTTTGCATTCAAAAAACTATTAGTTTGTTACGTCTTTTTGCTATCTCTGCGAGCAGCCCTGCTTAGGTTGTACAGTCTGACAGCCGTTGGTAGGAAGGACCTACGAAACCTCTCGGTTGTGCACCTGGGATGATGTAGTCTGCTGCTAAATGAGCTCCTCAGTGCATTCAGTATGTCCTGCATAGGGTGGAACTCGGACTCCAGCAGAGATGACAGTTTAGCCACCGTCCTTCTCTCTCCTATCTCCTCCATCGGATCAAGGCGCTGCCCCAGGACAGAGCTAGCTTTCTTAATCAGTTTGTTCAGTCTCTTCCTATCGGCTGCAGTAATGCCACTGCCCCAGCAGACCACTCCAAAAGTGATGGCTGATGCCACCACCGTGTCATAGAATGACTTCAGCAGCGCCCCTTGTACACCAAAAGACCTGAGTCTCCTCAGCAGGAACAGCCTGCGCTGTCCCTTCTTGTAGAGTGCATCAGTATTGTGTGACCAGTCTAGTTTATTGTTCAGATGAATACCCAGGTACTTATAGGATGTCACCATCTCGATGTCTGTTCCCTGTATATTTACTGGTACTGTGAGGGGCTGCCCATGCCTGCGGCAGTCCACCACCAGCTCCTTAGTTTTCCTCGCGTTGATCTGGAGGCAGTTCCGATGGCACCAGTCCACGAAGTCCTGGATAAGCCCTCTGTACTCAGCTTCATCTCCATTGGAGATGAGGCCAACGATCGCAGAGTCATCAGAGAACTTCTGTAGATGGCAGTGTGTTGTGTTGTGTGAGAAGTCCGCAGTATAAAGAGTGAACAGGAAGGGAGCCAGCACCGTTCCCTGGGGGGCCCCCGTGCTACTGATGATCGTGTCGGACACACAGTCCCGGGTTCTCACAAACTGAGGCCGGTTCGTGAGGTAGTCCAGGATCCATGATGACAGGTGCTGGTCCACCCCTGCGCGCAGCAGCTTGTCCTTCAGGATCATCGGTTGGATGGTGTTGAAAGCACTGGAGAAGTCAAAGAACATGATCCTCACCATATTCCCGGGCTTCTCCAGGTGGGACAGAGAACGGTGAAGGAGGAAGATCACCGCATCCTCCACCCCAATGCCATGCTGGTAGGCGAACTGGAGTGGATCCATCGCTGGTTCCACCAGGGGGCGGAGGTGAGCAAGGAGCAGTCTCTCCAGGGTCTTCATCAAGTGGGACGTCAAGGCCACCGGTCTGTAGCTGTTCAGGTCTTTGGGGTGGGAAGTTTTTGGTACAGGTACCACACAAGATGTTTTCCACAGCTGTGGTACCCTCCCCAGTTTCAGGCTCATGTTGAAGATATACGTCACAATCCCACACAGCTGGTCTGCACAGGACTTGAGGAGCTTTGCGCTGATGCCGTCCGGTCCCGGCGCCTTCCTCGCCTTGATCTTCCTCAGCTCCGTCCTCACCTGGGTCCTGGTCAGGGTCAGGATGGGGGGCTGTGTGTTGGGAGTGGGGGGGTGTTGGTAGAGTGGGGAGTGGGCAGCAGGACTTGATTTCTTTAGAGGCAGCAGTGGTTGTTGTGCAGTCAGGGGGGAGGGCGGTTGGTCAAATCTATTGAAAAACAGATTCAGGTTGTTCGCCCACTCCCTGCCCCCTGTGGCCTGGGGGGAGGTATTCTGGAGCCCCGAGATGGTTTTGAGGTTTCTCCAGACCCCGCTGATGTCGCTCTGTTGCAGCTTGTCCTCCATCTTCTTCCTGAAGCTGTCCTTGCCTTCTCTGATCTTTCTCCTCAGCTCCCTCTGTACGGACTTCAGCATCTCCCTGTTCCCCGACCTGAAGATCCTCTTCTTCTCTCTCAGAAGTGTTTTTATCTCAGGGTTGATCCAGGGTTTGTTGTTTGAGTGACGCCGTATGGTCTTGGTGGGAACGGATTTGTCCACACAGAAGCTGAGGTAGCCCGTGAAGGTGTGAATGAGGCCATCGATGTCCTCACCATGTGGATCGCAGAGCTGCTTCCAGGCGGTGGCTTCAAAACAGCCCTTTAGGGTGTCCATTGTCTCCTCAGACCATAACTCCACAGTGTGCATGGCCGGAGGTTGTCTGTGCACTAGGGGTTTGTACACCGGCCGGAGATGAACCAAGTTGTGATCCGATCTCCCGAGTGGGGGTAGTTGTGATGAGGTGTACGCCTCCTTAGTGTTTGCGTAGAATAAATCCAGTGTTTTATTGTCTCTAGTGTGGCATGTGACATACTGGGTGAACGTGGGTAGAATGGGAGACAGTGAAACATGGTTGAAATCGCCTGAGATGAGGAGAAGAGCATCTGGGTGTTCTGTCTGCAGCCTGCTGGTTACTGAATGGATGACGTCACGTGCTGTCCCAGCGTTCGCCGTCGGATTTGCATAAACAACAATGCAGATCACGTGTGAGTGTTCTCTCGGGAGATATGTAGGCCTCATGCTAACAGCTAGCAACTCAATGTCTTTGCTGCAGTGTCGTTGTTTAACAGTGATATGTCCCGGTCTGCACCAGTTGTTGTTAACATACATGATCACTCCACCGCCCCTAGCCTTGCCACTGTCTGGTGTTCGGTCAGCTCGTATCATGTGAAAACCCTCCAGCTCAATGTTAGCATCTGCTGCTAGTTCAGTTAGCCACGTCTCAGTAAACAAAAGGAGAGAGCACTCCCGGTATGTGCTATCATAACGGGAGATAGCCGCTAGCTCATCTAACTTTCCCAGTATCGACCGTACATTTCCCATGACAACAGATGGAAGGGAGGGTCTGTACCTTATATTTTTTGTCCTCCGCCTTACTCCAGCCCGGCAGCCGCGGCGTTTTCGCCTCAGTTCACTCGGTATGTCGAGTTTTTCCAATGGGACCGGGTGGCGGTTGAATGCTAGCAGCTGTTCTCTGCTGTATCGTATCCTGCTATAGACAGTGGCTCCGTCCACCGGCTCAGGAGACATTTAGGACGATCTGTGTGTCCGTGATATAAGTGGGGTGAAAAAAAAAGACGGATCAAAAGAGAGAGGAAGGGAAAAAGACTCGGAATCGAGCCGCTGTTGCAAAAGGCAGCCGACTCGTGTGGCGCCGAGAGAAAAAAAAAAAAAAAAAAAATTTAGCTTGGAGAAATCATCTTTTAATTTATAAAAAAAATCTCTTAGAAAAGCTAGAACGAGTTATTACTCTGCATTAATAGAAGAGAACAAGAATAATCCCAGGTGTAGAAGAGCTCGGAATGACTAGGCGATGTGACTTATAAACCAAAGTTTATTATCAGCTTTGCTCCTCTAACAAGTCTCATCTAGTGCAGCAGCAGCAGAAGTAAGAGAGTGAACACATTCGGCTCTTTGTACTTATACTCACACACAACAAAAGACATGCATACAAAGCTGACATCCCCCATTAACTTAATTATCCTCCTTTGTCTCCGTACCCCTCCACCTGGCCCTGGGAGGTCAGGGCGACCTATCTGGTCTCCACCGCAGTGCCTCAGATGCTCTTTGATCTTCACTGGCGGTTGAGACCCTTTGTCCTGTTCTGAGGTGTGAAGTCGCTTTACATATGTAATCACCAAACATTCTCACATGCTTATACATATGTAGGTTATGGGATATATGATTAATATAGACTACAGCCCCCCCCCCCACAAACGATTAAGAAAAGGACAATAGGAAAATTCACAGTTTAAGATAATTATTATGACATACTAACTGCTATACCTCTTGACAATGAAGAAACTTTCCAGCAGCTATGCTCCTGTAGAGAATTCAGTGGTAATCATAACAGCATAGTAATATCACAAGTCAGTCCTAAACTGTTACAGCACAATTAGTGAACAACTTTTGAGTAGTTTGCATCAGTCCTTGTGCCGTCTGGGCTTTAATCTTCTTCCGAATCTGCTGTGGGTCCGTTCGGGCGTCCTGGTGGGACCCTCCTGTAAGGAATCTGCAGCTTGGGAAAGAGAGTGATTATTTGTTCCCTGCAGGGGGGCTGAGTCTTTTCTCTTGGGGGGATCTACCCCGCCGAGGTGCTCTCGCCAACCGTGCAGGCTCGTCTCTCAACAGGAAGGCAGGTTTAAGTCTGTCAATGCTGACTGTTTCTTTTCTGTCCCCAAAATCAAGCACAAAATGCTTATCACCAGGTTCCAGCACTCTGAATGGTCCATCGTATGGTGGGCGGAAGGTTGGTTTTAAAGCTTCATGCCTAACAAAAACGAATTCAGCGTTTTTTAAAGCTTGGGGGACAAAAACCCGTGGAAAAGAGTGATGTGCCGGCCCGGGGAGAGAGTCCGGTCCGTTGCTGCCTAAAAACCTCGGGGCTGGAAGATGCCCTGGCTCTGGGTTCTCTGGTAAAAATTCACCTGGGAGCCTGAGAGGTTGTGCAAAAACTAATTCTGCTGGGGAGGCGTCTAGATCCTCTTTAGGTGCAGCACACAACCCCAATAAAACCCCAAGGAAGTTTATTTACCCAATTTGTATCCGTTAGTATCCGTTTTTGTATCCGTTTTTGTTCCAATTTGTATCCGTTTTTGTGGCCTCGGCGCCACACCAGTCGGCTGCCTTTTGCAACAGCGGCTCGATTCCGAGTCTTTTTCCCTTCCTCTCTCTTTTGATCCGTCTTTTTTTTTCACCCCACTTATATCACGGACACACAGATCGTCCTAAATGTCTCCTGAGCCGGTGGACGGAGCCACTGTTTATAGCAGGATACGATACAGCAGAGAACAGCTGCTAGCATTCAACCGCCACCCGGTCCCATTGGAAAAACTCGACATACCGAGAGAACTGAGGTGAAAACGCCGCGGCTGCCGGGCTGGAGTAAGGCGGAGGACAAAAAATATAAGGTACAGACCCTCCCTTCCATCTGTTGTCATGGGAAATGTACGGTCGATACTGGGAAAGTTAGATGAGCTAGCGGCTATCTCCCGTTATGATAGCACATACCGGGAGTGCTCTCTCCTTTTGTTTACTGAGACGTGGCTAACTGAACTAGCAGCAGATGCTAACATTGAGCTGGAGGGTTTTCACATGATACGAGCTGACCGAACACCAGACAGTGGCAAGGCTAGGGGCGGTGGAGTGATAATGTATGTTAACAACAACTGGTGCAGACCGGGACATATCACTGTTAAACAACGACACTGCAGCAAAGACATTGAGTTGCTAGCTGTTAGCATGAGGCCTACATATCTCCCGAGAGAACACTCACACGTGATCTGCATTGTTGTTTATGCAAATCCGACGGCGAACGCTGGGACAGCACGTGACGTCATCCATTCAGTAACCAGCAGGCTGCAGACAGAACACCCAGATGCTCTTCTCCTCATCTCAGGCGATTTCAACCATGTTTCACTGTCTCCCATTCTACCCACGTTCACCCAGTATGTCACATGCCACACTAGAGACAATAAAACACTGGATTTATTCTACGCAAACACTAAGGAGGCGTACACCTCATCACAACTCCCCCCACTCGGGAGATCGGATCACAACTTGGTTCATCTCCGGCCGGTGTACAAACCCCTAGTGCACAGACAACCTCCGGCCATGCACACTGTGGAGTTATGGTCTGAGGAGACAATGGACACCCTAAAGGGCTGTTTTGAAGCCACCGCCTGGAAGCAGCTCTGCGATCCACATGGTGAGGACATCGATGGCCTCATTCACACCTTCACGGGCTACCTCAGCTTCTGTGTGGACAAATCCGTTCCTACCAAGACCATACGGCGTCACTCAAACAACAAACCCTGGATCAACCCTGAGATAAAAACACTTCTGAGAGAGAAGAAGAGGATCTTCAGGTCAGGGAACAGGGAGATGCTGAAGTCCGTACAGAGGGAGCTGAGGAGAAAGATCAGAGAAGGCAAGGACAGCTTCAGGAAGAAGATGGAGGACAAGCTGCAACAGAGCGACATCAGCGGGGTCTGGAGAAACCTCAAAACCATCTCGGGGCTCCAGAATACCTCCCCCCAGGCCACAGGGGGCAGGGAGTGGGCGAACAACCTGAATCTGTTTTTCAATAGATTTGACCAACCGCCCTCCCCCCTGACTGCACAACAACCACTGCTGCCTCTAAAGAAATCAAGTCCTGCTGCCCACTCCCCACTCCACCAACACCCCCCCACTCCCAACACACAGCCCCCCATCCTGACCCTGACCAGGACCCAGGTGAGGACGGAGCTGAGGAAGATCAAGGCGAGGAAGGCGCCGGGACCGGACGGCATCAGCGCAAAGCTCCTCAAGTCCTGTGCAGACCAGCTGTGTGGGATTGTGACGTATATCTTCAACATGAGCCTGAAACTGGGGAGGGTACCACAGCTGTGGAAAACATCTTGTGTGGTACCTGTACCAAAAACTTCCCACCCCAAAGACCTGAACAGCTACAGACCGGTGGCCTTGACGTCCCACTTGATGAAGACCCTGGAGAGACTGCTCCTTGCTCACCTCCGCCCCCTGGTGGAACCAGCGATGGATCCACTCCAGTTCGCCTACCAGCATGGCATTGGGGTGGAGGATGCGGTGATCTTCCTCCTTCACCGTTCTCTGTCCCACCTGGAGAAGCCCGGGAATATGGTGAGGATCATGTTCTTTGACTTCTCCAGTGCTTTCAACACCATCCAACCGATGATCCTGAAGGACAAGCTGCTGCGCGCAGGGGTGGACCAGCACCTGTCATCATGGATCCTGGACTACCTCACGAACCGGCCTCAGTTTGTGAGAACCCGGGACTGTGTGTCCGACACGATCATCAGTAGCACGGGGGCCCCCCAGGGAACGGTGCTGGCTCCCTTCCTGTTCACTCTTTATACTGCGGACTTCTCACACAACACAACACACTGCCATCTACAGAAGTTCTCTGATGACTCTGCGATCGTTGGCCTCATCTCCAATGGAGATGAAGCTGAGTACAGAGGGCTTATCCAGGACTTCGTGGACTGGTGCCATCGGAACTGCCTCCAGATCAACGCGAGGAAAACTAAGGAGCTGGTGGTGGACTGCCGCAGGCATGGGCAGCCCCTCACAGTACCAGTAAATATACAGGGAACAGACATCGAGATGGTGACATCCTATAAGTACCTGGGTATTCATCTGAACAATAAACTAGACTGGTCACACAATACTGATGCACTCTACAAGAAGGGACAGCGCAGGCTGTTCCTGCTGAGGAGACTCAGGTCTTTTGGTGTACAAGGGGCGCTGCTGAAGTCATTCTATGACACGGTGGTGGCATCAGCCATCACTTTTGGAGTGGTCTGCTGGGGCAGTGGCATTACTGCAGCCGATAGGAAGAGACTGAACAAACTGATTAAGAAAGCTAGCTCTGTCCTGGGGCAGCGCCTTGATCCGATGGAGGAGATAGGAGAGAGAAGGACGGTGGCTAAACTGTCATCTCTGCTGGAGTCCGAGTTCCACCCTATGCAGGACATACTGGATGCACTGAGGAGCTCATTTAGCAGCAGACTACATCATCCCAGGTGCACAACCGAGAGGTTTCGTAGGTCCTTCCTACCAACGGCTGTCAGACTGTACAACCTAAGCAGGTCTGCTCGCAGAGATAGCAAAAAGACGTAACAAACTAATAGTTTTTTGAATGCAAAAGATGCAATAGACTTACACAATGGTCCCCTCCGGCATACAACTAGGAACTTACCGGTCGCTATGGAGGGTGAGAATATGTATGGGCACATAATCATACCATGTAGGATAACTAAGTAGACGGTTATGCTGTTTCATTCCATCTAGCAACAATGCTCTGCACTGTGTGTGTTTATATATTTACATATTTATTCCATCTAGCTACAATGCTCAGCACTGGGTGTGTTTATATATTTATATATCTACATATTATTCCATCTAGCTACATTGCTCCGCACTGTGTGTGTTTATATACTTGCATATTTATTCCACCTAGCTGCAATGCTCCGTACTGTGGGTGTTTATATATTTACATATTTATTCCATCTAGCTACAATGCTCTGCACTGTGTGTTCATATATTCATATATTTATTCCATCCAGCTACAATGCTCTGCACTGTGTGTCTGTGTGTGTGTGTATATATATATATTTTATAGTAATACGTACATATGTATATTAGCTGCTCTTGCTTGCTTGTTTTTTTTTTTTTTTTTTTCTTGCCTTCTGATTGTTGCTCTGAGTGTTGCTATCCCTGTGCTGTTGCAATCCTGGAATTTCCCCGTTGTGGGACTAATAAAGGCTTATCTTATCTTATCTTATCTTATCTTAGTGAGGCTCTGAGGGCGGCCTTAAGAGACCTGTGAAAATGCTCGCATAACCCATTAGCCTGAGGGTGATAAGCGGTGGTGCGGTGAATTGTCGCTCCTAAGCTGCTGGCCATGGCTGACCAAAGCTCCGAGACAAATTGAGGCCCCCTATCGGATGTGATGTCCGATGGGACGCCGAAACGTGCCACCCAGTTTGTCAAAAAAACGCGAGCGACTTCCTCCGCTGTGGTTGACGCCAGAGGTCTGCCTCCGGCCAGCGCGTAGTACGGTCTATCATTGTTAACAGATGTGTGAAACCTTGGGAGGAAGGTAGTGGTCCCACGAGGTTGACATGAACGTGGTCGAACCTTCTAGCAGGGATTCGAAAAGGCTCTAGAGGGGCTTTTGTGTGTTTGTGTATTTTGGCGCGCTGACAAGAAATGCAAGTCTTTGCCCATTCTTTTACGTTTTTGCGCAGGCCAGGCCACACAAACTTTTCGGCGACCATTTTAACCGAAGCGCGCACACCTGGGTGCGCGGGGGAGTGAATTGAGTCGAAAATACGGCGGCGCCATGCAGCTGGGACTACCGGGCGAGGTCGGCCAGTTGAGATGTCGCATATTAGGGGGGGCACACCGTCGCGTAAACCCCTTTCATCCAGCCTTAACCCTGTTGGTCCAGACAGGAGTGCGCGCATGTCCGCGTCACTACATTGCTCCTCCGCCATGGCTGCATAATCTATCCCTACGTGGATTGGGGCTGCGTATGTGTCCGCATTAGCGAAGAGTTCTGCGGATGAGGTAGTATAATCTGTCTCCTCGCGCTCTGGCGATGTCACAGCGCGAGAGAGGCAGTCTGCTACCACGTTAAGTTTGCCTGCCACATGTCGAATGTCTGTGGTGAACTCTGAAATCGCAGCTAACTGTCTTTGTTGCCTGCCTGACCACGGTTCAGAAATTTTAGCCATCGCAAAGGTGAGCGGTTTGTGGTCTACAAAAGCCGTGAAACGCCGCCCCTCCAACCAGAACTGGAAGTGGCGGATGGATAAATGAAGCGCTAGCAGTTCCCTGTCAAAGGTGCTGTATTTACGCTCAGTTTGGTTTAGCGATTTGCTGAAAAATGCCAAAGGTTGCCAGGTTCTGCCGATGTGTTGTTCTACAACTGCCCCTATGGCCAGGTCTGAAGCGTCTGTGGTTAGCGCAATAAGGGCCGAGGGATCGGGGTGAACCAACAATGTGGCATTAGCTAGGGCACTTTTTACTTCTGCGAAGGCGCGTTCGCGCTCCGGGGTCCATTCGACCGCGTTGGAAGGTTTTTGTTTTCTAAGCGCGTCATATAGGGGCTGCATGAGCTGAGCTGCGCGGGGGAGGAAACGGTTGTAAAAATTAACCATTCCCAAAAATTCTTGCAGCGATTTGACGGTTTGTGGCCGTGGGAAACTTTTTACTGCGTGAACTTTGTCTGGCAGTGGGACTGCCCCCTTCGGTGAAACTCTGTGTCCCAAAAAATCAATTTGTGACACGCCGAATTTGCATTTGGCTGGATTGATTATTAACCCGTGCTCTTCTAGTCTCTGAAAAACCATAGTGAGATGCTGTTCGTGTTCCTCCTCAGATGAGCTGGCTACCAGCATATCGTCGAGGTAGACGAACATGAAAGGGAGGTCGCGTAATACTGCATCCATCATCCGCTGCAAGGTTTGAGCGGCGCCTTTGAGGCCAAAAGGCATCCGCAAAAATTCAAAAAGACCGAAGGGGGTTATTACAGCTGTTTTAGGAATGTCTTCCGCTCTAACGGGGACTTGATGATAGCCGTGGACCAGGTCTATTTTTGAAAAAATGCGCGCACCCACCAGATGTAGTGAAAAATCTTGGATGTGAGGAATAGGGTAGCGGTCATGCGCTGTCGCATTGTTTAATCTGCGGTAATTGCCGCACAGTCTCCAAGAACCGTCGGATTTCGGGACCATGTGAAGCGGTGACGCCCAGGGGCTTTTTGATCGCCTGATAATGCCTAGTTTTTCAAGGGTGGCAAACGCGTCCCGAGCTATGGCGAGCTTGGTCGCGTCTAAGCGCCGAGCTTTGGCGAAAACGGGTGGGCCCGTTGTGGGAATAAAGTGTTCAACCCTGTGCTTAGCCACTGTAGCTGAGAATTTGGGAATTGTGAGTGCTGGAAATTGGGTGAGGAGTTGATCAAACTTACCTCCTGCTGTAGTGACGCTGGCCTGCACGGGTGGTGGAGAAACTCGAGCTGAGCAGGGAATAGAAGCAAAGGACAATGCATTAACCAGCGTCTGTTCGCTAGATCGACTAATAACCCATGTGCACACAAAAAGTCTGCGCCCAACAAGTTAAAACTCACCGCCGCTACCACAAATGTCCATCTGTAGTTGCGGCCATGGATGCGGAGGGGCAGGTTCCTTTCGCCAAACGTGTCGATGATGGAGCCGTTGGCTGCCACCGCTCCATTGCCCCGGGGGCCCATGGCCCGGTCTGCTTGGGAGGGCATGATAAAACTCAGTTGAGCTCCCGTGTCGATGAGGAACTGCTTGCCGGTGTGTCCGTCCGTCACATATAGAAGCTTGCTTTTTTCGCCGAGAACCGCCGCTGTTAACGGTTCTCGGCTTTGGCGTTTCCCGAATTCGTAAATTTGCAGGGGGGAACGCACTTGTAGGCCTTTTCGGCGAAGCGGTGGTGGTAATAACAGACGTCGCTCTGTCTGTTACGTCTTGGCCGTGTTGCTGTCACGGCGGGCGGATTCTGCACCGTGGTTTGTGGCTCCCCGTGGCTCCGGACATCTGCGTTGAGGTCACCAGTGTAGAAGAGTTTGGAATGACGAGGCGATGTGACTTATAAACCAAAGTTTATTATCAGCTTTGCTCCTCTAACAAGTCTCATCTAGTGCAGCAGCAGAAGTAAGAGAGCGAACACATTCGGCTCTGTGTACTTATACTCACACACAACAAAAGACATGCATACAAAGCTGACATCCCCCATTAACTTAATTATCCTCCTTTGTCTCCGTACCCCTCCACCTGGCCCTGGGAGGTCAGGGCGACCTATCTGGTCTCCACCGCAGTGCCTCGGATGCTCTTTGATCTTCACTGGCGGTTGAGACCCTTTGTCCTGTTCTGAGGTGTGAAGTCCCTTTACATATGTAATCACCAAACATTCTCACATGCTTATACATATGTAGGTTATGGGATATATGATTAATATAGACCACACCAGGTTTCTTTTCAGTACTGTAGCCAGGTTGACAAAGAGTCAGGACTCTGTCAATCCTCGCATTCCCTTAGAGCAGGGGTCACCAACCTTTTTGAAACCAAGAGCTACTTCATGGGTATCGAGTCATGTGAAGGGCACCAGCTTGACACACTCCTCTAAAATAACAAATTGTGTGTATATATATATATACTGTATATATATATAAATAATCATCAATAACTTAGAGTGGGTAACAGACAAGATCAATATTCAACACTTTATTTTTATTAATCTCAGCAATTGTTCAGATGATCACTTCTACATTAAAAAAATGTCGTTTTCACCAGTCCCTTTTAACCATAAAAAACTAAACCCTGTTAATTCATGAACTATGATGAACCATGTTTGAAAAAGTTATGCAACATTTAAGAAAAATCAACTTTCATATTAAATAAATCTTATCACATTTTTAACTGAACAAATCTGCTGCAATTCTGCTCAAAATCTTACATTTAATAAACACGTGTTCTTCTTCACTGGAATTATATCCATACAGTTCTTGCCAAGAATCATGCTTGAGAACAGCACTGAGAGTGCTTATATGCACGGTGGCACTGCGGCAGCACAATTTACTCTCGGCCGGGGGATCATGGGTTCGATCCCTGCCCCCGGCCAACAGTGATCTGTGTGGAGTTTGCATGTTCACCCCGTGTTTGCGTGGGTTTACTCCGAGATTTCTCCGGTTTCCTTCCACATGCCAAAAACATGCAGGTTAGGGAGTTAAGGGGCGTTTGCGCACACAGCAACCGGCAGCTAGTGGCTTGTCACCGGACTGCAGAAGAAATCTACCTTCCGTCAAAAAAAAAAAAAGAGTGGGCAGCAGTGGGCCACAGTCGCCCCGCAAATGAAACACACGCAGCTTCCTTTCATGGTAGTAAAAAAGAACTCTTCCTCCCGCTCACTTTGAAAATGATAAATTTTCTGTCTTTTTTTTTTTGGAAAAAGAACTGTGTAGGAAACTGCACTCCACTCACACCTTCACTGCTCGCTAGCTTACGCTCCACAAGCGCGAAGGTTTTGTCATGCGCACAATACTGACCTTTGAACTAGGTCAGAGTTCACATTAACTTTACGTATAATAAACATATTTTCCTTTTTTTTTTATTTTTAAGACATTGTCATTTTAAAATCTATATAAATGCAAGTGTGATTTTAAAAAATAGCGGCAGAAAAAATTACATCTTAGACGCAGCTTACTTGCGAGTTGTGCTATTTTTAGAACAGGCCTGCGGGCGACTCATGTGGTCCCTGCGGGCGACATGGTGCCCGTGGGCACCGCGTTGGTGACCCCTGCCTTAGAGCTTACTAGTCAGGACTTTATGAACTTTTTCAATAATAAAATTTCATCCATCAGAGATAAAATCAATCAGATTCTTCCCACAGTTAACTTAAATACTGTAACTACTACAACTTCTTCTATTGATGTTTGTCTTGATGAGTTTACTCCAATCGACCTTTGTGAGTTAGACAAAATAGTTTCCTCATCCAAACCTTCAACTTGTCGGGCAGTGTAAGCGGACCAACCAGGAGCTGGAGGCTGCGCTCCGCTGCGTCACGGCGTCCAAACCAACGTCCTGGAGTAACCACCTCGCCTGGGTTGAATACGCCCACAACACCGCTCGCTCTTCTGCTACAGGGATGTCCCCCTTTAAGGCGTCCCTGGGCTACGACCCCCCGCTGTTCCCGGCGCAGGAGAGTGAGGTAACTGTCCCCTCAGTTCGGGCGCATCTCAGGCAGTTCCGCTCCATCTGGGCGTCAGCGCGCAATGCGCTTTTACGCACGGCGGAGCGCAACAGAGCCGTGGCGGACCGGCACGGAAGATCTGCCCCAGCGTACCGAGTTGGCCAGCGTGTCTACGTGTCGACCCAGGACGTGATTTTAAAGGGCGAGAGGAGGAAGCTGGCACAGCGTTTTATGGGCCCATACCCCATCACCAGGATTATTAACCCGGTGGCTGTGCGTGTAGCTATTCCCCCCTCCCTCCGCATCCATCCCACCTTCCACGTATCCAAGGTGAAGCTGGCAGTCTCCGACCCCCTTTGCCCTCCTCCTGCTGCGCAACCCGCGCCCCGGATGATTGATGGCCATCCGGCCTGGCCTGTCTCCTCCATCCTGGACTCCCGGCGCCGGGGTCGTGGGTTGCAGTACTTGGTGGACTGGGAGGGCTATGGGCCTGAACATCGGCAGTGGGTACCCTCGTCGTTTGTGTTGGACCCATCCCTCATTACTGAGTTCCACCGAGCGCACCCGGAGAAACCATCGCCAGGAGGCGCTGCTAGAGGGGGGAGTACTGTCACGCCGCGCCGCTCATCAGCGGCGCCAGCTGCACACACACCTGCACATCATCAGCGGCGAGGGATTTAAGCCGCCTCGCCCTGGGCTTCGGCCTGAAGCCGTCAGACTTCACTCGTTGGATCGCTGGGAGTTACCCCTTACATTTCAGCAAGCATCGCGGTAAGAAGCCCTTACCTTTTTCCCTTTCCAAGTCTGCTCCCCTGTGCACAGGTGGATTTCCCGGCGGCGGACCATTCCTCTCCGTCTCCATTCCCTCGCTGCTGCACCGGGCTCTCCAGGTTGCTGTCTACCGGACCTCGTCCTTGCTGTGCCAGCCACCTGCTCACTCCAAGTAAGCTCCTCTCCAACTTTTACATCTCCTGTGTTGGTGTGTGCCCGTCACCCTTCTCCCTGTGCTTTTCCCATAGGGTTGTCCGGCTGTACGGTCTCCTGCCTCTGTGCCCGAAGCAGACGCCACCACCAACACATTTACATCTCGCAGACACACATTCATACACCCTTGTTGTTAATAAAGCTATTTGAGCTACTCTGAGCCTGCGTGTGTGTCTCCTGAGCCGTGCATTATGTCACATCTTGTCTCAGAGTGATGCTGAGAAACTGATCCACGCTTTTGTTAGCTCGAGATTAGATTATTGTAATTCTTTATTATCAGGCTGTCCTAAAACATCTTTAAAAAGTCTTCTGCTGATCCAAAATGCTGCAGCAAGAGTTTTAACAGGTACTAGAAAGAGAGATCATATCTCTCCGGTTCTGGCCTCCCTTCATTGGCTTCCCATAGAGTTTAGAATTAAGTTTAAAATGCTTCTTCTTACTTACAAAGCTCTAAACAATCAGGCTCCTTTTTATTTAAAAGATCTGATACTACCGTATTATCCTAACAGAGCACTACGCTCCCAAAATGCAGGATTACTTGTAATACCTAGAATCTCCAAAAGTACAATGGGAGGCAGAGCCTTCAGTTATCAAGCTCCTCTCCTGTGGAATCAGCTGCCAATCTGGATTCGGGAGTCAGACTCGATCTCTGCTTTTAAGAATAGGGCTAAAACCTACCTTTTTGATATAGCCTACAATTAGGGAGGGATCATGTGTTTCTGAACCCTCCCTTAGTTATGCTGCTAATAGGTTTAGTCAGCCGGGGGACCTCCAGTAATGCACTGGGCCTCACTCCTTTTCTCACTCTCAATTAAATATTTTTTTTTGCTGGTCATTAACATTTGTTTGTTCTCTCCCATAGATTGAGTCCCCATCGTGCTGTTTGCTCTCTACATGTCTGTTCTTTTCTTCTTCTCTATCCCCTCACCCCCCAGCCAGTCGCAGCAGATGACTGCCCCTCCCTGAGCCTGGTTCTGCTGGAGGTTTCTTCCTGTTAAAAGGGAGTTTTTCCTCTCCACCGTCACCAAGTGCTTGCTCACAGGGGATCGCCTGATTGCTGGGGTCTTTCTGCAACTGTGGGGGTTCCCCCTACAGTTGATAGTGCTATGAGATGACTGTTGTTGTGAAATGGTGCTATATAAATAAAGTTGAATTGAAAATTGAATTGAATTGAATTTCTAGTGGAAGGTTTGTTAACATCTGTCTTAATCACTGAGTCACATATGATCTATGAGTCTTTTTCCACAGTAGTGCAATACATTTTTTGGCATTAAGCAAACCGAGGTCTATGAATGCTCTTTCACTCTTATTAAAGTTATGTTTTTCTGGATACAGACCCAACAAAAACAGTTTAGGGTTCAATGTGAATTGTTTTGAAATTATTTTTTCAATTGTTACCCTCACCTCTTCCCAAAACATTCTAATTTTTCTACATTCCCATAAACAGTGAAATAGGGTTCCTTTACTTTCCATACATTTTGTGCATGCATCTGGTAAGTTTTTGTTATATCTATTTAACTCCACTGGTGTAACATACATCCGCATTAACCATTTAAAATGTATCAGTTTAAGACATACATTTATTGATTTGGTTTGAGCTTCTGCACTGTGGCGCATATGTTGGTTACATATTCCCCACAAATGTGTTGCTGTATGTTTATTGTGTGCTTCAATTCTCATGGAACAAAGAGGACTGAGACTCTGGGATTCAGCAGAGGAGTGTGAGATTCGGCCTTTGTTTCCAGGAGACGACCAGGGAAGATTTCCGGGCCACAGAGACTAGAGGACAATGGCGTGAGATCAAAGGGGTTACTTTGTGATTGAGATTAAGTACCATGTGACTGTATGTTTGATTAAGCACCATGTGACTGCTGTTTCGTGCCCGGGGTATAAAACCCCTGATGTGAGATGAAAACTTCCTCTTGATTTGCTTTGAGATTTGTTGGAGATGTGCTCTGTGAATAAAGCTGAATCTGAGGAACAAACTCGGCCTCATCCTTGAACACATTCTCCACATCCATCCATCCATCCATCTTCTACCGCTTTTCCGGAGGTCCGGGTCGCGGAGGCAGCAGTTCAAGCAGAGAAGCCCAGACTTCCCTCTCCCCAGCCACCTGCTCCAGCTCTTCAGAGGGGATACCAAGGCGTTCCCAGACTAGCTGGGAGACATAGTCTCTCCACCGAGTCCTGGGTCTGCCCCGGGGTCTCCTCCCAGTGGGACGTGCCTGAAACACCTCAAGTGGGAGGCGTCCAGGAGGCATCCTAATCAGATGCCCATACCACCTCAACTGACTCCTTTCAATGTGGAGGAGCAGCGGTTCTACTCTGAGCCTCTCCCGGATGACTGAGCTCCTCACCCTATCTCTGAGGGTGAGTCCAGCAATCCTACGGAGAAAGCTCATTTCAGCCGCTTGTATCCGCGATCTCGTTCTTTCGGTCATTACCCAAAGCTCGTGACCATAGGTGAGAGTAGGAACGTAGATTGACTGGTAAATCGACAGCTTTGCCTTAGAACTAAGCTCCCTCTTCACCACAACAGACCGGTACAACGTCCGCATCACTGCAGATGCTGCTCCAATCCGTCTGTCGATCTCTCGCTCCATTTTCCCCTCACTCGTGAACAAGACCCCAAGATACTTAAACTCCTCCACTTGGGGCAGGAGCCTGTCCCCAACCCGGAGAGGACAATCCACCTTTTTCCGGCTGAGGACCATGGACTCGGACTTGGAGGTGCTGATTCTCATCCCAGCCGCTTCACACTCAGCGGCAAACCGTCCCAGCAAGAGCTGTAGGTCATTGCTGGATGAAGCCAACAGGACAACATCATCTGCAAACAACAGAGATGAGATCCTGTGGTCACCAAGCATGACACCCTCCATTCCCTGGCTGCGCCTAGAAATCCTGTCCATAAAAATTATGAACAGGACCGGTGACAAAGGGCAGCCCTGGCGGAGTCCAACTCTCACTGGGAATGACTCCGACCGAGTGTTGGCAATGCGAACTAAACTCTCACAACGGTCGTACAGAGACCGAATAGCTCGTAACAACAAGCCCGATACCCCATACTCCCGAAGCACCCCCCACAAAAATCCACGAGGGACGCGGTCAAATGCCTTCTCCAAGTCCACAAAACACATGTAAACTGGTTGGGCAAACTCCCACGAACCCTCAAGAATTCTCGAGAGGGTAAAGAGCTGGTCCGATGTGCCACGGCCAGGACGAAAACCACATTGCTCCTCCTGAATCCGAGGTTCGACCAACGGCCGGACTCTCCTCTCCAGTACCTTGGCATAGACCTTCCCAGGGAGGCTGAGGAGTGTGATCCCTCTAAAGTTGGAGCACACCCTCCGGTCCCCTTTTTTGAAGAGAGGAACCACCACCCCGGTTTGCCATGCCAAAGGCACTGCCCCCGACCTCCACGCAATGTTGCAGAGGCGTGTCAACCATGACAACCCAACAACATCCAGGGCCTTGAGGTACTCGGGGCGAATCTCGTCCACCCCCGGGGCCCGGCCACCAAGGAGATTTTTAACCACCTTGGCGACCTCAGCCCCTGTGATAGGCGAGTCATCCCCCTCGTCCCCAAACCCTGCTTCCTCTGTGGAAGGCGTATCAGTGGGATTGAGGAGATCCTCGAAGTATTCCTTCCACCGCCCGACGATATCCCCAGTTGAAGTCAACAGTGTCCCATCCGCACCATACACAGTGTGGACGGGGAGCTGCTTTCCCCTCCTGAGCCGCCGAACAGTTTGCCAGAATCTCTTTGAAGCCGACCGAAAGTCTTGTTCCATGGCCTCACCGAACTCCTCCCATACCCGGGTTTTTGCTTCAGCAACCACCCGAGCTGCACTCCGCTTGGCCTGCCGGTACACCTCAGCTGCTTCGGGAGTCCCACAAGCCAACCAAGCTTGATAGGACTCCTTCTTCAGCTTAATGGCCCCCCTCACCACTGGTGTCCACCACTTGGTTCGGGGGTTGCCACCACGAGATGCACCGACCACCTTGCGGCCGCAGCTCTGGGCTGCCGCTTCAACAACAGAGGTGGAGAACATGGCCCATTCAGACTCCATGTCTCCAGACTCCCTCGGAATGTGGTTGAAGTTCTTCCGGAGGTGGGAGTTGAAGACCTCCCGGACAGGGGCCTCAGCCAGACGCTCCCAGCACACCCTCACTATACGTTTGGGTCTACCAGGTCTGAATGGCTTCCTCCCCTGCCATCGGATCCAACTCACCACCAGGTGGTGATCAGTTGACAGCTCTGCACCTCTCTTTACTCGGGTGTCCAAGACATACGGTCGCAGGTCTGATGATACGATAACAAAATCGATCATCGACCTGCGGCCTAGGGTGTCCTGGTGCCAGGTGCACATATGGACACCCTTATGCTTGAACATGGTGTTCGTTATAGACAGACTGTGGTTAGCACAGAAGTCCAATAACTGAACACCACTCGGGTTCAGATCGGGCAGGCCGTTCCTCCCAATCACCCCCCTCCAGGTTTCACTGTCGTTGCCCACGTGCGCATTGAAGTCCCCCAGTAGGACAATGGAGTCTCCAGGAGGAGCACCCTCCAGCACCCCAGTCACAGACTCCAAAAAGGGTGGGTACTCTGAAACATCATTTGGTGCATAGGCACAAATGATGGTCAGGACCCGTTTCCCAACCCGAAGGCGCAGGGAAGCAACCCTTTCGTCCACCGGGGAAAACTCCAATATAGAGGCAGCAAGGTGGGGCGATACAAGAATACCTACCCCTGCTCGTCGCCTCTCGCCCGGGGCAACTCCAGAAAAGGCCAAGCTCCAGCCCCTCTCCAGGAGACTGGTTCCGGAACCGGAGCTGTGTGTTGAGGTGAGGCCGACTATATCTAGCCGGTATCGCTCAATCTCGTACACCAGCTCAGGCTCCTTCCCCACCAGAGAGGTGACATTCCACGTACCAAAAGCCAGTTTAGAAAGCTTGGGATCAGTCCGCCAAGGTCTCCGCTTTTGACTGCCACCTAATCCACATAGCACCGGACTTCCATGATCCCTCCTGCAGGTGGTGAACCTACTGGAGGGCGGACCCATGTAACTCCTTCGGGCTGAGCCCGGCCGGGTCCCATGGGTGGAAACCCGGCCACCAGACGCTAGCCTTCGAGCCCCTCCCCCAGGCCTGGCTCCAGGGTGGGGCCCCGGTAACCCCATACCGGGCGGGGTACACTGAATCCTTGATATACAATTTATCATGAGAGTCTGTTGGATCGTTCTTCGTCTGGCCCTTCACCCAGGACCAGTTTGTCTTGGGAGACCCTATCAGAGGCAAATTGCCCCGGACAACATAGCTCCTGGGATCACTGGGGCACGCAAACCCCCCCACCACGATAAGGTGACGATCCATGAGGGGGACATTCTCCACAGCACAAGCCATTTCCCATTGTTCCTCTGAAATTTCAATTTGCAGGTCTTCTTTCCAATAATTCAGTCTTTTCTGTGAGTTTTCACTTGAGAATAGTGTCAATGAGTTATAAAACTCTGAAGTAATACCCTTTCTCTTACTATCTTCCGTCAAAATTTTTTCCAAGGATGAATAAGTAGGTCGGGTGAGAGCATTATTTTGATTTGATCGAATAAAATTTCTAAGCTGAAGATGTTTTGAGGCGGCATGGAAAAATAAGCAGCAGTGCTGTGGTTTTAAGCAGGTTTTATTATATCATGTCGCCTTCACGGGATCCCCTCTCCGGTGCATAGTGGAGCAGCCCGGAGCGGGATCCCTAAGCTCTCAGAGAAGGAGAGGAGGACACGTGTGTGTCTACCAGTTGCAGGATCAGAGTGAGAGAAGAAGAGTAAGAGAAAGATTGCGTTACAGAGTTGCACCTTAAATACTTGATCATAACAATACATCAAAGAGACGTACCCCACAGTTTAGAATGATCAAAGGGACAACAGAACAGGCAGGAGGTATTTGCATTTGTAAGCCATACATCACAATGGGCAGATTAGCTAGACCTCGCTCCAAGTGTCAGACAAAGAGGCTAACAAGCACATCTACATATTGATCTGAGTCTCTAGGTCACAGTAAGGGCAAAATGCATGAATACAAAGGATGAAAGGCATCGATTAACATCACATAGGTGAGACAGAAGAAACTCGTCTACCTGTAGACATTAATACACCAAAGCACATCTAAGATGCTCAGAAAAAGCATAGTAAGGACAAGCCATATGCACACTATATAGAATGGCGCATTACATCACAACACATGCATGTTTGCATCACAAATACATGAATGGCACATTGCATCTCAGTAGTGTAGCAGGAAAACAGAGAAAAGAGGGCTGAGTGTCCTTAGTCTGTTGTGGGGTTAAAACGAACCGCCACACACGCTCCCCCCCAGAGGACGCGGCAGGGGGTCGCGACCTCGATAATCCATCTGTGTGAGCGAGCTGTGGGAGAAGCTCACTGCAGGCGGAGGGGGAGGGAGGGGAGGGGTAGTAAGTGCCGGCAGGAGCTGTGAAATCGTCCTGAGCCGCGCAAAAATTGCTTGTGGGTCCGCAATGTCGAAGGGCTGGTCCCGTTGAACGTGCAGCGGTCCACAAGAAGAAAAATTAGTCTCTGACTCCTCTCGTGGCCATGAAGAAAAGCAGGAGCGGCTGTAAGAGAGAAAGTAAACAAAGCAGGGGGGACTGTTGGTTTTGGGTGCTGAAGCAACCCCAAAGCTCCCGGGAACAGCTGACGGCTGAAATCCCGTTGTGCCGTGGCTAAGACCATTAAAAAATCCAGTGGCGAGCTGCGTGCTTGCTTCAGGTGAACGAGCAACCCTGAAGGTTCTGAGGACGATGGCGGTCTGTGGCGTGGCTGAGACTGTTAACAAATCCTTCCAGTATGCTGTATGCGTACCTCAGGTGAGCGAGCAGCCCTGAAAGGCAGCGGCGAAGGAGGAAGGCAGTCTGTGGAGCCGTTACTTGTCCCATGCGTGATGCGCCGTCCTTGTAACTCCCCGGTGCGTGCGCGGGGGTTCAGTGCGTGGGTGGGCCGCTGGAGTGGTGAGTCAGGGTGCAGAAACTTGGCGGAGATCAGCGCAGACGGCGCCAATAAAATCCAGGTTGAGCTGTTGCTGTAGATTTGGCCATGGTGCGTTGGAGCGTTGAGAGGAAATAGACGATCTTTAGTCCCTCAGGCCCGTGCAGAGGCGTTGGAGCGGCGGGAGGGAATAGACGATCTTTTGTTCCTCAGGCTCATGCAGCTGCGTTGGCGCGGTGTGAGGAAGTGGACGATCGTTGTCGCTCGTGCGGCCATGGTGCGTTCAGTTCCACGCGCTGCACTCCCCGTCGGCCCTGGAGGTTGCCGTCGTGGAGAGAGGACGAGGTGCGTGCGCTCTCAGTGAGAGCGGCCGGTCCAGCGTGGTTGTGCAGATCTCAGGCGACGGAGCATTCATGCCCGGGTGTTGCGTTCGCTGGCCGCTCGTTTTTTTCAGCGTCGGTTCGCCAGCGTGGCCATCCAAAACAGAAGGCTGCGTTGCACAAAACGTGTGCGTCTTCAAGGGGCCACCAACGCAGCTGTGTGGCTGTCCAGCTCGGAAGGTTGCTTTCGCACAAAACGTGTGCGTGTTGGAGGGGTCACCAGTGAGGCGGCATGGAAAAATAAGCTGCAGTGCTGTGGTTTTAAGCAGGTTTTATTATATCATGTCGCCTTCACGGGATCCCCTCTCCGGTGCATAGTGGAGCAGCCCGGAGCGGGATCCCTAAGCTCTCAGAGAAGGAGAGGAGGACACGTGTGTGTCTACCAGTTGCAGGATCAGAGTGAGAGAAGAAGAGTAAGAGAAAGATTGCGTTACAGAGTTGCACCTTAAATACTTGATCATAACAATACATCAAAGAGACGTACCCCACAGTCTAGAATGATCAAAGGGACAACAGAACAGGCAGGAGGTATTTGCATTTGTAAGCCATACATCACAATGGGCAGATTAGCTAGACCTCGCTCCAAGTGTCAGACAAAGAGGCTAACAAGCACATCTACATATTGATCTGAGTCTCTAGGTCACAGTAAGGGCAAAATGCATGAATACAAAGGATGAAAGGCATCGATTAACATCACATAGGTGAGACAGAAGAAACTCTTCTACCTGTAGACATTAATACACCAAAGCACATCTAAGATGCTCAGAAAAAGCATAGTAAGGACAAGCCATATGCACACTATATAGAATGGCGCATTACATCACAACACATGCATGTTTGCATCACAAATACATGAATGGCACTTTGCATCTCAGTAGTGTAGCAGGAAAACAGAGAAAAGAGGGCTGAGTGTCCTTAGTCTGTTGTGGGGTTAAAACGAACCGCCACAGTTTAAAAATATGTGTTCTATTAAGATTGAATTTAATCCTCAGTTCTTCAAAAGACATTGTTATCTGAACGTGACAAATATAAGTCTTGAATCTTTTGAATCCCTTTTAAATTCCATACTTTAAACACAGCATCCACTCTCCCTGGTGTAAAATATTGATTACCCCATATTGGGCTAAATTGTGACAGTAAGTGTGGTTCTTTTAAATATTTTTTGGTTTCACACCATATTTTGATCATGTGCTTTACAATTGGATTTTTAACTTGTTTCTGTAATTTTTTTTTAGCCAAGTCTGAGTATATGAATAAGGGAAGAGGTAAAAGTAAATTGTATGATTCCATTTCAGTCCAGTGAGGAGGATCATTTGATGAAAAACTAGAAAAGCACTCTGAGAGCGCAGACCTCCGCCAAGCGGCACAGTTCCCCCCATACAGTGTTTGTGTGTACGTTTTCAGATTCCCTGAGCATGAAAAGATATGACTAGCAATTGGATTCACAATGATTATTTGTTTATTTGACATGGACAGTGCAATAAACAGACAATTAATGAATGACAATCAATGTGATAGTGATAGGATTAGTGGTTCAGTAGTGTAAAACGGGGCTATAAGGGACGGCGGGTTAATAAGGGACACTTTTCTGGGAAATGTTTTAAATGTAATTCTGCTTTTTTTATTTTGAGCAGGACGCTGAGTTGTGTTGTTATTGTCAAATATCCATGAATCCTTCATCAAATCTAGGCGGAAGCAAAATTAAAAAAGCAGAATTACATTTAGAAAAGTGTCCCATATTACCTCGCCGTCCCTTATAGCCCCGTTTTACGGTTGTAAAAGCATTGCCTCCTTGGCGGAGGTAATAAACTGAAGTGTTGGTGTGTCCATCTCCTCCACTGACAGATGCAGATTGGTTAGACAGGTTGCCGTGGGTTTTATATTATATTGGGGTTGCGCTCCGCGGCAAAACAGAATTTAGAATCTTCCCCGGCAGAGAGGTTGTTTTTACGCAGCGCCTATAGCTGGGCGGGGAATTTGTGGCAAATAATCGGGCGGCGGACAGGTGGCCGTGTCAGGTTTTGCAGCGTGGCGCAAAAACAGGCACGCTGGCGGGCCCAGGCCAGCAGTGTTTTCCGCGTGCTTTTGTGCCTAAAACGTTGAAGAACGCGGAGTTTGTGTTGGTCAGACACGACGACCAGCGCAATGTGCGCAGCGCCTATGGCTGGCACAGGCACGCTGGCGGGCCCAGGCCAGCAGTGTTTTCCGCGTGCTTTTGTGGCTAAAACGTTGAAGAAGGCGGAGTTTGTGTTGGTCAGACACGATGCCCAGCGCCCTCCATTGCGCCTGCGCACATGTTGAAAATGGCCGTATGTCACAGTGTGGAAAAATGCTTGAAAAAATTCCTGTATGCAGACGGTGATGCGGATCATCCCCAAAATTTAATCAGTTCTTCCTTGTACCATTTCCAACAACGCCTGAAAGTTTCATTGAAATCCGTCCAAAAGTTTTTGAGTTATCTTGCTAACCAACAGACAAATAGACAGACAGACAAACAGACAAACACACAGACAAACACACAGACAAACCCCGGCAAAAACATTACCTCCTCCTGGCCTTTCGGCCTGGCGGAGGTAATAATATGTCATAGACCTCAGTTGTGCTGACCAGTAATACAACATAAAGTTTGGACATTTCAGACCTCCACGATCAAATGGTAAATATAGTAAGGACAAACGTAATCTAGCCTTCCTATTGTTCCATATAAATTCCACTAGCTGTTTTTTAATTTTTGAGAATAGATCTGAAGGTGGTGGTAAAGGAATGTTTTGAAATAAATAAAGTATTTTTGCTAAGATATTACTTTTAAGTATATTAATTCTCCCGATCATCGACATTGGTAGTGACGTCCATCTCTGAAGTAACTCATTAATATCTGTCATTAAGGCTTCATAGTTGGCATTGGCGACTGATTCTAGCTTAGGCAAAATTTGAATTCCTAAATATTTAAATTGATTTACAACATTGAATTGATTTACCTCAGGAGCTGGGTGATTTCTCTGGGTCTCATTTAGCATTAATATTGAAGATTTTGTTTTATTTATTTGGTATCCTGATATTTCCCCAAAGTTCTTTATTATATTTAACAAGGTCGGAATTGAATTTTTAAAATTCGACATAAACAAAATTATGTCATCGTCATACAGGGAGATTTTATGTTCTGTTGGTCCTACTTTAATTCCATATATTTGTGGATGTAAACATAGTGCCATCGCTGAAGGTTCAATTGCCATAGTAAACAGTAAAGGTGAAAGTGGACAGCCTTGTCGACATCCTCTATTGATTTTTATTGATTTTGAGATATTGCTGTTTGTTAGGATTTCTGCTGTAGCATTATTGTATATTATCTGGACCCATTTTATAAAATTATTTCCAAGTCCAAACCTTTGTAGGACTTCAAAAAGATAGGGCCATTCGACCCTATCAAAGGCCTTTTCAGCATCCAATTATAGGAGAGTTGTATCCGGTGCTTCTTTATTGGAATAAATAATATTAAATAGTCTTCTTACATTATGGAAGCCTTGTCTTCCCATTATAAAGCCATTCTGATCTCTGTTAATAATATTTGGTAATATTTCTTGTAGTCATTTTGCTAAAATTTTACAGATTATTTTAAGATCAGCATTTAATAGGCTTATTGGTCTCATGTTTTCACATTTATTAGGGGGTTTTGAATCGCCTTTTTAAAGTCATGCCACAGCATCTCAGTTGGATTCAGGTCAGGACTTTGACTAGGTCACTCCAAAGTCTTAATTTTGTTTTTCTTAAGCCATTCAGAGGTGGACTTGCTGGTTTGTTTTGGATCATTGTCCTGCTGCAGAACCCAAGTGCGCTTCAGATTGAAGTCACAAACAGATGGCCGAACATTCTCCTTCAGGATTTTTTGGTAGACAGCAGAATTCATGGTTCCATTTACCACAGCAAGTCCTCCAGTTCCTGAGGTTCCTCTTTCTCTTAATAGCTCTGTGAGGAACCTTGGAATTATTTTTGATCAAGAGCTGTCCTTCAATTCACATATTAAATTTGTTTCTAAGACTGCCTTCTATCATTTGCATAATATTGCCAAGATTAGGAGCATCTTGTCTCAGAGTGATGCTGAGAAACTGATCCACGCTTTTGTTAGCTTGAGATTAGATTATTGTAATTCTTTATTATCAGGCTGTCCTAAAACATCTTTAAAAAGTCTTCAGCTGATCCAAAATGCTGCAGCAAGAGTTTTAACAGGTACTAGAAAGAGAGATCATATCTCTCCGGTTCTGGCCTCCCTTCATTGGCTTCCCATAGAGTTTAGAATTAAGTTTAAAATCCTTCTTCTTACTTACAAAGCTCTAAACAATCAGGCTCCTTTTTATTTAAAAGATCTGATACTACCGTATTATCCTAACAGAGCACTACGCTCCCAAAATGCAGGATTACTTGTAATACCTAGAATCTCCAAAAGTACAATGGGAGGCAGAGCCTTCCGTTATCAAGCTCCTCTCCTGTGGAACCAGCTGCCAATCTGGATTCGGGAGTCAGACTCGATCTCTGTTTTTAAGAATAGGGCTAAAACCTACCTTTATGATATAGCCTACAATTAGGGAGGGATCATGTGTTTCTGAACCCTCCCTTAGTTATGCTGCTAATAGGTTTAGTCAGCCGGGGGACCTCCAATAATGCACTGGGCCTCACTCCTTTCTTCACTCAATGAAATATTTTTTTTTTGCTGGTCATTAACATCTGTTTGTTCTCTCCCATAGATCGAGTCCCCATCGTGCTGTTTGCTCTCTACATGTCTGTTCTTTTCATCTTCTCTATCCCCTCACCCCCCAGCCAGTCGCAGCAGATGACTGCCCCTCCCTGAGCCTGGTTCTGCTGGAGGTTTCTTCCTGTTAAAAGGGAGTTTTTCCTCTCCACCGTCACCAAGTGCTTGCTCACAGGGGATTGCCTGATTGCTGGGGTCTTTCTGCAACTGTGGGGATGCCCCCTACAGTTGATAGTGCTATGAGATGACTGTTGTTGTGAAATGGCGCTATATAAATAAAGTTGAATTGAATTGAATTGAAGCAGCAAAACAGCCCCAGACCATCACACTACCACCACCATATTTTACTGTTGGTATGATGTTCCTTTTCTGGAATGCTGTGTTACTTTTACACCGGATGTAATGGGACACACACCTTCCACAGAGTATTTTCCCAAAAGTCTTGGGGATCATCAAGATGTTTTCTGGCAAAACTGAGACAGGCCTTTATTTTCTTTTTGCTCAGCAGTGGTTTTCGTCTTTGAACTCTGCCATGCAGGCCATTTTTGCCCAGTCTCTTTCTTATGGTGGAGTCATGAACACTGACCTTAACTGAGGCAAGTGAGGCCTGCAGTTCTTTGGATGTTGTTGTGGGGTCTTTTGTGACCTCTTGGATGAGTTGTCGCTGCGCTCTTGGGGTAATTTTGGTTGGCCGGCCACTCTCCTGAGAAGGTTCATCACTGTTCCATATTTTTGCCATTTGTGGATAATGGCTCCCACTGTGGTTCGCTGGAGTTCCAAAGCTTTAGATTATGACTTTATAACCTTTTCCAGACTGATAGATCTCAATTACTTTGTTTCTCATTTGTTCCTGAATTTGTTTGGATTGCAGCATGATGTCCAGCTTTTGAGGATCTTTTGGTCTACTTCCCTTTGTCAGGCAGGTCCTTTTTAAGTGATTTCTTGATTGAGAACAGGTGTGGCAGTAATCAGGCCTGGGTGTAGCTAGAGAAATTGAGCTCAGCTTTCCAAAGATGTGATAAACCACAGTTAATTTATGTTTTAACAGGGGGGCAATCACTTTTTCACAAAGGGCCATATAGGTTTGGATTTTTTTTTTACCCTTAATAATAAACACCTTCATGTAAAAACTGCATTTTGTGTTTACTTGTGTTATCTTTGTCTAATACTGAAATTTGTTTGATGATCTGAAACATTTAAGTGTGACAAATATACAAAAAAAAAAGAGAAATCAGGAAGGGGGCAAACACTTTTTCACACCACTGTATATATATATATATATATATATATATATATGCACCCACAGTGGATATAAAAAGTTGACACATCCCTGTTCAAATGCCAAGTTTTTATGATGTAAAAAAATGACACCAAGATAAATCATTTGTCCAGATAAATCCAAGATAAATCATTTCAAAACTTTTTCCACCATTAATGTGACCTATAACCTGTACAACCCAATTGAAAAACAAACCGAAATCTTTTAAGGGGAAAAATAAACTTAAAATAACCAGTTTGCATAAATATGCACACCCTTAAACTAATACTTTGTTGCAGCACCTTTGGCTTTTGTTACAGCACTCAGTCTTTTTTGGTAGGAGTCTATCAGCGTGACACATCTTGATTTGGCAATATTTGCCCACTCTTCTTTGCAAAAACGCTCCAAATCTGTCAGATTGCGAGGGCATCTCCTTAGCGCAACCCTCTTCAGATCACTCCACAGATGTTCGATCGGATTCAGGTCTGGGCTCTGGCTGGGCCATTCCAAAACCTTAATCTTCTTCTGGTGAAGCCATTCTTTTGTTGATTTGGATGTCTGCTTTGGGCCACTGCCATGCTGAAAGATGAAGTTCCTATTCATCTTCAGCTTTCTAGCAGAAGCCTGAAGGCTTTGTGTCAACACTGACTGGTATTTGAAATTATTCATAATTCCCCCCACCTTGACTAAGGCCCCAGTTCCAGCTGAAGAAAAACCCCAAAGCATGATGCTGCCACCACCACGCTTCACTGTAGGTATGGTGTCCTTTTGGTGATGAGCAGTGTTGTTTGCACCAAATAAACCTTTTGGAATTATGGCCAAAAAGTTCAACCTTGGTTTCATCGGACCATAACACATTTTCCACATGCGTTTGGGAGATTTCAAATGTGTTTTTGCAAAATGTAGACGGGCTTGGATGTTTTTCTTCGTAAGATAAGGCTTCCATCTTGCTACCCTAGACGGAGATTGTTGTCACATGTACTAAACAGCCAGTACTTGCTAGAAATTCCTGCAGCTCCTTCAATGTTGCTGTTGGCCTCTTGGCAGCCTACCTGACCAGCTTTTTTTCCTCATCTTTTCATCAATTTTGGAAGGACAGCCAGTTCTTGGTAATGTCACTGTTGTGGTATATTTTCTCCTCTTGATGATGACTGTCTTCATTGTGTTCCATGGTATAGTTAATGCCTTGGAAATTCTTTTGTACCCTTCTCCTGACTGATACCTTTGAACAATGAGATCCCTCTGATGCTTTGGAAGCTCTCTGCAGACCATGGCTTGTGTTGTAAGATGTGACTACAAAAATGTCAGGTAAAACCTAATAGAACAGCTGAACTTTATTTGGGGTTACTCAGAGGGATTTTAAATGGTGGCAGGTGTGAACTGACTCCCATTTAACATGAGTTTGAATGTGATTGGTTAATACTGAACACAGCCACATCCCCAGTTGTAACAGGGTATGCATATTTATGCAACCAGGTTATTGTAAGGTTTTTTTGTTTTCCCCCTTAAAAGATTTCAGTTTGTTTTTCAATTGGGTTGTACAGGTTATAGGTCACATTAATGGTGGAAAAAGTTTTGAAATGATTTATCTTGGTCTCTTTTTTTATATCAAAAAAACCTGACATTTGAACAGGGGTGTGTAGACTTTTTATATTATATATACAGTATATTTTTTTTTTCAAGATGGCGACCGGGATGGTCACACTTTTTCAACGCTGAGACAAAGTCTCTGATTTCTTCCCATTAAAAGACCTAATCAACAGCGATCGGCGCTCGTGACGGACCCCACGGGCTGAATTTCCACCCCCGTCAGAATCCCGTCGGAATGCCCCTTTAATCGGGTAGAACCGCTGTGCTCTATCTGAAGCTTCTGCCAAGCTAATACTGGTTAGCTTAACACTAGCCCCTGTGCGTCACCTAACTCCGACACGAAGCGGCTCAGTCCCCGGTGAGGGCTTACCGGAGGAACCAACCGAGGCGGCTCAGTCCCCGGTGAGGGCTTACCGGACGAACCTACCGAGGCGGCGATTGGGAGCTCGAGCGCGGCGTTGGTGAGAGACCGGGGCCACCTGGATTCAGCAGGACAGTGGCCTGAATCGGAGCCCAATTTGCGAGGCCCAGCCGAGGAACTACCAGACTGACGGCGGTCGGTGACGGGGCCTAGCGGAAGAGCCACCCAGCCAGACGACAGCGAGCGACGGTGATCGGCCACCGATCGGCGGAGGTGATCGGTGGATTAGAGCTACGCCGGCGGAGTGCGACATAACTGGCGGTGACGGGGCCCAGCGGAGGAGCCACCCAGCCAGACGGCGACGAGTGGCTGTGATCGGTGGATTCCGGCTGCGCCGGCGGTGTGCGACATAACTGGCCAGGTAGACGGAGGCAGGCGCCGGCGATAGCCTAGCCGGATTCTCTGTTTATTTCTATCCACAGGTCAGTACAATGCCACCCAAAAAAGAGGAAATGGAAGAAATTAAAAAATCTCTGAACTTTGTGTTAGAAGAATTGGCCAAAATGACTAACCAACAGGCCAAAATAATAAACCTAATACAAGAGGTACAAGCCCTACATTCAATAATAAAAGAAAAAGACCAAAAAATTATGAACCTGGAGCAACACGGGCGTCTTTTGGAGCAACGCGTCGAGGATCTTGAACAAGGTTCTCGCATTGATGACCTAGTTATAAGTGGACTAGACATCAGATATCAGTCCTACGCCCATGCCGCAACAGGACTGAGTGGTGAACATGCTTCCATAAGTGAATCAATGTCCCTAGAAAACCAAGTGCTTCAGTTCCTTAATGATAAAGACATTAAGGTAGAAGCCAATGCGATCTCAGCCTGTTATGCTTTACCGAAGAAAGATAACAAAACAAAGAAATCAATTGTGATGCGCTTTGTGAACAGGAGGGTGAAAAATGACATACTGAGGCAGGCCAAAAAACTAAAGGAAACTCAAGTTTACCTAAATGAACACCTGACAAAAAAACCCGCTGAATTAGCACGGCAGGCACGGATGCTAAAAAAACAAAATAGGATACAGTCAACCTGGACAAGAAATTGTAGAATTTGGATTAAACTAAATGGAACACCTGAGCAAGCAAAAAGTATAATGATCAGAGATGCTACTGACTTAGATAAATACAAATGAACACTGTCTATGAAACACAGAGTGAGGAAACTCAAACTCTAAAAATATGCCACTATGCTGAACATAAACCACAAGAGATGGAGAATGATATTGATCCCGATAACCACTTTTTCAATAATATTCATAACCACTGTGAATATTACACTGAAAAGCAATTCGAAAGTCAAGTGCAATTAGATGGTAAACTGTCAATAATACACTTCAATAGCAGAAGTCTTAACAAAAACTTCTCACAGATTCAGGACTATTTAAAACAGCTAAACAGAAAATTCACAGCCATTGCAGTCTCGGAAACCTGGCTTAATGAAGACCAGGCTCCCCTGATGGCAATAGAGGGATATCAGATGTTTAACATTAACAGATCTCAAAAAAAGGGTGGTGGTGTTGCACTGTATATTGATGACCTATATAGATGTAAGCTTGTAAATGAAATGTCCTCAGCACTACCAGGGATTTTGGAATGTGTTACTGTTGAGATTGACCTAGACAAAACAAAAAATCTAATCATAAGCTGCATATACAGAACGCCGGGAACTTGCATTGAGACATTCAGAGATAAATTAGTCGAGCTGTACAATAATATTACTAGTAAGAAAATGGTAGCAATTTGTGGAGATTTCAATATTGACCTACTTAATCCACATCAACAAAATGTAGTTACAGAGTTCATGAACTCTATGTACAGCATGAGTCTATATCCCACAATAACACATCCCAGTAGAATCACAGTTCACTCTGCTACACTTATTGACAACCTGTTTGTCAATGTTCTCGATAAGAAAATAGAAAGTGGATTATTGATAAATGATATAAGCGACCACTTGCCAATCTTTGCACTTATCCATGACCACACGGGGCCCAACCCAGAATAAATCTCAAAATCGTTCAGACACAAATCACCAAACGAAATCAGTTCTTTTAAAGAGGACTTGCTGAAGCAAGACTGGACAGAAGTCTATGTATCAGATGTAAATGAAGCCCATGACACATTTATAAACATTGTAACCACTCTGTATTGATATGTGAAGTTCATATGGAGTCACCACTAGAGGGCAGTATGACCCCGGCCATGACCTGACTATAAAAGGAGATGTACATGTGCCACTGTGTGGTTAGTTGTGAGTTGCTGTTGAAGTGACAAGTAAAAAGTCCTAACTGACACCCGGTGTGTGCGCCTCGTCATTACAGGTTCCAGGAGAACACTACATGGTACCAGGAGTAAATTACATGATACCAGGATATAAAACTATGAACCGACGGCGAAGATGAACGCTCTTCGACAGCCGGACGAGTTAAAGTTGACCGGTAACGTCAACGAGAACTGGAAAGTATTCAAACAGAGTTTTGAACTTTATTCGCTTGCTATCGGTCTCCGTGACGAGGAGAGGAAAATAGCATTACTGCTGACAGTAGCAGGGCGAGCGGCGCTAAATGTGTTTAACACATTCATCTTCACGGAAGAAGAAAAAGGCAACTTCGACGCCGTGATGAAGAAATTTGACGATTATTGCACACCGAGAAAGAATGAAACGTACGAGAGGTATGTGTTCAGAAAAAGACTTCAGAAAGAGTCAGAGTCCATCGAGCTGTATGTCACAGACCTACGGTTGAAATGTCAGTCATGCAACTTTGGAACATTGAATGAGTCAATGATACGGGACCAAATTGTAATAGGGGTCCAAGACAACAAATTGCGGATGCAATTACTGAAAGAGACTAACTTAACGCTGGAGAAAGCGATACAGATTTGCCAAGCGTCTGAGAGTACAAAGGCACAATTAAAGACTTTTAGCAGCAAGGAAAAAGAGACTGCTGAGGTCGATGCAGTGCAGCGCGCGAAGCCGAAAGGAACGTTGCAGGCAAGAAAAAGGGAGGCAAACCCAGAGCGCGCGCGCGGGAACTGTGAGCGGTGTGGAAGGCAACATGCGCCGAAGCAGTGTCCAGCATTCGGGAAGGAATGTCGCAAGTGTGGCGGAAAAAATCACTTCGCAAAGACCTGCTTCTCAAAGAGGAGGGTGCAACTCGTGGAGAAAAAGAGCGACAGCGAGGAGGATCAGTTTTACGTGGACGCCATCGAGGGAGAGACGAGCGCTGACGAATGGATAGTGTGCCTGGAGATGAATGGCACGGACATGTCACTGAAGCTCGACACAGGTGCGCAGGTAAACATCCTGCCAATGAAAGATTTTAAAAGACTGAAAAACAAGCCGAAAATAAGAAATAAAAAGATTAATCTGAGAACATATGACGATAAGCCAATACCCACTAAGGGAATGTGCAGGGTTACACTGTCAAACAAAGGTAAAACAGTGAATGCATTGTTTGTACTTGTTGATGGAAATAGACAAGCAATTTTGGGTTTAAAAACATGCGATCAGCTAGGTCTGATCAAAAGAGTGAATGTCATTGATACAGACAAAGTGACAACACGAGAAAATACAGAGGCTACAACAAGTAAGCACAAACACACTGACTGGGTGAAAGAATACAAAGAGGTGTTCAAAGGAATAGGCCGCCTACCAGGCAAACAAAAAATTAGGCTGAAAGAGAATGCAGAGCCAGTCATACATGCAGCAAGAAAAGTGCCAATAGCTCTTAAAAAGAGGCTGAGAGAAACACTAGACTCACTGATAGCAGACGGAGTGGTCAGAAAAATAGAAGAACCAACTGAATGGGTTAACTCACTACTTATAGTGGAGAAGCCAAATGGAGATTTGAGATTGTGCATAGATCCAAAAGATCTAAATAAAGTAATACAGCGGGAGCATTACAGGCTACCAACAAAATCTGACATAACCAGCACAATGAGTGGAGCAAGTTACTTCACAAAATTAGATGCCAAATCTGGGTTTTACCAAATAGTGCTCGACGAGGAAAGCGCTAAATTGTGCACATTTAATACGCCATTCGGAAGGCATTGCTTTCTACGAATGCCGTTCGGGATTAGCTCAGCCCCTGAAATTTTCCATAGAACTGTGCAGCAATTGTTTGACGGAATAGAAGGGGTGGGAGTTTTTCTTGATGACGTGGTAGTCTGGGGAAAAACAAAAGAGGAGCACGACGAAAGGTTGGCTAGAGTTCTCACACAGGCGCAAAAGTCAGGTATGAAACTGAATAAGAGTAAGTGCCAATTCGGGGTACGGGAGATTACATACCTGGGAGAGAAATTATCTGGGGCAGGCGTGCAACCAGATCCGGAAAAAGTGCGGGCCATAGCAGAGCTGCCAGTACCGCAGGACAAAAATGACTTGCAAAGAGCCCTAGGGCTAGTCAATTACATGGGAAAATTTATTCCAAATTTATCAGCTAACACAATAGCTCTTAGAAGCTTGTTAGAGACCAATACAATGTGGCAGTGGATGGCAGAGCATGCCAGAGAATGGGAGTGGCTCAAAAGCAGTCTAATAAAGGAGCCAGTGTTAAAATTCTATGATCAGGACAAACTGCTAAAAGTGTCCACAGATGCGTCCAAAGCCGGCCTAGGAGCTGTGCTATTGCAAAAACATGACACAGAGTGGTATCCAGTCGCATACGCATCGCGCACCATGACAAGCGCAGAAAAAAATTACGCGCAAATAGAGAAAGAGACTCTAGGTGCAGTGTTTGGATGTGAGAAGTTTCATGAATATGTGTATGGACGGTCAGTAATACTAGAAACAGACCACAAACCACTGATTACGATCTCACAGAAGCCACTGGGTGACGCACCACCGCGCATCCAGCGTCTAAGGTTAAGATTACAGAAATATGACTTGAAATTTGAGTTTACACCAGGCAAGCAACTAATTGCAGCCGATGCGCTGAGTAGGGCTAGCTTAAGCAACACCAGCAGCACAACAGAGGAAGCTGTGCAAATACATGTAGACTCTATTAAGGCACACATGCCAGTGTCAGATGCAAAATGGACGAAGATAGTGAAAGAAACACAAAAAGATGAGAAACTAAAAAGAGTAATGGAACAGATACATCAGCCAGGACAGGTTATGATTGACAAGCCTTACCAACACTTTAAAGGTGAACTGTCTGTGTTAGATGGGGTTCTGTTAAAAGGTACAAGGATAGTCATACCTACCTCCATGAGATCAGAAATGGTTAAATTAGTGCATGAGGGGCATTTGGGTATTGAAAAGTGCAAAAGACGTGCACGTGATGTTTTATATTGGCCCAACATGCACAAGGACATTGAGGCATATGTGCAGCGCTGTGACATTTGCCAGCGCCACAGGTATCAACAGCCAAAGGAGCCTATGAGGCCCCATGAGAAGCCTCAAGGGCCATGGAGAAAAGTGGGCATGGATCTATTTCAACTTAAGGGCAAGGACTATCTGTTAGTCATGGACTATCATTCCACCTACCCAGAGTTTGCAGGGTTGAGTGACACAACAGCAGAAAAGGTGATTGCACATACAAAGACAATGTTCGCACGCCATGGAATTCCAATGACTGTTGTAAGTGATAACGGACCACAATTCACGAGTCAGTGCTTCAAAGACTTTGCAGACACATATGGGTTCAAGCACGTGACCTCAAGCCCTCTGTACCCACAGTCAAATGGGTTAGCAGAGAAAGGGGTGCAAATTGTGAAGCGCATACTGAAAAAGGCTGCAGACAATGCAGAAGACCCACATCTGGCGATCCTGAATTACCGAGCATCACCACTGGAGAATGGACTGTCCCCAGCAGAAATGCTCATGAACAGAAAACTCAGAACGCGACTTCCATCAGCATCTCAGGTGATGGAAAAGAGAGATGTGAGGCGTGATGAGAGGCAAACTGAACTGTACAACAGAACAGCACGACCTCTGAGACCACTTGCACATGAGGACATAGTGCGAGTGAGATGTGATGGAGAATGGGGACCGCTGGCAAAAGTGGTTAAAGAAACAACTCCCAGATCATATGAAGTCATCACAGAGCATGGGAAAACAATGAGGCGAAACCGACGTCACTTACTGAAAGTGCCTCAGACAAAAATGAGAGTCACAGACAGTGAAATAAGCGACATGCCAATTTACAGCCAAACCGAACAACCAGAAATGGCTGAGAACCAAAACTTAGAGACAGACAATAACGAACAGACTGAGGTGACACAAATCAGAAGATCACAAAGGCAAATTGTGAAACCGAAAAGACTGATTGAGGAAATGTAAGGAGTACTGAAATGGAAAAAAAAAAAAAAAAAATAAAAATGTGTTGATATTGAATTGTAAACAGAGGAAAAAAATGTGTTGATGTTGAATTGTAAACAGAGAAAAATTGAACTTGTGATTCAGAGTACAAGGTTGAAAAAAAAATGTAAATAGAAATGGAGTTTATTTTATATATAGAAATTTGAGAAAAAGTTTATAGTAGGACGACCTTTTACTAAAAAAAAAAGGGAGATGTATTGATATGTGAAGTTCATATGGAGTCACCACTAGAGGGCAGTATGACCCCGGCCATGACCTGACTATAAAAGGAGATGTACATGTGCCACTGTGTGGTTAGTTGTGAGTTGCTGTTGAAGTGACAAGTAAAAAGTCCTAACTGACACCCGGTGTGTGCGCCTCGTCATTACTTGTTCCAGGAGAACATTACACACTCTTTATGAAAAAAACTGCCCATTAGTTAAAAAAAAGCTTAAACACAAATTTGCTGACAAACCATGGCTAACCAAAGGACTACAAAAGGCGTGTAAAAAGAAAAATTTATTATATAAAGCTTTCATAAAGAAAAGGACAAAAGAAGCAGAGCAACGGTATAAAACATACAAAAATAAGTTAACATATATAATAAGATGCAGTAAAAGAGACTATTACAGTAAAGAACTGGAAAAAAACAAAGACAATATTAAAAATACATGGACAATAATCAACAGTATCCTTGGAAATAAAAGCAGAAATACTAGCTACCCAACTAATATTCCAAAAAATAATAAATCGACTCCGAATGTGAATATAGCTTCACCTGCAGATGAATTTAATAATTCTTTTGTTAACATTGGACCTAAACTGGCCCGAGAAATACCCACTATGGCGCCTACAGGTGATACAATATGCAATAACACTGCTGTAAAAGACACCATCTTCATAAAGAACACAGACGAAAGAGAGGTCATTGAAATTGTTAAATCGTTCAAAAGTAAAACATCTACTGACTGCGATGGTATTGATATGCTACTAGTCAAAACTGTTATCGAATGCATAGTGAAACCACTGACGTATATCTGTAACCTGTCTCTCCAATCAGGTATATTTCCCAATGCAATGAAAATAGCTAAAGTAATTCCGATTTACAAGACAGGCGACAGAGGGGAACTCTCCAACTACAGACCAATTTCACTATTGCCGCAATTTTCCAAGATACTTGAAAAAATATTCTATGAGAGAATTGACAACTTCATACTGAAGAATGATTTATTGTGTGAGCAGCAATATGGGTTCAGACACAAAAGGACAACAGCATATGCCTTAATGGAATTTACAGAAAAAATATCAACAGCCATTGAAAATAAAGAGTATTCAGTTGGAGTATTCCTGGATCTTAAAAAAGCATTTGATACAGTAGATCACAATCTATTATTAAAGAAACTACAAAATTGTGGTATTAGAGGGGTAGCACTGTCCTGGTTAAGTAGTTACTTAAAGAATAGATATCAGTTTGCATGTGTTAACAGCAAAAACTCAGAGTTACTGAAGGTCACCTGTGGAGTCCCACAGGGTTCAGTTTTGGGACCATTATTATTCAATATGTATATAAATGATATATGTAAAGTTTCAGAAAAAATGGACTTAATATTGTTTGCTGATGACACTAATCTGCTATGCAGTGGAAACAATTTGGAACAACTTCTGGATACACTCGGAAAGGAATTAGGAAACCTGAAACTGTGGTTTGATTCAAACAAATTAACGCTCAATTTAAGCAAGACAAAATTTATAGTCTTTAACAACCATCACAACTACCCAGTACCCAAACTCAGTGTAAATGGTGTAGAGATTGAAAGGGTATCCGAAACTAAATTCCTTGGAGTAATAATTGATAACAAACTGTGTTGGAAGCCACATATTAATTATATAAAAGGTAAAGTATCCAAATCAATTGCAATATTACACAGAGTGAAAAATTTGCTGAATCAACCCACACTATACACCTTGTACCATTCATTAATACTCCCATACATGACATATTGTAATGAAGTATGGGGAAATACATATAAAACAAACATATATCCACTCTTTATGCTTCAAAAGAGAGCTATTAGAATAATCAACAAAGCAGCTTACAGGGAACCAACAAACCCACTTTTTCTTAAACAAAAAACTCTCAAGTTGAAAGATCTGATTGACTTTAAAACCGCAATAATAATGTTCAAAGTGAAGAATCTATCACTGCCCGCAAATATCCAAAAGTTGTTCCAAACAAGGGAGAAACGATATCACTTCAGAGGAACATGTATATTTCAAAAGCCTACAGTGAGAACAACCACCAAGCAACACTGTATTTCAGTGCAAGGAGTCAGATTATGGAACGATTTTGGACCTGAATTAAAATCATGTACAAAGCTTGGACAATTTAAACAAAAACTAAAGGAAGAAATACTCCAAACATATTTACAAGACGACATGTAAACTCACATAAGGATTGACATTTCCAGCCTGTGTTGTGTTGTAGCTTAGTTTTTACTTTTTTTCTTTTTTTCTCTGTGACACTATGTCTTAGATTTGTTTTTGAATAGTAACCGCTTAACTTAGACTAGCTCAGTTTTCTTTTTCTCTCAGTCACATTTTGTCTTAGCCTTGTTTTAAATTGTAATCGCTCTTGTCTTGTTTTCTCTTTTTTCTCCTTTGAATTCTTGGATGGAATATGGGTGGGCAATAAAAGCTGCGGCTTCAGCCATCACCCATTTCGGATAACTCACGTGGAATTGTATAACACACACACACACACACACACACACACACACACACACACACACACACACACACACACACACACACACACACACACACAGCTCTTTCCAGGATTAGCATCTTGTATGGCACATGTATGGCAGCCATTCACTTTGAGTATCTGTTGAATTCCAACTCAAGGACATGTCAATCTACTTAAGCAGGTACTGATTGAGTGATTATCTAAGCATGGTAAGATGTATGAAAAGTGTGAACAAAAATCTGAGTTATTACACAAATACAGATTTCTGAGTTCTTCCTAAGTTAAAACTTAGGTATTGAACAAACATGAACTTGTTTCCTTTGTATTATTTGATCTAAAATCACATCAAAAAGCACCTGGCCCTTCAATTGATCCATCTACCACTGACAGAAGTCTCATCAGAGTGGTCTCAGTGGAAGGATGGCTGTCAAGAATCCTTTCTTTAGGGAGGGAAATGGGGAGAAAAGACTGAGGCATTCCCGATTACACAAGAACTGGACTGTAACGGGTTTTATACATTGATAAATTCAGATTTGAAATGTGGGAGTAGGACCATGTTTGGAGAGAATGGTGCAAAAGACAGATAACATCCAAAGAAGAACTTTGGACTGTCCAGGAAGCCTGGAGAGCTATTCCTGAAGACCACTTAAAAAATTACAGGAAAACTTGATAGTTCAGGCTGCCAAATATTGACTTTCAAACTTATTAGAATTGTACAAACTTTTTACCTTGTCTACTGTATTTCCATTCATGTTTGCATGTTCAACTAGAGGGCACTCAGAGAGTACATACCTCCACCAAGGTCTGTCTGTCTGAGCAGGATAACACAAAAACTACTGGACAGATTTTGATGCAGTTTTCAGGATGCGGGTTCTTGATCACTTTTTCAATTTCTTTTACATTGTGAGATAGGGCCTGGGTGGAGGTATGTGCTCTCTGATCACCTCCAAAATCTAATGGTTCATCCTTGGCACAAGGATCACTTCTGGCAAAAATTTCATTAAACTCCATCCAGTACTTTTTGCATAATCCTGCTAACAAACAAATGAACTGCCCCGATCACATTACTTCCTTGGTGAAGGTAATAAGCTGCTGTACTCATTTCCCATTTTCCTAGCAGTTTATAAAGAAGTGAGGGGTGACTTATGCATAATACTGTATTATTCTACTACAACTGAGTGCAAGTCTAACATTTTAATGAACAAAAGAGAACATCCTGTGAGAGACATGAGTGCCTGTGCTTTACAGTTTGTTAGTGGAAAGGTGCAGTGACTGTGGTGAGGTAGTTTCCAACCACTGTGTTCTCACTGTGTTAAGAAACGAGTGCTGTTGCTATCACAGATGAGATGAGTCTATATTTAGCACATGTTCCAAAAACAGTGATCCGCTCCACTGCAAATAAGATATGGTTAAAGATCAGTGCATGTGATTAACTGGTGAACAGGAAAAAAGTATTGATAAGACCATCTTATCATCCACTGCTCAGTCAACATATTCTTCATTGTTCTTGAGTAATGATGAGAAAACACAGTGACTTTTCACCACAAAAAACACTGACTATGCTGCTACAAACAGATACTGAAACTAACGTAAATAGGGTAACTGATAATTAACCCTTGGGGGTTCAGAGTGTAATTGGACATTTTTGACTATTTTTCATTTGGCTTGCCTTGTTTGCTGTCATTTGTTTCAGCACAACCTCACGTGTGAATTCAGTTATTTTTTAATTTTTGCATATTATATTAACACACTGGACCTAAAATCACACAAAAAACATAAAATTCAAGTATGAAAAAAGTTTGATTTTTTTTTTTTTTTTACTGTGAAACCCACAAACATGTCTAACAAACCATGTTTATAACTCAAGATGCAAATATAAATTGTAAATTTCAAAAACTCATGTAAAAATTTAGCAAACAATAAAGTTTTACACAGCTATCCATCCATCCATTTTCTTCCCCTTAATCCTTTTCGGGTCGTGGGGGGGGGGGGGGAGGGTTGGGGGCTGGAGCCTATCCCAGCATCTTTTTGGGCGAGAGGCAGGGTACAGCCTGGACAGATCGCCAGTCCATCGCAGGGCCAACACAGAGAGACAGACAACCATTCACTCTCACAGTCATACCTAAGGACAATTTAGAATCCCCAGTTGATGCCAATTAACCTACCTTGCATGTTTTTGGCGTGTGGGAGGAAACCAGAGTAAACGCACACAGACACGGGGAGAACATGCAAACTCCACACAGATCACTGTTGGTCGGGGGCTGGGATTGAACTCAGGATCCCCTGGCCAAGGGTGAGTTGCTGTGCTGCCGCAGTGCTAACCATTCCGCCATCGCGCTGCCTATATAAATAGGCAAATTGTGTATACACAACTATTTACATGAAAATGCAGACAGCGCTCAGGCGTTTTTTGTACAACTGTTTACAAAACAATCATGTGTCTCAAAAAGATGACAAATTATTTGTGCCACTCAAAAAAGCAGTTCCTGTCACCAACAACACAGAGAGGAACATCAGCTTGTGTGAACAACACTTTCAGCTGATCTGACCACGTTTTTCCGTCTTGTAAAATGACAAAAAAATGACAAATATATGTAATAGATTGATAATATATATTTCAATTCAATTCAACTTTATTTATATAGCGCCATTTCACAACAACAGTCATCTCATAGCACTTTCAACTGTAGGGGAAACCCCCATAATTGCAAAAACACCCCAGCAATCAGGCGGTCCCCTGTGAGCAAGCACTTGGTGACAGTGGAGAGGAAAAACTCCCTTTTAACAGGAAGAAACCTCCAGCAGAACCAGGCTCAGGGAGGGGCAGTCATCTGCTGTGACTGGCTGGGGGATGAGGGGATAGAGAAGATGGAAAGAACAGACATGTAGAGAGCAAACAGCACGATGGGGACTCAATCTATGGGAGAGAAATACCGGAGTGGTGGCTCAGTTGGTAGAGCATCCGCCCCACACCCGGGAAGCAGGGGTTCAAATCCCGGCCGGGTCATGCCAAAGACCATATAAAAGCGGAACTTCCTGCCATCCAGCTTGGTGCTCAGCAATAATGGAATGGAGGAGGGAAATCTGTGGCGGCGCCTTGCATGGCAGCGACCCCTCTGATTCTATATACAGTATGGGTGTGTGTGTGAGTATTGCTCCCCTGGGTAGCGGCCCAGGAGGAGGAAACATGCATGTGGAAGTTAACTCTCCAACCTGTGATAGAGAATAGCAGAACACGTTTCTTTCCGTTATTTCACACAAGGAGTTTATTCTTTTAGTGTTGTGGGACTCTGCTGGTAGTTCAGTCACTGGTGGTCCCTCCCCAGCGACCTCCTCCAGTTTCCCGACACATTGCTTTTCTGAAGGCAACCTATAGCTCTGTGCCCCTCCTTTCCACTTCGAAAACAGTGTGTGCAGCGCTCAGTGTCTTGGGCGATACACTTTTGGCATTTTCCTTTCACTGCGGGTTTCAGTGCTGGCTGTTTAGGGACAGGTGCTGTGGGACTGGGGTTAACTGTATTTACCATTGGGGTTAGGGCCTTTTCTAAACTCTTGGTTAGGGAGGAGACCTGTGCCGTCAGCTCCTGGATAGCTACACGATTAGCTTGGACTTCAGTGTGCATTTTAATAGAGCTCTGATCTGTCTCTACCTGTGCCGCATTAACACTGGTGACTTTCTGTTTGTGGCTTTGTCCCAACCTACTCAATCTCTCTGCCTCTTCACTAACAAAATTTGCTATGAGCTCCAGGATGGAGTCATCTGTGACACTGGTGTTGGAGATGTGAGGTTTAAGGTCTCTCCTAACATAAGAGTATCTTTCATTCAAACCTTGATACAGTGAATGGATAAACACACCTTGTACCAACTCGTCGTCATAATGAAACCCACCGTAGAAGAGCTTGGAAGAACGAGGCGGTGTGATATATAAACCAAAGTTTATTATCAGCTCCTCTAACAAGTCTCATCTAAGTGCAGAAGCAGAAGCAAGAAAAGAGACCGAATACCTCCGGCTCTGTGAACTTATACTTGCACATAACAAAAGACATGCATGTCACGCCGCGCCATTCATCAGCGGCGCCACCTGCTCACGCACCTGCTACTCGTCAGCGGCGAAGGATAAAAGCCGCCTCGCCCTGAGCTTCGGCCTGAAGCCGTAGACTTCATTTTCCTTGCATGGACTTCTACCACATTCTCTTCAGCATCCTCTTTACCGGTAAGAAGTTCACTTACCTCATCTCTCCAGTCTGCTCCCCTGTGCACAGGTGGATTCCTCGGCGGCGGACAACCCCGTCCCTCGTCTCTCCTCGCTGCTGCACCGAGCCCTGCAGGTGGCTGTCTCCCGGGCTTCCCTCCTTGAAGCGCCAGTCATCTGCCCAAACAAGTAAGCTTCTCTCCCTCGCCTATTCTCCTCCTGTGTTGGTGTGTGCTCATCACCCTGTGTCCAATTTCTCCCATAGGGTTGCCGGCTGAACGGTCTCCTGCCTCTGGGTCCGAAGCAGACGCCACCACCAACACATTAACATTCCGCAGACACGCACCCAAACATCCCTGTTGTTAATAAACAGTTTGAACTACTCTGAGCCTGTGTGTGTGCGTCTCCTGAGCCGAACGTTATGTCAGTACGGCTTCAGCAGAGCGGCTCGGCGGACGGCGGGCTCGCACACCGGTTTACCATCCTCGAGGCTCGGGTGGATCAGATTGTTTATCAGCAACAGGTGGTTCTTAATCAATTATTGGAACTGACTAACCGATTGAACCGCTTGGATCCCCAACAGCCGTTCCTCCCGACTCGCCAGGGTGGCGCGGCTCCTGCTGTTCCAGCGGCCGTCCAGCCGGCTCCAGTGGCACCGGTTCGGCTCACGCCGATTCCGACCCCCGCCCGCTTTAGCGGTAAGCTCGGCGGAGCGCGGGGGTTTATTATGCAGTGTGAGTCCGTGTTCCACCGTGTGCCCGGAGATTTTCCCTCGGATCACAGTCGAATTGGTTACATAGGGAATCTTCTGGAGGGGCGTGCGTTAACTTGGACCTACGCCGTAATGGCGAGGCCCAGTTATGCCACCCTCACCTATGACCAATTCGTGAGGCGCTTTCTGGAGGTCTTTGACCACTCACAAACCGAAACGGTCCAGGTCGATCGGCTTCTCGCTCTCCAGCAGGGAAGCCGGTCGGCAGCGGACCACTCGGTCGACTTCCGGGTAGCGGCGGAGGAATTGGGCTGGGAGGAACGCTCCCTCTGTGGCCTGTTCCTCCGCAGCCTCAATAGTGATCTGAGGGATGAACTGGCTGGTCGGGATATCCCTGGGACGCTAGCGGAGCTGACATCCTTAGTGATAAGTTTGGATAACAGGCTGCGCGAGCGCTCCTCGGGGCGGAGGTCTTCTTCTTCTCGCCCTCGTGGAGCCTCGCCGCACCTGTTCCAAGCTCGCCCCCTGGCGGCGCCGCCAGCATCGCGCCCCGAGGAGTCGGAGCCGATGGTGACGGGCTGGACTAAACTTTCCCCTGTGGAGAGACAACGCCGCCGTGAGTTGGGCCTCTGCATGTATTGCGGAGGCGACCAACACACCGTGGAGCGTTGTCCACGGAAAGCCAGTCGGTGGGGTCCGCGAGTCACTGTTGGAAGCCTCGCGGATGTCAATCGGTTAGGATCTCTTACCCAATTGAAGCTGCCCATCCGTTTCTGCCATAACCCTACTGGGCACCTCACCCACGCACTGGTGGATTCGGGCGCAGAAGGCAGCTTCATTTCACAAAGCCTGGCAACCCGATTGGGCATCCGCTGCCAGGCACTCAACACTCCCATCTCCCTGATCCACCTCTCCCGTGCCACCCTCGGGAGAGTGACACATCAAACTGTTCCCCTACCGGTCATCATCTCGGGAAACCACCGGGAGGAGATGACCTTTTACGTCCTTCCCAACTCTGTGTCGCCCGTCATCCTGGGGTATCCCTGGCTCCGCCTTCACAATCCGGTCCTGGATTGGAAATCAGCTGGGATCTCGGCATGGAGTACGTTCTGTATGGGCACCTGCCTTCAGTCCGCTGCCTGCTCTCCGTCCGCTCCTCCCCCTGCGACGGACGCTGCACCCCCGGACCTGTCTCTGGTGCCCCCAGAATTTCACGACCTGGGTATGGTGTTCAGCAAAGCGAAAGCTATGTCTCTTCCCCCTCATCGGCCCTATGACTGCGCCATCAACCTCCGCCAGGGGGCTCCCTTACCTTCTGGTCGCCTTTACAGCCTGTCTGCGCCGGAGAAGGAGACGATGAACGCCTACCTGAAGGAATCATTAAGTGCTGGGATTATCCGCCCATCATCGTCACCCGTGGGGGCAGGGTTCTTCTTCGTGGGGAAAAAGGATGGGTCCCTCCGCCCTTGTATCGACTACCGGGCCCTCAATAATATCACGGAGAGGGACCGTTACACCCTGCCTCTCATGGACACTGCTTTCCACTCCCTCCAGGGGGCGACCTGGTTCACCAAGCTGGACCTACGCAGCGCTTACCACCTCGTCCGGATCCGGGAAGGAGATGAGTGGAAAACGGCCTTCCGTACCCCGAACGGCCACTTTGAATATCTGGTGATGCCGTTCGGGTTGACCAACGCTCCTGCAGTCTTCCAGCGCCTCATTAATGACGTCCTCCGGGACTTCATTGGCCTTTTCGTGTTCGTCTACCTGGACGATATCCTCATCTTCTCCAAGTCCAGGGATGAGCACCAGGTCCACGTGAGGCGGGTCCTCCAAAGGCTGCTGGAGAACCGTCTGTACGTTAAGGCAGAAAAGTGTGAATTTTACGCCAGGAGTACGTCCTTCCTGGGGTTCATCATCGCCCACGATAAGGTGCTCCCCGACCCAGAGAAGGTAAAGGCGGTGGTGGAATGGCCTACACCTGCATCCCGGAAGCAGGTGCAGCAATTTGTTGGCTTCGCCAATTTCTACCGCCGCTTTGTTCCCAACTTCAGTGCCGTCGTTGGACCACTGACCCGCCTCACGTCCCCGAAGGTCCCGTTCCGGTGGACCGAAGAGGTCGCTGCCGCCTTTGAGGCGCTGAAGGCGGAATTCTCCTCCTCCCGGGTCCTTCGCCAGGTCGACCCCGCGCTGCAGTGCATCGTAGAGGTAGACGCCTCGGACACGGGAGTGGGAGCAGTGCTGTCCCAGCGGTCACCGGACGATGGCGCCAAGCGACCGTGCGCCTTCTTCTCCCGGCGCTTGTCCCCGGCGGAGAGAAACTATGATGTGGGGGACAGAGAGCTCTTGGCCATCAAGCTCGCCCTGCAGGAGTGGCGCCACTGGTTGGAGGGGGCAAGCCTGCCGTTTGTGGTCCTCACGGACCACAAGAACCTGGAATACTTACGGTCTGCCAAGCGCCTGAACGCCCGCCAGGCGCGCTGGTCCCTGTTCTTCGCCAGGTTCCAATTTTCCATCACCTTCAGGCCTGGCTCTAAGAACGTCCTGCCTGACGCCCTCTCCAGGCAGTTCGCCCCCGTGGAGTCGGAGGAGGCGCCCCACTCCATCCTGCCCAGGTCGTGCGTCGTGGGAGCCATCTCGTGGGACATTGAGAGCAAGATCCGGAAGGCACAGGAGGTGGAACCTGACCCTGGCGGCGGACCGGAGGGGAGGCTGTTCGTGCCATCCGCGGTCCGAGGAGAGGTCATCCACTGGCTCCACACCTCCAAGCTCACCTGTCACCCTGGCACCTCCCGGATGATAGATCTCCTCCAACGGTCCTTTTGGTGGCCAGGCCTGCGGAGGGATGCAGCCCGCTACGCCCGGGCTTGCCCAATCTGTGCCACCTGCAAGTCGGGAAATGCCCCTCCAGCGGGTCTGCTCCAGCCCCTGCCCGTCCCTGGCAGGCCCTGGTCGCACATCGCTCTGGATTTCGTCACCGGACTCCCCATCTCCAACTCCTATGACACCATCCTGACCATCGTGGACCGCTTCTCCAAGGCCGTGCACTTCGTCCCCCTGCGAGGCCTCCCTACTGCCCTGGAGACGGCGGACCTCCTCGTCCAACACGTGGTCAGGCTGCATGGGATTCCGGTGGACGTGGTCTCGGACCGGGGCCCCCAGTTTTCATCTGAGGTTTGGAGGTCTTTCTGCAACGCCATCGGAGCCAAGGTGAGCCTCTCCTCTGGCCATCACCCCCAATCCAACGGGCAGTGTGAGAGGACCAACCAGGAGCTGGAGGCTGCGCTCCGCTGTGTGTCCAGATCCAAACCCGCGTCCTGGAGCAACCATCTTGCCTGGGTTGAATATGCCCACAACACCGCTCGCTCTTCTGCTACAGGGATGTCCCCCTTCAAAGCGTCCCTGGGTTACGACCCCCCGCTGTTTCCGGAGCAGGAGAGTGAGGTAACTGTCCCGTCAGTTAGGGCCCATCTCAGGCAGTTCCGCTCCACCTGGGCTGCCGCGCGCCATGCGCTATTGCGCACAGCGGAGCGCAACAGGACTGTGGCGGACCGGCGTAGGAGACCTGCCCCGGCGTACAGAGTTGGGCAGCTTGTTTACATTTCCACCCAGGACGTCACTCTAAAAGGCGAGAGGAGAAAGCTGGCACAGCGCTTCATGGGTCCCTACCCCATCACCCGGATCATCAACCCGGTGGCTGTGCGCGTGGCTATTCCCCCCTCCCTCCGCATTCATCCTACTTTCCACGTGTCGAAGGTGAAACTGGCGGTTACTGACCCCCTTTGCCCTCCTCCTGCAGCGCAACCCGCGCCCCGGATGGTTGGTGGCCATCCGGCCTGGTCCGCCTCCTCCATCCTGGACTCCCGGCGCCGGGGTCGTGGGTTGCAATACTTGGTGGACTGGGAGGGCTATGGGCCCGAGCATCGACAGTGGGTGCCCCCGTCGTTTGTGTTGGACCCATCGCTCATCGCGGACTTCCACCGAGCGCACCCGGATAAGCCATCGCCAGGAGGCGCTGCTAGAGGGGGGAGTACTGTCACGCCGCGCCATTCATCAGCGGCGCCACCTGCTCACGCACCTGCTACTCGTCAGCGGCGAAGGATAAAAGCCGCCTCGCCCTGAGCTTCGGCCTGAAGCCGTAGACTTCATTTTCCTTGCATGGACTTCTACCACATTCTCTTCAGCATCCTCTTTACCGGTAAGAAGTTCACTTACCTCATCTCTCCAGTCTGCTCCCCTGTGCACAGGTGGATTCCTCGGCGGCGGACAACCCCGTCCCTCGTCTCTCCTCGCTGCTGCACCGAGCCCTGCAGGTGGCTGTCTCCCGGGCTTCCCTCCTTGAAGCGCCAGTCATCTGCCCAAACAAGTAAGCTTCTCTCCCTCGCCTATTCTCCTCCTGTGTTGGTGTGTGCTCATCACCCTGTGTCCAATTTCTCCCATAGGGTTGCCGGCTGAACGGTCTCCTGCCTCTGGGTCCGAAGCAGACGCCACCACCAACACATTAACATTCCGCAGACACGCACCCAAACATCCCTGTTGTTAATAAACAGTTTGAACTACTCTGAGCCTGTGTGTGTGCGTCTCCTGAGCCGAACGTTATGTCAATGCATATCAAAGGCTGACATCCCTCATTATCTTAATCCCCCCATTGTCTTCGTACTCCCCCTCTTCGCCCTGGGGGGGTGAGGGTAGCTCCTCCGGTCTCCACCGCAGTGTCTGGGAAACTCTTTGATCTTCACTGGCGGTTGAGATCCCTTTGTCCTGTTCTGAGGTGTGAAGTCGCCATATGTAATCACCAAACATTCTCACATGCTTCAACATATGTAGGTTATGGAATATATGATAAATATAGACCACAACCCCCCCCCCCAAACAACTAAGAAAAGGACAATAGAAAAATTCACAGTTTAAGATAATTACTATGACATACTAACTGCTACCTCTTGCCACAGAAGAAACTTTCCAGTAGCTATGCTCCTAAGAGAGTTCAGTGGTAATCATAACAGCATAGTAAAATCACAAGTCAGTCCTAAACTGTTACAGCACAATTAGTGAACAACTGTTGAGTAGTTTGCATCAGTCCCTGTGCTGTCTGGGTTTTAATCTTCTCCCGAAACTGCTGTGGGTCCGCTTGGGCGTCCTGCTGGGACCTTCCTGTAAGGAATCTGCAGCTTGGGGAGGAGAGTGGTTAATTGTTCCCTGCAGGGGGGCTGAGTCTTTTCTCTTGGGGGTCTACCCCGCCGAGGTGCTCTCGCCAACAGTGCAGGCTCGTCTTTCAACAAGAAGGCAGGTTTGAGTCTGTCAATGCTGACTGTTTCTTCTCTATCCCCAAAATCAAGCACAAAGTGTTTATCACCAGGTTCCAGCACTCTGAATGGCCCATCGTATGGTGGGCGGAAAGTTGGTTTTAAAGCTTCATGCCCAACAAAAACGAACTCAGCGTTCTTTAAAGCCTGTGGGACAAAAACCCGTGGAAAGGAGTGATGAGCCGGACCGGGGAGAGAGTCCGGTCCGTTGCTGCCTAAAAACCTCGGGGCTGGAAGATGCCCTGGCTCTGGGTTCTCTGGTAAAAATTCACCCGGGAGCCTGAGAGGTTGTGCAAAAACTAATTCTGCTGGAGAGGCATCTAGATCCTCTTTAGACGCAGCACACAACCCCAATAAAACCCAGGGAAGTTTATTTACCCAATTTGTATCCGTTAGTGAGGCTCTGAGGGCGGCCTTTAAAGACCTGTGAAAACGCTCGCATAACCCATTAGCCTGAGGGTGATAAGCGGTGGTGCGGTGAATTGTCGCCCCTAAGCTGCTGGCCATGGCTGACCAAAGCTCTGAGACAAATTGAGGCCCCCTATTGGACGTGATGTCCGATGGGACGCCGAAACGTGCCACCCAGTTTGTCAAAAAAATGCGAGCGACTTCCTCCGCTGTAGTTGACGCCAGAGGGACTGCCTCTGGCCAGCGCGTGGTGCGGTCTATCATTGTTAACAGGTGTGTGAAGCCTTGGGAGGAAGGTAGTGGCCCCACGAGGTCGACATGAACGTGGTCGAACCTTCTAGCAGGGATTGGAAAAGGCTCCAGAGGGGCTTTTGTGTGTTTGTGTATTTTGGCGCGCTGACAAGAAATGCAAGTTTTTGCCCATTCTTTTACGTTTTTGCGCAGGTCCAGCCACACAAACTTTTCGGCGACCATTTTAACCGAGGCGCACACACCTGGATGCGCGAGAGAGTGAATTGAGTCGAAAATACGGCGGCGCCATGTGGCTGGGACTAACGGGCGAGGTCGGCCGGTTGAAATATCGCATATTAGGGGGGGGCACGCCGTCACATAAACCCCTTTCCTCCAGCCTTAACCCTGTTGGTCCAGACAGGAGTGCGCGCACGTCCGCGTGACTGCTTTGTTCCTCTGCCATGGCTGCATAATCTATCCCTGCATGGATTGGTGCTGCGTATGTGTCCGCGTTAGTGAAGAGTTCTGCGGCTGAGGTAGTATAATCTCTCTCCTCGCGCTCTGGCGATGTCACAGCGCGAGAGAGGCAGTCTGCTACCACGTTAAGTTTGCCTGCCACATGTCGAATGTCTGTGGTGAACTCTGAAATCGCAGCCAGCTGTCTTTGTTGCCTGCCTCATCATGGTTCTGAGATTTTAGCCATGCAAAGGTGAGCGGTTTGTGGTCTACAAAAGCCATGAAACTCCGCCCTTCTAACCAGAACTGGAAGTGGCGGATGGATAAATGAAGTGCTAGCAGCTCCCTGTCATAAGTGCTGTATTTACGCTCAGTTTGGTTTAGCGATTTGCTGAAGAATGCCAAAGGTTGCCAGATCCCGCTGACATGTTGTCCTACAAATGCCCCTATAGCTAGGTCCGAAGCGTCTGTGGTTAGTGCAATGCGGGCCGAGGGGTCGGGGTGAACCAACAATGTGGCATTAGCTAGAGCGCTCTTTACTTCCACGAAGGCGCGTTCGCGCTCCGGGGTCCATTCGACCGCGTTGGAAGCTTTTTGTTTTCTGAGCACATCATATAGGGGCTGCATGAGCTGAGCTGCGTGGGGGAGGAAACGGTTGTAAAAATTAACCATTCCTAAAAATTCTTGTAGCGATTTGACCGTTTGTGGCGGTGGGAAACTTTTTATCGCGTGAACTTTGTCTGGAAGTGGGACTGCCCCCTTCGGAGAAACTCTGTGTCCTAAAAAATCAATTTGTGACACGCCGAATTAGCATTTGGCTGGATTGATTATTAACTTGTGCTCTTCTAGCCTCTGAAAAACCATAGTGAGGTGCTGCTCGTGTTCTTCCTCAGACGAGCTGGCTACCAGCATATCGTCGAGGTAGACGAAAACAAAAGGAAGGTCGCGTAATACTGCGTCCATCATCCGCTGAAAAGTTTGGGCGGCGCCTTTGAGGCCGAAAGGCATCCGCAAAAATTCAAAAAGGCCGAAAGGGGTTATTACAGCTGTTTTAGGAATGTCCTCTGCTCGAACTGGGACTTGATGATAACCGCGGACCAGGTCTATTTTTGAAAAATTGCGCACACCCGCCAGATGCAGTGAAAAATCCTGAATGTGAGGAATAGGGTAGCGGTCATGCGCTGTCGCATTGTTTAATCTGCGGTAATCGCCGCATGGTCTCCAAGAACCGTCGGATTTCGGAACCATGTGAAGTGGTGAGGCCCAGGGGCTTTTCGAACGTTTAATAATGCCTAATTTTTCAAGGGTAGTAAACTCGTCCCGAGCTATGGCGAGCTTGGCCGCGTCTAAGCGCCGAGCTTTGGCAAATACGGGTGGGCCCGTTGTCGGAATAAAATGTTCAACCCCGTGCTTAGCCACTGTGGCTGAGAATTTGGGAACTGTGAGTGCTGGAAATTGGGTGAGGAGTTGATCAAACTTACCTCCTGCTGTGGTGACGCTAGCCTGCACGGGTGGTGGAGAAACTCGGGCTGAGCAGGGAATAGAAGCAAAGGACAGTGCATTAACCAAGCGTCTGTTCGCTAGATTGACTAATAACCCATGTGCACACAAAAAGTCTGCGCCCAACAAGTTAAAACTCACCGCCGCTACAACAAATGTCCATCTGTAGTTGCGGCCGTGGATGTGGAGGTGCAGGCTTTTTTCGCCAAAAGTGTCAATGCTGGAGCCGTTGGCTGCCACCGCTCCGTTGCCCTGGGTGCCCATGGCTCCATGTGCATGGGAGGGCATGACAAAACTTAGTTGAGCTCCTGTGTCAATAAGGAACTGCTTGCCGGTGTGTCTGTCCGTCACATATAACAGCTTATTTTTCTCGCCGAGAACCGCTACCGTTAACGGCTCTCGGCTTTGGCGTTTTCCCGAAACTGTAAATTTGCAGGGGGGAACACATTTGTGAGCCTTCTCGGCGAAGCGGTGGTGGTAATAACAAACGTCGCTCTGTCTGTTACGTTTTGGCCGTGTCGCTGTCACCGCGGGCTGGATCTGCTCAGTGGGTTGAGGCTCGCCGTGGCTCTGGGCATCAGCGTTGAGGTCTGCGGATGCTGCTGTGGGTGTCCGCTCCTTGCAGGCGTTGACGAGTCGTTGAGCTTCGTTGGCCAGCACGCGGAAGTCTTGCTGGGTGTTGCATCGCATGTTGGCGAGCGTCCCTCTCATGTGTGGCGGTAGCGTGCTGAGGAATACGAATTGGAAGAGGAAGTTGTCATTGTCCTCCTCTTTAAGCTGCAGCAAGTCCTCCATGAGGGCTTTAGGTCTGCATCCTCTGTGGCCGTAGACCGCCAGGATCCTCTCGGCTCTCTCTTCGGCTGAGGGGACGTAATTTGCCACGATGGTTGCTTTCAGTATTTCATATTTGTCTTGGGCTGGCGGCCGCCGGATTATGCTCCGCACACACCTCGAAGTGGCGGCATCGAGTTTGGCGACGATGTGATAGAACTTCGTATCGTCGGCCGTGATGCCTGCCAGTGTAAACTGGGCTTCAGCTTGTTGAAACCACGAGGCGGGGTCTTCCTGCCAGAAGTCTGGCAGCTTGACAGCGACGGCATTTGTGTAGACCATCACTGCTGTGTCCGCAGGGTGAGAATGCCTTGCCTCGGCTCTCTCAGCGGCGCTGGTGCTCGGTTGAGCCCTCTCTATCACTTCTGCCGGGGGAGAACGTCGTCCGTCTGTTCCCCTGTCTGCGTGCGCGCCGGCATCTGCCTGGGTCGCCACAGATGAGTCGATCGCGGGGGAACACCTCTGGTCCATACTCGCGTCAGGGTCACCAGTGTAGAAGAGCTTGGAAGAACGAGGCGGTGTGATATATAAACCAAAGTTTATTATCAGCTCCTCTAACAAGTCTCATCTAAGTGCAGAAGCAGAAGCAAGAAAAGAGACCGAATACCTCCGGCTCTGTGAACTTATACTTGCACATAACAAAAGACATGCATATCAAAGGCTGACATCCCTCATTATCTTAATCCCCCCATTGTCTTCGTACTCCCCCTCTTCGCCCTGGGGGGTGAGGGTAGCTCCTCCGGTCTCCACCGCAGTGTCTGGGAAACTCTTTGATCTTCACTGGCGGTTGAGATCCCTTTGTCCTGTTCTGAGGTGTGAAGTCGCCATATGTAATCACCAAACATTCTCACATGCTTCAACATATGTAGGTTATGGAATATATGATAAATATAGACCACACCCACTACTGTTTTTAGATGCAACCAGCACACGCTGTTTTAGCCCCATTAGTCTATACATAAACTGTTGTGGTGTTTCTTTGTCATTTTGCTTAGCATTACTCAGCTCCTGAAATAATTCAGTGCGGCTTTTCTCGCGTAGATATGTCCTTAAGAGACGTTTTAACTCAGCTACAGTAAGGCTATCCTTGGTTACAAGCATATCTTTAAAGGTACCAGTGTAGAGGATGCCTTTCACAGACGAGACTGAGTTTATTTCTCAGGGTTGGTTTATTGAGAGGTCACATCCTCTAACAAGCACAGAATCTCAGAAAAGAGGCAGAACAATCGTCCTTCACAGTTCTTATACTCTCCAAAGTCACAAACCCCCAACATCAAATAACACCCCCCCAACCCACAGTCCAGCTTAGAACAGTGTCTCCCCGGTGGCCTGCCGCGACGGGGGGCCCTGGCTAACTGCACTTGTTCATTAGCCAACACAAAAGCGGGTTTGAGTCTGTTAATGCAGACTAATTCCCTCCTGTCACCCAAATCGAGCAAAAAATGTTTTTCCCTAGTTTCTAACACTCTGAACGGTCCATCATAAGGCGGTCTTACACTTGGCCTCTGAGTGTCGTGTCTGACAAAGACAAATTCTGCGTTCTTTAAGGTCTTAGGCACAAAAACGCGTGGGAAACTGTGATGAACTGGGCCGGGGAGGGTGTTTGATCCCGTGTCGCTCTGCAGCAGCTGAGCGGGTGGGCGGTTTGGTGCGGGGTTCTCTGGAAGGAATTCGCCCGGTAACCGGAGGGGTTGGGCAAAAACTAGCTCAGCCGGAGAGGCTTGCAAATCTTCCTTAGGTGCTGAACGCAACCCTAATAAAACCCATGGAAGTTTATCAACCCAATTTGTGTCCGTGAGAGCCACTCTGAGGGCTGCTTTCAATGACCGGTGAAAGCGTTCGCACAAACCGTTGGCTTGGGGATTATAAGCGGTAGTGCGGTGAATTTTCACCCCAAGACTGAGTGCCATGGATGACCAGAGCTCAGAAACGAATTGGGGACCCCTGTCAGACGTTATGTCTGACGGGACTCCAAAACGCGCAACCCAAACCGTTAAAAACGCGCGCGCAACGTCTGCTGCTGTAGTTGACGCCAGGGGGACCGCTTCTGGCCAGCGCGTGGTGCAGTCCACCATGGTTAGAAGGTGTGTGAACCCCTGGGACAGCGGGAGGGGTCCCACCAAGTCGATATGCACGTGGTCGTAGCGTTTGGCCGGGATGTGAAAAGGTTCTAAGGGGGCCCGCGTGTGCTTGTGTATCTTTACTCTTTGACACGCTGCGCAGGCTGCGGCCCACTCTTTGACCTGTTTACGCAGCCCCGGCCAAACGAATTTTTCTCCCACCATTTTGATCGATGTGCGAACCCCCGGATGTGCCAGCGAATGGATTAAATCAAAAATGCGGCGGCGCCACGCAGCTGGGACCACGGGGCGGGGGCGCCCCGTGGAGACATCACAGATTAGAGGAGGCACACCTATCTGTTGCACCCTGTGCTCCAGCCTTAGCCCTGTTGGCCCAGACTGGAGCGCGTGCACATCCGCATCGCTAACCTGCTCGGGGGCCATGGCTGCATAATCTAAGCCCACGCAGACCGGGGTTGCGAGCGCTTCCGCGCCGCAAATCTGGCCCGCATCCACGGCCACCGTGTCCGCCCCCTGGGGGCCTGGCATTGCAATTGCGCGCGAGAGACAATCTGCCACTACATTGTGTTTGCCCGCCACGTGTTGAATGTCGGTGGTAATCTCCGAAATCGCGGCCAGCTGTCTCTGCTGTCGGCCCGACCAAGGCTCTGAAATCTTGGCCCTTGCAAATGTTAATGGTTTGTGGTCTACAAACGCGGTGAAACGGCGCCCTTCCAGCCAGAACTGGAAGTGGCGGATGGCCAAATGCAGGGCTAAAAGTTCCCTATCGAACGCGCTGTATTTCCGCTCGTTATCGTGCAATGTTTTGCTGAAAAACGCAAGCGGTTGCCAGCTCCCTGCTACCAGTTGCTCGACAACCGCCCCAACTGCTACGTTGGAAGCGTCCGTGGTTAGTGCCATGCGAGCTGCTGGCATCGGGTGTGCCAATAACGCAGCGTTCGCCAGGGCCGACTTGACCTGGGAGAAAGCGCGCTCCTGTTCCGGGGACCACTCGACCTTATTTGCAGGTTTTTGTTTCTTTAGTGCCGCGTACAGTGGGTGCATGAGCTGTGCCGCGCTGGGGAGGAAGCGGTTATAAAAATTGACCATCCCCCCAAATTCTTGCAATGCTTTAACTGTCTGCGGTTGGGGAAACTCCGTTATCGCGCGTACTTTATCGGGCAGCGGGACCGCTCCTTCTGGAGAAACGCGGTGCTCCAAAAAATCGATTTGCGCTACCCCAAACTGGCATTTCGCTGGGTTAATTATCAGCCCATGCTCTGTCAGCCTCTGAGAAACTGCTGTGAGGTGGCGTTCGTGTTCGTCCTCGGATGTACTGGCTACTAAAATATCATCCAAGTAGACGAACACGAAAAGGAGGCCGCGCAACACCGCATCCATCATGCGTTGGAACGTCTGTGCGGCGCCCTTGAGGCCGAAAGGCATGTGCAAAAACTCGAAAAGCCCAAAGGGGGTTATTATTGCCGTTTTGGGTATGTCTTGAGCGCGGACTGGGACTTGGTGATAACCGCACACCAAATCTATTTTGGAAAAGATGCGCGCCCCCGCCAAATGTGCCGAAAAATCCTGGATGTGCGGGATCGGGTAGCGGTCGTGTGCTGAAGCATTATTTAACCTGCGGAAATCACCGCAAGGCCGCCACGAGCCGTCAGCCTTGGGAACCATATGCAGGGGTGACGACCAAGGGCTGTTAGAGCGTCTAACAATGCCCAGTTTTTCCAAGTTGGCGAATTCCTCTCGCGCGATAGCCAGTTTAGCTGGGTCCAAGCGCCGAGCTTTTGCAAAAACAGGGGGGCCAGAGGTAGTTATGAAGTGCTCGACCCCGTGTTTGGCTACTGACGCTGAAAATGTTGGGACCGTGAGTGCTGGGAACTGATTGAGTAGTGCATGAAACTTACCACCCGCAGCTGTGACATTGGGATGTGCAGAAGGCAGGGCCACCCGAGCTGTACAGGAGATAGAGTGGAAAGACAGTGCATTTACCATACGTCTATTAGTAAGATCAACTAATAAACTGTTTGAGCACAAAAAATCAGCACCTAGCATGTTGCTGTTAACTGCAGCTACGACGAAAGTCCACTCGAAGGTGCGACCGTGGAAGGATAGGAGGAGCGTCTTCTCCCCATAGGTTTTGATCGTCGAGCCATTTGCCGCTAGCACCAGGGGTCCGCTGGAAGATGCCAGCAGGTCCACATAGGAAGGGTTGACAAAACTCAGCTGGGAGCCTGTGTCCACCAGGAAATCCTTCCCTGAATTCGCGTCCATCACGAAAAGCAGCTTGTTCTTCGCGCCGAGAGCAGCAGCTGCTACCGACTCTCAGTCTTGGTGTTTCCCTGGCGCTTGTATCGGCACGGTGGGATGCATCTGCGTGCCCTCTCGGCGAAACGTCGATGGTAAAAGCAGAGGGTGCCATCCGCTCCGCTTCTCCTGGTCTCTGCCGCTGCTGACGTCAGTGGGTCCGGTGCTGCGGCCTCTGGTCTCCCCTCGTCTCGCGGGGGTGCGTTCAGCTCCGTTGCCGCCGTTGTGGCTGCGTGTCATCTATGGGCGTCGACGAGCCACTGCGCCTCCTGGCCCAGCCCATGGTTGTCACGGTCGTTGAGCAGCTGTGAGCTGGCCAGGGTGACTCTCACTGCTGGCGGTAGTGTTCTGAGACAGAGGTGGGCGAAGATAAAACTGTCATCATCTTCGCCTCTCAGGTTCATCATCCTCGCCATCAGATCTGCCTGCCTGTCTGCTTCCCCTTCTGTTAGCGCCAGAAGTCTCTCTGCTCGCTCTCCCTGCGAGGGAGTGAAAGCTTGAATGAGGGCGGCTTTCAGTGCGCCATACTTGTCGTCCTGGGGCGGGTGGTTGGTCAGGCTCTCCACCCGCTGCACTGTGAGGCTGTCCAGCTTCGCGACGACATGGTAGAACCTCGTTGCATCTGCTGAGATTCCCCGAAGGTGGAATTGCGCCTCCACAGTGGTAAACCAGGAGCGCGGGTTATGTTGCCAGAAATCGGGCAGCTGTAGTGTGGTAGCTGCGTTAACCCGGCTGGCTCCTGAAGAATCCGGTCGCCACCGGCCATAGTTTGTCGTAGGTCACCAGTGTAGAGGATGCCTTTCACAGACGAGACTGAGTTTATTTCTCAGGGTTGGTTTATTGAGAGGTCACATCCTCTAACAAGCACAGAATCTCAGAAAAGAGGCAGAACAATCGTCCTTCACAGTTCTTATACTCTCCAAAGTCACAAACCCCCAACATCAAATAACACACCCCCAACCCACAGTCCTTTATTAAACATACAGCCCCCGAGGCTCCTTGGCGTCTCCATTGTCTCTCATCCTTCTAGCCTCCAGGGCTCCTGCTGGGACATTCTCTCCAACTTCCCGTCTCCTGCAAGAGCAACTTCACACCTCCCGTAGGTCTCTGCAGGGTCAGGTCCTCTTTGGCCATTAAGACGTGAAGCTTCCAGAATATGCACCGTCATGCCTACTAGGTATATGCGGGGAATATGAATACCAAATATGCGCCCTACATATGCGCCATACCAGGCTTAATTATCTTAAACACCGTCCTGATAATCTCAGCCTCTGTGAACCCTTCATTTAGCCCTTCATCAAGCTGTTTGCACAAGTTATTGTAACTCAAATCAGAATCAAAATCAGAGATTTGACCACCATAAATCTTGTACTCTCTACGTGGCAACAGTGACGTAAGTTCAGTCAGTCTGACTAACCCTGGGTCAGGAACTACAGATGGCGATGTCGGATGGTTCTTCCCTGATGGTGCTGCAGCTCCAGTGGTCACAGGAACTACTATGACCGGATCATCGTCGGGTGACACCTCTGCATCCACTTCTCCAGCTGCTGTGGGCCGTTGTAGTTCAATGATGAGGTCACGGAAAGCAAGCAGGCGAGACATCCCCTGGTCCTCAAGGCTCTTCAGTTGTGGACTTCTCAGCGAGTCAACAGTGAAGTCGAAGAGTTCCACTTCGGTCGATTCTGCACCTGGCAAATCTTCTCCCACCTCATCCTTGAACGACTCAGCCAGCTTGTAAAGAACGTTTCTGCAGCGGGCAATGGTCAGCTGGCGAAGCTCTTGCTGGATTTCCCATCTCAGGTCATGTAGAGCAGACATGGCTGTGGTCTCCTGTAGTCAGTCGCTTAGGTCAATGGCTCAGGAACAGGTGGTCAGCATCCCATGGTTCTTCAATGATTAGTGCCAGACCAGTAGGTGGCGCTAATCCCGGACGAGCCCCCAAAATTCACACATGTATGGCTATCATCCCGAATACACACACTTTTAACTGTACTTGGCCAGCCGTATCCCACCGGGAGGTTCAAACTCACGCCTCCCGCTCCGGAATCCCACACTCTACCTGTTTCGCCAATAGGGTCAACCCCCTTGGCAAGCCAAGTGGGTGCTTATATTGATTCCGCTACATGAGTAACACTGTAGATAAGAGAAACACAATTTCATTCTACTGTACATGACTGGCTGTATGGATTGAATGACAATAAAGGGTGGTTTAAGGTTTAAGAACAAACAGATGTTAATGACCAGCAAAAATATTTCATTGAGAGTGAAGAAAGGAGTGAAGCCCAATGCATTATTGGAGGTCCCCCGGCTGTGTAAACCTATTTGCAGCATAACTAAGGGAGGGTTCAGAGACACATGAGCCCTCCCTAATTGTAGGCTATATCAAAAAGGAAGGTTTTAACCCTATTCTTAAAAACAGAGATCGAGTCTGACTCCCGAATCCAGATTGGCAGCTGGTTCAACAGGAGAGGAGCTTGATAACTGACGGCTCTGCCTCTCATTGTACTTTTGGAGATTCTAGGTATTACAGGTAATCCAGCATTTTGGGAGCGTAGTGCTCTGTTAGGATCATGGGGTCGTATCAGATCTTTTAAATAAAAAGGGGCCTGATTGATTAGAGCTTTGAAAGTGAGAAGAAGGATTTTAAACTTAATTCTAAACTCAATGGGAAGCCAACGAAGGGAGGCCAGAACTGGAGAGATATGATCTTTCTTTCTAATACCTGTTAAAACTCTTGCTGCAGCATTTTGGATCAACTGAAGACCTTTTAAAGATGTTTTAGGACAACCTGATAATAAAGAGTCACAATAATCTAATCTAGAGCGAACAAATGCTGTGCGTTCTTGATATGTCATCTTAAAGTGTCCTTGTGATGCTCTCACAGGGGCATGGGGATCGACCCCAAAGAGTAAACCAATGCAGGACAGGTGGGGACAAATCAAGAGCTAAACGATAACACATGTGAGGGAGGCTGCAGGTAGGGAAGACACGATGGACTGGGAACTACAGAAAAACAAGAAATATAATCAACACAAGCACAGACATTACAGAACAATACAAAATAGCCAAGGACCGGGGGAACACTACAGACAATAATAATAATAATAGCATTGAGACTAAACATAACACAAAGCATTGACATGGTCATGGACCATGTCCAGATTATGACACTTGTTTGATTTTTTTTTTTTTTTAACAGCTGAAAGTTTGTGAAGTGAAAACAAACATAACTTGCAAAAGTTTTTTCAATAATTTTGAGTACAACTATAAGTGAACAAAATAACACTTGTTACAATAATATACACCTGTCAGTGATTGGTCAATTTGTGACATTTTTTTCTCACGCTGCTGGATTGGACCACCACATCACTACATTTACTAATCACATTATTGAAAGATTTTCTTCTATTTAGTAATTGATTAGTAACACCTGTCATTCCCTATAAGTATATGTCAAAGCAACAGCTAACAGAAAAATTGAAAGCCTTTTCTGAAAACCTTTCACTTTTTATTTGAGAAAGAAGGAGGGAGTTACAAAATGACATGTGTGGCGGTTTGGGAAAACCCCCACAAACAGACTAAGGACAGACAACTCGCTACTCCTGGTTTTTTCCGCTACACTACTGGGATAATGTCACCTTTCATGCATTGTGTTCATGCGTCCTGTCCTTACTGTGACCTAGAGACTCAGATCAATATGTAGATGTGCCTGTTAACCTCTTTGTTCTGCAGCTGGAGCAAAGTCTAGCAAATCTGCCTATTGTGATGTATGTCTCACAAATGCAAATATCTCATGCCTGTTCTGCAGTCCCTTTGATCAGACAAACTGCTGTGAATCTGCTTTGATGTATTGTTTGAGTTGGGTATAAATACTGCACAGGTTCTGTAACACTTCCTCTCACTCACACTTCAACCTCTGCTGCAGACACGCACTCTGTGTCTTCTTCTCTGAGAGCCAGAGGATCCCCATCCAGCCTACACACACTTGGGCTGGAGAGGGGATCCTGTGGCGGCGGTATGATAATAAAACTCTACTTAAAACCTCCAACAACGCCGCCTTATTTCATGCCGCCGCACATGATTCTTTTTTCTTTGTGGTTTTAAGTTCTTTCCATCTGTGCTAACAGGCTGTTCTTGTGATTCAGCACGATGATGTGATCTGCCCTTGCTTTAGTGTTTTCGTTTACCATCGAGCTCTTTTCCTACTCAAGAAGATGGTAGTACATCTGATTAAAGACTACAGCTGCTGACATTGATATCATGTTTTTATCAGGTTTCTGTAGGAACAGTCATCTATATTTCACAATCCTGCAACCCTAATTTGAAAAAGGTTGGGACGCTGTATAAAATCAGAAGTAAAAACAAAATGCAACTAGAAAAGCACTGAGAGAGCACAAACCTCTGCCAAGGCTCTGTCCCTCCCTCCCTTTTTCCATCCATCTGTACATACCTCCCTGCCTCCATCCCTCCGTACACTGCAAGATAGGCCCTTGGTGGAGGTATGCACTCATGGATCACCTCCAAAATTTAATGGGTTCACCTGTAGCCTAAGAACCACCTCTGGTGAAAATTTCATCAAAATCTATCCACTAGTTTTTGTGTAATCTGTAATACTCACATAGATTTCCACATCAGTCAGCTGAACAGACTCACCAGACCATCCAAACTAATGGGCCATTTTGGTCTGCAGGCCATACGTTTGACACCCCTGGGGTAGCCCATAAAAATAGCCTACGTATTTAGAAGGTGTAGTTAACTTCAGAAGAAGTCACAGGAGTTGCACAAGTCAGTGTACTCTTGCGCCTGCGTAAATGGGGAGGGTTGTGTTAGGAAAGGCATCCAATGTAAAACCTTTGCCAAATCAAACATGCGGATCATGACGAATGAGACTCTCATACTAGATTGGTTGAGGCCTGGGTTAACAACGACAACCACCGGTGCTGTTAACTGACATGGTTCCAGTGTAAATTGGGCTACTGTTGTTCGAAGATCAAAGAAGAGGAGAGGAGACTTCCGGTTATGGCGGCCATGTAGGAAGACGTGTTTCACACTGCTCTGCGCTTGAAAATAAAAAACAATTACTAAAACTCTCTTAATTGGAACAAAAACCCATCCTAGCATTTTGGCGCGGATACGGTAAAGACTAAGGCTGGAAAATCAGGCGGAGGAAAAGGTAACTCGACAAAACAACCCAAGCTAACGGACTTCCACACTTGAGGTGAAACAGAGAAAATTCCAGAGACGATGGCGGAGGATGGAGCCAGCGGCGGAGCGGGAACTGCTGAAGATGTCACGCCACGCCGCTCATCAGCGGCGCCACCTGCACGCACACCTGCACATCATCAGCGGCGAGGAATATAAGCGGCCTCGCCCTGAGCTTCGGCCTGAAGCCGTCAGACTTCTCCACTCATCATCGTGAGTCAACCTTTCCTTCAGCACGACGCCTTTGGTAAGAAGCCCTTACCTCCTTTCTCTCCAGTCTGCTCCCCTGTGCACAGGTGGATTCCTCGGCGGCGGACAACGCCTCTCCCTCGCCATTCCTCGCTGCTGCACCGAGCCCTGCAGGTGGCTGTCTTCCGGGTTCCGTCCTTGTGGTGCCAGTCATCTGTCCTTTGCAAGTAAGCTCCTCTCTCGCTTATTCTCCTCCTGTGTTGGTGTGTGCCCGTCACCCTGTGTCTTTGTGCTCTTTCCCATAGGGTTGCCGGCTGTACGGTCTCCTGCCTCTGTGCCCGAAGCAGACGCCGCCACCAATACATTTACATCCCGCAGACACACATCCATTCACCCCTGTTGCTAATAAACTATTTGAACTTCTCTGAGCCTGTGTGTGTGCGTCTCCTGAGCCGTGCGTTATGTCAGAAGAGGGGACAAATGCAGTGCTCACTGCCATCAACTCCATGAGAACAGAGTTTTCGTCTAAATTTGACGGGATTATAACAGCGATAGAAGGTATGAAGAAAGAAATAAACGACTGTATGGAGCGAATGTCGCAGGCGGAGCTCCGAATTTCAAGCACTGAAGATGATGTCATCAGCCTCCAAACTAATTAGATTAGATTAGATTAGATTCAACTTTATTGTCATTACACATGTATGAATACAAGGTAACGAAACACAGTTTAGCATCCAATCAGAAGTGCAAAGGACAGCAGTGCAGTATATACAGTAATTGACAGTATGTGCAATTTAAGCAAATATATGCAAATATACACAGCAGTGCAGAAAGTTAAGAGTACTGTTATGTGCAAATAATGTACAATAAGTTAGATGGGCAGTTATGTACAGGTGAGGATGGTAAGAGATGATGGTAAGAGAGTCAGCAGGGAACTAAGTTCAATAACGTGACAGCTGTTGGAAAGAAACTGTTCCTAAACCTGCTGGTTCTAGTCCGAAGGCTTCTGAAACGCCTTCTGGAGGGGAGAAGCTGGAACAGTCCATGAGCAGGATGGTTGGAGTCCCTGAGAATGCTGCATGCCCGGCGCAGACATCTTTTCCTGTAGACGTCCTCTATAACTGGAAGTGGAGTCCCTGTGATGCGTTGAGCTGTTTTCACCACCCGCTGCAGCGCCTTACGGTCAGCGACAGAGCAGCTCCTATACCAGACTGTGACACAGTTCGTCAGGGTGCTCTCTATCACGCAGCGGTAGAAGTTGCCCAGGATGTCAGTTGACAGATGGTTCTTCTTCAGTGTCCTCAAGAAGAAGAGGCGCTGATGGGCCTTCTTGATCAGGCTGGTGGTGTTAACTGACCAGGACAGGTCCTCCGAGATGTGGGGACACGTTCAACAGCTATGCCATTGATATGGATGGGGTCATGTGTCTCTCCCCTCTCCTTCCTGTTGTCCACTATGAGCTCCTTGGTTTTGCTGGTGTTAAGGAGCAGGTTATTGTCAGCGCACCAAGTAGCCAAGTGCTCAACCTCTGCCCTGTAATCTGACTCATCGTTGTCCCTGATGAGTCCGATCACCGTGGTGTCATCTGCGAACTTTATGATGGAATTGGATCCATACATAGGCCTGCAGTCATGGGTGAAGAGGCAGTAGAGGAATGGGCTGAGCACACAGCCCTGTGGTACACCAGTGTTGAGTGTGATGACGGAAGAATGGTTGGGGCCTGACCTAACATGCTGGGGTCTGTTGGTCAGAAAATCCATGATCCAGTTGCAGGTGGAGGTACTAATTCCCAGGTCCCCAAGTTTAGTGATCACCTTGGAGGGGATAACTGTGTTGAATGCTGAGCTGAAGTCAACAAACAGCATTCTTGCGTAGGTGTTCTTGTCATCCAGGTGTGAGAGTACATAGTGCAGCGCTGTAGAAACCGCATCCTCTGTACTCCTGTTGCTCCGGTAGGCAAACTGGTGAGGGTCCAGTGTAGGGGGCAGGCATTTTTTGAGCTGTGCCAAGACCAGTCGCTCAAAGCACTTCATGACTATGGGCGTCAGTGCCACAGGGTGATAGTCATTTAGGCACGATGGTGTTGAATGTTTCGGCACTGGTACTATAGAAGTGGTCTTGAAGCACGCTGGTACCACGGCCAGGGCCAGGGACAGGTTGAAGATGTCTGTGAAGACCCCTGCCAGCTGCTCAGCGCATGCTCTCAGCACACGCCCAGGAATGCCGTCAGGGCCAGCAGCCTTACGTACGTTGACATGACTCAGTGCGTTACAGACGTCGGTGTGGGTGAGTGTGAGGTGGTGGAGGTTGTCAGAGGGTGGGAAATTGATGTTCTTTTCATTATTGTCCTTGTCAAAACGAGCATAGAAGTCATTTAGCTCATTGAGAAAGGACACAGTCATGGCTATAGGTATGGAATTGCTGGGCTTATAATCAGAGATAGCTTGAATGCCCTGCCACATGCGTCGGGGGTCAGAGTCCCCAAAATGTTCCTCCACCTTCAGCTTGTAGCTGTGCTTGGCCTACTTGATGCTCCTCTTCAGATCTGCCCTGGATGAACTGTAGGCCTGTGCGTCACCAGATCTAAAGGCATTGTTACGTGCCTTTAGCAGAAGCCGCACTTCTCTGTTCATCCACGGCTTCTGATTTGGGTACGTGGTGATCTGTCTTTCCGTGGTGACACTGTCAATAGTGGTGTTGATATGGTCCAGAACTGAGTGGGTGTAAGAGTCGATGTTTATGTGGGAGCCACAGGTAGCCTGAGAGGTGAACATACTCCAGTCTGTGTTCCTAAACTTTTCCTGGGGTACAGAGTCAACCCCCTCTGGTCACACTTTGATGGTCCTCACTGATGGCTTCACCCGGTTGATGAGCGGTACATACTTGGGGGTAAGGAACAAAGATAAGTGATCAGACTGACCTAGGTGGGGGAGGGGGAGTTGCTGTGTAGGCTCCCACAATATTGGTGTAAACATGGTCCAATGTTTTGTCCCCTCTTGTGTGACAGGAGACATGCTGGCAGAATTTGGGAAGCACTGTCTTGAGGTTAGAGTGGTTAAAATCACCCGCCACAATAAATGCTGCCTCTGGGTGTGCAGTTTGTTGTTTGCTAATAGCTGCATGCAGTTCTTTCATAGCAAGCTTAGCATTAGCATCCGGAGAAATGTAAGCAGCTGTTATGATGGTACAAGTGAACTCGCGTGGCAGATAGAAAGGTCTACATTTAACCATGAGAAACTCCAGGTTAGCTGAGCAATGTCTCTCAACAGTGACAGAGTTCGTGCACCAAGCCTTGTTAATATAAATGCACACTCCCCCACCTCTGGTCTTACCGGAGTCATCAGCTGCTCTATCTGCCCGGAGAGTGTGTAGGCTGGCTAGCTCGATAGCATTGTCGGGTATTCCAGTGTGTAGCCATGTTTCCGTGAAAATCATGATATTGCAGTTCATAAGTCTCTTATTGTTGGTGATCCAAAGCCGTAGCTACTCCATTTTGTTCGCCAGTGACCGTACATTAGCGAGAAAAATACTGGGTAGAGAAAGCCGGTGCGGTGTTAGCTTTAGCTTAGCTCTTAGCCCACCGCGCTTCCCCCGCCTTTGTTTACGGTCTCTACGCCGCCTGTGAGCACTTCTGGTCGGCCGGGAAGCTTGCCGAGCGTCGGGTGTTCTCCGGAGCTCAGGGATGAGACGTAGGTTGCTGATAAAAAGATCGTTATTGTTATTTTGTAATCCAATGTCCAAAAGCTCATTATTGTTATTGTGTGATCTTTCTATTTGTAATCACAATTTTGAGCACACAAATTTTGAGCACAAAACAATCACAATGAGCTTTATTTTGATCAACAATGCTTTTTTCTCTCTCCCTATTGTGTTCCCCCCTCCCCTTCTCCCCCTCTTTACCCCCCACTGTTATGACAGGCGCCTTGCATGGCTGCCGCGTCATTGGATGTGCCTAACGTGCGCGCCCAATGTCAAGTCAAATTCCTTGTATGTTTACCTGTAAATATACTTGGCAATAAAGCTGATTCTGATTCTGATTCTGATTCTGAAAAGCTCATTTCGGGTGTAAGATGTGAAAGCGAAGCTGTTCTGAACGAACAGACCCGAAATGAGCAGAAATAACACTGCTAATCCACAAACTAATCTGCAAACACTGGAATTAAAATGTAAACGTCTGGAAGATAACGTCTTAGACTTGGAATCCCGCTCGCGACGGAATAATTTGAGGCTGGTGGGCCTCCCGGAGGGAGCAGAGGGACGAGACTCGTGTTCCTTTTTGGAAAAGTGGATTCCAGAAGCGCTGAACAACGCGGATCTGCAGTCATCGGTCGTTTTAGAGAGAGCTCACCGAATTGGCCCACCGAGAGATAATAAGACACCACCGAGGATGCTGATTATGAAGTTCCTCAACTACAGAGACAAGATGACAGTCACCAATGCGGCGCGAGCTAAAGGGGAAATTAAATACCAGGACCAACAGGTGCGGTTCTATCCGGATTTGGCTGCAGGAATACAACAATTAAGGAGGCAGTTCGACCCCGCCCGCAAAGAGCTGCGCAACCTCGGGATTCGTCACGGAGTGATTCATCCGGCAAGACTGCTGGTCACATATAAGGGGAGAACCCACACCTTCAAGACCCCTCAAGAAGCGCAGAGCTCATCAAGCAGATTCAAAAGGAAACTGGTGGGAGCTAAGCGTGAACATGACAAAGGTAGAACATTTAAGCATATGTACAGACATCTGATTGATCTGAAACATAAACATGTCTACAAAATACAGATTGTAATAAAAAAAAAGTTATGATGTACAACGTTGCTATAAAACTTTGAAGTTATGTTGAAAAAACTACAGAAGACAGTTAATGTCATAAGAATAGTAGTAGAGTCAGGGTGATTGAGAGGAGAAAGAGAGAGTGGTTTGACTGATCCTCGCAGGTGTGGAACAGTCACTAGCTATAACGGGAGACAGAATTTTTTTGATTTTGGGGGGAAGGGAATCTGTTTTTGTTTAGTTTGTAGGATGAATGTTCCATCATCCATGTTTTTGCTTCTCTGTAAGAGTTTGTTCATATTGCAAGGTAATCTCAAACTCCTTATTGATCATAGATCAAAGCGTTAACCTTAATTTAATTTCATGGAATTGCAGAGGTCTACAAAATTTAAAAAAACTTAAACAAGTCATGAATAAAATAAAAGACATGGATTCAAAAATTGTATTTTTACAAGAAACTCATCTATTAGAGGAGGATGTAAAAAGAATTAGGAGAAGATGGCAAGGTAACGTGTTCACCTCATCATTTTCATCCCGAGCTAGGGGAGTTATGATTCTCATACATAAAACAGTCCCATTTCAAACCAAAAATGTAATTAGAGACAAATTTGGAAGATATCTAATTATCCAAGGATCTTTGTTATTAGAAAATATAAATCTGGTGAATTTATACGGCCCCAATATTGATGATCAAAACTTCTTTGTTAATTTATTCCTCACTTTATCATCACTTACAGGGCAACATATAATAGCAGGGGATTTTAATTGTCCATTGAATCCCAGTATAGATAGATCAACAGGACTGGACTGTACGCACAATGGATGTAGGATGACCATTAATCATTTTATGAAAGAATTGAGATTGCTAGATATATGGAGAGAAATGAAACCACAAGTCAAAGCCTATTCTTGTTATTCTAATACCTATAAGACATTCTCACGTATTGACTACTTTTTGATCTCTACAGAATTAAGGTCCAAGATTCAAAACTGTTTCTATGATAACACTGTGATCTCTGATCATGCACCCTGCTGTCTAGTATATGTAGATAAGAAATTGACAAAGAGCCCAGTTAGGTGGCATTTTCAACATAAATGGCTTCAGGATGAGGAATTTGTTAAGTACATAGAAAAACAGATAGATGAGTTCTTTGATATCAATACTACACAAACAACGGCATGTATAAAGTGGGAGGCTTTCAAAGCTTTTATTAGGGGGCATATTATTAGTTATACAGGTTCAAAATCTAAGAAGACCCGAGAGGAGAGAGTCCAATTGGAACGTAAAATAAAAATTCTTCAAGAAAAGGTGTATGCAGGAAGTAACCCACAGTTAGAGAATGAATTACTGATTCTGAGAGCTGAATATGACAAAAAATCAGCGAATAGAGCTGCCTCGAGTCTTCTAAGATTGAAGCAAACTTTTTATGAACAAGGTGAAAAATCAGGAAAATTATTGGCATGGCAGATTAAACAATTAGAATCTAAAACACCAATTACCAGTATTATAAGTAACGGACAGGTAGTTATAGATCCTTTAGAAATTAATAGTGCCTTTAGAAATTATTATGAAAAACTATATGATACAAAAAATGAAACTGACTTAACAAAACTAAATGGGTTTTTGGGTGGATTATCCATACCAGGTATTCCAAATGAAAACAGGGAGATACAGGAGTCTAAAATTAGTCAAGAAGAAGTTGGGCAAGCCATTGATGATATGAAATCAGGAAAAAGAGCAGGACCAGATGGTCTTCCAGTCGACCTCTATAAAAAATTTAAGAATAAATTAATAAAACCACTTTTGGAAATGGTTTTAGAAGCATTTCAAAATGGTAATTTACCATCATACATGAATAATGCCTTAATTATACTGTTGCCAAAACCAGGTAAACCCTCTAATAAATGTGAAAATATGAGACCAATAAGCCTATTAAATGCTGATCTTAAAATAATCTGTAAAATTTTAGCAAAATGACTACAAGATATATTACCAACTATTATTAACCGAGATCAGAATGGCTTTATAATGGGAAGACAAGGCTTCCATAATGTAAGAAGACTATTTAATATTATTTATTCCAATAAAGAAGCACCGGATACAGCTCTCCTATCATTGGACGCCAAAAAGGCCTTTGATAGGGTCGAATGGCCCTATCTTTTTGAAGTCCTACAAAGGTTTGGACTTGGAAATAATTTCATAAAATGGGTCCAGATAATATACAATAATGCTACAGCAGAAATTCTAAAAAACAGCAATATCTCAAAATCAATAAAAATCAATAGAGGATGTCGACAAGGCTGTCCACTTTCACCTTTATTGTTTACTATGGCAATTGAACCTTTAGCGATAGTAGTACGTTTACATCCACAAATGTATGGAATTAAAGTAGGACCAACAGAACATAAAATCTCCCTGTATGCCGATGACATAATTTTGTTTATGTCGAATTTTAAAAAATCAATTCCGACCTTGTTAAATTTAATAAAGAACTTCGGAGATATATCAGGATATAAAATAAACAAAACAAAATCTTCAATATTAATGTTAAATGAGACCCAGAGAAATCACCCAGCTCCCGAGGTAAACCAATTCAATGTTATAAATCAGTTTAAATATTTAGGAATTCAAATTTTGCCTAAGCTAGAATCAGTCTCCAATGCCAACTATGAAGCCTTAATGACAGATATTAATGAGTTGCTTCAGAGATGGATGTCACTACCAATGTCGATGATCGGTAGAATTAATATACTTAAAAGTAATATCTTACCAAAAATACTTTATTTATTTCAAAACATTCCTTTACCACCACCTTCAGATCTATTCTCAAGAATTAAAAAAAAGTTAGTGGAATTTATATGGAACAATAGGAAGGCTAGATTACGTTTGTCCTTACTATATTTACCATTTGATCGTGGAGGTCTGAAATGTCCAAACTTTATGTTGTATTACTGGTCAGCACAACTGAGGTCTATGACATATTATTTTTCATCAAATGATCTCCCTCACTGGACTGAAATGGAATCATACAATTTACCTTTACCTCTTCCCTTACTCATATATTCAGACTTGGCTAAAAAATTACAGAAACAAGTTAAAAATCCAATTGTAAAGCACATGATCAAAATATGGTGTGAAACTAAAAAATATTTAAAAGAACCACACTTACTGTCACAATTTAGCCCAATATGGGGTAATCAATATTTTATACCAGGGAGAGCGGATGCTGTATTTAAAGTATGGAATTTAAAAGGGATTCAAAAGATTCAAGACTTATATTTGTCACGCTCAGATAACAATGTCTTTTGAAGAACTGAGGATTAAATTCAATCTTAATAGAACACATTTTTTTTTAAATATCTTCAGCTTAGAAATTTTATTCAATCAAATCAAAATAATGCTCTCATCCGACCTACTTATTCATCTTTGGAAAAAATTTTGACGAAAGATAGTAAGAGAAAGGGTATTATTTCAGAGTTTTATAACTCATTGACACTATTCTCAAGTGAAAACTCACAGAAAAGATTGAATTATTGGAAAGAAGACCTGCAAACTGAAATTTCAGAGGAACAATGGGAAATGGCTTGTACAGAAGCTCAAACCAAATCAATAAATGTACGTCTTAAACTGATACATTTTAAATGGTTAATGCGGATGTATGTTACACCAGTGGAATTAAATAGATATAACAAAAACATACCAGATACATGCACAAAATGTATGGAAAGTAAAGGAACCCTATTTCACTGTTTATGGGAATGTAGAAAAATCAGAGCGTTTTGGGAAGAGGTGAGGGTAACAATTGAAAAAATAATTTCAAAACAATTCACATTGAACCCTAAACTGTTTTTGTTGGGTCTGTATCCAGAAAAACATAACTTTAATAAGAGTGAAAGAGCATTCATAGACCTCAGTTTGCTTAATGCCAAAAAATGTATTGCACTACTGTGGAAAAAGACTCATAGACCAGATGTGACTCAGTGGTTAAGACAGATGTTAACAAACCTTCCACTAGAAAGAATAACATATATACTGAAATCAAAGGAAAATGTGTTTGAGAATATATGGAGACCTTTCATTGATTATGTAAAGAAATTAAACATAACTTCTGAAGAAGAAGGTGAATGATATGTGTGGACCTTGCAAATTCCAAGCTGGTGAATGTATATTATGCATTTTTATGTAATAGATTACCTAGACTAAACAGAGGAGCATTGTTGTTGACTTGTTTTTGTTAATGGTTGTTGTTTTTATTACATTTTTTTTGTTATTTTGTTATTGTTCTTTTTAATTTTTAAATTACTTTTGTGTTAGTGTCTGACTGTGTGTGCTATGTTTGTGAAAAAAGGTTCAATAAAAAATATTGTGGAAAAAAAAAGAAGAGGAGAGGGGGAAGGCGTGTTAGGAGGGAGAGAGAGAAAAGGAATGGTAGAAGTGTGGAGGTGAGAGTAGGGATGTTAAATGTAGGAACTATGACTGGTAAAGGCAGAGAGTGAGCTTATATGATAGAGAGAAAAACGGTAGATATGCGGCGGCATGAAATAAAGTGGCGTTGGTGAAAGGTTTTAAGTAGGTTTTATTAAATCATACCGCCGTCACGAGCTCTGCTCCCGGCGCGCATGCACCAGGGGCTCTCAGCAGAGGGACCCAATGTGCGTGTGTCCAGCAACAGTTGAAGAGTGAGAGTGAGAGAGTGAGCATGGATTACAGTGCAGTATATATACCCAACTACAACAATACATAAAAGAGCATTCCCCAGCAGTTGGTATGATCAAAGAGATTGCAAAACAGGCATGAGACATTTGCATTTGAGAGACATACATCACAATAGGCAGATTGCTGGCCTCTGCTCCAGCTGCAAGACAAAGAGGTTACAAGGCACATCTACATATTGATCTCAGTCTCTAGGTCACAGTAAGGACAGGATGCATGAACACAATGCATGAAAGGCACATTAACATCACAGTAGTGAGCCAGAAGAAGCAGGGCTGCCTGTAGACATTAATACACACATTTCTCTGTTCTGTTAATTGCTCTAGCCAAGCGCTGTGTCTGTCCAGTCTGTTGTGGGGGTTACACCAACCCGCCACACGCTCCCTCCCAGAGGGCTCGGCAGGCGGCCGAGGTCTCGATCATGCAGCTTGGGCAGGGAGCAGGAGAAGCTCTGTGCAGGCGGAAGGGGGGTGGGTGGTGGCGGTAAGTGCCGGCCGGGAGCGGTGAAATCGTCCTGGCCGCGCAAAAATTGCTTGTTGTTCCGCGATGTCGAGGGGCTGTCCCGCTGAACTTGCGGAGATCACAAGAAGAAAAATTAGTCTCTGACTCCTCTCGTGGCCATGAAGAAAAACAGGAGCGGCTGTAAGAAAAAAAAAGGAACAAAAGCAGAGGGACTTGGCGTGTGGGGAAAGCTGACGGCTGAATTCCCCTTGTGTGCCGTGGCTAAGACCATAAAATCCAGTGAGCAAGCTGCGTGCCTCAGGTGTACAAGCAAGCCTGAAGGGCCAGTGTGCAGCAGAAGGAAGGCGGTCAGTGGAGCCGTATGTGTCCCGTGCGTGGTGCGCCGTCCTCGTAACTCCCCGGTGTGTGTGCCAGGGCTCCGTGCGTGGGTGGGCCAGCTGGAGAGGAAAAGCCAGGGTCAGGGAGCTTAATCATCCCTGTTGTAGTTGCAGCAGATGGGTCATGGTGCGTTCAGGTCCACGTGTGCTCCGTCGGCCGTGGAGGTCGCTGTTGTGGAGAAAGGACGAGATGCGTGCTCTCTCGTAAGGAGACACAGAATCGTGTGTCAGAAGCTGTGAGAGTGGCCGGTCCAAGCGTGGATGTGCCGATCTAGGCATGCAGATCTCACCATGAAGTTGCTGCGGCTTTCCCGGTCGTGAGTGATGTCCGGAGAGCAGCTTGCCTGTGTTGGCTCCGCGTCGAGGTCTCCCTAAAGCCAAAGGGAGGGCAGATCGTTTGTGTCAGGCTGCTGTGTTCGCTGGCAGCGTGTTTTTTTCAGCGTCGGGTCGCCAGCGTGGCTGTCCAGACCAGAAGGTTGCGTTGCACAAAGCGTGTGCATTCTTGGGGTCACCAGTGAAGCGGCATGAAATAAAGCAGCGTTGGTGAAGGTTTTAAGTTGAGTTTTATTAAATCATACCGCCGTCACGGCGCCGGGAGCGAGCCCAGGGGCTCTCAGCAGAGGGACACAATGTGCGTGTGTCCAGCAGCAGTTGAAGAGTGAGAGTGAGAGAGTGAGCATGGATTACAGTGCAGTATATATACCCAACTACAACAATACATAAAAGAGCATTCCCCAGCAGTTGGTATGATCAAAGAGATTGCAGAACAGGCATGAGACATTTGCATTTGAGAGACATACATCACAATAGGCAGATTGCTGGCCTCTGCTCCAGCTGCAAGACAAAGAGGTTACAAGGCACATCTACATATTGATCTCAGTCTCTAGGTCACAGTAAGGACAGGACACATGAACACAATGCATGAAAGGCACATTAACATCACAGAAGTGAGCCAGAAGAAGCGGGGCTGCCTGTAGACATTAATACACACATTTCACTGTTCTGTTAATTGCTCTAGCCGAGCGCTGTGTCTGTCCAGTCTGTTGTGGGGGTTACACCAACCCGCCACAGATATACTGTGTGTTCAAGAAACCAGATGGAAGGGAAGCAAGGCTAGGAGCATTGGAGGTGGATTTAAACTGTTCTACCATGGTGTAGATAGGAAGAGAAATGGAGTAGCAGTAATTTTGAAGGAAGAGTATGTGAAGAGTGTTCAGGAGGTAAAGAGGGAGTCAGACAGAACCATGAGTTTGAAGCTAGAAGTCAAAGGTGTGATGTTGAATGTTGTCAGTGCATATGCCCCACAAGTTGGATGTCAGGTGGAAGAGAGAGGAATCCGGGAGTAAGTTGGATGAAGTGGTAGAGAGTGTTCCCACTGGGGAGAAGAGTGGTGATTGGAGCAGACATTAATGGACATGTAGGTGAAGGAAACAGAGGTGATGAGGAGGTTCTTGGTAGGTAGGGTCTTAAGGAGAGAAGTGTGGAAGGACAGATGGTTGTGGATTTTGCTGAAAGGATGGAAATGGCTGTGGTGAACACATACTTTAAGAGAGAGGAACATAGAGTGTGTAACCGCTCCCAAAATCTTCTAGGTCAGAAAACCACGCTCCAACTGATGTTGACAAGTTTTTTGTTCATTTTGCCACAGCAAATCTTCGCCCTTAAACACCATGAAAAACTAAAAATACAGACATTAAAAAAAACATGAATACAAAATAAATTATAACACTTAACAAATGTTCATAAACAAAAATAATCACATACCGTGTGCGCCTTCTGCCTAGAATTTAGGAGTTGTTAGGCATGTCTCAAATTTCCCAAACAAAGTCCTCTCTCCGCATCTGATTGTGGACAGCCTCCAGCAGCCGTGTGACTCTTCTAATCAGGCATGTGAACAGCGCATGCCTACCACCCATTTTTGCACCATATCAGGTCCGGGTCTGCCGCTGTTTCCTCACAAACATGGAGAACATTTAACAGTCCGGCTGCCTGCAGGAAAAACACTCCGTCCTTTCTCCCGACATTCACTCACACAATGGCGCTAATAGGCGGGGCGAGACGCCTGCATGACCCTCTTCACGAGCTCTCCGACTCACCCGCGAGCTTGGCAGCACGAGCGTATATGCGCCGCGATATGGAGGGACTGAAGGCGGAGAAAAGGACACCGCTAATGTCCGCAACACTGGCGCACACACCCATAAACAAACATTATTTCAGAAAAAGAACCAAAAATACATAAACCTTTTCACTGTGACAGCTACACTGCCACCAAAATTACAAAGATTTATATTCACTCAACTTTTAACAAACAAAATTAAATTTTGTAATTTTCCTTGAAATAAATGTAAACCTTCAAATCACATGTTGCTTTAATAGCACTGATATTATTCACTTTCTAGACTTAAGCGTTTCTTTGTCATTACTGTATCATCTGACTTTAGTTTTATTATGTCCTCCACTTGTAGTCTAGGACTCATTTTCAACTAGAACTATTAGTTTCTGAACAGGTCTCTCAAGAACTGAGACTTGCTTTAAGCGTTCACCTTTTTTCCCTAGATCTCTTGTTCCAACTTGAACTTTAACCTTTCGTACTAGACCTTAGTTGTGTTACAATGCCTTCTTTGGGAAGGATTACTGGATGTTTCAGCTCAAAGGATACAGATGACTTTCTTAACCTCCCTCCAACTCTAAGGAGGTTATTTACAAGAACAGGATCAAGCTGATGCATTTTGTGAGTTTTTGGTAGTTTAGCTGACTTTTGACTGAACCATTTCAGCTCATCTTCAAATGCCTCCTTTTGTGCTGCCCGAATGAGTGTGAGAGAGGCAACTCTTCTCTCCTCTACACCAACTGGACCTGACCTGTCTTCTTTTGCCAGTCTTTTAATCCTTGCTACAACATTGATGGCTGTATTCCAGTCAGAAAATCTTGAAAACCTTTCAAGAAAGTTGTCTCTTTCAACAGCATCTGTCTTCAAAACCTTTACTTCAGGGTCATCTACGAGAAGCTCTGGTGAATGTTGAACTGTGACAATTTCACGTTCCCATAAAAACTCAGGCCCAATGAGCCAATTTGAGTCAATCAGCTCTGCCACCTTGAGACCTCTAGAAGCATGGTCTGCTGGATTTTGATTGGTTTCAATGTAGAACCATTGCTTTGGATCTGTAGTGTTTCTTATTTTCTGGACGCGATTAGCAACAAACACATGGAAGCGCCGGGCTTCATTCTTGATGTACCCAAGCACCACTTGAGAGTCTGTCCAGAAAAACTCTTCGTCGATCTTCAGCTCGAGCTCTGCTCTGAGAAAGTTACTCACACCAGCTGAAACTGCTGCAGAAGTCAGCTCAAGACGTGGGATGGTGCCTATGCTTGTGGGTGCCACTCGGGCCTTACCCATGACAAGAGCACAATGAACTTGCACATCAGAAACAATCCTGATTGGGGGGGGGCGCTCGTGCGCAGTAATGGAGTAGACGTGTTTCTACGAGGCTCCGTCGCAGACTTCTAAATTTTGTTTATTTTTGCTACACCTACTTACCAATTTTTTGCCTACTTATCGGCAGAGCTGTTTCTAACTAACCTCCAATCATGCCACCCAAGAGAGACGAGGTAAAACCATCAAATTCAGCCTCGGCTAGCGCTAGCAACGAAGCTATATTAGCTGCAGTTAACAAATATGGCGCTGAGCTAGCTAAAGTTTCAGCGCAGATGGAAGAGTTGAAAAAGTCCGTGGAGGGTCGCTTAAGCACAGTGGAGACGCATTTGGGCACATTACAGAATGAACATAATCAGACTGAACAACGCTTGGATAGTATGGATGTGGCACTCTCTGACGCAGACGTTCGCATCACGGCACTGGAAGCTAGCTACTGTGAGTTGCAGGTGGAAAATGGTCGGTTTAAGGCTAAGCTAAATGACTTGGAGGGGCGCTCGCGTAGGTTAAACATCAGGATCGTGGGGATTAAAGAAGGAGAAGAGAAGGGCAATCCCACGGAGTTTGTGACACGACTGCTACCGGAGCTGCTTGGCCCGAATAACATGACCAAGCCCATTAAAATTGACCGTGCCCACCGCAGCCTCAAACCTAAGCCTCCGGACAACGAGCGCCCACGGATGATCATCGCCAAAGTCCACAATGACCGCGACTTGGCCAATATTTTTAAACTCAGCAGACAACAGGGTCCACTCCGTTATCAAGGCAACAAAGTGTACATCTTCCCGGACTACACTGCGGAGGTTGCATCACAGCGTCAAGCCTTTAACAACGTCAAGAAGAAGCTGACTGATGCCGGCGCCAAGTGTTCTCTACGGTTTCCAGCCAAACTTCAGGTCGTCCACAACAGAGAAGTTAAAGTGTTTAACACTCCGGCGGATGCAGAGAGGTTTGCCAACTCCCTGACTGACAGTGTATAACTGGCGAAGTGCACATTGTTTAAATTATACAGCTGTTGACGCCACTCTAATACTGCACTTTATTCTGCCTCGCCTTTTTTTGATGGCATATTCCAAGTTAATTATATTGTCTCTGTGAGTAGCTTTCTTTCAGTTAATTGATTTACATTAGAAGACTGCGCGGTTCCATTGGTGGTTTGCTGAAACGCAAAATTGTGTCCGTTACCCAGCAGTCTCCCAAGTATTAGTGGGTTTTGCCGCTTTGTTCTTGTTTTTTGCGGCGCTAAGGGAATGGGTTTTTATAATATGTTTTTCTTTTTTAATTTGTTCTTTGTTTGGTTTGTTTTGCCTGCCAGTGTAGCCATTTACTGCCTAAGCCCATATATTTTTTCAAATTTAGTTTTTGAATGCAAGCTGGTTCTTCTGGATCAGGTGTGAGTCATCTCACGTTCACATCATGGAACTGTAGGGGTTTGGGGAAAGCTCTCAAAAGAGTAAAAGTATTTTCACATCTGAAATCATTGTCCTCTGATATAATCTTCTTATAGGAAACCCATATTCACCCCACAGAACAGAGACGGTTGAGAGCCTTATGGATATCCCAGGTTTATCAATCTACCTTTTCCTCAAAGGCCAGAGGAGTGGCCATCTTAGTGCGCAGAACTATACCTTTTGTATTCAAGTCTATGGTGACCGATCCAGGTGGGAGATTTGTGCTTGTAACAGGTACCATAAACTCTATACCATTGGCCCTTTTGAATGTATATGCTCCAAATTTTGACAGTCCGGATTTCTTCTGTAAAATCTTTCGTCTTGTTGCGGAACAGAATAACTGTAACATTATTATAGGAGGTGATTTTAATTGTTTCCTAGACCCTCATCTTGATAGATCTTCCATTACAACTGCTCCCATGTTAAAATCTGTGCCAGTCCTAAACAATCTTATTAAATCACTAAATTTAGTGGATATTTGGAGGCATCAACATCCCTTGGACAGACAATACTCCTTTTTCTCCCAGGTACATTTTTTTTTTTTTTTTTTTTTTGTTACTTATTTGTACCCGTAGGTAGACTTGGTTTGCAGTCTGGTGACAAGCCACTGGCTGCTGGTCGCTGCGTGCGCGAGCGCCCTAAACCTACATGTTTTTGGTGTGCGGGAGGAAACCGGAGAAATCCCGGAGTAAACCCGCGCAACATGGGGAGAACATGCAAACTCCACACAGCTCACTGTTGGTCGGGGGCTGGGATCGAACCCACGATCTCATGATCCCCGCAATCCCCCGGCCGAGGGTAAAACTGTGCTGCCACAGTGCTAAACCACTGCGCCACCGTGCAGCCCATGGTAGTTTTACTAGGATTGATTATTTTCTCGTTGATTCCAATTTAATTACCAACGTTGTCAGTTCAGATTATAACAATATTTTAATCTCTGATCATGCCCCTGTGTCTGTTAAAATAAACTTCAATATGCTTGTGCACTCATATAATTGGAAATACAATCCGGCATTAAATTCAGATAAAGCTTTTTGTGAAAGCATCTCAAACAAAATTACAGATTTCTTATACTTTAATGATAATGGTGAGATATCTGATTCCACACTGTGGGAAACATTTAAATCCGTTATTAGGGGTGATATTATCTCGTACCAGTCTTATAATAAAAAGGTTAAACAGAAGCGTATGTCTGAAATACAGACCCAACTCCCTTTGTTGGAGGAATCATTTTGTATCTCAAAATCAGATGAAATACTAAAGAATATTGTATCTGCAAGACTTGAATACAACCGCATTCTTGGTGAGCATGTTTGTAATTATATACGAAAGCTTAAACAAAAGCAATTTGAGCTTGGTGATAAAGCACACAGCGTACTCGCTAGGCAGTTGAGAGGTGTTCAAGCTGAACGGGCAATTTATAAAATTGTATCTAATGGAGAACTAATAACTGACCCTTTACAGATAAATAACACTTTTTATGAATATTATAAAAACTTGTATACCTCTAAATCATCGTCATCAAAGGAAGACATATGGGGGTTCTTAAATAGATTGGATATGCCCACATTGAGTGAAAATGCCAAACAACAGTTGGATGCTGACTTCACACTAGAGGAGATCAAAGCTGCCATCCATTCATTTCCAGATGGTAAGGCTTGTGGCCCTGACGGATTTGGCATTGAATTTTATAAAATTCACATTGATAAACTTGCTCCATTGTTGTTTCATATGATAAACTCTTCCGTGAAGGAAGGATCATTCCCAGAGACATTATACGATGCGAACATTTGTCTACTGTTGAAGAAGGGTAAAGATGAAACAAATCTAGCTTCTTATCGCCCTCTCAGCCTTTTAAATAGTGACCAGAAAATTGTTGCAAAAGTTTTGGCAAACCGCTTGAACGAACACATTGGCTCCTTAATTTATAGTGACCAAACCGGGTTTATCCCCGAAAGGTTTGCATTTTCGAATACTCGTAGACTTCTGAACGTCATGTATTCTAACAACCCACCATATTCTGCTGTTGTCTCTTTGGATGCACAACAGGCCTTCGATCAAATTGAGTGGGAGTATATGTTTATTACTCTTAAAAGATTTGGCTTTGGTGACAGATTTATAGCTATCGCAAAAATGCTCTATGCACGTCCTAGATCATATGTACTTACTAACAACAATAAATCTGCCCCATTTTTATTACATCGCGGGACCAGGCAAGGCTGTTGCCTATCGCCAATGTTTTTTGCTCTGGCGCTTGAACCACTTGCTATTGCCATCAGGATGGAGCCTGAAATAGTAGGGTTTAGATACAGCGCATTTGAATGTACTATTGGCTTGTACGCTGATGATGTCATTTTGACACTGTCTGACATTAGACAGTCTCTTCCACCTCTTCTTGAGATCATTAGGGAATTTGGTCGGTTCTCTGGTTTTACCATTAACTGGGAGAAAAGTGTTCTCATGCCTCTTTCAGATGGTCTAGATAAAACATTTCTCAACACTTCCATCCATCCATCCATCCATCTTCTACCGCTTTTCCGGAGGTCCGGGTCGCGGAGGCAGCAGTTCAAGCAGAGAAGCCCAGACTTCCCTCTCCCCAGCCACCTGCTCCAGCTCTTCAGAGGGGATACCAAGGCGTTCCCAGACCAGCTGGGAGACATAATCTCTCCACTGAGTCCTGGGTCTGCCCCGGGGTCTCCTCCCAGTGGGACGTGCCTGAAACACCTCAAGTGGGAGGCGTCCAGGAGGCATCCTAATCAGATGCCCATACCACCTCAACTGACTCCTTTCAATGTGGAGGAGCAGCGGTTCTACTCTGAGCCTCTCCCGGATGACTGAGCTCCTCACCCTATCTCTGAGGGTGAGTCCAGCAATCCTATGGAGAAAGCTCATTTCAGCCGCTTGTATCCGCGATCTCGTTCTTTCGGTCATTACCCAAAGCTCGTGACCATAGGTGAGAGTAGGAACGTAGATTGACTGATAAATCGACAGCTTTGTCTTAGAACTAAGCTCCCTCTTCACCACAACAGACCGGTACAACGTCCGCATCACTGCAGATGCTGCTCCAATCCGTCTGTCAATCTCTCGCTCCATTCTCCCCTCACTCGTGAACAAGACCCCAAGATACTTAAACTCCTCCACTTGGGGCAGAAGCCTGTCCCCAACCCAGAGAGGACAATTCACCTTTTTCCGACCTTTTTCTCAACACTTTACCTTTTAAAATATCAAATGAGCACTTTGAATATTTAGGAATCACCATCCCTAGGAATCCCAAACTTATTTTCAAATTGAATTTTACAGAACTATTAAATAAGATTAGGAGCATGATTGAGAAATGGAAATTACTACCAATTTCTCTAATCAGACGAGTAAATATTGTCAAAATGATTGTACTTCCTAAATTTATATATTTATTTCAGAATCTGCCAATTTTTCTTACAGCATCTTTTTTTAAATTAGTTGATTCCATTATCATCCCCTTTATTTGGGCTGGCAAAAATCCCCGTGTCTCTAAATTACATCTCCAAAAATCCTCGGTCGAGGGTGGTCTTGGGTTGCCTATTATGAGACATTATTATTGGGCCTGCAACGCTAGGGCCTTGGTCTTCTGGTCCCAAGATAATCATTATGCGGATCAAATACCGTGTTGGCCTGCACTTGAATCTCATAACTGTCAATCCCTTATTGGTACATCTTTATCTGCTTTATTATTTAGCAAGGTCGACGTCCCTTTGAATGTGTTCAGACATGACTTTGTGCTGCACAACTCTTTCAGAATTCTGGAACAAATTAAGAAGATATTGCATCTTCCTGACCTTTCTATATATGCACCTATATGCCAAAACCCTGCCTTCAAACCAGCTTTATCAGATCCTGTGTTCAGGCAATGGTCAAATAAAGGTATTCTTTCAATAAAGGACCTGTATATCAACAAAAACTTTGCATCTTTTACCCAATTACAAATGAAGTTCAATCTCCCACCTGGTCATTTTTTCAGGTACCTGCAGATTAGACATTTTGTACAACAGTCTTTAACCCATTTTGTCAAACTTCCTGTACAACATGATTTCTATGAGGTTTTGAGAAAACACCCAACCTCCAAGCATTTAGTTTCAGAATTCGTTAATCTTTTCTCTTGGCCAACGTCTTCGACCCATGTCAAGGAGGCATGGACGAGGGATGCAGGTATAGAGATCTCAAATGATCTATGGGAAAGAGCCTTAGTTGGTATTCATTCATGTTCGGTAAATGCCAGACTTCAGCTAATACAATTTAAAGTAACACACCGATTACATTACTCTAAGACTCACCTTAATAGACTTTTTCTGACCATTTCACCACTATGTGACAAGTGTAAAATAAGTGATGGTACTTTATGTCATTTATTTTTCTCCTGCCCCTCGCTTAAAAATTTTTGGTCTCAGATTTTTAATTTGTACAGTGTCATATATTGGCTGCACGGTGGCGCAGTGGTTTAGCACTGTGGCAGCACAGTTTTACCCTCGGCCGGGGGACCGCGGGGATCATGAGATCGTGGGTTCGATCCCAGCCCCCGACCAACAGTAAGCTGTGTGGAGTTTGCATGTTCTCCCCATGTTGTGCGGGTTTACTCCGGGATTTCTCCGGTTTCCTCCCGCACACCAAAAACATGTAGGTTTAGGGCGCTCGCACACGCAGCGACCAGCAGCCGGTGGCTTGTCACCAGACTGCAAACCAAGTCTACCTACGGGTACAAATAAGTAACAAAAAAAAAAAATAAATAAAAATATATATATAAAAAAGTCATAATACCTGATGTCTTAACAGTAATACTTGGTTGTTCAGATCAAACTTTGCTCTGCTCACAGTCACTTCAGCATGTTATCAGGTTTGGTATGATTGTTGTGAAGAGGGTCATCCTGAAAGAATGGAAGGCCAATACGCCGCCCAGTTATATTAACTGGCTCAACGATTTGGCATCCTGCTTGTACCTTGAAGAGATTCGTTATCATTTGTCTAACACTCAAGATATGTTTACTAAAATTTGGGGACCACTTATGGATCACATTAAGAAAAAGAAGACTCAGCCTGTAACATGAAAGGATTGTATTATGAAACGTGCTTAGCATGGACTGCTTACACTTTTGTAGTTATATGGGCTTTGTGTAACAATCACTTATTTCTTTGTGTATTTTCTTGAGCACTGGCAGTGTTTATTGTTCTGTCTTATTTTTAAAAAACTGAATAAAATATATATTAAAAAAAAAGAAACAATCCTGACTTCCGGTCTGGACGCCATGGCGACTGCAGCTTAACACTGAAGTTCTCAGACCCAATCCAGGATAACACATTGAAAATCAAACTTAACGGATTTTTGGAGGAGTGAAAATCAAAAGACAAAATCATCATGTCTAAAGGAAAACAGAAGAAACTGAAATTCTCCAGGCCAGGACACGTATCGGCCGGAGAATCCGAACTGGAAGATCTCCGTTCAGAAGACGAGGAACTGGTGATAGCTAACAAAAGGGTTAGCCTGAAATCACTATTTGAGGAGCTACGACGATTTCGCCGAGATGTTACGGCCGAATTTCGGGAATTCAGAGAAGAATTGAAAAGGACAAACAGCAGAGTGGACCAGGCCGAGAACTGAATCTTGGAAACAGAGGATCGAATAAAAGTGCTCGAAGATTCTGTGCTAGACCTACGCAAAAGACAAGCAGCTATAGAGGCTAAGCTAACCGACCAAGAAGGAAAACAAAGAAGAGACAACATAAGAATTCATGGTCTGATAGAAGGAACCGAAAATGGTTTTAACTCAATGGCAGAATGCGTGGAATCCTTACTAAGAGAGAAATTGGATATTCCACAAACCACCGACTTGAAGATAGAAAAGGCACATCGTTCATTAGCCGCTAGGCCGGCGGCGGAAGCGCCCCCACGTTCGGTGTTGGTAAGATTTTCCAATTTCAAAATAAAACAAGAGGTTGTAAGACTGGCCTGGCAGAAAAAAGGATTTATGCACCAGGAGAGAAAAGTCTACGTGGAACACGATTACGCCCCGGAGGTCCTTAAAAAGCGCAGGGAATACAATGACGCGAAAAAGGTGTTAAGAGAGAAGAAATTGCGCTTTCAGACACCATTTCCTGCGAAGTTAAGGGTCTTCTACGGCGATGAAACGTATCTCTATAATTCGGCGGAAGAAGCAACAGCTGACATGGCGAAAAGAGGCCTCCCGGTAACGGTATTTAAACCCACCGCAGACCCGAGTGAGAAGATCAAAACGCAAACATGGACAACACAAAGACCTTCAAAATCCACGGACCAGCAGCGGGAAACCCAGCACCAGAGCGTCGCGGATAAACTATCCGTTTTCAGGTTGGAATAGCGACCTTTTTTTTTTTTTTTTTTTTCTCTTGAATCAATCCGCACATCCAACCCCCCTCATACAAGGTAACAAACATTAAAGGAGATGCATATTCAGCATGTGGTAAAACATTTCATGGAACAATCATATTATTTGAAACAAATAAGTCTTTGTAATAAAAAAAAAAAAACTTGTTAAAATAGAAATGTGACAATAATCCACATGTTCTCCTCATACTAACAAATACTGTTTTTGCGTGAATGTTTGATGTGATGGGGGTGGGAGGGTGCACACAATTTCACAGGGTTTAGGCATAAAAGGAAAAAAAAAAAAAATCATTACAAGTTTGGATTGGGTTCTGAAACTCACGTTAAAAGCATGGGACTACTTTCAGTGGTAAGAGAGGGCCCTCAACACGTAACAGAGTTTGAGGAATTTCCCTCAGAGCCTTCACTCCATCAAGGCTCTTACAGGGTCTTTAAAAAAACCTCAGCTCAGGAAGTTCTTATGACAGCTTTTTGTTTTAAAGTTTTTTACACTATGTTCTTAATGTTTTTCTTGTTTTTAATGTTCTTTCAGTTTCTGAGTAGCACAAAAGAGGGCCACCACACAGTTATACTAAACAAAACAACACAATGGAGAAACAGGGTGTAACCAAAATAATTTCATATAATGTAAAAGGAATCCTGAATCCAGTTAAAAGATCCAAGATTCTAGGCAAAATGAAAAAAGACAAAGCAGGAATAATACTTTTACAAGAAACCCACCTAACAGACGTGGAACACAATAAACTCAGTAGACAAGGGTTTAAAATGATCTCTTCATCTTCATATAAATCAGGGAGGAGGAGGGGAGTAGCGACATTGATATCAACCAAAATTACATTTGAAAAAAAATCAGAACACAAAGATAAAGAAGGGAGATACAGTTTGGTAACTGGGCGGCTAGAGGGAGAAGATATCACCCTGCTGAATGTGTATGCTCCCCCAGGGGCTAACTGGAAATTTTATAAAAATGTATTCGACCTAATGATAACTAAAGCTCAAGGTTTAGTGATATGTGGTGGGGACTTCAATCTTAGACTGAATCCATACTGGGATGCTTCTGGTAATTCCCCACATCAAAATAACACCCAAAACAGGAAGACTCGGATGCTACTAAAAGAATTGGGAATCTGTGACGTGTGGAGGGAACTCAACCCCAGTGTAAAAGACTATACATTTTACTCAACTCCACATTCATCTTACTCAAGGATTGACTATTTTTTTATGTTTAATAGAGACATTGGAAGAGTAAAAACATGTAAAATAGGACTGATGGATCTCTCCGACCACAGTCCGATCTACATGGACTTAAATATCCAAAAATACACAAATAATACATTTTCTTGGAGGTTAAATTCAAATGTCCTGAAAGGACCATTGAAAGATGAATTGGAATCAGATATTCTCAGATATTTGGAAGATAACGATAATGGAGAAGTATCCCCTTTAATACTGTGGGATGCATGTAAAGCTGTAATAAGAGGAAAGATTATTGCAAAACTGGCAACCCAAAAGAAACTAAGACAAGAAAAACTATCCACATTAGAGTCAGAACTTAGGAACCTAGAAAAAGAACACAAAGGCAACACTCATTCTACTGACTCGCTCAAGATTAAGGAAATTAAAAACCAAATAAATGAGATCTACACAATAGAAATCCAGAAGAAACTTACATTTCTGAAACAAAAATACTATGAAGCAGGCAGTAAATCGGCAAAATTGCTAGCCTATAAATTGAGGAAACATCAAACAGAAAGAGCAATCTACAAAATCAGAGACCCAGTATCAAAGGAAATAAAATTCAGAATTCAGGATATTCTTAAAAACTTCGAGAATTACTATAAGAACTTATACTCCCACAAAAAACATAAAAACGCATCCGAGGCATTCCTAAACACATTAAACCTTCCCCAACTTACGGAGTCACAAAATAAAACACTACTGTCAGAAATACATCCTAAAGAATTGGAAAAAGCAATTATGAAACTTAAAGCTAACAAATCCCCAGGAGCTGATGGCTATACAGCAGAGTGGTACAAAACCTTTAAACAGCAACTATCTCCTCTCCTCCTGAAAACATTTAATTATGTCCTCCACACAGGGGAAATCCCCCCCTCCTGGAGAGAAGGGGTCATTGCAGTTATACCTAAACCTGAAAAGGATAAACTAGAGTGCTCCAACTACAGACCAATCAGTGTACTAAATCAGGACTATAAGCTTTTTACCATTATCCTTGCCAAAAGGTTAGAAAATATACTGACAGACCTAATTCATTTAGACCAAACAGGTTTTATAAGAAAAAGACAGACACAAGACAACATTCGACGCACTTTACACATAATTCATCATATAAAAAAATATAACTTAAATGCAGTCATATTGGGATTAGATGCTGAAAAAGCATTCGATTCGGTTGACTGGTCTTTTCTATATAGAATCTTATCCAGTTTCAATTTTCATAACAACTTCATTAGAACTATACAGGCATTATATAAAAAACCAACAGCTAAAATAAGGATTAACGGTAATTTATCATCATCTTTTGAACTGGAAAGAGAATGTCGTCAGGGCTGCCCCCTGTCTCCACTGCTCTTTGCAATCTTCATAGAACCTCTGAGCCAATGGATAAGACAAAACCAAAAAATTCAAGGTATTACACTTGGTCAGAAGGAACATAAAATAGCACTCTTTGCTGATGACATTTTAATATACCTAGGGCAGCCGGACACTTCTTTACCAGAACTAACCTCAGTTTTTTCAGAGTATGGAGATTTATCGGGGTACAAATTAAATATGCATAAAACCCAAGTTTTAACATTCAACTATGACCCAAATCATTATTCACTAAGCAAACTCAAAACTAACTGGGAGTCGGAATCTATGAAATATCTGGGGGTCAATATCCCGAAACAACTCAACAAAATTATATCACTAAACTATGATCCACTGGTGACAAAAATAAAATCTGACCTAGCAAGATGGAATATGATACCATTCTTGGGTACTGCACAAAGAATTGAAGCAGTCAAAATGAATATACTTCCACGTCTTCTATACCTTTTCCAAACAATATCGGTAGAACCTCCCAAAAAAACATGGCAGGAGCTGGACAGAAGGATCTCAAGATTCATATGGCAGGGCAAGAGACCTAGAATCAGATATAGAACCCTACAGCTAAACAAAGACAAAGGTGGGCTCACGCTGCCAAATATCAGGGACTACTTTAAAGCCGCACAAATTAAAACTTTAGTAGAGATATGTAACCCAGTCTACACTGCACAATGGAAGGAGATCGAATGCCAAATAACAAGTGACATCCCCCTACAGGCGATAATAGGGAACAATGTCTTACCTAAGCTTTTGAATAACACTAACCCGTGGATAGAGACCCCGCTAAAAATTTGGTTTAAGATAGTCAGAGAGAATCAAACTAAAGAGCCCTATCGACTTCTGCAATGGATCGCCTATGATCAGGACTTTACTCCTAATAAAACAGACACCAGATTTAAAAAGTGGAAGGAGAAAGGGCTGATAAAATATTACGATTTTTTTAAAGGGCAAATCTTAAGAAGTTTTGAAGATTTGAAAAAACAAGGCCTAATAAATCAAGACCTTTACAGGTTCTTCCAGCTTAGACACCACATAAACAATATACTTAAAAAGGAGGTTTTGGAAAGGGCCCAGTCAGGTGTTCTGAAGGTCTTCTTAATGGCATATAAAGGGATCCCAGGGATCAGATACATTTCTAAAATATACCAAGGTCTTCAAGACTTAAAAGGAGACAACACATCTTATATAAAAGAGAGATGGGAAAAAGAGGGGAATTTCACTTTACAACTGGAAATATGGGAAAAGCTAAATAAACAGCAATGGAAAAGTACCTCATCCCTGCAGTGGAGAGAATTTGGATGGAAAAACTTGGCAAGATTTTTCAGAACACCTGCACAAAACAAATTTACCCATAAGGGATTGAACTGTTGGCGCTTGTGTGGTGAAAAGACTGCAGATCATTTTCATGTGTTTTGGTCATGCCCAGTTATCCACCAATATTGGACCAAGGTACAGACAATATTGGGGAAAATATTCAAAATTACAGTTCCCTTTTCTTTTGTAACTTTGTATTTGGGTTTACTACCGGACTCACTGGAAAGACGAGGAGAAAAATACTTATTCAATGTTTTAATATTGGCAAGCAAAAAAGCTCTAACTAAAAAATGGATGTTGAAGGACTGTCCTACACCTGAAGATTGGACTAACGTGATCCAAGACATTTACTCGATGGAAAAGTTGACATTCGCACTGAGACAGGACATGGATGTGTTCATGAACTTTTGGCAACCCTGGACCGCATATGTGTCTTCCATTAGATCTAATCTTTGACAAATACCATTTCAATAATGGTTCCGCTCTTTGTTCCAACGCTACTCAGATGCTCTTTTATCTTTATTTACTTACTTTTTCTTTTTGTTTGTTTTTTACTGGTTTGTTTTTGGGTTTTTTTTGTTATTTGTTTCTTGTTTTTTTTTCTCTTTAATTTCACTTTTTCTTTCACTTTAAAAAAAAAAAAAAAAAAAAGGGGTGTTGTAAGAATTAATCTTCCAATGTTGTCAGATATCAGAAAATAAGGGAACATGTGATGAAAATGTAAACACTGCATTGCTGTAACGACCTGTATACCCTTTACAAAAACTTAAATAAAAAAAAGAAAAAAAAAAAAAAGAAACAATCCTGATGTAGGAACACTGTCCATAACCACTGCTGCTACCATCTGAAAAGTGACGCAACTCAATTTTTTGGATTGTGCCGAGGTATTCAGGAATGAGGCATCTTGGTATTTTAATGTTTTGAAGATTTTCCAAATCTTGAAGCCATATTTCCCACTTGGCCTGGATTTGAGGGGAAATAGGCTCATCCCATCTAACACCCCGCCTGCACATGTCTTGCAGCAGTTGTTTGCCAGTCAAGATGTAAGGAGACAGAAATCCTAGTGGGTCATACACACTTGCAACTGTTGCTAGAATTCCTCTTCTTGTGGCTGGTTTTTCTTTGAGAATAACGCTGAATGAGAACACATCAGCTTCCACATTCCACTTTATCCCTAGTACACTCTGCATTGGAACCTCAGTGTAATTCAGATTTACATCTTTCTTCTCACTTGCATGTTCTGTTTCTGGTATCACCTCCAGGACCTCTTTGTACTTGGGATTTTTTTCCATTTTCCCCTTTAAATGCCTCAATCGAACTGTAGCAAGCTGCTTGTTGTTCGGAAGCTGTGGATACTCTCTAAAGGGTAGGGGTATTTCCAAATGTCCTTCCTTGTTGTTGTGAATGTTTCCGTTCAAGAACTGGAGAAACTGAATGTCCTCTTGGGATATATTTCCTTCTCTTGGATTTGTGTCCAAGAAATCTCGTTCCAGGACTTTGATCACAGAGGAAGGTGTGATGGATGGAAACTCCTTTACAGAGACACATTTGCAGACTCCTATTACCTCCATTAGACCAGTCCATGGTTTGATGGAACCCAAGATGGTCCAGCCTAAGTCTGTTTTGACTGCATATGGATCCTCTCTCCGCATCTGACTGTGGACAGCCTCCAGCAGCCGTGTGACTCTTCTAATCAGGCATGTGAACGGCGCATGCCTACCACCCATTTTTGCACCATATCAGGTCCGGGTCCACCGCTGTTTCCTCACAAACATGGAGAACATTTAACAGTCCAGCTGCCTGCAGGAAAAACACTCTGTCCTTTCTCCCGACACTCGCTCACACAATGGCGCTGATAGGCGGGGCGAGACGCCTGCATGAGCCCCCTTCACGAGCTCTCCGACTCACCTGCGAGCTTGGCAGCACGAGCGCATATGCGCCGCGATATAGAGGGACTGAAGGCGGAGAAAAGGACACCGCTAACGTCTGCAACACTGGCGCACACACCCATAAACAAATGTTATTTCGGAAAAAGAACCAAAAATACATAAACCTTTTCACTGTGACAGCTACAGAGTGACTTACAAGACTGGAGGAAGGTGCACACAGGTGGACTACATCTTATGTAGAAGGAGAAATCTGAAAGCGATCGGATACTACAAGGTGGTGGCAGGGGAGAATGTAGCTAAACAGCATTGGATGGTAGTCTATAGGATGACTTTGCAAAGCAAGAAGAGGAAAACAGTGACGGTAGAGCCAAAGATTAAGTGGGGGAAAGTTACAGAAGGAAGAAGGTCGCACAGAGTTCAGGAAGGAGTTGATACAGGCTCTGGGCGGTAGGGAAGAATTACCAGATGACTGGGAAAGTACAGCAAAAGTATAGAGGGAAATGGGTAGAAAGGTATATGTCATGATTTCCTGCCCGTTTAGAGGCAGGAGAAACTGAGAAAACCCAAATGCTGGAGAAAGTGGTGTTTACTGATACAAATGTCCAAATATAGAAACTGATCAATAACTTGGTGCGCATGATCAAACCAGAAAATAGTCCACACAACGAAATGGCACGTAACATGAAACACTAGAGGACCCAACCCAGCTCGCTCCTGAAACAAAAAGTGCAGACTGGGGCCGGCAACCCAAGGCTCAACAGTCTACACCAAGGAAGCGCAGGGCAGAAACGGCAAAACACTAAACATGCTAGGCAACTGAGAGGTGAAGGTACTTACAGAGATGTAATCACCAGAGCCCAACAGTGCTCTGGTGAGTGGCTGACAATACAATGGACCGACAATTAACAGGAGGGCAGACAGAGCTTAAATAATACGGCACATAATGCCCAGAGTGATTGCCAGTGTGAGTGGGTGTGTGCAAGTGTGTAGGAATGAATGAATGAATGGATGTGTGTAGAGCTGAGTAAATGCAGGTGTGCATGTGTGTGTGCATGTGTGTGGGAATGAATAGATGTGTGTTGCAAGTGAATGTGTGGACCTGAGCAGGCAGAGAAACAGATAGTGACAAATAGGAATCACCTGACAACTAAGCAGGAGAGGAGGGGCCCCAAGGTAACCAAAATACAACAGAACATAACTGAACAATGACACACAATATGGAACTCAAAAGGTATCAGAAAACACAGATCATAAACAGAAAAGGCCATGAAACCGGTCTCGGGAGAATCTCCAGCCCGATTCACACCCCAAATACCATCCAAACAGAAGAAAGAACCCACCTCCCCCCCCCCCCAGCAAAACAGCAAAAAAACTACCCAGGGCGGGAGGTGGGGGGGAACAGGCAAGGAGGGAACAAACAAAAACACCCCGCTCAGGACCCACACCAGAAATACACCTAATACATCCCCAAAAAAACACAAAATAAATCCCACCAAACCCACAAGGCACTGAACTAAGCACCCCCAGACCAAAGAGTTCAAAAGTTCAGGGGGCCAACCAAATCCACAGCCCAGTTGGCGGTGAGACGACACCAGTCAGGTGGCTGGCCAGAGTCCCAAGCCCAGCAGGGGGCCCGCTGAACAGCGTCAGGCAGCCTGCTGGAGCAAATGGGCCACCCAACCCAGAGGGTTAGTCCTTCAGGCGGCCGGCCAGCGTTGTTGAGCCACCAAGACCGGAGGGGTGAAGCAGGAGGCGGCTTCCCCACCGGAAGATCCTGGACTGGGACATAGCTGCACCCTCGGAGGGCCCCGGGCTGAGGCGTGGTGCCCAAGGTGGACCAAGGCTGGAGCACAGTACCCATGTGGGACTGATACTGGGGCATGGCACCCACGATGGTCCCCAGCCGGAACACAGCACCCACCGAGATTCAGCCAACAGAGGAACCCACACAACCGCCTCAGGCAAGGGAGGAGCTGGATCCGGATTGATCTCAGAGGGAAAACTGGACCCATGGCATCCTCCGGTGGTAAGCCTGGATCCTTGGAGGCATCAGATGGTTCCGGAACATCTCTGGCGACCTTGGAAGGAAGCTCAGACAAAGCACAAAACAAAGCAGGGTCAGGGTCGCCGGCAGCGGTGGAGCTCAGCGAGGTGGGCTCAGGCTCAGTGGCTTGCTGCACCCAGCTCTCCTCACCAAGAGCTAGGCAAGACTGCTCTAATACAGAGGAGAGGAAGACAAAAGAGAGTACTTGCCTGAGCTCAAGATCCACTGCCGTCCAGGACTCTGATGATCCAGGCAATGTCGTCTTGGGCTCAGCCACTAGGAGATCTAACTCCTAGTGGCTCCAAGGCTCCCACTCTGCCACGGGTACCTCCGCAGCAGGCATGATGGTGGTGGCAGTCCAGGTGCCCCCAGGCGAAGACTCCAACGTTGGTACCGGATCCAGCGAGGTTGGCTCTGAGGGTTGGCTCCATGCGGGCTTAGGAGCATGATCCTCCAGGGCCCCGGGGTCCTCCATCGTCCGGCGGCTAGGTTCTGGGGCCGACGGACACTCAGGAGAAAATGCAGGCGACACGGAGAGGAAAGGAAGTGATCTAATAACTGCAGCTGCAGGAGAGGGCCCAGCGGACTGCGGAAACTGGGCCCCTCCCTCGGGAGACAGACAAGGTTTATCGTAATTGATAGAATAATTTTCAGCATAATCATTCTGAGTCAAAAATCAGGCGGAATATTTGAATGTAAGTATATTTATTTACCCCATGGCCACTGGGGAGAGATTGCATGAGCATGGCCTTCAGTCCACACACACCGAATCTCTGACCATACATTTTCTGAGCCTGGTATTTATAGCCCTTCAGGATAGATAAACAAAGGGGGAGACATCCTTGGCATCTTGGAGACATCTCCTGAAGACAGCGTAAGTGTCTTTAAATCTAATCTATAGCATATTCCTGGTCATAGAAACTTAGCAGAGCAGGTTAACAAAATGAAGAGAGATTATCTAGGTCATCCTTTACGTCCCCGCATTCTTAGCACTCACACGCACATCCACTGAAGGCCACAGATAGAGAATAATTGCTCACAGAAACGCACCAAAAAATATATCAGACATGAAAGAATAATATAAAGGAATATATGAACTTATTCTACATGAAATGCACACATAAACATCAGACATGAAATAGGAAAGTCATGGAATAATATAAGAATAACAATATAATAATAATAATATAGATTTTTAAGATAAGATAAGATAAGCCTATATTAGTCCCCCAATGGGGAAATTCCAGGATTACAATAGCACAGGGATAGCAACACTCAGAGCAATAATTTAGAAGATAAGAAAATAAGAGCAGTGAATATACATACTGGTCGGCCTCCATCGGTCTATGATGACCATGGAAGAGAATCCTAAACGTCTACTCTGCTGGAACAGCACCGCCTGTGGCTGAACAGGCCAATGCGCGAATGGCAGTCCCTGTCACACAGGTCGCACTTGTGGGTGGTCTCCGTGCTGCTGGGTCTGTGGTGGTTCTTCCTGCGGGTCCTATTTTCATCTGCTGCAGCAGTCAGTCTCTCTTCACCCGCCTTGAGCAGTCTGGTCAGGGTGCCTCTCCATCTGGAGCGGTCCGTTGCAAGGTCCTCCCAGCGCTCTGTGTTGATCTCCAGGGCCTTCATGTCTCTCTTGCAGACGTCTCTAAAGCGCAGCTGTGGGCGGCCAACGTCTCTCTTGCCAGTCGCCAGTTCTCCGTAGAGGACGTCTTTGGGGATTCTGCCATCCTCCATACGGTGAATGTGGCCTAGCCAGCGGAGCCTGCGCTGCCTGAGTAGAGTGAACATGAAGGGAAGGCCGGCGCGGGACAGAACTTCTGTGTTGGGCACTTTGTCCTGCCAGGATATGTCCAGGATGTGGCGAATGCAGCGCAAGTGGAAGGAGTTCAGTCTCTTTTCCTGCCGGGTGTATGTAGTCCACGTCTCACTCCCATAGAGCAGTGTGCTGATGACGCAGGCGTTGTACACTGCCATCTTCGTCTTGACAGAGAGATTGGGATTCTCCCACACTCGTGTGGTGAGGCGAGCGAGTGTGAAGGCTGATTTTCCAATCCTCTTGTCGATCTCTGTATCAAGGGAGAGGTTGTTGCTGATCGTGGACCCCAGGTACGTGAACTGATTCACGACCTCCAGCTCGTAGTCGTCGATGGTGATGGTTGGTGGTGCTTCCGTGCCTTGTGCCAAGACATTAGTCTTCTTCAGGCTGATGGTAAGCCCGAAGTCCTTGCATGCCTGGGAGAAGCGGTCCATCAGGGTCTGAAGCTCCTGCTGTGTGTGGGTTGCGACTGCAGCGTCGTCTGTGAACAGCATGTCTCTGATTAGAGCCTCGCGTACTTTGGTTCTGGCTTTCAGGCGGGCGAGGTTGAAAAGCCTGCCGTCAGATCTTGTGTGCAGGTAGATTCCCTCTGTTGCTGTGCTGAAGGCATGCCTCAGGAGCATAGCAAAGAAAATCCCAAAGAGGGTTGGCGCAAGTACACAGCCCTGTTTCACTCCACTGCGTATGTTGAATGGCTCTGAGACGTTGCCGTCGTGCTGCACTATCCCCTGCATGTTGGTGTGAAACGATTCGATGAGGCTTTGCAACTTTGGTGGGCATCCTATCTTTGGCAGGATCTTGAAAAGGCCCTCTCTGCTGACCAGATCGAACGCTTTGGTGAGGTCGATGAAGGCGACGTACAGGGGCATGTTCTGTTCTCTGCATTTCTCCTGGAGTTGGCGGATGGAGAATATCATGTCTACCGTTGATCGCTCAGCGCGGAAGCCACACTGAGACTCTGGGTAGACACGTTCGGCAAGCTTCTGTAGACAAACGAGAACAACTCGTGCGCAGACTTTGCCAACAACGCTGAGGAGGGAGATGCCCCTGTAGTTGTTGCAGTCGCTTCTCTCCCCTTTGTTTTTGTAGAGGGTGATGATCTTGGTGTCCCTCATGTCCTGTGGTACGGCACCTTCCTTCCAGCACTGGCAGAGGACGTCATGCAATGGCAGCAGTAGGGCGGTCTTGCAGTGCTTGATCAGGTCGGGGGGCATGCCGTCGTTGCCGGGTGCCTTGCCAGCGGCCAAGCTATCAGTGGCCTTGCTGCGTTTGTCGATGGTTGGCTTGGCGTCAAGTTCATCCATGGATGGCAGGCAGTCGATGGCATCAAGGGCTGACGGTGTCACGGTGTTCTGCCAGGAGTAGAGGTCGGAGTAGTGTTCCACCCATCTCTCCATCTGCTTGTTCTTTTCTGTGATCATCTCCCCAGTGGAGGATTTGAGGGGGGCCGTCTTGGTCTGAGCCGGACCAAGTGCTTTCTTGATGCCATCGTACATACCACGGATGTTCCCTGTTATGGCAGCGGTTTGAATGTCTTGGCTGAGCTGAGTCCAGTACTCGTTGGCACAGTGCCGAGCAGTCTGCTGAACTTTGCTTCTTGCAGCCCTGAGAATCTGGAGATTCTTCTCGTTTGGGTACTTCTTGTACTCAGCAAGTGCTGAGCGCTTGGCTTCAATGACGGGGGTCATCTCGGTCAACTTGGCATCAAACCAGTCCTGTGACTTTGAGGTCTTCCTCCCAAAGGTAGCCAAGGCTGTGCGGTGGATGGTGTTTCGCAACTCTTCCCACTTCTGCTTTGCAGATTCTCCCTCTTGTGGTACACCAAGTTCCTTCTCAAAGGTGGAGGCAAACTGCTCAACAAGTTCTGGTTGGGCCATCTTGCTGGTGTCAATCCGTGCCTTTCCAGGCTGTCTAGCACGATGGAATTTCTTCAGCTGCAGCTTGACCTTGCAACACACCAATGAATGGTCTGTGTCGCAATCTGCACTCTGGAAAGAACAGGTGATTAGCATGTTCTTCAGTGAGGTGCGCCTGGTCAGGATCAAGTCCAGCTGGTGCCAGTGCTTTGAGCGTGGATGTCGCCAGGAAACCTTGTGTTGGGGCTTGGTCTTGAAGAACGAGTTTGTGATGCACAGATCGTGATATGTGCAGAACTCGAGCAGCCGCTGTCCGTTGTCGTTCATTCTGCCCACGCCAAATGGTCCAAGACAGGAGGGCCAGGAGTCATGGTCAGCACCCACTCTGGCATTGAAGTCTCCAAGGAGAATGAGTTGTTCAGAGTTGGGGATGATCCTGACAGTTGTTGCAAGATTCTCGTAGAACTTGTCTTTTGCCTCTGGTGTGGCTGTCAGTGTTGGGGCATACACACTGACGAGGGTGACTGGGCCTTGAGTGGTGTTAAGGCGGAGGGTGAGGAGTCGTGCAGAGCCATTGCTGCCCTGTTCCACCATCTTCAGCAAGGTGTTCTTCACTGCGAATCCTACTCCGTGTTCCCTGTGTTCGTCACTGCCCTTTCCCTGCCAGTAGAACGTGTAGTCCTTGTCTCTCAGTGTGCCTGCGTCAGCCAACCGTGTTTCCTGGAGAGTGGCGATATCCACTTCCAGTCTCTTCAGCTCATTATTGATGATGGCAGTCTTCCTGGTGTCGTTGATGTCCTTGAGGTTAGCAGCGAGTCCTGTCATCATAGTGCGGACGTTCCAAGTTCCCAGTTTTAGAGTTGGTCTCTTTTGTTTTTTTGTCTTGCCTGGTGCGAAGGTTCTCAGCCTGCCGTTCGGACTTCTCCTCATCCCCATGCACCCAATGAGGAAAGCAAGCTGTGGCGGGACAACACCTTATTGGCTGGGGGCTGCCCAGCTTGAGGCGGGCGGTAGCTGTCCAGTGAGATCCGATGAGCCCTCCCACCGTTGGGAACAACCCCTGGCACTGCGCTCTACACCAATTGAGCGGTGGCTTATAACCGGTAACTGTCATTCCCCGTGTTTTGTCTACGCCAAAGACGAAGCTGGAGTGTCCTCTCCAGTGATCCGGTGTTCTACCTTCCAGCGTTGGGTGTTGGTAGGATTCAAGCCTGGGCAGGAAGATATGGAGGACAAGATGTTGCCCATACAGCATGTCCCCCCTCTCCACGTCACTGATGAATCCAAAGGAACAGCAGGGCTGCTACAGTTTGGCACCAGCGCCGTCACAGGAGCTGCCAGAACGATGTTGAGCACAACAGAGAACTGCCTTAGGGACTCCGACTCCGGATTTTTACTCAGGGTTGACTCCCGAAGCCTTTCCCGTGACCGGGTGTGCCGCAAGGCAGCGGAGGTTTGAAATCAGGGTTTACCTTCCCCTAGATGGGCTACCTTCCCAGGTTGACGAGTCACCATCTACCTGAAGCATCTCGTTTTAAGGCGCCAGCCCCTTCTCCTATTAGTAAAAGCAGTTCCGCCGGGCTTAGAGACTAAACCACACCGGCAGGCTAGGAGTTGGACTTAGTTGTCAGAGGCTTTTCGAGACGCACGCCATAAGGAGCATTTTATGAGCACTGGGAGCTTAACCCCAGTACCGCTCCTGGCTATGACAACCTTGGAACCACCACTTGGAATATACATATGTACACACAAATATATATACACAGTGCGGAGCATTGTAGCTAGATGGAATAAACAGCATAACTGTCTATTTAGTTACCCCACATAGTATGAATATGTACCCATACATATTGTCACCATCTGTAGCGATTGATATTGTCCTAGTTGCATACTGGAGGGGACCATTTTGTGTAAGTCTGTTGCGTCTTTTGCATTCAATACTATTAGGTTGTCATGGTTTTTTGCTATCTCTGCGAGCAGCCCTGCTTAGGTTATAAAGTCTGACAGCCGTAGGTAGGAAGGACCTGCGAAACCTCTCGGTCGCGCACCTAGGATGATGTAGTCTACTGCTAAATGAGCTCCTCAGTGCGTTCAGTATGTCTTGCATGGGGTGGGACTCGGACTCCAGCAGAGATGACAGCTTAGCCACCATCCTTCTCTCTCCTATCTCCTCCACTGGGTCAAGGCGCTGCCCCAGGACAGAGCTAGCTTTCTTGATCAGTTTGTTCAGTCTCTTCCTATTGGCTGCTGTGATGCCACTGCCCCAGCAGATCACTCCAAAAGTGATGGCTGATGCCACCGCCAAATCGTAGAATGTCTTCAGAAGCGCCCCTTGTACACCAAAAGACCTGAGCCTCCTCAGTAGGAACAGCTTACACTATCCCTTCTTGTAGAGTGTGTCGGTATTGTGTGACCAGTCTAGTTTATTGTTCAACTGAACACCCAGGTACTTGTAGGATGTCACCATCTCAATGTCTGTTCCCTGGATGTTTACTGGTGCTGTGAGGGGTTGTCTTTGCCTGCGGTAGTCCACCACCAGCTCCTTAGGTTTTCTTGCATTGATCTGGAGGCAGTTCCGATGGCACCAGTCCACAAAGTCCTGGATAAGTCCTCTGTACTTAGCTTCATCTCCATTGGAGATGAGGCCGACGATCGTAGAGTCGTCAGAGAACTTTTGTAGATGGCAGTGTGTTGTGTTGTGTGAGAAGTCCGCAGTATAAAGGGTGAACAGGAAGGGAGCCAAAACCGTTCCCTGGGGGTCCCCCATGCTGTCGATGATCGTGTCGGACACACAATCCCGGGTTCTCACAAACTGTGGCTGGTTGGTGAGGTAGTCCAGGCTCCATGATGACAGGTGCTGGTCCACCCCTGCGCACAGCAGCTTGTCCCTCAGGATCATTGGTTGGATGGTGTTGAAAGCACTGGAGAAGTCAAAGAACATGATCTTCACCGCGTTCCCAGGCTTCTCCAGGTGGAACAGGGAATGGTGAAGGAGGAAGATCACTGCATCCTCCACCACAATGCCATGCTGGTAGGTGAACTGGAATGGATCCATCGCTGGTCCCATCAGGGGGCGAAGGTGAGCAAGGAGCAGTCTCTCCAGGGTCTTCATCAGGTGAGACGTCAGGGCCACTGGTCTGTAGCTGTTCAGGTCTCTGAGGTGGGAAGTCTTTGGTACGGGTACCACACAAGATGTTTTCCATAACTGTGGTACCCTCCCTAGCTTCAGGCTCAGGTTGAAGATGTGCTCCACAATCCCACACAGCTGGTCTGCGCAGGACTTGAGGAGCTTCGCGCTGATGCAGTCTGGACCCGAGGCCTTCCTCCCCTTGATCATCCTCAGCTCCGCCTTCACCTGGGTCTTAGTGAGGGTCAGGTTGGGGGGCTGTGTGCTGGGAGTGGGGGGGTGTTGGTGGAGTGGGGGGTGGACAGCAGGTCTCGATGACGGTAGAGGCAGCAGTGGTTGTTGTGCATGCGGGGGGGAGGGCGGTTGGTCAAACCTATTAAAAAACAGGTTCAGATTGTTTACCCACTCCCTGCCCCCTGTGGCCTTGGAGGAGGTATTCTGGAGCCCAGAGATGGTTTTAAGGTTTCTCCAGACCCCGCCGATGTCGCTCTGTTGCAGCTTGTCCTCCATCTTCTTCCTGAAACTGTCCTTGCCTTCTCTGATCTTCCTCCTTAGTTCCTTCTGTACAAACTTCAGCATCTCCCTGTTCCCTGACCTGAAGATCCTCTTCTTCTCTCTCAGAAATGTTTTTATCTCAGGGTTGATCCAGGGTTTGTTGTTTGAACAACACCATATGATCTTGGTGGGTACGGTGTTGTCCACACAGAAGCTGATGTAGTCTGTGATGGTGTGAGTGAGGCCATCGATGTCCGCACCATGTGGATCTATTTCAACCATTTAGAAAAAAACAAACAAACAAATTTTTATGGCTTAGTTTTTGGAATTACAGACGTGGACAAAATTGTTGGTACCCCTCTGTTAATGAAAGAAAAACCCACAATGGTCACAGAAATAACTTGAATCTGACAAAAGTGGTAATAAATAAAAATTCTATGAAAATTAACCAATGAAAATCAGACAATGCTTTTGAATTGTGGTTCAACAGAATTATTTTAAAAAACAAACTCATGAAACAGGCCTGGACAAAAATGATGGTACCCCTAGAAAAGATTGAAAATAATGTGACCATAGGGACATGTTCAACCAAGATATGTCTTCTAATTAACATCACAGGTGACTACAAACTTGTAATCAGTCAGTCGGCCTATTTAAAGGGTGACAAGTAGTCACTGTGCTGTTTGGTGACATGGTGTGTACCACACTAAACATGGACCAGAGGAAGCAGAGGAGAGAGTTGTCTCAATAGATTAGAAAGAAAATTATAGACAAGCATGTTAAAGGTAAAGGTTATAAGACCATCTCCAAGCAGCTTGATGTTCCTGTGACTACAGTTGCACATATTATTCAGAAATTTAAGATCCACGGGACTGTAGCCAACCTCCCTGGACGTGGCCGCAGGAGGAGACGGATAATACGAATGGTAACAAAAGAGCCCAGAACAACCTCTAAACACATTCATGGTGAACTCCAAGGTCAAGGTACTGTACATCAGTGTCAGATCACACCATCCGTCGTTGTTTGAGCCAAAGTGGACTTCATGGGAGACGACCAAGGAGGACACCACTGTTGAAAACAAATCATAAAAAAGCCAGACTGGAATTTGCCAAACTCCATGTTGACAAGCTACAAAGCTTCTGGGAGAATGTCCTATGGACAGACAAGACAAAACTGGAACTTTTTGGCAAGGCACATCAGCTCTATGTTCACAGACGCAAAAATGAAGCATACCAAGAAAAGAACACTGTCCCTACTGTGAAACATGGAAGAGGTTCTGTTATGTTGTGGGGCTGCTTTGCTGCATCTGGCACAGGGTGTCTTGAATCTGTGCAGGGTACAATGAAATCTCAAGACTATCAAGGTATTCTAGAGAGAAATGTGCTGCCCAGTGTCAGACAGCTTGGTCTCAGTCCTATCCTAATGAACATCTGTGGAAGGAGCTGAAACATGCCGTCTGGAGAAGGCATCCTTCAAACCTGAGACAACTGGAGCAGTTTGCTCATGAGGAGTGGGCCAAAATACCTGCTGAGAGGTGCAGAAGTCTCATTGACAGTTCCAGAAATCATTTGATTGCAGTGATTGCCTCAATAGGTTGTGCAACAAAATATTAAGTTAAGGGTACCATCATTTTTGTCCAGGGCTGTTTCATGAGTTTGTTTTTTAAAATAATTCTGTTGAACCTCAATTCAGAAGCACTGTCTGATTTTCAATGGTTAATTTTCATAGACTTTTTATTTATTACCACTTTTGTCAGATTCAAGTTATTTTTGTGACCATTGTGGGTTTTTCTTTCATTAACAGAGGGGTACCAACAATTTTGTCCATGTCTGTAAATTACTTATTACTTTTCGATGCACTGGTATTTTTCATGAAAAAGTAAAATGTCTCCATTTCAACATTTGATTTGTTTTCTATGTTCTATTGTGAATAAAATAGTGGCTTATTAGATGTGCAAATCATTGCCATCAATCCATCCATCTTCTTCCGCTTAATCCTTTTCGGGTTGCGGGGGGGCTGGAGCCTATCCCAGCATCTTTGGGCGAGAGGCAGGGTCCACCCTGGACAGATCGCCAGTCCATCGCAGGGCCAACACAGAGAGACAGACAACCATTCACTCTCACAGTCATACCTAAGGACAATTTAGAATCCCCAGTTTGATGTCAATTAACCTACCTTGTGTGGTCTATATTTATCATATATTCCATAACCTACATATGTTGAAGCATGTGAGAATGTTTGGTGATTACATATGGCGACTTCACACCTCAGAACAGGACAAAGGGATCTCAACCGCCAGTGAAGATCAAAGAGTTTCCCAGACACTGCGGTGGAGACCGGAGGAGCTACCCTCACCCCCCAGGGCGAAGAGGGGGAGTACTAAGACAATGGGGGGATTAAGATAATGAGGGATGTCAGCCTTTGATATGCATGTCTTTTGTTATGTGCAAGTATAAGTTCACAGAGCCGGAGGTATTCGGTCTCTTTTCTTGCTTCTGCTTCTGCACTTAGATGAGACTTGTTAGAGGAGCTGATAATAAACTTTGGTTTATATATCACACCGCCTCGTTCTTCCAAGCTCTTCTACACCTTGCATGTTTTTGGCATGTGGGAGGAAACCGGAGAAATCCCGGCTTAAACCCATGCAGACACGGGGAGAACATGCAGACTCCACACAGATCACTGTTGGTTGAGGGCTGGGATTGAACCCAGGATCCCCTGGCCAAGGGTGAGTTGCTGTGCTGCCGCAGTGCTAACCACTCTTCCACCACGCTGCCCCGCAAATCATTGCCTTCTGTTTTTATTTAGATTTTACACAGAGTCCCAACCTTTTCAGAATTAGGGTTGTAATTTGTCACCTAAGTAATTTACATATTTAACAGAAAGGCCGCACTGCTCCATTTCACTATCTCTGGAGTGTCATCATGACTGGATGAAGCAGACACTGCTGATAAATCTTGACGTGTGTAGGCTGTCGTCATGATTCTGCAGATCTTATCTGATGGCAAACATGACTGACAGAAATATAATGAGAGTACAGGGCTCTCAAGAAAAATGTGACCATTGTTTCCCACTAACTCCACATTTCTCAAAAGCTGCAAAATTGACACACAGATAAATTCAGCACATGTGATCCACTTTACATAAACCGTCACTGGGAAATCAGAACTCCACTTCAAGCCACAATTTTGCACCACGGAGCAGCTACATAACAGCTCATTCCATAAACAGGTGATGGTAATATATGAAAAACTGCCTGCATCAGAGTGTGTTTATGTCAAAGCCTTAGAGCGTCACAGGAAGCAGCAACAGGGTGACATACATAAAGGCCGTGCAGGAAGCAACCTCTCTTCAGTCAGCTCACGCTACAAACAGCTGCAAAAACACGGCAGTGGTCATGGGAACAGATGAGAGAGGGGAGCAGTAAGTCTGTTTGATCTGATCTGGAGGCCTGAATGTCAGGCCGAGCTTCATTCAATCAGAGACCACCCATGCATATGTGAGGACTGAAGGCAGAGGAGCATTTTTCATCGAGAAGAACTGAACTGCTTGTGGATTATATAACTTACTTTAAATATTAGAGCAGACAGGTGAGCCGCTCTCTTTTATTTCCCTCCATTTTTACTTATATTGTTTGTGACTCATTTTTATGGCCCATTTACTATAAACACACTACTTCATTAATTGTGTCATGTGAAAAAAAAAATTTGGGCAACCATGCTGCTGCACTGCATGGTCCTTCATGAACCATCTCTTTTCTTTATATGATGCATTGCTAGGGAGCTGAGAAATACATTAAGCTGTTAATTGAGACATGCAAACATAAATGAAAATACAGTATAGAAGGCATCAATAAGGAGCTTGAAAATCAATGTTTGGTCTGACTGCTTTTCAGAACAGCCTGAACTCTCTTGTCAAGCTGTCTTGTAATTTATTTATTTGAGTAGTCTTCAGGAATAGCTCTCCGGGCTTCTCCAGGGACATTCCAAAGGTCTTCTTTGGATGTTTGCTGTCTTTTGCTCTGTTCTCTGACAGGACGAGCCCGTACTTCTTCAGTAATGTTGAGGTCCAGGCTCTAGAGAGGCCAATCCATAACTGATGGTGTTCCACTGTGTGTGCATGCATGTGTGTGTTTAATATCCTGGTTTGCTTATAATGCACTGGCAGTCTGTTTTAAGCCGTTGTCATGCAGAAGAACCAAGCTGTTGCCAATCAGACATGTTCCTGAATTTCTGTATTGCGTGGCAGACCCAGCTCTGACAGTACTTTTCCAACGGTTCACCACTGACTGAAACGCAGCCCCAAACCATGACAGATCTTCCACCATGTTTTACAGATAGCTGTGGACATTCACTGTCATTCCTCTCTCCTACCTATAGGCATACAATATATTAGCAAAGATTTGAACCACAAAGTTCACATTTGGAGTCATCACTTTGCAAGACACGTGGCCACTGATTTTCAGTCCAGTTCTTGCATAGGTGGGTCAAGTGAAGGTTCAGAGCCATCTCTCAGGCCCTGCGGCAGTTTTTGTTTTGAACAGACAGGACTCTCACTGTTCATCTGTTGTAGATAGTTCCTTTATCATTGACTTCTTCAGTTTTCCCAAATTTTTGACTGAGATGTGCTAAAACAAGAAAACTAAAGACATGGGAACAAACGGTTTTTGCAACAGCTACTACTAACAAAGTGCCTAAAGATGCAAGATAGCGCATTCCCCCACCAAGGTCTGTCTGTCTGTCTGTCTGTGAGCAGGATTATAGAAAAACACTGGAGGGATTTTGATGAAATTTTCTGCCGAGGTGGCCACTGGGCTACAGATGAACCCATTAGATTATGGTGGTGATTTGGGTCAGGATGTGGCTTTCGGATCACTTTTTCACTTCTTTAACACTGCTAGATAGGGCCTTGGTGGTGGTAAGCACCACCTTCAAAATCTGTTGGGTTCATCCATAGCCCAAGGGCCACCTCGCCTGAAAATTTCATCAAAATCTGTCCGGTAGTTTTTGTGTAAGAAACAAACAGACAAACAAACAAACCACCCCAATCACATTGCCTCTTTGGTGGAGGTAATGAAAGTAAAATATAAAGAATTAAGGGGTGGCTCATGATATATGCACAGTACTGTAAATGAATACAGCTTTCATCTGTTTTTTAGAGACACAATTTAAACTGATAACTAATTTTTTTCACTCTACTGCTGAATTAGACATTATTGCAGGCTTAAATGTTGCATGGAAATCTAACACAGGATATCTGACTTTTGTTGCGGTTTAAAAATGCCTTCCTGTATCATTTGTGTCTGTTTCCTTCTTACAAATGAAGGCAGAACACTGGCAGTTTCACAATGATAGGGTGATACCATTAGTTATAAAGGTACAATTGAATAGAAACCATTTTCTAATGGTGCTTCATGTATTTCACTTGCTTTCTCAACAGATTCTGTGGAAACTGTGAGAAACCAAGACAATGGGGATCTGTCCTATTAGATGTCATTCTAACCAGACAATCTTTGAAAATCCATCAGAATCTGAGACATCCGGTAGGTTAAAACTCAAACCAAATAGCAAGAGAGAAAAAAACAAGAACATGAAAACATCTACTTATTTGTCTTTGCAGAGCTCCAAGAAACCATGATTGTGTCTCTCTATAACTACCGGTTAGAACATGCAGACCTGATCATGTGCGCCGGTGAGAGACTGAGCATCATTACAGAGTATGTGTCACAGCTTTAAGTGATTGCCTTCCAGATACAGATACAGTTAGCGAACAGTGATTTCATTTTATGTTTTCTTATCAAATATAGTGATGGTGATTTCATGATGGTCAGATCCTCAACCACAGGCCGCGAGAGCTACATTCCAACCAACTACACGGCCAAAGTGACACACAGGTGGGGTACAATTATTCATCGCTGCTTTTTTGCTGTAGTCACAGTACAGTACTCTGACTATGTGAGAAAGCAGAGGAGTTGTTCGAAAGTACAGAGAAAAGGTGGGGGGAGTTCCATGGTAGGTGGAAGGGGACCCTGTGTAGGTGACACCTCACCTCAGTGGAGACAGATTTTTGTGTGCCATGATCATCATGTACCTCCCATGCTCCTGTCCTCCTCCTCCAGTGGGGAATGTGCTCTGATATTGTTGCAGTGGTGTTTCCGTATACTCACAAAGTTTTCTTTTAGTCAGCGTGAGGCTCGGTCACACTGAACTGCTGATCTAAATGTCAGACTGTTGTTTGTTGATCAGGTGGCTCTTCAAAGGCATCAGCAGGTACAAAGCAGTGGAGCTGCTCATGCATCCAAACAACCAGAACGGAGCATTTCTGATACGAGAATCAGAGACAAACAGAGGTGAGATGTTCTTTACATCACACTGCATGATCCTATCACCTCAGCTGGTTGAGACACATGACTGACCTATATAACTCTGTCTGTTGGTTTCCCACAAATTCAACATTAAAATTATACTAGTGCAGTGCCTGGTCACATGACAATATTAAGGAGTTGATCAGAACTTATAAGGAGTCTGAGGTCAGGAATTCTGAACAGCTCCTTATAAGTATTTACCTTTTGTTCTTATTAAAGACAAAAATAGAAAGGAGATGTTTTTACCTTCTTTACATGTTTCAACTGGTCACTGCAGCCTTCGTTAGAAGTGTCAGCTGATTGCTGCCAGGTGTCATTTTATCAGCTGACTTTCGTAGGCGGGGCCAGCCCAGCAGACCTGTCAGATCCACCGAACCGGCCCCGCTTTCCGCCATCCGATGGTCTCTGGAGAATGTGGTCCCAGGTGTGGGAAAGCATAAACGCCCCCTCATCCCAGTTCATGGAATCTTTTCCCTGCTTCCTGATTTCTATGGCTTCCTTGATTCAGTGTTTGTGTTGGACGGTGGAAAGCGGGGCCGGCTCGGTAGATCTGACAGGTCTGCCAGGCTGGCCCCGCCTACGAAAGTCAGCTGATAAAATGACACTTGCCAGCAATCAGCTGACACTTCTGACGAAGGCTGCAGCGAACAGTCGAAACATGTAAAGAAGGTAAAAACATCTCCTTTCTATTTTTGTGTTTAATAAGAACAAAAGGTAAATAATTAAAAGAAGACAAAATGAACCTACTTGAGCAGCTCCTTATAAGGTCTACTAAGGAAGACTCGGTTCCAGAGCTCAGATTGTGCCCAAATTTTCATCATTTTATCCCACTGGCCTCCAAACCCTGCCCTGTGAATTTCAGCCCCCAAATCCCAGTGGTTATACCTCCTCCACTTCTGGGTTCATTTAATAGCTCCCCTAAGGATGTTCATTAAAGATTTCCCCTCCTAAACTTCCACATATCCGGGGAGGCTGAAATTCGGGAATGCACACGCTTGTAACTTCAGCAAAGCACCTATAAAATCTGAGGTCAGTCTGACAACCGGTTTGAGAGATATGAGAGGAACAGACAGACACACAGAGATTCCTTGCATTTATAGATAGATTGCTGTATTTGATCTCAACATGGAAATAACAGAGAAAAATAATCTTACCTCCAAGGCAACAGTTATGTGAATATTTCTCTATGCACACAACTTCCCCTATCAGCTGTAATTTAAAAATCTTATTTTTTCAAAGTCCACTTTTCCTAAGAACTGTTTTTATTCTCTTTTTTTAACCAGAGAGACCAACATTGTTGTTTTAATAAGCAAAATGACACTGACTGACATATCCCACAAACTTACTATAGGACACAACTGGATTTTGATCACACTGCAAGCGGCACGTAACCAAGGTAGCAAAGTATTTTAACTGTTGGATGTGTGCTTTTTCCACCTATAGGTAGCTACTGCCTGTCAGTCCTGAGGAGAGCCAGAGCGGCCTATCAGGACTGTGTGAAGCACTACCGTATCACCCACCTCCAGAACGGCTGGATCCACCTATCTCCGGGACTCACCTTCCCCTCCCTGCACCACATGGTGGAACACTACACAGGTGTGTACTCAGAATGTGACACACTTTTTTGTTTTAACAAAGAAAGGGCAAAGTTAAGAGGTTGCCTATTTTTGCAGAGTCTGCTGATGGGCTGTGCTGTCGGCTGACGATGCCTTGCTTCATCCTGGGTCTGGACAGAGCTAGTGAGCCCAGGCCCATCCCCACTACTCTCAGGAGGACGAGTTTCAACTGGAAGGACATAACCAGGTGTGAAAAACTGTTCCTGGTTTTGTTCGGCCACTCCAGTCTGTGTAGTTACTGTCCATGTGTACACAGCAGTCTGAATATTTCTACATACTGCCTGTATACATACATACATAAGAGGTTCAGTTAACTGAATATTGTCTGTCATTGACAATTTTTTTAGTTAATAAGATAAGATAAGATAACCCTTTATTAGTCCCACAATTGGGAAATTCACAGTATTGCAGCAGCAAAGGGATAGTAGCATTCAAGCAATAATACAGTAAATAATAAGATAAAGTAGGGCAAAAAAGTAGAACAGCTTTTACAGTTAAAAAAATAAGTAAAATAGTACTATAACAGTACACCATTACAGTTAAACTATTCATATATATATACGGTATATGTAAACAGTATATTTTACAGTTGATTGAGTACAGTGTTGTTTGTTTTTTTTTTTGTTACTTATTTGTACCCGTAGGTAGACTTGGTTTGCAGTCTGGTGACAAGCCACCGGCTGCTGGTCGCTGCGTGCGCGAGCGCCCTAAACCTACATGTTTTTGGTATGCGGGAGGAAACCGGAGAAATCCCGGAGTAAACCCACGCAACACGGGGAGAACATGCAAACTCCACACAGCTCACTGTTGGTCGGGGGCTGGGATCGAACCCACGACCTCATGATCCCCGCGATCCCCCGGCCAAGGGTAAAACTGTGCTGCCACAGTGCTAAACCACTGCGCCACCGTGCAGCCGGTGGCGCAGTTGCTACCTTTAATAATAATTATATTAATAGTAGTGTATTGGGACTTCCGGTCTGGACGCCATGGTGATAGCAACCTAACGGTGAAACTCCCAGACTCAATCCAAGGAAAACCTCCTCAAAATCAGACCTAACAGATTTTTGGAAGATTAAAATTCAAAAGACAATAACACCATGCCTAACCAAAAGCAGAGGAAACTGACATTCCCCAGATCAGGACGCACAGCAGCCGCAGAATCTGAACCGGAGGACCTCCGTTCAGAAGACGAGTGCCTGGGCCTAGCTAACAAAAGGATTAGCTTGAAATCGCTATTTGACGAATTACGACGATTTCGGGCCGAATTTCTTGAATTCAGAGAGGATCTAAAAAAGGCGAACAGCAGATTGGACCAGGCCGAAAACCGAATCTTGGAAGCTGAAGACAGAATAAAAGTGCTTGAAGATTCTGTTCTGGATTTACACAGAAAACAATCAAGGCTGGAGGCTAAGCTAGCCGACCAAGAAGGAAAACAGAGACGGGACAACATCAGAATTCACGGTCTGAAAGAAGGAGCTGAAGATGGTTTCAACACAGTGGCAGAATGCGTGGAATCCTTATTGAGAGAAAAGTTGGATATTCCACAATCCACCGATTTGAAGATAGAAAAGGCACATCGCACATTAGCCGCAAAGCCAGCCCCGGAAGCGCCCCCACGTTCAGTGTTGGTAAGATTCTCCGACTTCAAAATAAAACAAGAAGTTGTAAGACGGGCTTGGCAGAAGAAAGGATTTATGCATCAAGAAAGAAAAGTCTTCGTGGAACACGATTACGCCCCTGAAGTTCTTAAAAAGCGACGGGAATATAACGACGCCAAAAAGGTTTTACGGGAAAAGAATCTACGCTTTCAGACGCCATTTCCGGCGAAGCTAAGGGTCTTTTACGGGGAAGAGTCATGTCTCTACAATTCAGCGGAAGAAGCAACATCTGACATGGCAAGAAGAGGACTCCCGGTAACGGTGTTTAAACCCGCAGCGGATCTGAGCGTGAAAATCAGAGCTCAAACGTGGTCCACTCAGAGACCTTCAAAATCCACGGGCCAGCAGCGGGAACACCCAGCCCCAGAGCTACAAAGATAAGCTTTCCAGTACCAGAAAGGAATAGCGACCTTTTTGGGTTTTTTTTTTTTTTCTCTTTCTCTCTACAGTCACTCTGCACTTCCATCCCCCCTCCTACAAGGTAACAAACATTAAAGAAGATGCAGAATCAGCATGTGGTAAAACCTTTCATGGAGCAGTTTTAGCATTAGAAACAAATGTCTTCTTAATTTAAAGGGGGAAAAAAAAAAATTATGTTAAAATAGAAATGTAACAATGACCCACATGTTCTCCCCACACTAACAAATACTGTATTAGAGTGAATGTTTACTGTGATGGGGGTGGGAGGGTGCACACAAGCTCATAGAGTATAGGCATAAAAAAAAAAAAAAAAAAAAAAAATCATTACAAATTCGGATTGGGATCTGAAATTCACGTTAAAAACATGGGACAACTTACAGGAGTAAGAGAGGGCCCTCAGCACGTAACAGAGTTTGAGGAATTTCCCTCAGAGCCCATACTCCATCAGGGCTCTTACAGGGTCTTTAAAGAGACCCCAGCTCAGGAAGTTTTTTTGACAGTTTTTTGTTTTAAAGTTTCGTTCATTATGTACTTAATGTTTTTTATGTTCTTAATGTTCTTTCAGTTTCTGAGTAGCAAAAAAGAGGGCCACCACACTGTTATACTAAATAAGAAAATACAATGGAGAAACAGGGTGTAACCAAAATAGCCTCATATAATGTGAAAGGGATCCTGAATCCAGTTAAAAGATCCAAGATTCTACGCAAAATGAAAAAAGACAAAGCAGAAATAGTATTATAAATAGTATTGTGTTTATATTTATATATAAGATAAGATAAGATAAGCCTTTATTAGTCCCACAACGGGGAAATTCCAGGATTGCAACAGCACAGGGATAGCAACACTCAGAGCAACAATCAGAAGGCAAGAAAAAAAAAACAAAAAAAAACAAGCAAGCAAGAGCAGCTAATATACATATGTACATATTACTATAAAATATATATATACACACACACACACAGACACACAGTACAGAGCATTGTAGCTGGATGGAATAAATATATGAATATATGAACACACAGTGCAGAGCATTGTAGCTAGATGGAATAAATATGTAAATATATAAACACCCACAGTACGGAGCATTGCAGCTAGGTGGAATAAATATGCAAGTATACAAACACACACAGTGCGGAGCAATGTAGCTAGATGGAATAATATGTAGATATATAAACACACAGTGCGGAGCATTGTAGCTAGATGGAACAAATATATAGATATATAAATATAAACACACCCAGTGCTGAGCATTGTAGCTAGATGGAATAAATATGTAAATATATAAACACACACAGTGCAGAGCATTGTTGCTAGGTGGGATGAAACAGCACAACCGTCTATTTAGTTATCCTACATGGTATGATTATGTGCCCATACATATTCTCACCCTCCATAGTGACCGGTATTTTCCTAGTTGTATGCCGGAGAGGACCATTGTGTAAGTCTATTGCATCTTTTGCATTCAAAAAAACTATTAGTTTGTTACGTCTTTTTGCTATCTCTGCGAGCAGACCTGCTTAGGTTGTACAGTCTGACAGCTGTTGGTAGGAAGGACCTACGAAACCTCTCGGTTGTGCACCTGGGATGATGTAGTCTGCTGCTAAATGAGCTCCTCAGTGCATCCAGTATGTCCTGCATAGGGTGGAACTCGGACTCCAGCAGAGATGACAGTTTAGCCACCGTCCTTCTCTCTCCTATCTCCTCCATCGGATCAAGGCGCTGCCCCAGGACAGAGCTAGCTTTCTTAATCAGTTTGTTCAGTCTCTTCCTATCGGCTGCAGTAATGCCACTGCCCCAGCAGACCACTCCAAAAGTGATGGCTGATGCCACCACCGTGTCATAGAATGACTTCAGCAGCGCCCCTTGTACACCAAAAGACCTGAGTCTCCTCAGCAGGAACAGCCTGCGCTGTCCCTTCTTGTAGAGTGCATCAGTATTGTGTGACCAGTCTAGTTTATTGTTCAGATGAATACCCAGGTACTTATAGGATGTCACCATCTCGATGTCTGTTCCCTGTATATTTACTGGTGCTGTGAGGGGCTGCCCATGCCTGCGGCAGTCCACCACCAGCTCCTTAGTTTTCCTCGCGTTGATCTGGAGGCAGTTCCGATGGCACCAGTCCACAAAGTCCTGGATAAGCCCTCTGTACTCAGCTTCATCTCCGTTGGAGATGAGACCAACGATCGCAGAGTCATCAGAGAACTTCGGTAGATGGCAATGTGTTGTGTTGTGTGAGAAGTCCGCAGTATAAAGAGTGAACAGGAAGGGAGCCAGCACCGTTCCCTGGGGGGCCCCCGTGCTACTGATGATCGTGTCGGAAACACAGTCCCGGGTTCTCACAAACTGAGGCCGGTTCATGAGGTAGTCCAGGATCCATGATGACAGGTGCTGGTCCACCCCTGCGTGCAGCAGCTTGTCCTTCAGGATCATCGGTTGGATGGTGTTGAAAGCACTGGAGAAGTCAAAGAACATGATCCTCACCATATTCCCGGGCTTCTCCAGGTGGGACAGAGAACGGTGAAGGAGGAAGATCACCGCATCCTCCACCCCAATGCCATGCTGGTAGGCGAACTGGAGTGGATCCATCGCTGGTTCCACCAGGGGGCGGAGATGAGCAAGGAGCAGTCTCTCCAGGGTCTTCATCAAGTGGGACGTCAAGGCCACCGGTCTGTAGCTGTTCAGGTCTTTGGGGTGGGAAGTTTTTGGTACAGGTACCACACAAGATGTTTTCCACAGCTGTGGTACCCTCCCCAGTTTCAGGCTCATGTTGAAGATATACGTCACAATCCCACACAGCTGGTCTGCACAGGACTTGAGGAGCTTTGCGCTGATGCCGTCCGGTCCCGACGCCTTCCTCGCCTTGATCTTCCTCAGCTCCGTCCTCACCTGGGTCTTGGTCAGGGTCAGGATGGGGGGCTGTGTGTTGGGAGTGGTGGGGGGGTGTCGGTGGAGTGGGGAGTGGGCAGCAGGACTTGATTTCTTAGAGGCAGCAGTGGTTGTTGTGCAGACAGGGGGGAGGGCGGTTGGTCAAATCTATTGAAAAACAGATTCAGGTTGTTCGCCCACTCCCTGCCCCCCGTGGCCTGGGGGGAGGTATTCTGGAGCCCCGAGATGGTTTTGAGGTTTCTCCAGACCCCGCTGATGTCGCTCTGTTGCAGCTTGTCCTCCATCTTCTTCCTGAAGCTGTCCTTGCCTTCTCTGATCTTTCTCCTCAGCTCCCTCTGTACGGACTTCGGCATCTCCCTGTTCCCCGACCTGAAGATCCTCTTCTTCTCTCTCAGAAGTGTTTTTATCTCAGGGTTGATCCAGGGTTTGTTGTTTGAGTGACGCCGTATGGTCTTGGTGGGAACGGATTTGTCCACACAGAAGCTGAGGTAGCCCGTGAAGGTGTGAATGAGGCCATCGATGTCCTCACCATGTGGATCGCAGAGCTGCTTCCAGGCAGTGGCTTCAAAACAGTCCTTTAGAGTGTCCATTGTCTCCTCAGACCATAACTCCACAGTGTGCATGGCCGGAGGTTGTCTGTGCACTAGGGGTTTGTACACCGGTCGGAGATGAACCAAGTTGTGATCTGATCTCCCAAGTGGGGGAAGTTGTGATGAGGTGTACGCCTCCTTAGTGTTTGCGTAGAACAAATCCAGTGTTTTATTGTCTCTAGTGTGGCATGTGACATACTGGGTGAAAGTGGGCAGAATGGGAGACAGTGAAACGTGGTTGAAATTGCCTGAGATGAGGAGAAGAGCATCTGGGTGTTCTGTCTGCAGCCTGCTGGTTACTGAATGGATGACGTCACGCGCTGTCCCAGCGTTCGCCGTCGGATTTGCATAAACAACAATGCAGATCACGTGTGAGTGTTCTCTCGGGAGATATGTAGGCCTCATGCTAACAGCTAGCAACTCAATGTCTTTGCTGCAGTGTCGTTGTTTAACAGTGATATGTCCCGGTCTGCACCAGTTGTTGTTAACATACATTATCACTCCACCGCCCCTAGCTTTGCCACTCTCTGGTGTTCGGTCAGCTCGTATCATGTGAAAACCCTCCAGCTCAATGTTAGCATCTGCTGCTAGTTCAGTTAGCCACGTCTCAGTAAACAAAAGGAGAGAGCACTCCCGGTAAGTGCTATCATAACGGGAGATAGCCGCTAGCTCATCTAACTTTCCCAGTATCGACCGTACATTTCCCATGACAGCAGATGGAAGGGAGGGTCTGTACCTTATATTTTTTGTCCTCCGCCTTACTCCAGCCCGGCAGCCGCGACACTTTCGCCTCAATTCTCTCGGTATGTCGAGTTTTTCCAGTGGGACCGGGTGGCGGTTAAATGCTAGCAGCTCTTCCCTGTTGTATCGTATCCTGCTATAAACAGTGGCTCCGTCCACCGGCTCAGGAGACATTTGGGACGATCTGTGTGTGGGACGATATCTATATATTTATTCCATCTAGCTACAATGCTCCGCACTGTGTTTTTATATATCTACATATTATTCCATCTAGCTACATTGCTCCGCACTGTGTGTGTTTATACACTTGCATATTTATTCCACCTAGCTGCAATGCTCCGTACTGTGGGTGTTTATATATTTACATATTTATTCCATCTAGCTACAATGCTCTGCACTGTGTGTTCATATATTCATATATTTATTCCACCTAGCTGCAATGCTCCGTACTGTGGGTGTTTATATATTTACATATTTATTCCATCTAGCTACAATGCTCTGCACTGTGTGTCTGTGTGTGTGTGTGTGTATATATATATTTTATATTAATATGTACATATGTATATTAGCTGCTCTTGCTTGCTTGTTTTTTTTTTCTTGCCTTCTGATTGTTGCTCTGAGTGTTGCTATCCCTGTGCTGTTGCAATCCTGGAATTTCCCCGTTGTGGGACTAATAAAGGCTTATCTTATCATATCTTATCTTAACAGACATGGAACACACTAAACTCAGTAGACAAGGGTTTAAAATGATCTCTTCATCTTCATATAAATCGGAGGAGGAGGGGAGTAGCGACATTGATATCAACCAAAATTACATTTGAAAAAAAATCAGAACACAAAGATAAAGAAGGGAGGTACAGTTTGGTAACTGGGCGGCTAGAGGGAGAAGATATCACCCTGCTGAATATATATGCACCACCAGGGGCAAAATGGAAATTTTATAAAAATGTATTCGACCTAATGATAACTAAAGCCCAAGGTTTAGTGATATGTGGTGGAGACTTCAATCTAAGACTGAATCCATACTGGGATGCAACAGGTAATTCTTCACATCAAAATAACACCCAAAATAGGAATACTCGGATGCTACTAAAAGAAATGGGAATCTGTGACGTATGGAGGGAATTCAACCCCAATGTAAAAGATTATACTTTTTATTCAACGCCACATTCATCTTACTCAAGGATTGATTACTTTTTTATGTTTAGTAGAGACATTGGAAGAGTAAAAACATGTAAAATAGGACTGATGGATCTCTCCGACCACAGTCCGATCTATAAGGATTTAAACATCCAAAAATACACAAATAATATATTTTCCTGGAGGTTGAATTCAAGTGTCCTCAAAGGGCCACTGAAAGATGAATTGGAATCAGATATTCTCAGATATTTGGAAGAAAACGATAATGGAGAAGTATCCCCTTTAATACTGTGGGATGCGTGCAAAGCTGTAATAAGGGGAAAAATTATTGCAAAACTGGCAACCCAAAAGAAACTGAGACAAGAAAAACTAACCACACTAGAGTCAGAGCTCAAGAACCTAGAAAAAGAACACAAAGATAACACTCATTCTAATGGCTCGCTCAAGATCAAAGAAATTAAAAATCAAATAAATGAGATCTACACAATAGAAATCCAGAAGAAACTTACATTTCTGAAACAAAAACACTATGAAACAGGCAGTAAATCGGCAAAATTACTAGCCTATAAATTGAGGAAACAACAAACGGAAAGAGCAATCTACAAAATCAGAGACCCAGTATCAAAGGAAATAAAATTCAGAATTCAGGATATTCTTAAAAGCTTCGAGAATTACTACAAGAACTTATACTCCCACAAAAATCATAAAAACGCATCCGAGACATTCCTAAACACATTAAACCTTCCCCAACTTACGGAATCACAAAATAAAACCCTACTGTCAGAAATACAACCTAAAGAATTGGAAAAAGCAATTATGAAACTTAAAGCTAACAAATCCCCAGGAGCAGATGGCTATACAGCAGAATGGTACAAAACCTTTAAACAGCAACTATCTCCTCTCCTCCTGAAAACATTTAACTATGTCCTCCACACAGGGGAAATCCCCCCCTCCTGGAGAGAAGGGGTCATTGCAGTCATACCTAAACCTGAAAAGGATAAACTAGATTGCTCCAACTACAGACCAATCAGTGTATTAAATCAGGACTATAAGCTATTTACCACTATCCTTGCCAAAAGGTTAGAAAACATACTGACAGACTTAATTCACTTAGACCAAACAGGTTTTATAAGACAAAGACAGACACAAGACAACATTCGACGCACTTTACACATAATTCATCATATAAAAAAATATAACTTAAATGCAGTCATATTGGGATTAGATGCTGAAAAAGCATTCGATTCGGTTGACTGGTCTTTCCTATATAGAATCTTATCCAGTTTCAATTTTCATAACAACTTCATTAGAACTATACAGGCATTATATAAAAAACCAACAGCTAAAATAAGGATTAACGGTAATTTATCATCATCTTTTGAGCTGGAAAGAGGATGTCGTCAAGGCTGCCCCCTGTCTCCACTGCTCTTTGCAATCTTCATAGAACCTCTGAGCCAATGGATAAGACAAAATCAAGAAATTCAAGGTATTACACTTGGTCAGAAAGAACATAAAATAGCACTCTTTGCTGATGACATTTTAATACACCTAGGGCAGCCAGACACTTCTCTACCAGAACTAATCTCAGTTTTTTCAGACTATGGAGATTTATCAGGGTACAAATTAAACATGCATAAAACCCAAGTTTTAACATTCAACTATGACCCAAATCATTTTTCACTAAATGAACTCAAAACTAACTGGGAGTTGGATTCTATGAAATATCTGGGGGTCAATATCCCTAAACAACTCGACAAAATTATAACACTAAACTATGATCCACTGGTGACAAAAATAAAATCTGACCTAGCAAGATGGAATATGATACCATTCTTAGGTACCGCACAAAGAATTGAAGCAGTCAAAATGAATATACTTCCACGTCTTCTATACCTTTTCCAAACAATACCGGTAGAACCTCCCAAAAAAACATGGCAGGAACTGGACAGAAGGATCTCAAGATTCATATGGCAGGGTAAGAGACCTAGAATCAGATATAGAACCCTACAGCTAAACAAAGACAAAGGTGGGCTCGCACTGCCAAATATCAGGGACTATTTTATAGCTGCACAAATTAAAACTTTAGTAGAGATATGTAACCCAGTCTACACTGCACAATGGAAGGAGATGGAATGCCAAATAACAAGTGACATCCCCCTACAGGCGATAATAGGGAACAATGCCTTAACTATACTCCTGAATAACACTAACCCGTGGATAGAGACCCCACTAAAAATTTGGTTTAAGATAGTCAGAGAGAATCAAGCTAAAGAGCCCTATCGACTTCTGCAATGGATTGCCTATGATCAAGACTTTACCCCCAATAAAACAGACACTAGATTTAAAGAGTGGAAAGAGAAAGGGCTGATAAAATATTACGATTTTTTTAAGGGGCAAACTTTAAGAAGTTTTGAAGATTTGAAAAAACAAGGTCTAATAAATCAAGATCTGTACAGGTTCTTTCAGCTTAGACACCACATAAACAATATACTTAAAAAGGAGGATTTGGAAAGGGCCCAGTCAGGTGTTCTGAAGGTCTTCTTAATGGCATATAAAGGGATCCCAGGGATCAGATACATTTCTAAAATATACCAAGGTCTTCAAGACTTAAAAGGAGACAACACATCGTATATAAAAGAGAGATGGGAAAAAGAGGGGAATTTCACTTTACAATTGGAAATATGGGAAAAGCTAAATAAACAGCAATGGAAAAGTACCTCATCCCTGCAGTGGAGAGAATTTGGATGGAAAAACTTGGTAAGATTTTTCAGAACACCTGCACAAAACAAATTTACCCATAAGGGATTGAACTGTTGGCGCTTGTGTGGTGAAAAGACTGCAAATCATTTTCATGTGTTTTGGTCATGCCCAGTTATCCACCAATATTGGTCCAACGTACAGACAATATTGGGGAAAATATTCAAAATAACAGTTCCCTTTTCTTTTGTAACTTTGTATTTGGGTTTATTACCGGACTCACTGGAAAGACGAGGAGAATCAGAATCAGAATCAGAATCAGAATCAGAATCAGGTTTATTGCCATTGTTCATGTAGTACACAAACTAGGAATTTGTCTCGGTACAATGCTGCAACATTAAACATGATAAGATAAGAGAAATAAACTATACATGTAATAAAGTGTAGGATAAGATTAAGTGATACTGGTCAACAGTTAAAATATATATTAGCCAGCAGCAGATACTGTGGAGAACTATATAGTGCAGTCGGTAATGCAGGAAGAAAACAGTGATGATTGACATGAGTCTGGTTGAGCTGCTGTACATGGTGCACGAGAGTCACTTAGTGTTCAGCAGTCTAATGGCAGAGGGGAAGAAGCTGTTCATGTGACGGGAGGTTTTAGTCTGGATGGACCGAAGTCTTCTACCAGAGGGGAGGGGGGCAAACAGTACATGACCAGGGTGTGAGGGATCGGCTATGATCCGGCCAGCACGCCTCCGGGTCCTGGAGATGTACAGATCCTGGAGAGATGGGAGCTTGCAGCCGATCACCTTCTCAGCAGTGCGCACGACGCGCTGCAGCCTTAGTCTGTCCCTGGCAGTGGCTCCTGCGTACCACACGGTTATGGAGGTGGTGAGGATGGACTCGATGATGGCTGTGTAGAACTGCACTAACATCTTGGTGGGTAGCTTGAGCTTCCTCAGCTGCCGCAGGAAGAACATCCTCTGCTGGGCTTTTTTGATGAGTGAGCTGATGGTCAGCTCCCATTTGAGGTCCCTGGTGATGGTAGTGCCTAGGAAGCGGAAGGAATCAGCAGTGGTGATGGGAGAGCCTGAGAGGGTGAGGGGGGGCAGAGGAGTAGTGACTTTCCTGAAGTCTACAATCATCTCCACTGTCTTCAGAGCGTTCAGCTGCAGGTTGTTATTGCTGCACCAGGACGCCAGCTGGGCCACCTCTCTCCTGTAGGCGGACTCGTCGCCGTTGGAGATGAGCCCGATGAGGGTGGTGTCGTCCGCAAACTTGATCAACTTGACAGACTGGTGGCTGGAGGTGCAGGAGTTGGTGTAAAGGGAGAAGAGTAGGGGGGAAAGTACACAGCCCTGGGGTGATCCGGTGCTGATGCTAGTATAGTCTGAGACAGTCTTTCCCAGCCGCACATGCTGCCTCCGGTCCGTCAGGAAGTCGATGATCCACCTGCAGAGGGAGTCAGGCACGTTGAGCAGGGACAGCTTGTCCCGGAGCAGAGCGGGGCGGATGGTGTTGAATGCGGAGCTGAAGTCCACAAACAGGATCCTGGCGTAGGTTCCCGGGGAGTCCAGGTGCTGCAGGATGGAGTGGAGGGCCAGGTTGACTGCATCGTCTACAGACCTGTTGGCTCGGTAGGCAAACTGCAGCGGGTCCAGGAGAGGGGTGGTGATGGACTTGAGGTGGGACAGGACCAGGCGCTCAAAGGACTTCATGACTACAGAGGTGAGCGCTACAGGTCTGTAGTCATTAAGTCCAGTGATCCGTGGCTTCTTGGGGACAGGGATGATGGTGGAGGATTTGAGGCAGGACGGCACGTGGCATAACTTAAGGGAGGTGTTAAAAATGTCTGTGAATACAGGAGCCAGCTGTTTCGCACAGAGTCTCAGGGTGGAGGGAGACACGCCGTCTGGGCCGGGGGCCTTGCGCGGGTTCAGTCTGGAGAACTGTTTGAGCACATCCTGCTCACTGATGATAAGGGGAGGGGGGGAGGTGGGGGGGGTGCCTTAAATGAAGTAGGGAATGTGGAGGCTGTGGAGCTGGAGGGAGGGGGGGAGTTGGACACAGATGACGAGGTGTCAAAACGGGCATAGTGTTGGGACAGTCTCTGACAAAGGGCTTTGTCATCCTGACCTTTAGGAGCCTGAGGCCGATAGTTGGTGATCTGCCTCAGTCCTCTCCACACGGAAGCCAAATCATTAGCAGTGAACTGCTGCTGGAGTCTCTCTGAGTACACAGATTTAGCCCTCTTCAGCTCTCTGTTAAACCGGTATTTAACCTCCCTGTAGCAGTCCCTGTCTCCACTTTTCAGCGCTGCTTCCTTCTCCTTCCTGATCTGTCTGAGCTTAGCTGTGAACCAGGGTTTGTCATTAGAGTAACTCACCCTGGTGCGTGAGATAAATACTTATTCAATGTTTTAATATTGGCAAGTAAAAAAGCCCTAACTAAAAAATGGATGCTGAAGGACTGTCCTACACCTGAAGATTGGATTAACGTGATTCAAGACATTTACTTGATGGAAAAGTTGACATTCGCACTGAGACAGGACATGGATGGGTTCATGAACTTTTGGCAACCCTGGATCGCATATGTCTTCCATTAGAACTAATCTTTGACAAATACCATTTCAATAATGGTCCCGCTCTTTGTTCCAAAGCTACTCAGTTGCTCTTTTACTTTTAATTACTTAATTTTCTGTTTGTTTGTTTTTTGCTGTTCTGCTTGTTTGTTTATTCGTTTGTTTGTTTGTTTTTTATTTAATTCTCCTTAACTTCACTTTTTCTTTCACTTAAAAAAAAAGGGGGGGGGGGTTGTTGTAATAACTATCCTACCAATGTTGTCAAATAGCAAAAAATAAGGGAACATGTGATGAAAATGTAAACAATGCAATGCTGTAATGACCTGTATACCCTTTACAAAAACTTAAATAAAAAAAAAAAATAGTAGTGTATTGGAAAGGAATGTTCCTTATTGTGCAATGTAGTAGTCAGTGAGGTGCACAGACATTTTGGGGGCAGGTGTTCAACCACTAAAAGGGCACTCCTAAATGCTGAAAATAGTAAAGCTACACTGTAGCTTTACTATGCTACAGGAGGTTTTACCTCCACCCAGTGTCTTCAACAGGTTATTTCTCTGAATTTCTTCCCACTGATTGCTGATCAGTAAAAACACCTGCTGAAGAGACTGGGTGGAAGTAAAACCTGCAGGGTCTTGGCCCTCCATGGAATGAGTTTGACACCACTGAGCTACAGTATATACAGTAGCACAAATTTTACTCTACTCACTTGGTATATCAACTTTATTTTAATAAAATTAAAATAAAAAGACTTCTTCACTGGTACACTTGTATTTATAAAGCCATCTTTGGACTGCTCCCATCATACCTCTGTACTTACCTGACCTCTTTGCATAATCCTCCTCACAAGCTACCATTCCAGGACTGTCTCTCTGCCTCAGTCCCCAGACCTCGCACTGACTTTGGGAAGAGGGCATTTATGTGCTGCACTCCCTATGACTGGAACGGACTTCAAAAATTATTCAAACTGTATTTGCCTTTCTGATTTTAAAACTTGTGTCATAGACTTTTTAACAGCAGATATGGGAGTGTGCAAATGCTTTGCTGCAGGATTTGCACATTTGATATACAGTATTTTTAGCATAGTTCATGGTGTCTTACTATGTGCTTTTATGTTTTATTAATGTTGTGTATTGTGTAATGTATTGTTCTGTGTAAATACCGCGATCTTGGTCAGGTTGTGCTCGTAAAAGAGATCATTTTGATTTCAAGCACTTGCCTGATAAAATAAAGGTTAAATAAAAAATAAAATAAATTATGTGTTTACAGGACAAAAAATGGGCAGTTTCCAGTAAAAAAAAAATATCTGCTCAAACTAAATAATTCTTTGCAAAAATCTGCAAATAAATAAATAAAACAAAACACCTCAGCTGGCTCCTTTTGATGAGGAGGAGCAGTGGTTCTACTCTGAGCCTCTCCTGGATGACTGAGCTCCTCACCCCATCTCTCAGGGTGAGTCCAGCAATCCTACAGAGAAAGCTCATTTCAGCCACTTGTATCCGCAATCTCGTTCTTTCGGTCATTACCCAAAGCTCATGACCATAGGTGAGGGTAGGAACGTAGACTGACCAGTAAATCAACAGCTTTGCTTTAGAACTCAGCTCCCTCTTCACCACAACAGACTGGTACAACATCCACATCACTACAGAGGCTGCTCCGGTCCATCTGTCAGTCTCCATTCTCCCCTCACTCATGAATGAGACCCCGAGATACTTAAACTCCTCCACTTGGGGCAGGAGCTTGTCCCCAATCCACATTGAAAGGAGCCAGTTGAGGTGGTATGGGCATCTGATCAGGATGCCTCCTGGACGTCTTCCACTTGAGGTGTTTCGGGTACGTTCCACTGGGAGGAGACTCCGGAGCAGACCCAGGACTTGCTGGAGAGACTATGTCTCTCTATGTATGGGACTTGGTATTCTCCCTGAAGAGCTGGAGCAGGTGGCTGGGGAGAGGGAAGTCTGGGCTTCTCTGCTTCATCTGCTGCCTCCGTGACCTGGACCTCCGGAAAAGCAGTAGAAGATGGATGAATGGATGGATAAATAAATAATCTCCATTCAAATAAATAAATATTCACACATACTGCACCTTGCAGTGTAATCGATACCTCACATAGCACCCTGCACCTGATAGTCCTGCGTTATACAGCGAGTACAATGCTATCTATACGGGTCATCATCTGCCATGTATGTAAAGTTATCTAGGCAGTTTTACTTTCCTGGGTAATTCCTTTGTCTATTATGCTGTATGTGTTTCTGTCGTTTTGGTGGTCTACTGTCATGCTGCTGTTACACTGTAATTTCCCAGTTTGGGATCTATCTATCTATCTATCTATCTATCTATCTATCTATCTGTCTGTCTGTCTGTCTGTCTGTCTGTCTGTCTGTCTGTCTGTCTGCAAAATATTGAAAAAGCCATTCCTGCCTGTCAGCAAAATGATCCAAAATCCTCCCTTCTGTTAACCTGCCATCCTCCATCCCCATAAAGACTGTAAGGATAGTTTCTACTGTATAGGACAACTTTGTGTGTCAGTGAGAGGACAGGAGCAAATGTACAAGAGAAATCAGGGAAATTTGAGAAAAAAGTTTCAAATTTTATGAAAAAAAAAAAAAAAAAAGCAAATTTATGAGTAGATTGATATAAATTTGTGTGGGGGGAAATGTAACAATTTCATCCCAGAACATGACAAATTGCACAAAATTTTGCAAAAGGAATAAATTTCCCAGGAAAAAGTTGCAAATTTATAATAAAAAAAGTTGGAACTCTCCAAGAAAAATGCTGAAGCTTACAAGAAAAATGTCACTAATCTGTGAGAAAATTGAACATTAGTGAGAGAAAAAAATCAAAAAAATGTATAAAAAATATTCTACAAAAATGGCAATTTTTTTCTTATAAATGTGTGACTTCATTGAAGTAAATTTATGATTTTTTCCCCTGAATTATTTATTTACTTATTTATTGGCATTTGGAAGTTGTGTTTTTCTCACCAAAATATGACTTTTTCCTTGTAAACTTGAGACTTGCTCATGGTAAATTTATGACTGTGTACATTTTATGTAGCATCTTAATTAGCTTCTTTTATCGTCATTTTTTTTTTTGCATTTTTTCTCACAAATTTGTACTGAAATTATATTTACACCGTATGTTAAATTTATGAATATCCCCCCAAAACCACCATCCCCACCCAGAAACGGTGCAGGCTGCAGCTGCTGGAGTAATGAACAAAGCAGAGAGGGGTGAGGGAGAGGGGTGTTCGGGACTCAGGCGCAGGTCACACAGAATTATTTGTCAAAATATGGTTACTGGATATTAAAACACATTTGATCATCAATTGAGGTCTCCATGGAGGAAAATTAAAATTGGTAATACTTTTAAAAAAAGCTCTCCAAAAGGGGATGTCAGGGGACAAAGAAGCAGTCCCAGAGCTTCACTCGACGTCAATCTGTGAACGTAACTGGGAGTAGTAGTGTTATGTAAAGTCTTTAAGCGCAGATTGTAGAGTCTGACAGCAGCAGGTAGGTGGGACCTGTGAAACCTCTCCTCGTGCAGTTTGGATGTAGTAGCCTCCCACTAAATGAGCTGCTCAGTGCACTTAACGTGTCCCACAAGGGGACCCGGACTCCAGCAGAGATGACAGCACAAGTTATGCACCAGCATCGATGCAGCAGCGATGTGCTTTCCTATTGCTTTTGCCTTAGTCAAGTGCGGCTCCCCGACACACCAAGAGAGAGCGCATACCTGCCCGGCCAAAGGACAACGATGCAGACACTGTGGCAAATTTAACCACTTTGCCAAGGTCTGCCATTCGTCACGATAGACACCAGACCAGCTACCCAGCTCGCAAAAATCACCGATGACTACCATCAGCGCAATGAGCTCCAGACGGACAGCGTACATGTGGGGCATGGTGAGGCTGGATGACGTTGACTTGCTGCTGCTGCTGGACACCGCCGCTGTGAGGTCAGTGCTGAACTGGATTATAGTAAAAAGATTCTTTCTCAACCATCCTATCAAGAAGAATGCAGTGGAGCTTTATGGGTATGGGCACACTCGTATCAACTTCGTAGGAACCATAACGCTGACGGTTCGCTATGGGTGAAGAGTCCTTCCGATGTTCACCTTCCAGGTAGCCACACACAAAGACAATATCCTGGGGTACAACCTGTTTTATGAGTTGGGCTTTACCATTCATGACAACGATGAACTCTGTTTGACCACTGATGAAGAGAGCGCAACACACTCGGACAAGGGTACAGTTACTCCATGCATAATGTTGCCAAGGGAACGCAGCAAAGAGAGAAAGCACAAATCGTATTCGTCTCCAATCCTCACCCAGCATGAGCTTTGAGCAGCCACCGTGGAGCCGCAGGAGAGGGAGTTCATGGAGAAAAGGGACCACGGTGAATGACAACAGCCTGGCGAATGTCCCGTCGCTTACAACAGCGACACAGTATTGTGGCCACAGCCAACACCAGGAGAAGAGGAGCAGAAGCCGAACTTATCCCGCATCCTCGCCAAGAGTCAGCCTCAGGGAGTCGCTGCAGCACGGCAGGATGGAGAGTTTGGGGCCCAGCAGGACACAGCAGAACAACGACAACTGAGGGTGCGTCCTGCCGCTGGTGTGAATGGCACGCCACCACAACAACAACCGACAGTAAAGATAGCACAGGGTACAGCCGAACAAATCGCTGCTCGCAGTGCTTGACTGGGTTCGGGCACACCGATCCGAACACCCAGACAACCTGCAGATGCTCCCGTCGCTGCCTATGCGGATCAGCACACAGTTGGGGCCAGCCACTTTCCAGATGGCCGACGGCTTGAGATGGCATGCCAGCTGCCTGCGGAAGGTGAGAGCAGCAGATTCCTTATGGTACCTGTCCACTGGTTCAGTTGTTTTTCCGCTTCCCATTCACTGTGTATTGGAAACGCAACAGAAAGCATTTGAGACCAGACCAGTGAAAACCAGACTGTGGTGTGCAGAATCTCCCATGGGTTCCCCTACAGTTCATTTGCTTAGTCATGATGATCGTCCATGATATTTTCTGTAAGGTACTTACACTGGAGGCAGCACTCTCGTCCAGAACTTTTAAACTAGCAGTCTTTGATGTCAAAAAATGACAAATTTATTAACTGAACCTACTACTTCTCACACAAAGTGATGTTAGAAACACTTTTCGCTGGTTTGTTTTAAAGACATGGAGACCAGGGACGCCATATTGTCCGGTAGCAGCCGAGAGCTGAAGACTGCCCACGGACGGACCCGTCAACCAATCCAGTGAAGCAACCAACTAGAGGAGATGGGGGGAGGGGGTAGAAGCAGATCTGCACGTTACCTGTTGTTGTGAAGACATGAAGGAGAAATTGATAACCGTTGTTTCAGGCAACCCAATACTATGTATATGACTAGTCCTTGCCATCATATAGAAACAACATACAAAGGAATGAGGCCTCCCTGAGCCTGGTTCTGCTGGAGGTTTCTTCCTGCTAAAAGGGAGTTTTTCCTCTCCACCGTCGCCAAGCGCTAGCTCACAGGGGATTGCCTGATTGCTGGGGTCTTTCTGCAATTGTGAGGGTTTCCCCTACAGTTGAAAGTGCTATGAGATGACTGTTGTTGTGAAATGGCGCTATATAAATAAAGTTGAATTGAATTGAACTCACCACCAGGTGGTGATCAGTTGACAGCTCTGCACCTCTCTTTACCCGAGTGTCCAAGACATACGGTCGCAGGTCTGATGACACGATAAAATCGATTGGTGTCCTGGTGCCAGGTGCACATATGGACACCCTTATGCTTGAACATGGTGTTCGTTATGGACAAACTGTGGTTAGCACAGAAGTCCAATAACTGAACACCACTCAGGTTAAGATCGGGCAGGCTGTTCCTCCCAGTCACTCCCCTCCAGGTTTCACTGTCGTTGCCCACATGCGAACTGAAGTCCCCCAGTAGGGCAATGGAGTCTCCAAGAGGAGCACCCTCCAGCTCCCCAGTCAGAGGTGGAAGTCAAGGAAGCTTCCTTCCTTGACTGGCACTGTATATAGAAAATCTTATCTAATCTCTTTACTCAATTTTTTTCTGTCTTTTGTAGGTCAGTTGTCCTCAGAAGGAAGACATCAGACACAGATAACACTCTCGTGAGCGAGGGGCTGAGGGACGCCATCAGCTCCTACCTACAAATGACAGAGGACGACAATCACAGCTGGGACACATGATGGGCGTCAGTCTGAGAGAAGGAAGTCAGACAAATATAGTAGAGTCATGAACTGACCTGTCTCGGCTGCTGTCTCCACTAGAAGAGCCCTTCTGCAGGCACAAATGTAGACTCTGTGGCCTGCCAAAGGAAGGCTAAGACACTACACGCTGTGGAGATGTGAAGTATATGCTGATTATGCCAGTTGGGTTCTTTCCAAACTGTTTTGTTCTTTTGGAAATGTTCTCAATTCTTGCATTTATGAAAGCTTGGAGTCCTCTACCCTATCCACACCAAACATCTATGGTTGTACTGGATATAGGTTTTTTGTCAAAATCTGAAAAAAAAAAAAATACTTTTTTCAGTTTTACAAAGTGAACCCAAACAGATTTTGAAAAGAGACAAATATGTGCTATGGGTTTACACACACAGGGGTCCTGCATGGAGGGCTGATTGTTGTTGATATGAATGTAAAACAGCATATGTGAGATCTATAAAAAATTGGGCTCTACCGATTGTGAAATTTGAGGCTGACACAGATACCGATATCAATACTATGTTTAAGTCAAGTCAGTTCAAGTCTAATCTAGTAAAGTGTGTTTATAATAGCATATTTAAACTGGTGAATATTATCTTATTTGCCCATAGATAATATCATTCAGATTTATGAATATCAGCCGATATTGATGTTAAGATAATATAGACTTTATCCCTAATAAAATGTGTTCATACATACAAGATGAATGTAATATATTTAAATATTATGTGAATATGATTCTTATTATGACTATGTTATTGGAATCCAATGAAATATGTCAGTATTTTTTCATATAAAGGAACATAACGAGCCTGGCCTCATCTATTTTCTTTGCATTTGACCACTATGAACTTTTCAGCCCCCCATCGTGTGTGTGTGTGTGTGTGTGTGTGTGTGTGTGTGTGTGTGTGTGTGTGTGTGTGTGTGTGTGTGTGTGTGTGTGCTCACAAAAAGTTAGGGCTATTCAGATTTTGGGTGAAATTTCAGGATGCACCTAAAAAGCACTATTGTGGTGGTACAGGTGGGGGATTCTCCACCCAGAGAAGGCAGCTGGGGAAGGCGGGAACAATGGACCGAAGGAGGAAGTGTCACCAGGGGGTATCAGATGGGACAGTAAGGACTATGCGCCCCCTGGGGAGAGGAGGAACTGTCGGAGCCGCTGGAAGAGGAGAGGGTGTAAGAGCAGTGCCGGCGTTGTCATGTTAATGTGCCCCACAGGTCTTTGTTCCAAACATTGTATTATGGTCGGAAGTTCTGGGTCTCAATGCATGGAATTAAAGGGATAAAAGAGGAATGCACAGAGACCCGGGAGCTCTTTTACTGTACATGATGTTGGAGAAAGAATAAAGTTCATGTGTCATTCAGCTTGCTGCCTCGCCTGCCTCCTTTCTACACATTGGTGACCCCGAGACATGCCATGGAAAGCGAGCTGAGCACCGCCCCAGAGACTACCTGGAGGGAGAGCACCAGTGCTGCGTGTGCTGTCACAGTCAAGCTCCCAGACTTCTGTTTTCACAACCCGTGTGGTTCTTGCACATAGAAGCCCAGTTCGCACTCCGCGGGTTAACAACGGACGATACCAAGTATTACTACATTGGTCGCCACGCTGGATGTGCGCACTACGCAACAGGTGACGAGCCTGCTCCAGGAGCCACCGGCCCAGGGGAAATATGAAGCACTCAAGAGGATGCTGCTCCAGCGCTATACCCTTTCTGACAGTGAGAGGGCAGAGAAACTCCTAATGCGTTCGGAGTTAGGTGATAGATCAGTAGTGGAGCTAATGGAGGGCATGTTGGCGCTGAGGGGGAAGGACGATACATCTTTCCTGTTCGCCCACTTGTTCCTCAGGAACCTACCGGCTACGGCAAGAGCGATCCTGGACAACTCGCCACGGTTGGTTGCCAAGAACTACCGTGCCCTGGTGCAGGAAGCGGACTGCATCATTTTGGCGACCAGAACTCTCAGCGTGTAGGCAGTGGCACCGGCATCCATGAGGGACTCCAGTGAGGTCGAGGAGCCGTTGGTGGTAGCTGGGACGGACACCAGGAGGCGAAGAAACGGGCCGATCTGTTTTTATCATCGCCGTTTTGTTTTGCTCGAATGCTCAGCGCTGCCTGTCGCCATGCCAATTCAAGAAGCCGGGAAGACGGCACGTTCGGCATTCAGTTGCAGCTGCAACCGCTGGTGACAGGAACAAACTGCTTTATGTCATGGACACACGTTCGGGGAGACAGTTTTTGGTGGACGCCGGCTCCCAGAAGAGCCTCATCCTGCCGGTCAATGCAGACAGGTTGGCAGGAGGTAGCGGTCCCGAGCTCACAGCCGCCAACGGATCCACCATCAGGATGTTTGGCGAATGGACACTGATGATATGCTTACACGGACGCAGTTTCCAGTGGGACGCTGTGATAACTGCATGTGCTGCCCCCATTTTAGGGGCAGACTTTCTATGTTCTTATGGGTTGTTAGTCGATGTTGCTAATAGGCGATTAGTGGACGCTGTCTCTTTTTCCTCACTCCCCTGCACAGCTTGGGGAGCTGGGTCAACAACATTGGCTAACGTTATAGCTCCAGGGGGTAAGTCCCAACATTTACTCGCACAGTTCCCAGCACTCATGGTCCCGAGCTTTTTGGCTATGACCACGAAACATGGGGTCAAACATTTCATGACTACAAAAGGCCCACTGGTGTTCGCGTGTCCTCAGTGCCTGGACGCGGCTAAGCTGGTCAACACGCGCGAGGAGTTTGCCAACTTAGAGCAGCTGGGCATTGTCAGGCGCTCCAACAGCCCGTGGGCATCCCTGTTTCACATGGTGCCTAAAGCCAGCAGGTCGTGGCGACCATGCGGCGATTTCCGGCACTTGAACAATGCCACAGAACACGATCATTATCCTATTCCACACATCCAGGATTTTTCTGGCTGGGGCGCGTGTTTTTTCAAAAGTGGATCTGGTCTGCAGATACCGTCAGGTCCCGGTGCGTGCGGAAGATGTTCCGAAAACAGCGGTAATAATCCCTTTCGGCCTTTTCGAGTTTTTACACATGCTGTTCGGCTTAAAAGGCATGGTGTAGACTTTCCAGAGGATGATGGATGCAGTGCTTCACAACTTGTCCTTCATTTTTGTCTACTTAGATGACATTCTGGTAGCTAACGTGTCCGAGGAGGAGTGCATCGCCATCTCAAGACGGTTTTCCAGAGGTTGGAAGTGCACGGACTTATAGTGAACCTAGCAAAGTGCCATTTCGGTGTGCCAGTGACTGATTTTTTGGGCCACTGCATTATGCTGGAGGGCATGATTCCGCTACCAGATATGATGTGCGCCATGTCAGACTTTCCGCGTCTGCAGACCATGAGAGCCCTGCAGGAGTTTTTCAGAATGGTCAACTTTTATAAGCGTTTCCTTCCCCGGGCAGCCCAGCTGATGCAGCCGTTGTATGCCGCGCTGAAAAAAAAAGAAGCCTGCGGAAAACATCGACTGGACTCCCGAGCGAGTCCAGGCTTCCACGGATGCCAAAACAGCTTTGGCGGATGCCACGCTGCTAGCCCAACCCGATCCGTCGGCACGGATAGCGCTCACTATGAACGTGTCTGTTGCTGCCATAGGAGCAGTGGTGGAACAGTACATCTCCGGTTCGTGGCAGCCGCTCACATTTTTTAGTCGAACTTTGCGTAACAATGAACGCAAATACAGCACGTTCAACAGAGGGTTGTTGGCTCTATACCTGACGACACACCATTTCCAGTTTTGGCTAGAGGGGGGCGAGTTCACCGCATTCGTGGACCATAAGCCGCTGACATATGCGATGTCCAAGGTCTCAGATCCGTGGTCGCCTCAGCAGCAACGGCATTTGGCCATGATCTCGGAGTTTACAACCAACATTCAACACGTTGCCAGTAAGCTCAACGGTGTGGCCAATTGTCTGTCACAGGCATTAGTCCCCCCCATCTACATGGGAAGAGATTTCCCTGCTATGGCTGCAGAGCAAGCCGGGGACGCGGACATTTGCGTGCTCCAGTCAGCACCTACTGGGTTAAGGCTGGAGAGCAGGGTGGTGCAAGAAGGGTGCCCTCCCTTGCTTTGCAACATATCCACCGGCCGCCCTCGCCCGGTGGTTCCGACCTCTTGGCACCGCTGCATTTTTGAGTCAGTCCACTCCCTTTCGCATCCGGGAGTGCGTGCTTCGGTGAAGCTAGTGGGGGCAAAATTCATCTGGCCATGCTTGCGCAAGGACGTGAAAGAGTGGGTTGCAGCTTGCGTCGCGTGCCAGTGGGCCAAAGTGCACAAGCACACCAGAGTGCCAAGAGGGATGAGAGCGGACATAACTAAAGAATCTTCTTGTAGCTGTTGATAAATGTGGTGAAAGCATAATTTGTGGTGATTTTAACATAAACTGGCAGGAAAAAATGAAAAACTAAAATCACTCATAGATAAATTTAAATATAAACAGGTGATAGAAAGGCCTACAAGAATTGCAAGACAAAGTGAAACACTCATAGATTTGATATTCTAATTAAAACATCTATCTATAAATGCTCAAAATCTCTGTGTGTCTGTCTGTTCCACGCATATCTCTTGAACCGTTCCTCAGACTGACCTAAGATTTTATACGTGTTTTGCTGAGGTTACGAGAGTGTGCATCCCCGAGTATGGAGTCGCTCAGTCAAAATACTGCATGTAATTTTTATCAATAAAAGTTTAGCCACCGCTCTGTCACCGTTTTGTCTCTTCATGCCCTGGCTTCAGGAAGTGTGGGCAGGGTTTGAGATTGACTCTGTGCTGATCGGATAATATGCGGCATCATGACCATGCTGATTGGATAATATGCAGCATCACAACCAGTCAGTCACCACAGCACTTTGCAAACAAAGATTTTAATAAGTGCTTTGCTGAGGTTACGAGGGTGTGTGTCCACGAGTACGGAGTTGCTCAGCCAACACATGTAATTCTTATCGATAAAAGTTTAGCCACTGCTCTGTCTTATGCCCAGGCTTCTAGAAGCGTGGGCGAGGTTTAGGATTGACTCTGTACTGATTGGATAATACGCAGTATTACAGCATCAGTAACCACAGCGCTCGGTGAGCAAACCAAGTGACCAAAAGGTGACAAATTTGACTAGAAAAAGATAATACTTAAGATTTAATGCTTAAAATATTATACCATAAAATTGCTGTGATTGTGTAGGTCTAATGGATAATTTGGCACGGTGAACATGAGGTGCGCGGGTGCACTCGGGGGGCGCTGGCGGAGACCCATGGTGCTGCAAAGGACATCACTGGCACACGGGTAAAGCAGCAGCCGAGACTCCCGTTGATCGGGCAGACTGGGCTTGGCTCCCTGCAAAGGACTGCTGCTGAGGGTTCAGCTGCTGCTTCTCCAACATCGGTGTCCGAATGGGTGCTCCACGATTGTTCGCGGGGATGCACGCCCAGCTTGCCCGATCAGTGGTAGACGGCAGTCCCAACTGCTGCTTCACTGTGGAGCGGAATGGCTAGATCAACTGCATATCATATGCGGACACATATGCAACAACAAGACAACAAGATGCAAAAATGCCCAAATAATGACATAAATCATTTTTATTTAAATATTTACAGACAAATGGGCAACTCTGATGCAACAGTTGCAGCCAAACGGGTCATTCTGCTGTGTATAAAACCATGCAAGTTAGGTTAATTGGAAACTCTAAAGTGGCCCTCGGTGTGAATTGGCACCATACCGTGGCTGCCTCATCCATCCAGGTGGATGCCCTGAATTTCCTTCTAGGGATCAATAAAGTATACAAAATACAAATACAAAAAAATAAAAATAATGTTCGGTGTTTTGTACTTATAATATTGTTAAAATGTAAAAGGATGCACTACAATGGGTCTCAAATATTTGTAAGAAACCATGTTGGCAGATGACAGCACATATGAAATCATTAAAATAAATCCCACAGAAGAAAAGAAAAAAATGCTAAAAGTCCTTCTCAAACCTCTATTAGAAAGCAAAAAAATCACAAAGGATGCATATGATCACCTGATACCCACAGCCAGTATCACCCCCCGGATCTATGGAACTCCAAAAATACATAAAAAGGATATCCCACTGCGGCCAATAATAGACAGTATCGGATCAGTTACATACAACTTATCAAAAGCCCTGGTTGAAATCATCAGACCCCTCCTTGGACTATCAGATTTCCACTGCAAAAACTCAAAAGAGCTGGCACAAGAACTCAAATATATGAAAATAGAATCAGACGAGATCCTCATTTCACATGACGTCATCTCTTTATTCACAAAGACACCTGTTGACATCACACTACATATAGTGAAAGAACGCCTCAACAATGACAGTACCCTAAAAAGACGCACCAATCTCACAGTTCATGACATATCCAAATTATTACAGTTTGTTGCAAAATCCACTTATTTTCAATTCAGAGGAAAAATTTACAGACAAAAAGAAGGATTTGCAATGGGAGACCCACTATCAGCCATTATGAGCAGCTTTTTCATGGAGGATCTGAAAAACAAAGCCATTAACACAGCACCTACACAATGCAAACCCACCCTTTGGAAGAGATACGTGGATGACATTCTGGAAAAAATAAGGAAAGGACACACACAAGAACTCACTGACCATCTGAACAGCACGGACAGCACTGGGAACATAAAATTCACACACGAAGAGGAGGAAAATGGCACCATAGCATTTCTGGACATGAAAATCCACCACAACGATGATGGCAGCATAAAAAGCACAGTCTACAGGAAACCAACCCACACAGATCAATACCTACTATGGACATCGGAACACCCCACAGCACACAAGCTATCAGTCGTCAGGATGTTATATGAACGAGCCACCATCATCACAGACCAAGAAGACAGACAGGAGGAGAAAAACCACATAAAACATGCTCTTATATGCTGCCAATATCCAGTATGGGCCATAAACAAAGGGAAACAGCAAGTCAAAAACAAAGAAAATAAACAGGAAATAAGACACAGAACAAAAGCCAAAATCAAAAACAAGGACACCATAACTATACCATACATACGAGGGATCACGGAACCAATTCAAAGGATCATGAAAAAATACAAAATAAACACAGCAGTCAAACCACACAAAAAAATAAGACAGTTGTTAGTACACCCCAAGGACAGAATAAAACAAGACAAAAAATGCAATGTAATATATGAAATATCATGCAGATCACGCAACAAAATCTACATTGGAGAAACTGGAAGATTATTCACCACAAGAAAAAAAGAACACCAGAAGGAATGTGAGAAGGAAACACAAGGACGACTCATAAGATCAGAAAAAGAAAAGGCAGAACAAGAAACATTAAAATCAGCAATATCAGATCACTGCAAAAGAAATAATCACATCATGGACTGGGACAACGCAAAGATTATTGGATCGGAGAGCAACAGACACAAATGCTGGATCAAGGAGGCCATAGAGATGAGGAAGCAGGGAAAAGACACCATGAACCGAGATGAGGGGGCCTTTATGCTTTCCCACACCTGGGACCACATTCTCCAGAGACCATCTGACGGCGGGAGGCGGGGCCAGCTCGGTGGATCCGACAGATCTGCTGAGCTGGCCCCGCCTACAAAAATCAGCTGATAAATGTCACCTGATAGCAATCAGCTGACTCTTCTGACGAAGGCTGCAGTGCAGTCGAAACATGTAAAGAAGGTAAAGACATCTCCTTTCTATTTTATTTTTTGTCTTTTATATGAACAAAAGATAAAAAATTTCTCTTACTACTTATAGGCTACACTTCTGTATTCCACTTTCAAACACAGCCTTACATTTGGGCCTGTAAAGCCTGATTGGCCTACCTGTTTCAGACAGGAATACTTGCTTTCTATGGGCATGCACTAGTATAATTTGATTACAAGCCTGTCAGACTATAATATGATTCTTGTTGCCAGAAAGTTAACTAAGAAACACCCAATATATCATAGTAGATCAGATACAAAAGTTGTCATGACAGGAATTCCAAAGTCAAAACTGGAGGACTTTGAGTAGGATCTAAAACAAATAAAATGTAACTAAAGAGTTAGATCTAAACTCTGCTAACAAATTCACGACTATATTATGTGACATCATGAACAAGTATACAAAATCGTGGAAAAATAAACCCAAAAAGTCTTACCTTCCATGGTTTAAAAAATGACATTTGGCAAATGATGAAAAAACATGATTTCATTTGTAAAAAATCTTTAATTTCAAAAATAATACTGACCATCTTCTTTACACTAGTCTCAGAAATCAGGTGATACATGAGATGCAAAAGGCTAAAACCAGTTATTTCACTAGGATGATAGAAGAAGCCAATGATAATAGTTCTAAATTATGGAAATGTATAAACAATCTAACAAATTCTAGCAAGATAAAGCATCACACAATTGATTGTCTTAAAGTTAATGGACATCTAATTCATAATAATCAATTGATTGCAAATGCTTTTAATAATTTCTTTATTGAATCTGTATATGAACTAGCAAACAATTTTAAGAGTTTCCATTCATTTTATAATGTTGACTGTCTTAATGACTCTGATTTGTTTAAAATTGAGGAGGTCTCTCAAGAAAAAGTTAAAAAAAAGTCATTGCAAACATGAGCAACTCCCTGTCAAAGGATGCCCATAATCTCAACGCTGCATTAATATTGGGGGCAACTGTGGCGCAGGTGTAGTGTGACTGACTACTGATCGGAGGGTCATGGGTTCGATTCACACTCTGTCTGCAGTCTACATGTTGAAGTGTTCTTGAGCAAGACACTGAACCCCCAGTTGCTCCTGGTGGCCAGGTTAGTGCCTGTGTGTGTGTATGGTAGCTCTGCCCCCATCAGTGTGTGAATGTGTGCGTGAATGGGTGGACAGCAGGATCTGTAAAGTGCTTTGGTCATCCAGAGATGAGAAAAAGCGCTATATAAGTGAACACCATTTACACCATTTAATAAAGAAATATTAGAACCAATTACACATCTGGTTAATCTTTCAATACGATCAAAGATATTTCCACAAAGCTGGAAGATTGCAGTAGTAACACCAATACATAAAACAGGGGATAAAAACATAGCCAGCAACTACAGGCCCATTGCCATCCTTCCAGTGTTCTCTAAAGTTCTTGAAAAAAAAAATTGTTGCTGAGCAACTAATCAGCCATCTAGAATTGGATCAATTGCTGCATCCTCAGCAGTTTGGGTTCAGACAAAAGTATTTTACAGAGATAGCAAATTGCTATCTTTCATTCATTCATCTTCTTCCGCTTAATCCTTTTCGGGTCGCGGCGGGGCTGGAGCCTATCCCAGCATCTTTGGGCGAGAGGCAGGGTACACCCTGGACATATCGCCAGTCCATCGCAGGGCCAACACAGAGAGACAGACAACCATTCACTCTCACAGTCAATACCTAAGGACAATTTAGAATCCCCAGTTTGATGCCAATTAACCTAACTTGCATGTTTTTGGCATGTGGGAGGAAACCGGAGAAATCCCGGAGTAAACCCACGCAGACACGGGGAGAACATGCAAACTCCACACAGATCACTGTTGGTTGGAGGCTGGGATCGAACCAGGGATCCCCTGGCCAAGGGTGAGTTGCTGTGCTGCTGCAGTGCTAACCACTGCACCACTGCGCTGCCCCCAAATTGCTATCTATTAGAAAAAATAAAAGCAAAACTGAATAAAGGCCATGTTGTTGGAGCTGTGTTCTTAGACCTAAAAAAAAGCCTTCGACACAGTGGACCACTGTATATTAATTTGGAAAATGCAGAATTTTAAAATGTCATCTACAGCTTTATGATTTAAGTCCTACCTGGAAGGAAGACAACAGTGTGTGAAGGTTAGTAGGGTTAAGTCCAATCTCTGTCCCAATGACATGGGAGTGCTGCGGGGATCAGTTTTAGGTCCACTGATCTTCTCAATCTATATAAATGACCTTCCAAACTATTGTCAGGGTGTTAACTGCCAGCTGTATACAGACAATACTGTCATCCATGTATCTGCTAAAACACCAAGTCTGGCAGGACAGCATTTGACACAGGCCTTATCTAACATCCACAACTGGCCAGAGGAGTCTCACTTAACACTAAGGACTAAGAAAACCATTTCCATGTGCTTCTCAATTAAAAGAAGCCACCCACTGGTACATTTAAGATGCATATTAACAACAGAATAATTGAAGTAAACAAAACAAAGTATTTGGGTATCATTCTGGACAACAATTTAAAATTCCAAAACCAAGTTAGAAATGTGTGTAAAAAGGTCAAATCAAACTTGAACGGTTTCCATTTCATCAGAAAGGACTTATTTGTTCATATTGCTTTCTTCTTCCTTTTGCCTTCAGTGAGAGCAGTCGCATTTTTTTTCCTCCCTCCTCCTATCCTGCCTTCCTGACCTAATCCCAGCTTGCTGCGTCTGAGTGAGTGTCTGTGCCGTCTCACCATCTTGCTGATCTCAACCCAAATGGAAAATACGGAAAATGGATATAAGCTGGGCTTTAAACGCAATTGACACCACCTTTTCAAACAGAAAATTGGGCCCGGGGGAGCCCAAATGTGGAGAGACCCATGGATTGGAACTCATGTGTCTGTGTGATTTGACTGAGGATGTGGAAAAACATCTACCTGTTTTGGCTACGATCACAGGATTTCTGCCGATTGGGCTTTGGAGTTCTCCTGGTGTATCGAAAATTTAACTGGAGGAGCTAATCAAAATGCGGACCCGGCGGAGCTGCTTCTCAATAATTCGACCAGATGGGGAGTGCACGAAGTAGCGGCAAATGACCAACATGGAATTTACCATCTGCATGCATTGTAGAGAGATGGACTCTCTCGGACATGTTCATCTGTGTTTAGAAGGGGAAACATCTGGAGTCGCTTCGTGCTCTCCAGGGAATGATATGAATTTAAAGCCAGTGAATGTTAATTTGAATTGTAAGCTCAGAATATGACAATAGGGAAATCCTATACTCCTATACTCTGTCTGAGCAGATTCGGCGTTGATCGGCGCCCCTGGATAACTCACTCCTCCAGAGTTGAGATAAGCGGATGTGTCAGCTGGCTCACTAACCCAAACACCGCTGCTGTGCAATAAACAGAACTCTTCAGGGACAGCGTTCATGAACTATAACATCTATCGTTGCCTAGGAGACTATTTGTTGTGCTCCAGTAACTGATACACTCAACACTGCACACACACTGATATCATCATACTGATATACATACACTGCTCTCTCCCTGCTGATTTGTCTACTAAATGTCTGCTAAATAAGCATTGAGGGTTTTTTTGCCTGCAATCAAAATTTCGCTTGCTTACTTAAGCGTCAATTTGATAAAACATGTTTTTTTCTCTCGCCTACTGTGTGATATCCACTCTTTTTCTTTTTTTTCCTTTCTTCTTTATGACTGGCGCCTAGCGGCTGCCCCGGCCTTGGATGCGCTCTGCAGAGCGTGCCCAAATGCCAAGTCACGTTTCGTTACCTTGTATTCATACATGTGTAATGACAATAAAGTTGAATCTCATCTCATCATCATCTCATCATATACATCCATGCAATGATTTTTTCACGTCTGCCCTATTGTATGACATCCTGGTCACAAACGTCACCTTCTACAATGAAACCTGTCATTTCACTTTATAAGCAGACAATCAAGATCTTGGACAAGAAACCAATAAGATGGCATCATTGTGAAATCATAAAAAGCACAAAATGTTTACTTTTGAAAACTGTGTAAATTTTAGTACACTTAAGTTGGTTTTTAAATGTCTAAATAATTCAATGTCATTATTGCTTTCAGCTCTGATCACCAGACATTCAAACTCTGACAGACCGACCACTCAAGGCTCTGCCAGTGGGGACGATAAAATTCCAATGTGTAAGACTTCTTTTGGACAGTCCAGCTTCTTATCTAATGGAGCAAGACTTTGGAATACTCTTCCCAGCAAGCTGAGGCTGGAGGCTGATGCAAACACCTTTAGCAGAGACCTCAAAAAGTGGTTAAAGTCTGGTCAGAGTTGTTCACATGAAGATTTAAATGTCTAATAATGAAACTGATGACAGTGACACTGATTTTAAAATGGACTGAGCATGAGCATGAGGTGAGCATGCACAACCGGGCGTCCTCACTGACAGGCAGGAATCAGGCATTCTTTACCTGAGGTAGAACAAAAGGTTATCCAAAGACAAAAACACCTCAAAAGCAGATTTCTTCAGAGCTTGACTTAGTTCGGCAGCTTTACCAAATCGGTCCTGTACCGAACTGCTCTTTACCGCTCCTACTTACACTCCAGGCAAAATGGAAGCAGGTGGGGACAGTTAGCACAGGTGTCAGTGATGAGATCGCCCCGGCCTGCAGTTAGAGAGAGGTGTTAGAGTTGGCTCACCTGCACCACCAGAGGGCTTGCTCGCTGAACACTACAGTGCCCCCCTCTCAAGGGGCGCCTCCTGGTGTCCCCTTAGGCTTGTCAGGGTGGCTGCGATGAAAGGCTTGGACCATTCCATGATCATAGATATGGGATTGGGGGATCCGCAGCTCTTCCTCCGGGCCGTATCCTTCCCAATCCACAAGGTACTGAAGGCCGTGATCGTGGCACCAAACATCCAAGATCCTGCCGACAGTGTATGTTGTGAACCCATCAATGATTTGGGGAGGAGGTGGGAGTTGGGGGGGGGGGGGGGGGTTAAATGAAACTGGCTTGACCTGAGAGACAGAAAAACTGGGTGGAGCTTCACAGAACTGGGGAACTTTAATCTGACTGAGGCATTGTTGACAATCTCTAAGATGGAAAATGGAACGAAGAAATGTGGTGAGAGTTTCCTAGAATCTATTTTCAAAGAGAAATTTCTTGTGGATAACCAAACTCGCTGACCAACAGAATACTTAGGGGCCATGGACCTCTTGTGATTCACGAACATAGTGACCTTACCAGGGCTCGAGTCTGTCTCTAAAGCCGTCGACATTGGCACATATGATGTTCTACAGATGGAGCAGAAACCTCCCCTTCCATCATAGGGAGGAGGGGTGGCATGTAACCCAGTGAGACCTCAAACGGGTTCCGGCCTGTTGCAGATAAGACAATGGTGTTGTGCGCGTACTTGATCCATGTCAGGTGAGAGCTCCAGGTAGTGGGACTGCGTGATGTTAAACAGCGCAAGGTTGCCTCCAAGGATTGGTTGGCACGTTCACACCTCTGTCTGTCGCCTGTTGCTCTCGGGGTGGTAACTAGAAGAGAGGATCACAGAGGTTCCCAGGGATCTGCAAAAAGCGCGCCACACCTGTGACATGAATTGTGGCTCTCTGTCTGACACGATGTCCATGGGGATCCCATGTAACCGGATGATGTGGAGCACCAGGAGGTCAGCAGTTTCAGAGGCAGAGGGGAGCTTAGACAGAGAAACAAAATGCACGGCTTTAGAGAAATGGTCAGTAATGGTTAGGATTGTATTGTTACTGCCTGAAAGAGGCAGTCCAGTGACAAAGTACATAGCGATGTGGTGCCATGGACAGCTAGGAATGGGTAGTGGATGAAGCAGGCCTGCGGGGGGAGAGGATGAGGATTTTTTAGCAGAGCAGATTTCACATGACTTGTCAAACTCTCTAATGTCTTTATTCAGAGCTGGCCACTAAAAGGCCCACTGAATCAATTTAATAGTCCTAGTTCCCTCCGGATTACAAGCGAATTTTGAGGTGTGCCCCCAATGGATGACCTCTCCTCTCAGTTTTGTGGGAACATAGAGGCGATTGTCGAGATCCCTTCCCCCGGGTCCGGTTCAGAGGGCTGCGCTTATCTAACCTTTTGTTTGATGTCCCACATGAGAGTTCCCACCACACACTCCATAGGAATAATAGTCTCCTTTGGCAGGGGCTCAGTTTCCAATGAAAACTGATGTGATAACGCGTCAAGCTTGATGTTGCGGGATCCTGGCCTGTAGGTGATCACAAATGAGAACCAGCCGAAAAATAAGGACCATCGGGCCTAGTGCACTTCCAGCCTTTTAGCCGACCGGAGGTATTATAAGTTTTTATGATCGGTCCAGACAATAAATGGCTGTTTAGCACCTTCAGAGCAGTGTCTTCACTCTTACAGGGCTAAGTTAATGGCCAGTAACTCTCAGTATCCCACACTGTAATTCCTCTCGGTGGGGCTCAGGTGCTGAGGGAAAAACACACAAGGGTGAAGCTTTCTGTCTGTGGCGGAGCGCTGCAAGAGGGACGCCCCCACCCCACACTCAGATGCATCTACCTCCACCACAACCTAGGTCTCTGGATCGGCCTGCTCCAGTACCGGGGTATCTGAAAATGACCTCTTGAGGATGGATCCTGAGCTGACTTGGACCAGGAGAAACGGACCTTTGTGGATGTTAACTGGGTGAGGCAATCTTGCTAAAGTTCTTTACAAATCGAAGGTAGAAATTAACAAACCCCAGGAAACGATGAAGCTGCTTATGTGACGGGTTAAAAATGGGGATTAATGGGTTAATTAAAAGCTTATCATACACAAGTTAAGAAGCAGATTACAGGTTAAAAAGTCAGTTAAAAAGCTGATTGTAGACAATATATACAGTTAAAAATGAGTTAAAAAGATTAATATTTCATTATTATTTTTGTCCATGATTGTTACATTTAAAAACATTAATACAGTGCTAAATAGGTTTGAATGTTGTGTGCACTGTTTACGGTTTGTTGAGAGTTTGATGATTCACAAATTGATTGCTTTTGCCCGGAGAGGGAACTGTGGTGTGCGCTTGCGCAGAAGTGTCCATGTTCTTTTTGAATAAAGCAAAATGGAGTGAATACGTACACTACCGTTCAAAAGTTTGGGGTCACTTAGAAATTTCCTTATTTTTGAAAGAAAAGCACTTTTTTCAATGAAGATAACTTTAAACTAATCAGAAATACACTCTATACATTGCTAATGTGGTAAATGACTATTCTAGCTGCAAATGTCTGGTTTTTGGTGCAATATCTAGATAGGTGTATAGAGGCTCATTTCCAGCAACTATCACTCCAGTGTTCTAATGGTACAATGTGTTTGCTCATTGCATCAGAAGGCTAATGGATGATTAGAAAACCCTTGTGCAATCATGTTAGGTCTGCAATGCTGTAATTGCTGCAAATGGAGGATTCTTTGATGAAAGCAAAGTTTGAAGGAAAAAATTATTATTTCAAATACAAATCATTATTTCTAACCTTGTCAATGTCTTGACTATATTTTCTATTCATTTTACAACTCATGGTGGTAAATAAGTGTGACTTTTCATGGAAAACACAAAATAATTGTCTGGGTGACCCCAAACTTTTGAACGGTAGTGTAGACCGCGACTCTCTTCATTATTTCTTGTTCAAAAGTACCACATACCTCTCCCGAACTGTGGAGCAGAGGGCGCAACACTTGCGGGTCTGAGGAGTAGGCCAGTTAATCACCACCTTAATCTTCTCTGGGTCTGCCTTTAATTGACCCCCTGAAACAATGAAGCTCAGAAAGGTTGTAGTATCCAAGAAGAATTTGCATTTCAGAATCAGCTTTATTGGCCAAGTATGCACAACACATACAAGGAATTTGACTTTGGCTAAAAACTTGCTCTCGTTGTTCAGGTGGAGGATTTAAATAAGGATTCAATGACAACAGAGTATGTACAGTAAATTACAGTCTGTCCACGTTTCTATAAAAGGATGCAAATATATACAGGAATATATGCAGTTATTTACTCAGACTAACCACACTTTGCAGAAATAGTGTGAGTTATGTGCAATGAAATAATGGATGAAAAGTCATGAGTACAGCAACAGGTAGGACTAGGTGAATGTTAGGAGTTCATCAGAGTGATGGCTTGAGGAAAGAAACTGTTCCTGTGACGGGTGGTTTTGACCTTCAGTGATCTGTAACGACGACCAGAAGATAGAAGTTCAAACAGTTTGTGGCCGGGGTGTGATGGGTCAGCACAGATGTTTCCTGCCCGTTTCCTGGTTATGGACCGATATAAGTTCTCAATGGAGGGTAGGTCGGTACCAATGATCCTCTTTGCAGACTTAACGATCCGCTGCAGTCTGGTCTTGTCCTGTTTAGTGGCAGATCCAAACCAGACAGTGATGGAAAAGCAGAGGACAGATTGGATGATGGCGGTGTAGAAGACAACCAGCAGCTCCTGAGGCAAATCAAACTTCTTGAGCTGACGCAGAAAAAACAACCTCTGCTGGGCCTTTTTCCGGACAGTGTCTATATGGGAGGACCACTTCAGGTTCCGGGAGATTGTGGTACCCAGAAACTTGAAGGAGTCCACAGTGGACACTGTGCTGTTGAGGATGGTGAGTGGGGGGAATGAAGGGGGGTGTCGCCTGAAATCCACAGTCATCTCCACCGTTTTGGCTGGGTTAAGTTCAAGATGGTTCTGGCTGCACCAGAGGATCAGCTGCTCCACCTCCTGCCTGTATGCAGACTCATCATCATCCCGGATCAAACCGATGACTGTGGTGTCGTCCGCAAACTTCAGGAGCTTCACCGAAGGGTCCTCTGAGGTGCAGTCGTTGGAGTAGAGGGAGAAGAGCAGTGGGGAAAGGACACATCCTTGGGGGCGCCAGTACTAATTTTTCGGGAGCTGGATGTAAAGCTCCCTAGCTTCACCTGTTGCCACCTGTCAGTCAGAAAGCTGGAGATCCACTGGCAGGTGGAGGGGAGCACCTTGAGCTGGAGGAGTTTCTGATGAAGAATGCCTGGGATGATGGTGTTGAACGCTGCGCTGAAGTCGACAAACAGGATCCTGGCGTACGTCCCTGGGGAGTCGAGGTGTTGCAGGATGTAGTGTAGTCCCATATTCACTGCATCATCCACTGACCTGTTTGACCGGTAGGCAAACTGCAGTGGGTCCATCAGGGGGCCTGTGATGACCTTCAGGTGGTTCAGCACCAATCTCTCCAAGGATTTCATGACCACAGAGGTCAGGGCAACAGGTCTGTAGTCGTTTAATCCTATAACAGAGGATTTCTTGGGAACTGGAATGATGATGGAGCGTTTGAAGCAGGAAGGCACTTCACGCAGCTCCAGTGATCTGTTAAAGATCCAGGTGAAGATGGGGGCCAACTCGTTGGAGCAGACTCTCAGGCAGGACAGAGACACACCATCAGGTCCTGCAGCCTTCTTGATCTTTTGTCTCTGAAAGACCCGGGGCACCTCCTCTTCACAGATCGTTAGTGCTGGTGGGAGGTCAGAGTGGAGGAGGGATGGAGTTCCTGGGGCTGCAGATAATCCTTTTGTGTGGGTGGGAGGTGAGAACTGTAGGTTCTTTTCAAACCTGCAGTAAAAGCTGTTTAGGTCGTTAGCCAGCTGGAGGTTTTCCACAGGGTGGGGGGATGGTCTCCTGTAGTTGGTGATATTCCGTAGGCCTCTCCAGACAGAAGCAGAGTTGTTGGCTGAGAAGTTTTTTTGTAACTTCACACTGTAGCTCCTCTTAGCAAGCCTGATCTCCTTCGTCAGCATGTTTCTGGCCCGCTTGTACAGAGTCCAGTCACCAGTCCTGAAGGCCTCCTCCTTGGTCTGACGTAGCTGCTTCAGTTTAGGAATGAACCAGGGTTTATTGTTGTTGTATGTGCAGAAGGTCTTGGTCTGCACACACATGTCCTCGCAGAAACAGATGTATGACGTCACAGTGTCAGTGAGTTCATTTAGGTTAATGGCTGCAGCTTCAAAAACACTCCAATCTGTACAGTCAAAGCAGGCTTGTAACTCCAGCTTTGATTCCTCAGTCCATTTCTTCACAGTCCTTACAACAGACTTGGAAGTTTTTAGTTTCTGTCTGTATGTTGGAATAAGATGGAGCAGACAGTGGTCAGAAAAACCCAGAGCTGCACGGGGGACAGCATGATAGGTGTTTCTTAAAACTGTGTAACAGTGGTCAAGTGTATTTGTGTCCCTGGTGGGACATTTAATATGCTGTCTGTATTTAAGAAGCTCATTTGTGAGATTAGCTCTATTGAAATCACCCAGAATGATAAGCAGAGAGTCTGGATGTTTTTCCTCCACGTTTGCTATCTGGTCAGCGAGGTGCTGCAGGGCCTCCGTTGTACAAGCAGTAGGCGGGATATAAATTCCGACCAGAATAAACGAGAACTCTCGCGGTGAATAAAAGGGTTTACAGTTTATGAACAGTGACTCTAGGTTAGGGCTACAAAACTTCTTCAACACTGTGACATCAGTACACCAACCTTCGTTTATGTAAAAGCAGATTCCACCACCTTTAGTCTTTCCAGAGAATTCTCGGCTGCGATCAGCGCGAAACAGCTGGAATCCGTCCAGGCGCACCGTGCTATCTGGGATGTGTTCACTCAGCCAGGACTCCATGAAACAAAGGGCGCCAGATCTGCTAAAATCCCGGTTTTTGTGAGTCAGGAGCAGCAGTTCATCCATTTTGTTTGCCAAAGAGCGGATATTTGTCATATGGATCGATGGGAGCGGCGTGCGAAATCCTCGTTTCTTCAACCTGACTAGCGCACCGGCACGTTTACCATGCCGCCTTCGTTTCCGGCCAGCGCCAATAGCTGCTGCTCCCACAGCTAAGATCGACTGAAAAAACTCCAGATCAGCAGCAGAAACTGGCGGAGAAGTTGCATTGGGAGGTAGTCTGAGTGAAAGTAGTTCCTCCCTTGAATAGGTGACTCGGACAGAAGAGCAGAAATCCAAAAAAACACACAAAATTATCAAAAACATCAGAGAGCAGAAGCCAGTGGCTGCCATCCGCGGCGCCATCTTGGATTTTTTTCTCCGCTTTTACAAAAAAACTGGTTCTCGAGAAGGTGCTGGAGAACGACTCTAACATGAATAGTGTGTTTCTCAGGAGTGCTTGAAAAAATAAGGATGTCATCCAAATAACAAAAACATAAACACTGATAACGTCCCTGAGGATGACATGTTTGGGGGTTTGTGAGACTCAGACATAGGCACAGAACCACCACGGAAATAGAAATACATTTAAGGATGTTTATTGTACAAGAATGAATAAATAAAGATGTCGGTGTGCTGGCAGTCCTGAAGAGAGAACAAAGAAAAGACAATGAGTAATAGTACTCAATGCTGATGGAATATACAAGGCTGGAATAATTTGTTCTCATACTCAGGTACCAGTGTTAGCAGAAGGTGATGAGGGTGAGGAGATTGCTGCACACAAACACAGGATGACCGGAGCAGGCAGGCGAAAGGTGATTGGCAGGGAAATCTTCAACCTGAATCAGACTGGTGAAATGGGCTAGCTGATAGATAATGAGGGCTTATTTGCAAATGTCCATATTTATGTTCCAGAAAGAATCTGCCAGGGAAGGAGTCCACATCTGCCAAGAGGAGTCCAACAGCGGAGACCTGTGTACAGGTAGGGAAGGAGAAGTAAGCGGTGTGTATTTGTTTCTTTATATGAATACAGGGTTTGGCAGGGGGTAGGCTAGGAGGTAAACAGGAGCAAAGCGGGCTGGAGTGAGGCTGCGAGATAAACTGGAGCAAATCAACAGGAGCTAGGCAGGAACAAAGCGTAGGTAGTGGCAATAACAGCTTGAGGTCATCTGACAATCCCACACTCAAGGTTGCCTCTCCAGTTCTTAAGTGGGCAGCCTCTAGATGAGCTGCAGGTGTGACACAATGGGCAGCTGCACCTAGTTAGGGGAGAAAGCTGCAGGTAGAGAGTGAGAGAGCAGAGCCAAATCTGGATCATGACAGGATGTCATTGCTCATGTGCTGGAAAACGATTGGCGCGTTTGTGAGACCAAAAGGCATAACCAAATACTCAAAATGTCCCAAATGTACTTTAAAAGCCATTTTCCATTCATGTCCCTGACAGATTCGGATGAGGTGGTATGCATTGCGTAGGTTGAGGTTGGCAAATATTGTGGCCTTTTGGAGGAGCTTGAAGGCTGAGTTCATGAGCGGGAGTGGGTACTTATCCTTAACAGTAATGTTGTTCAGCTCTCTGTAATCAATACATGGGCATAAGGAACCGTCCTTTTTCCCAACAAAAAAAGAACCCGGCTCCCATTGGTGAGGACGAGGGCCGAATTATGCCTGAACTTAAGGAATCCTTAATATACTTCTCCATCACCTCTCTCTCCGGTCCGGAAAAACTGTTAAGGCAACTAGACAGAAGCCATGCGCCTGGGAGGAGGTCCACAGTACAGTCATAGGACCGATGAGGAGGCAACGCTAGGGCCCTCAACTTGCTGAACACATCCGCCAAATCATGAAACACCTTGGGCACATGGCTAAGATCTGGCTTCTCGGCCGGGCAGGGAGCGAGGGAGTGACTAGGCAAGCAAGCAACAGGGCGTAAGCAGGAGGCTAAACAAAAGTTGCTCCAAGCAGAGATATTCTGATTGGCCCAATCAATGGTGGAGTTATGGAGCAGTAACCATGGGTACACTAAGATGACTGGAAAAGAGGAGTCAGGGAGAACATAGAATTCGAGCTCCTCCCGATGATTACCCGACAGTAAAATGGATATGGGAGTGGTTTGAGCCAAAACCAAAGCTGAGGAATGGCCTGCTGATGTTACCAACTTTAACAGAGACAAATTGCATGGGTAGAAATAAATTCAATTCAATTCAGCTTTATTTATATAGCGCCATTTCACAGCAACAGTCATCTCATAGCACTTTCAACTGTAGGGGAAAACCCCACAATTGCAGAAAGGCCCCAGCAATCAGGCGATCCCCTGTGAGCAGCACTTGGCAACGGTGGAGAGGAAAAACTCCCTTTTAGCAGGAAGAAACCTCCAGCAAAACCAGGCTCAGGTCATCTGCTGCGACTGGCTGGGGGGTGAGGGGATAGAGAAGAAGAAAAGAAAAGACATGTAGAGAGCAAACAGCACAACAGGGACTCAATCTATGGAAGAGAACAAACAGATGTTATTGACGAGCAAAAATATTTCATTGATTGAAGAAAGGAGTGAAGCCCAGTGCATGTTAGAGGTCCCCCGGCTGTCTAAACCTATTAGCAGCATAGCTAAGGGAGGGTTCAGGGTCACCTGATCCCACCCTAACTATAGGTTATGTCAAAAAGGAAGGTTTTAACCCTATTCTTAAAAACAGAGATCAAGTCTGACTCCCAAATCCAGATTTGCAGCTGGTTCCAAAGGAGAGGAGCTTGATAACTGAAAGCTCTGCCTCCAGTGAGGCAATCATACAACTTGCAGTTGCTAGACACCCTCCTCATCAGCTGCCAACTAGGGATGAATACACTGTTTCAGTGGCTATTGGAGGGACTGCCTTCCCCAGTGCCAGCAGCGGCCTCAAGACACTGGAGGAAAAAACCGAGTTGCAGATGTGTAGATAGACCCCTTATTTCAGACAACGAGACAGCAGCTTGAAGGAAGCCAACACACAGTGCCACATGATCCAAATCGGGGCCAGGCACCAGCCTCTTCTTACAAGACTTTTACTGTACTTGGATGTCACGCTCTTTACATGCAGTGGTGTCAGGAGACCCACTGGAAGCCATCCCCCCCCCCCTTACTCCTAGAGCAAAGGAGGAGGAAAAGGAAATGTTTGTGGGGGGAGGGCTCTTATTTAGATTGCCTACTCTTCACATGGGATCTTGACCAAATCCAGGATGACGCATTTTCAGCTGTCATGTGAAGTTGGTGCAAGGCTGTGGGCTGCACCAACCACCACCGTGGGCTGCACGGTGGTGCAGTGGTTTAGCACTGTGGCAGCACAGTTTACCCTCGGCCGGGGGATCACGGGGATCGTGACATTGTGGGTTCGATCCCAGCCCCCGACCAACAGTGAGCTGTGTGGAGTTTGCATGTTCTCCCCGTGTTGCGTGGGTTTACTCCGGGATTTCTCCGGTTTCCTCCCGCATACCAAAACATGTAGGTTTAGGGCGCTCGCGCACACAGCAACCGGCAGCCGGTGGCTTGTCACCAGACTGCAAACCAAATCTACCTACGGGTACAAATAAGTAACAAAAAAAAACAAACAAAAAAAAAGGCATCTCTTCGAGTACGGTTGGTAAGTCCCACTTTCAAGAGGAAGAACTCGATTTGCTCTTTCAGACCAAACCACAATACTGGGACTCAAGCTGGTCTGAACAAAGCTCTGAAAGCTCTGCCTCCCATTGTACTTTTGGAGATTCTAAGTATTACAAGTAATTTGTCACAGGACTGAGCACGGGTTCTACCGGGCTCAGTTTCTCAATTTATTTATTTATTTATCCTGTATTTTCTCCAAGCTTTGTGGTGTCTTTTTGTGTTTTGGTTCCTGATAATTTATTGTTCTATTACACAGGGTTACAAAAATAATTTTTTTTTGTAAGTTGTCTGTGCTTTTTCAACTGATTTAAGACAATTTTGCACCACTGAATCCGAAAATGACATCCGTTTCTCTCGATCAGGTGCTAAGTAAAAACCTGTACTTACTTAGTACTTACTTAGTACTGTGCATGTACTTACCTTTATATAAAGGTAAGTACATGTAAATTGAAAGTTACGTCATCATTGTTCAAAATTCAGAGAATTTCAAGACATAAAAAAGAATTTTGCATCATATAAAGCGAAAATACCCGTACATGTAAACAAAAATGTAAAAAACATGTGGCCATAGTTCAAAAAGTTCACCTGATTGAGCAAAACCAATGTGATTTTAGGATTCAGCACATCAGATTTGTCCTAAATCAACTAAAAAAACCTTATACAATAAATTTGGTGTTGACCAGTGTTATGTATGTTTCAATATTGTTATTATGTTGCCTATTCATGTACTCTGAGACTGGTTTTCCTTCCTCTGTGACAAGGCCATTATTTCTACTGTTCCCAGACACACCTTCCTCTCACAGCCTGTTTCCCCAGATTACCTCAGCTGTGAGAGATCTTGGAATTAGGTCTCTGCCCGCTCCTGGCTACACCTGCTGCTCATCATTCCCCAATTACTGCTGTGTATTTAAGCTCTGCGTTTTCTCTTTATTGTGCAGGTAAATTGATTCTCTTCACATCATTACTCTGGTTCAGCCTCTGAAGTATTTTGTCTTCTCCTGAGCACTCCTCACTTAGACGCTCCTCACTGTAAGTTATTCTTGTTTTGCATCTGTCCTCTCTGCGCCTCGTAGAGGCACACATGACAGAATTTAACTGCCAGTGTAAAAGATCCAGCAGGTGTGTTGGTGCCGTTTTTCGACCTTTTTCTTTTTCACTCACCTGACCTGTGGAGCTCATTATGGACACAGGAAGTGCACGGGACTACCTGATGCGTCTGGGGTGGGATTGTTGCCGTGCGCCTATGGAGATTGACAGGCTAATCTCCACGACGAGCACATATTCCATCCCGCAAGACGCATTGTGGTATTTGGAACTCGCAGAGGCAGCGGTCTGTCAGTGTCCTGAGGAAATCCCCGGAGAAACCTGGGTGCGCATCGAAAGGGAGGCGCTCCCGGGACTCTGTTGCCACAAATCCTCGCCATTCTCCAGCGCCCGTCCTTGTCCTTCCAGCTCCACGACTACGCCGCCATCCTTCGCCGGGTCACCGGATGGAAAACTCCGCCTCTCTGACAGCCACCTCTCCTACACTGAAGCAGAAGTCCTCCTCAGTGGTGCAGACCTCCCTCTTCTCTTCTCCAGCTGAATCTCCAACTTTCCCTGGGTCTGTAGCTGCTGTCTCTTGCTTAACTTCGGTAACCTCATCAGCTGCCGAGAGGTCTTCCAGGGTTCCCCCAGCTACGGCCATTTCTGTGTCTTCTGGGACGGTTCCTCCACAATCTACTGGGGGGCATCGGTTCATCATAGACAAGGAGAGGGATGACTGCCTGTCTACTGCAGCAGAGAATATCAAGATCAAGGAAGACAGACAAGTGTCATTTCATTCTATTCCAACTTACGATGATATGCCTTGTCTGATTCCCGGGGGAGAGACTCAGGTTATGCAGTCTCCTGAGCTCTCTCCTCCTGCTGCAATAATTAAATCCTCATCTACCCTTTCCATGTTGCCTCTTGAAATTCCTGAGCATCTGCCAGCCTCTGAACTGTGCCACCAGATGATGGAGGAGCCTGTGGTCCTGGAAGACCCTACTCCAGTGCCAGCGGAGAGCGGTACCCCAGCTGCCATGCCGACGGAATCACCAGTGTGGGTCACTTCACTTGAGGACACGAGGACTGCTACCACCATCATGCCTGCTGCAGGGGCCGCCATAGCAGAGTTAACACCTGAGCTGGACCTCCAGAGGGCCAAGCCCAAAGCAATATCATCGCCCGGATCTACGGAGTCCTGGATGGCGGTGGAGCTCGAGCTCAGGCAAGTGCTCTCCTTTGTTTTTCTGATCTCAGTTTTGGAGAGATCTTGTCATGACACAGAGTGCGGGTTTGTACCGTGCTCAGGTCTTTGATTATTTTCCTTTTTCTGTGTTTGTATTTAGTCATGTTTATCTGTCCTTATGGTTTGTGCTTTTATTCTGACAGTGCCATGGCAGGACTTCCACCTGTCAAGTCTGTTCGCGGCCTGTCACAGCTGTTTGTGTTTAGTTGATTGCTTTCACTCTTAATCTGTTTGTTTATTGGTTTCTGTATCACTATTTAAGTTTGCTGGCGAGGCTTCTTCCTCGCTGCAACCTCGCCTTGTGTGCTGGCTGGAATCCCCAACCCTGATTCCAGCCTTTCTACTGCATAAGGTTTTGTCCTCGCCATTTGTGTGTAAATTGCCTGTATTAACTTTTGTGACTCTTATGTTCTCGTTATCACCCCGCTGGGGTCTCACTTATAGTCTTTTGTAAATCCGCCCCTCGAGGCAAGTGTTTGTGTTTATTATTATTTCTCATTAAATTACCAAATTCACTGCAAGCGACTGGTGCCTCATTCCTGCTCCAAAAGGGCAATCATAACAGATCTTGCCTGGCTCTTCATGAGGAGAGCTGGGCGCAGCCACCCGCTGTGCCTGAGCTTGCCTCACCACGCTCTGCCGCTGCCGGTGAACCTGACCCTGTTTCTGTATGTCTTTTGTCTGAACTTCCTCCCAGGGTCACTGGAGATGTTCCAGAACCACCTGAGGTCTCTGTGGGTCCAGGCTCATCGCTGGAGGTTATCGTGGGTGCAGCTCATCCCCTGCAGAAGGCCATCATCTGGGTTTCCCTGCTGCCGTCCAGGTCTCCGTGGGTGCTGCGTCCCATCCAGGGACCATATTGGGTGCTGTGCCCCAGCTTGGAGCTGATGTGGGTGTTGCGTTCCGGTATGGGTCCGTCCTGGGTGTTACCCCCCCAACCCAGGCTCCACCGCGGGTGCTGCAGAGCTCCTGCCTGGAGCCACTGTGGGTGCTGCAGAGCTCCAGCCCGGAGCCACCGCGGGTGCTACAATGTCCCAGACCGGGACCTCCGTGGGTGCAACGTTTCCCCAGTCCGAGACCACTGGGGGTGTTGAGGTCCTTCTTCCTCTTCAGCCAGACACCGTTGTGGTCCCCCTTCTCCCTCTGCCAGACGCCGTTGGGGTCCCCCTTCCTGCGCTGCCTGACAACGTCGTGGTTCCTCCTCCTCAGCTCTCCTTCTCAGTATTGGGCCTCCCAGTGGGGGAGCCACCTCCCGGGCCACCTCTTCAGTTTAGGTGGTTGAAGCACTTGGGCCGGCTGCCGGAAAGACTGAGCCGCTGGGTCGGGTGGTCCCTATCTTCCAGCAAGCCACCCGATTCATACCACCTGGCCGTCCGGTTGGTCTGGGACCTTGGCAGACCTCCCGACTTGTTTCACCTAGCCAGCTGCCGGTCCTGGGACTCTGGTTGGCCCCCTGAACTCCTGAGCGGGCTTTGTAGTTTTGCTCCCTCCATACCTGTTTCCCCCACCTCCCACCCTGATTTGTTTTTCGCTGTACCTTTCTTGGGGGGGGGGCTCCTTTGGCGTTACCTTGGGGTGTCTGTCACAGGAATGAGCATGGGTTCTACTGGGCTCAGTTTCTCAATTTATTTATGTATTTATCCTGTATTTTCTCCAAGCTTTGTGGTGTCTTTTTGTGTTTTGGTTCCTGATAATGTCCATCCATCCATCCATCTTCTACCGCTTTTCCGGAGGTCCGGGTCGCAGAGGCAGCAGTTCAAGCAGAGAAGCCCAGACTTCCCTCTCCCCAGCCACCTGCTCCAGCTCTTCAGAGAGGATACCAAGGCATTCCCAGACCAGCTGGGAGACATAGTCTCTCCACTGAGTCCTGGGTCTGCCCCGGAGTCTCCTCCCAGTGGGACGTGCCTGAAACACCTCAAGTGGGAGGCGTCCAGGAGGCATCCTAATCAGATGCCCAAACCACCTCAACTGACTCCTTTCAATGTGGAAGAGCAGCAGTTCTACTCTGAGCCTCTCCCGGATGACTGAGCTCCTCACCCTATCTCTGAGGGTGAGTCCAGCAATCCTACGGAGAAAGCTCCTTTCAGCTGCTTGTATCCGCGATCTCGTTCTTTCGGTCATTACCCAAAGCTCGTGACCATAGGTGAGAGTAGGAACGTAGATTGACTGGTAAATCGACAGCTTTGCCTTAGATCTCAGCTCCCTCTTCACCACAACAGACTGGTACAATGTCCGCATCACTGCAGATGCTGCTCCAATCCGTCTGTCAATCTCTCGCTCCATTTTCCCCTCACTCGTGAACAAGACCCCAAGATACTTAAACTCCTCCACTTGGGGCAGGAGCCTGTCCCCAACCCAGAGAGGACAATCCACCTTTTTCCGGCTGAGGACCATGGACTCGGACTTGGAGGTGTTGATTCTCATCCCAGCCGCTTCACACTCAGCGGCAAACCGTCCCAGCAAGAGCTGGAGGTCATTGCTGGATGAAGCCAACAGGACAACATCATCTGCAAACAACAGAGATGAGATCCTGTGGTCACCAAGCATGACACCCTCTGTTCCCTGACTGCGCCTAGAAATCCTGTCCATAAAAATTATGAACAGGATCGGTGACAAAGGGCAGCCCTGGCGGAGTTCAACTCTCACTGGGAATGAGTCCGACCGAGTGTTGGCAGTACGAACCAAACTCTCACAACGGTCGTACAGAGACCGAATAGCTTGTAACAACAAGCCCGATACCCCATACTCCCGAAGCACCCCCCACAAAAAACCACGAGGGATGTGGTCAAACGTCTTCCTGATAATGTATTGTTCTATTACACAACATAACAAAAATAATTTTTTTGTAAGTTGTATGTGTTTTTTCAACTGATTTAAGACAATTTTGCACCGCTGAATCCGAAAATGACATCCATTTCTGTCAGTCAGGTCAGGTTTTTATGCTAATGTACTGTATATCCGGTAGTTCAGTTTTTCCCCCACAGTACCGCGTTGCTTTGCTGGGGGTAAGTTGTGTTTAAAACGCTGCTGGCACTAAATGACTGTATTGTTCGTTAGTCTTATCATTTAAACTGCAACCTTGGTTTGTAATTGTTCCTTATTAATTTGACGTGTTACCGTAGTGTATTTTTCGTTGTTTGTGTTGTAAATAAGAGCTTTATGGATGTTTCGGCGCACATTAGAAGTCCGCTAGTCGCCATTTTAGAGTTTCGCGCCAATATAGGCTCTGTGGTGACTCTGGCGGCTTGCGCCGTTGTGTAACTCATGTTTTTGTAAATGTAGGAGCCTGTGTGGGATCGAGGTATGGACGAGGCGTGATGTATTTTGTTTTGTTTCATTAACAGGTATGTTTGTTTTGGAAAATGTTCTTATTTGTAATGTAATTTATTTTATGTATTGTAAAATTATTTTGGAGCTCCCTTTCCCACACAGTATCGCATTGCTTTGCTGGGGGAGCCTGTGTGGGATCGAGGTACGGACGAGGCGTGATGTATTTTGTTTTGTTTCATTAACAAGTATGTTTGTTTTGGAAAATTTTCTTATTTGTAATGTAATTTATTTTATGTATTGTAAAATTATTTTGGAGCTCCCTTTCCCACACAGTATCGCATTGCTTTGCTGGGGGAGCCTGTGTGGGATCGAGGTACGGACGAGGCGTGATGTATTTTGTTTTGTTTCATTAACAGGAGTAAATAAATTGTGGAAACAGCAGTCTGGTGTCATCGTGGTCCCTATGCCGTCCACACGTATGCATTGGTGTTCCCGATCACGGCCGTTTAGGGGTACCCAAAAAGGGGACCCGTTACACTGGTGACGTGACCCTTGGATCTTCAGATCAGCTCGACGCCGGTCACCGTGGATGCTGCATCACCAAATTAGGTCTACGCCAGGACGTATATGTGGTCAGACATATTAAGGACTGCTGAAGCACATTTTAACTGATTACCCACAGTACATTTATGGTATGTGAAGTAGTGGTATTTGTGATCCTGTACAGTAATATGTCACTTTATTTTGGAGTTATTCCCAACGCAAGTACATTTCACTGTGTAAAGTAGTTCTAAAAAAAAAAAAAAAAAAAAAAAAAAAAGACATGGATAATTATACAACACCTGTTTTGCCAAAAGGAAGAGGTGTTTGGCGCAGTGATATTGCTAATAGTAGAGATGTGGGACATTCCAAATTCATGAATAGTGGTGGGGATACAGGGTTAGGTCAGAGCCCAGGTTGTATTTCTGTTGGTGAGTTCATGGGTGAAGGTCCTCATGTTTCCACACCCTGCAGTAATGTTGGTGCCATTGAACAACTTACAGATATGGTGGGGCAGCTTGGTGCTCAAATTGGTGAGTCTATAGTTGCTAAGTTAATGTCTGCTGGTGTTGTGAATATGACCAATGACAACCAGACTTCTCCTACTGGTCGAACTGCAAATTATGATGTTACCAAATATGACCCTCCACACGTGACTGTCCATGTCAAGTCAGACCGAGAACTACCCACATTTAGAGGTGACAGTACTGACAAATATTCAGTTCGGGACTGGATTGACTTGTCTAAGACTGACCTTAAGAAGAGAGAGATTCCTGTGTGTGAGCAAGCAGGAGAAATAATGAGTCATTTACTAGGCAAAGCCAGAGATGTTGTGAAAGTTGCCCTGTGTAGTGACCTGGAGCTAGATGCTAAAAGGAAACCTGAGATAATCTATGATGTTCTTCTCCGTTACTTCTGTGATGCCTCCTCATGTCTTCCGCTCGCAGATTTTTATGCAACCCTGCCCAGGCACAGAGAAAACCCAGTGGACTACTGGATAAGGCTGAACAAAGCAGCAGACCTGGCTCTCGAGGGCCTGCGTAGACAAGGCAAGCAGACTGAGGACATGAGCAAAGAGGTTGCTATCATGTTCGTCAAAAATTGTCCTGATCCTGATCTGTCTTGCACCTTGAAGTGGAAACCACCTCATGAATGGACCTCACGTGATGTTCAGTTGAGAATTGACGATTATCAGAGAGAGGTTAGAGCTAGTGCCAGAGCGCCTGATGGTCCACAGCTGATGAGTCACACAGCTACTGTAACATCTGACAAACCCAGGTTGCCATCTTCAGCCGTGACCATGCCAGAACAGTGCCACACCCCAGTCATTCCCTCTTCACTTCCTCAAACCCGACAGTTTACATGTCAGGGTCCCTCTCCATTCCCCATCTCTGACCCTACCCCAAATACACTCAGCTCAGATTGTGCTAGTGTGCCGGTTGTTGCTCAAAATCTCCAACAGTCAGAGGAGAGGCTCCTTGGTCGCATGGTTAATATGTTTCAGGAACTGATGGAGACGTTGCAGCAGTGTACAATTCCTCACCCGACTGAGAGCAACAGATTTAAACATGCCCCTCGTCAGAGACGCCCCAGAGAAGCAACTTGTATGGTCTGTAATGACACACGTCACTCCACCATTTCACATTGCATGTCTGAGAAACTGTGTTTTACCTGTCTTTCTCCTGGTCATACCAGACTGGCCTGTCCCAACAACAACTGTCAGCCTCCTTCTCAGTCTCAGGGAAACTAACTGACCTGTATTTGGAGGGAGGCAGTGCAGGTCTCACCTCAAGCTCCCACTGCAGTGACACATCTGATGCTGAGTCGATTTTTGCATCGGTGAGAAGCTCATGCAATGATGTAGTTGTTGTGTATCAGAACATTCACATAATTGGCAATAGTTCCAGCCTTTTCTACACACCAGTTGCTTTTGGTGGTGCAGTGATAATTGATGGCATGCTGGACAGTGGCTCCATGGCCTGCAGTATCAACGAGGATGCAGAGAAGAAACTGAGAACTGCTGGAGTGATAACAAATGAGAACAAGATTGATGTGAATATGATGCTGGTTGGGTGTGGTGGACAGCGTGTCAGGCCAAAGAGTGCTTTTGACATTGTGATGGAGGTGTATGGTTGTAAAATGCTGGTCCCCACTCTGGTTGTCTGTGGTCAGCATGATGAGTTGATTATTGGTACCAATGTAATAAAGCACATCCTACACCATTCAAAACAATGCAAGTCCTATTGGAAAACAGTGTCTGGCCCCTGCCCAACTGCAGAACCAGAAGCTGAGCAATTCTTGTCTATGCTCACTGGTTTGAACCCCTGGAAAGGAAATGACATTCCTGACAAAGTTGGTACTGTCAGATGTAACTCAGCCACCTACCTTGAACCTGGGCGTGAGTACCTTGTTTGGGGTAAATTGCCTAAAGACACTGTTGTATCTCCAGGCAGTACAGTCATGACAGAGCCCACATCTTCTCGTTCAGCTCTTAGGGGTGTCCTAGTAGCTAAGATTGTAACTCCTATGTGGGGTGACAGGTGGGTCCCGCTCAAACTCATCAACACGTCCAACAAGCCTGTGTTGTTACGGCGCAATGCGAAGCTAGCTGACGTCTACACATGTGTAGCCCTTGAAGACGTGGACGCAGCTGAGCAGTCTAGTGTACCAGTGACCTGCTACACACAGTCTACAACGGCATGTGATGCCGGTATGGAGTCTGTAAAAGAAAAACTCAAGTCAGTGGGGCTTTGTGACATAGACATTAATTCATGCCAAGTGTCAGAGGACTGCAAAAAGAGAATGGCTGACTTGGTACCTCAGTACGAGGATGTCTTTTCACGCCACCACCTAGACTGCGGAGAAGCTAAGGGCTTTGTACACCGCATACATTTATCTGATGATAAACCATTCAGACTCCCATACAGGCGTGTACCCCCTAGTCAGTATCAGAAATTAAGACAGGTGCTAAATGAAATGGAGGAAAAAGACATTATCAGGAAATCGACTAGCGAGTATGCATCTCCCTTGGTTCTTGTGTGGAAAAAGAATGGCGACCTCCGCATCTGCACGGATTTTCGCTGGCTGAATAAGAGGACTCTGAAAGATGCTCACCCTCTCCCTCACCAGGCAGATTGTCTGGCAGCACTGGGAGGTAATTGCCTCTTCAGCACAGTGGATTTAACGTCCGGCTTCTACAACATGCCGCTTCATGAGGATGACAGGAAGTATTCTGCTTTTACCACTCCGATGGGCTTATGAGTACAGTCGCCTCCCCCAGGGATTATGCAATAGTCCTGCTAGTTTTATGCGCATGATGACTGCCATTTTTGGTGACCAGAATTATTTGACTTTGTTGTGCTATTTGGATGATCTGCTGATTTTTGCATCTGATGAGGAGAGTGCATTGCAGCACCTTGAGATGGTGTTCAGCAGGCTGCGTAGGCACAACTTGAAGTTGGCACCCAAAAAGTGTTTTTTCCTCAGGAGATCTGTGAGGTTTCTTGGTCACGTAATTGATGAGAATGGTGTTTCAATCGACCCTAGTCAGGTTGAAAACATCGCAAAAATAACTTGTGCTGACCTTATGGACACTGATGGTGTGACACCGTCCCCAAAAAGACTTAGATCTTTCTTGGGGATGGTTAATTACTATCAGCATTTTGTGCCAGGATATTCTGCCATTGCCAAGCCATTGTTCAGCCTGTTGAAAGGTGGAAAATTTAAAGGCAGATGTAAGAAAACCAAGATGGCTTGCAGAAAGCTTTGTGCTTCTGATTGGACCCAAGAGCACATACATGCCTTTGAAAGTCTCAAATCTGCACTTGTTAACACTGTGGTCTTGGCTCATCCTAACTTTGACCGTCCCTTCATGCTTTCAACTGATGCATCTCTGGATGGGATAGGTGCCGTTCTGTCCCAAGTCCAGGAAGGTGAAAGTCATGCCAGACCTATTGCTTTTGCCAGTAAGTCACTGACACAGTCTCAGAAAAACTATCCAGCGCACCGATTGGAATTTCTGGCTTTGAAATGGTCCATCACTGACAAGTTTAGTCATTGGCTAAAGGGTCACAAATTCACTGTTTGGACTGACAACAATTCTTTGACTCACATATTGACAAAGCCCAAGTTAGACTGTTGTGAGCAATGCTGGGTAGCCAAGTTGGCTGCGTATGACTTTGACATAAAGTATGTTCCAGGGCAGCAGAACATTGTGGCTGATGCATTAAGCCGTGTGCCTTTTGTCAAGGAAAATATTGGCCACAGACTGTTCAATGAACCATATGTGAAACTCCTCAGTGAAGTCAAAAATGTGTCTACTGCCTCTGTTCGGGATGCTTTTCGTTCATCCAGTGATCACGTGGATGCGATGTGTGACAATGCTCATACCTCCTGGGTACACACTCAGATTGTGAATTCAGAAGAAGTGTCTGCTGTGATGCAGTCACACATTGAGTGGGATGCTGGTCCGAGGGCCCGGGCAATTGAAGCCTTGCAGTTATTGCCCCAGTTAGTTCAACCAGGTCAAGACCCGTTGCCTGCCTATTCTGAAAAGGCTTTGAGTGACAAACAGTTGGAGGATGGAACTCTTTCTTGTGTCCTGTTTTATGTTGAAAGATATCGGAGACCCTCAAGGAGAGAAAGGGTGAAAGAACCATTTTCAGTGATTAAATATCTGAAACACTGGGATAAGCTATCTGTGAGCAATGGTGTTCTGTACAGAGTTTCAAGAGACCAGAGAACCAAGTCCAAACGGCTTCAGTATGTTGTCCCAGACTCACTTAAGGATGAGGTGTTGAAAGGCGTGCATGATGATGCTGGTCATCAAGCCCAGTCGCGAACCCTCAGTTTATCCAGACAGAGATTTTTCTGGCTGACCCTTGAGAGAGATGTTAGAGACCATGTCAGGCACTGCCAGCGTTGTGTCCTCAGCAAGTCAGCTGAACCTGAGGGACGAGCTCCCTTAGAGAGCATCTTGTCATCTAGACCACTGGAGCTGGTCTGCATTGACTTTTGGTCAGCCGAAGACTCTAGGAACAAGTCTATTGATGTCCTAGTGATAACAGATCACTTTACCAGGATGGCTCAGGCCTTTCCTTGTAAGGATCAAACAGCTAAGCAAGTGGCAAATGTTCTGTGGAACAAGTACTTTTGTGTCTTTGGATTCCCAGAAAGAATCCACAGTGACCAAGGTCCTAATTTTGAAAGTCAATTAATCAGTGAACTCCTCAAAGTGTCCGGTGTCAGGAAATCTCACACTACCCCTTACCACCCAATGGGAAATGGGAGTGTCGAACGGTTTAACAGGACACTGGGTGGGATGATTCGTGCACTGTCCCCCGAGGTGAAAGCTAACTGGCCACGAAGGTTGCAGACTTTGACATTTATGTACAACTGTACAGCCCATGAGACGACTGGCTTTCCTCCTTTTTACCTCATGTATGGCCGTGTGCCCCGTTTGCCAGTAGATGTCATGTTTCGTTCTGTTCTTCGCGATGCTGATGTAACCAGTTATGACAAGTATGTGGCAACTCTCACCTGTGAGCTAAAAGAAGCAATGATGGTTGCTCGGGACCATGCTGCTAAGGAGCAACACAGACATGCTAATCTTTACAACAGGAAAGTGACAGGATCCAAGATTGAGATTGGTGACAGGGTGCTTTTGGCCAACAGAAAGGAGAGAGGCAAAAAGAAAACTGCTGATCAACTGTTTACACTGTAATGGATGTGAACCCACAGACCCATACATACAGAATTTGTGACACTCTTACTGGACGGACAAAAGTGGTCCACAGGAAACTGTTGATGCTGGTAAATTTTCTTCCTGTGGTGGATGTGTGCGATGTGTCCAGCCATGGTTCATCCACCTTACTTCCAGAAACATTAGCTACAGACGTTGGTGATGAGGGAGACACATCTGTGGACCTCTTCGAGGGAGAGAGTGAGGCTGGTACAGGTGATCCGTCTTCATGTGGAGAAACACGTGAACCATTAGTTGATCCAGAACCTGTTGACTCTGAAAGGAGAACTGTTGAGTGGATCACGCAGCTCACTGAACCATCTGTGTCACAGGTAGACGTTTCTGATGTGACAAGTGTGTCCTCTGACCCCCAGAACTCTTCAGTTGCACCTGTTGCTCAAGGTGTAGATCATCCCATGTCCTCTGACTCTAGACCTGTGACTACAGCTGCTACTGATATTCATGGTGGACAAACACTTGACAGTCAATTAGTTTCTGTTCCTGATTCCGAGAGACAGACAGACACTCCCCTTGTTCGCTGTACTGTTGACCAGACGTCACGTACACATTGTGACCGTCCAAATGCACAATCTCAAATCAGGTCAAGATTTGGTCGCCTGATTAGACCTGTAAATAGACTAGTGCAGACAATGTCCAGGCAAGATGTAATTCAGGACAAGTTCAATGTTAAGGCTGTTTGTAGGTCTGTGTTTCAGACCCTGACTGACTAAATGCTACATGAGTGGACTATCCTTTTGTGGACTTGACCTTGAATTCTAGTGATCAGCTATTTTATTTTATTTTATTGTACATGAGCTTTTACTACACTAATAGTTGGGGTTTTTGGTGGGGTGTACAGGGCACTCCATTACCAGTGGTTGGGTTGAGAGATAAGCGCTGCTCTCATGCCACTTCGTCCTTGTGTGGGACACTCTTTCAGATGGTGTTCTTTAACTAACCCCGGGTGTTTTGTATATTGTCATGAGTTCTGTGTAGCTGTGGCTCAAGTTTGATAAAATTCAGTGGGGTGGGTGTAACGGAGTCGAAAATGTACCTTGAGCATTTCTTTTCTCAGTTATGTTTTTCTTTATATTGTTGTGAATTTTATTTTACTTGAGTACTTTTATTTTGGCGGTACACTTCTCACATCCGCTCTTCCTGTACCTCCGAGGCTCCGGTAGTTCAGTTTTTCCCCCACAGTACCGCGTTGCTTTGCTGGGGGTAAGTCGTGTTTAAAACGCTGCTGGCACTAAATGACTGTATTGTTCGTTAGTCTTATCATTTAAACTGCAACCTTGGTTTGTAATTGTTCCTTATTAATTTGACATGTTACCGTAGTGTATTTTTCGTTGTTTGTGTTGTAAATAAGAGCTTTACGGATGTTTCGGCGCACATTAGAAGTCCGCTAGTCGCCATTTTAGAGTTTCGCGCCAATATAGGCTCTGTGGTGACTCTGGCGGCTTGCGCCGTTGTGTAACTCATGTTTTTGTAAATGTAGGAGCCTGTGTGGGATCGAGGTACGGACGAGGCGTGATGTATTTTGTTTTGTTTCATTAACAGGAGTAAATAAATTGTGGAAACAGCAGTCTGGTGTCATCGTGGTCCCTATGCCGCCCACACGTATGCATTGGTGTTCCCAATCACGGCCGTTTAGGGGTACCCAAAAAGGGGACCTGTTACACTAAGTTGTAAGCAGTTGTACAGCAGATGTACAGTTGTACTGTAAATTGAATAGTAGGCATTGATAAAGGTAAGTACATGTAAATTGAATGTTTCGTCATCATTGTTCAAAATTCAGAGAATTTCAAGAAATAAAAAAGAATTTTGCATCATATAAAGCGAAAATACCTGTACATGTAAACAAAAATGTAAAAAAACATGTGGCTATAGTTCAAAAAGTTGACCTGATTGAGCAAAACCAATGTGATTTTTGGATTCAGCACATCAAAATTGTCCTAAATCAGCTAAAAAAAACCTTAGACAATAAATTTGGTGTTGACCAGTGTTATGTATGAATGTGTAGCGGGTTGATTCAACCCCCCACAACACACAGAGACAGTCAGCTCGTTACTCCTGGGTTTTTTCCGCTGCATGCTGCATTTACAGCTGTGAGGTTAAAGTGTCATCCATGCATTGTGTTCATGCATCCTGTCTGTACCTCTGATATGCAAATGCCCAGATCGACTGCTGTGAATGTCTTTGATGTATTGTCTGAGTTGGGTATATATGCTGCACTGTTCTGTAAATCTGCCTCTCATTCTGATTCTGCAACTGCTACTGCTGGACACACACACCGTGTGTCTCCTCTTCTCTGAGAGCCTGAGGACATCACCTCAGCCCGCAGCACGAGGGCTGGGGAGGTGTTCCGATGAAGGCGGTATGATTCAATAAACCAACTAAAAACTCCATCGCTGTCTTTATTTTATCATGCCGCTTCACTGGTGACCCCGAACATGCACACGCTTTGTGCAACGCAACTTTCTGGTCTGGACAGCCATGCTGGCGACCTGACGCTGAAGAAAATGAGCTGCCAGCGAACGCAGCACCGGGCAGTGATGCTCCGCCGACGAGCGAACGCAGCAGCCTGACTGATCTGCCCTCCCTGCGGCTTCAGGGAGGCGTCAACACAGAGCCACGGCAGGCGAGCTACTCTCCGGACATCGCCCAAGACCGGGTAAACGGCAGTAAACGTCATGGCGCGACCCTCGCCGAGATCGGGGCGTCCAAGCGGGACAGCCTGAGGGACAAAGATCGTCTATCTCCCCTCAACGCTCCAACGCACCATGACTAATCTGCAGCCACGGCTCATCATAGATGTTTTTCGGCGCCGACTGCGCTGATCTCCACCAAGTTTCCAACCCTGGTTTCCCCTCCAGCGGGCCCACCCACGCAAGGAGCCCCGGCACATGCACCGGGGGTGACGAGGACGGCGCAACAAGCACGGAAAAAGAATGGCTCCAAAGACCGCCATCGTCCTGCGCAGCTGCATGCAGAACCTTCAGGGCTGCGTGCTCACCTGAAGTAAGCACGTGCGCAGCGCGCTCACAGGATTCACTGATGGTTTCAGCCACGGCGCACAAAGGATTCAGCCGTCTGCTTTTCCCGAGGACTTTAGGGCTGCGCACGCACCTAAAGTCAACACGCCAAGTTCCTCTGCTTTTGTTTACGCAACCTCGCCGCTCCTGTTTTTCTTCATGGCCACGAGAGGAGTCAGAGACTAATTTTTCTTCTGGTGATCTCCACAAGTTCAACGGGACAGCCCCTCGACATCGCGGAGCAGCAAACAATTTTTGGCGCGGCCGGAACGATTTCACCGCGCCCGGTCAGCACGTACTGCCCCCCTTCCCCCTCCCGCTCCACCTGCACAGAGCTTTTCCCTGCTCGCTGCCCAAACTGCAACATCGAGGTCTCGGCCCCCTGCCGTGCCCTCTGGGGGGGAGCGGTGTAGCGGGTTGATTCAACCCCCCACAACACACAGAGACAGTCAGCTCGTTACTCCTGGGTTTTTTCCGCCGCATGCTGTGTTTACAGCTGTGAGGTTAAAGTGTCATCCATGCATTGTGTTCATGCATCCTGTCTGTACCTCTGATATGCAAATGCCCAGATCGACTGCTGTGAATGTCTTTGATGTATTGTCCGAGTTGGGTATATATGCTGCACTGTTCTGTAAATCTGCCTCTCATTCTGATTCTGCAACTGCTACTGCTGGACACACACACCGTGTGTCTCCTCTTCTCTGAGAGCCTGAGGACATCACCTCAGCCCGCAGCACGAGGGCTGGGGAGGTGTTCCGATGAAGGCGGTATGATTCAATAAACCAACTAAAAACTCCATCGCTGTCTTTATTTTATCATGCCGCTTCAAATGAATGAATCTTTTATTTCATTCATTCATACATAATGCTGGTCAATACCAAATTTAATTGTATAAGGGTTTTTTTAGCTAATTTAGGACAATTTTGATGTGCTGAATCCAAAAATCACATTGGTTTTGCTCATGTTTCAGTATTATTATGTTGCCTATGCATGTGCTTTAAGACTGGTTTTCCTTCCTCTGTGACAGGGCCATTATTTCTACTGTTCCCAGACACACCTTCGTCTCACAGCCTGTTTCCCCAGATTACCTCAGCTGTGAGAGATCTTGGAATTAGGTCTCTGCCCGCTCCTGCCTACACCTGCTGCTCATCATTCCCCAATTACTGCTGTGTATTTAAGCTCTGCGTTTTCTCTTTATTGTGCAGGTAAATTGATTCTCTTCACATCATTACTCTGGTTCAGCCTCTGAAGTATTTTGTCTTCTCCTGAGCGCTCCTCGCTCAGAGGCTCCTCGCTGTAAGTTATTCTTGTTTTGCATTTTTTATGGGCACTTTTGACATTTATGTTGCTTGTGTTAATAAAAGTCTCTTCAACACACCCTGTGCTTGGATCTGTCCTACAAAGCGCACATGATATAAGTCTGCATTTTGGGAGCATAGTGCGCTGTTAGGATGATAAGGTACTATCAGATCTTTTTTTTTAAAGGCCAAATGTCACGTAACAGGGTACTTTAAATATCTTGAAACTAGATATAAAAGGGAACCGATCCGTTCGGGTCTTGGTGCATATGCTTCAGTAACAACGGAATATTCGTTAATTTAAAACTGCCGCGCTTGGCCTGACACGGCCCCTGGAATCGCCTGGGGAAGAAGGCGGAAGTGACGAAATAGATTGTACCCTAGTTTGATGCTTGGGGTATTTCAATTGATTGTTTATATGGAGACTGGAAGGTTGAAGTGAGCAACAAGAAAGAAAAAATTGGATATTTCACCCATACCTTAAAACGGGACTATCAGGGACAGCTGGGTAATAAGGGACACTTCTCTGGGAAATGTTTTCATACCTGTCAAGTGAGACGTTTTCGCCGTACTTCAACACCATAAAAAGCGGCTATAAGGGACGGCGGAGCAACAAGGGACACCTCTCTGGGAAATGCCCCAAATGCAACTCGTGTTGTTATTGTCAAATATTTTAAGGATTCATGGATATTTGACAATAACAACACAACTCAGCGTCCGGCGCAAAATAAAAAAAAAAAAAAAGCAGAATTCTGTATTTGTCAGGCGATCTCTGTCTGTTCCGCAACCGCTGCACAGCTGAACGTGTTAAACCATTGTCCTAATGACTTCTCATTGTGAGAATAGCTCACGCTGAGCGATCTGCCCGCCCTGACAATCAGACTAATGATTGACTCCACACTTCTCATTGTAGTGATAATAGCTCCCGCTGAGCCATCTGCCCGCCGCGGCCATCAGACTGATTGAGTCCACACTGTAGTGCGAATAGCTCAGGCTGAGCCATCTGCCAGCACCAGCTGTGGGTGATCACACACAGGACGTGCTTCTCAACACATTCAATTTTTTTTTCCCCGTATACTTTTCTTTTGGGCGTACAGAAATGGCAATACGCCTGTTTTTGCTAAAATTGCATTTTCCCCGTATTTTCCTTAAAATATTTGACAATAACAACACGAACTACATTTAAAACATTTCCCAGAAAAGTGTCCCCCACCACTCCGCCGTCCCCCACAGCCGCGCTTGGCACCAAAATACGGCGAAAACGTTTCACTTGACAGGTATGCGCCTCCATTTTCATATTGATCTGGTCAATTTCTTGACAGCAGCGGCTCTCCTCCACTGTAATAATAATGGCTTCCGAAAAATCAATATTTATGGGGCGCCCTCGACAGACCCCCTTCGGCTTCGCAATTCTGGAGGCGATTAATGTCCAGTTCAATGACATTTTCCACTGGTTCTGCTCTCTGGTCATCGTTGGAACTGTTGTCATCAGACAAAGCATCTGATTCCGTCTCGGACGGCTCGAACCTGTAAGGTTCAATGCCTCTGTCACTGTCTGAACCACTGACAAAAAAAAAAGACAAAAAAAAAAGACAAAACTAAACTAATTTGTTCACAATCGCTGTCACTTTCCGTCATGATTGTCCAATGTTGGTAAGTGTGAATGTGGATAGGCAGGGCAGCCAGGGTACAACTGGTGATGTCAAAAACATGGGCGTGGTCTGGACTGGCTGTCACAAGCCAGCAAGCAAGGTGGGGCCTTCACCTGGTGTATTTTGTGCAATTATGTAAATACAGGTGGGTGATATGGTCTCCGGTATGAATATTTGGTTTAAGCTATGTGTATCTTATCTAAATTCGTTGTCATTTAGAAAAAAAAATTACGTGACATTTGGCCTTTAAAAAAAGGGGCTTGATTATTTAGAGCTTTGTACTGTAAGTGAGAAGAAGGATTTTAAACTAAATTCTAAATTCTATGGGAAGCGAATGAAGGGAGGCCAGAACCGAAGAGATGTGATCTCTTTTTCTAGTACCTGTTAAAACTCTAGCTGCAGCATTTTGAATCAACTGAAGATTTTTTTACCTCCGCCAAGGAGGTTATGTTTTCATCGGCGTTGGTTTGTCTGTTTGTTTGTTAGCACGATAACTCAAAAAGTTATGGACGGATTTTCATGAAATTTTCAGAGATTGTCAGAAATGGGGTATCCTACAGATGACTACATTTTGGTGGTGATCCGGATCACCGTCTGGATCCAGGAATTTTTTAAAGGATACTTTTTTTTTTTTTTTAATTTATTTAACATTGCGAGATAGGGCCATTTTCAAGATTTTTTCAAGATTTTTTTTTTTGTGCATGTAACTCTGCCAAAAAATCGTCAGAACGCTTGGAAAAAAAAAATACAGGATGAAAAAAATAAACACTGTATGGGGGGAACTGTGGTGCTTGGCGGAGGTCTGCGCTCTCCGAGTGCTTTTCTAGTTAAACATGTTTTAGGACAACCTGATAATAAAGAGTTACAATAATCTAATCCAGAGCTAACAAAAGCGTGGATCAGTTTCTCAGCATCACTCTGTGATGAGATGCTCCTAATCTTGGCAATATTACACAAATGCAGTCTTAGAAACAAGTTTAATATGTGAATTAAAGAACAGATCTTGAGCAAAAATAATGCCAAGGTTCCTCACAGAACTGTTAAGAGAGAGTAACCACATCCAAACTAAGAGTTTGATTTGGTAAGTTTGGACCAACTAGAGATTTGAGAGTTGGGAGATGGCATGCCCGTTGACCTGATGGAGAAGATGTTGAGGTTGAAAGGCTCGGACGATGACCACTTCATCTTTACCCACCTCTTCCTCAGGACCCTGCCGTCAGCAGCGAGAGCAGCCCTGGCCAGTTCGCCGTTGTTGGCCCAACGGGACTACCGTGCGCTGGCCTGGCAGGCGCATCGGATTGTCAACGCCAGCAGAGAGCGCGCGGCCACGGCGGCAGCGATGGAGCGCGACGGCCGGAGATGGCAGGGAGCCAGGGAAGGCGGTAGCAGAACCCACGACGACAGCAGCGGCGGGCGCCAAGGAACACGGAGGAGACATCCTTTGTTTCTATCACCGCCGCTTTGCAGAGAAGGCATGCAAATGTATACCACCGTGCCAGTTCAAGCGCTCGGGAAAACGCCAAGACCGGGGGTCAGTAGCAGCTGCGACCCTTGGGGAGGAGAACAAGCTGCTCTACTTGAAGGACGCACGCTCCGGGAGGCATTTCCTCGTGGACACAGGCGCCCAGCTGAGTTTCATCATGCCTTCCTACGCCGACCGGCTGGCAGGTTCCAGCGGTCCCGAGATGGCAGCAGCGAACGGCTTGGAGATTAAGACCTTTGATGAGAGGACTCTGCTTCTGTCTCTACACGGCCATACATTTGAGTGGACTTTTGTCATAGCAGCATTGAATTTCAATATATTGGGGGCTGATTTTTTTTGTGCTCACATGGTTTGTTGGTTGATGTACACACTCCACAGTGTCTGCCTCCCGAACTGAACTGGGAAGATGGTTCCACAGGAGGGGAGCTTGATAACTAAAAGCTCTACTTCCCAGTCTACTTCTGGAGACCTTGGGGACCACCAATGGTTTGGATTTTTGGGAGCACAGAGCTCCCGTTGGATAATAGGGAACTATGAGTTCTTGCAGGTAGGAAGGAGCCATACCATTAAGGGCTTTATAAGTTAGGAGTAAAATCTTGAATTCAATTCTATATTTTATTGAGAGCCAATGTAAAGAAGCTAAAACTGGGGTAATGTGATCCCTTCTCCCTGTTCTCATCAGGATACATGCAGCTGCATTCTGAATGAGTTGGAGAATTTTTATGGACTTATTAGGACAACCTGATAAGTGAATTACAGTAGTCTAGCCCAGAGGTGATAAAGGTGTGGACAAGTTTCTCTGCATCTTTATGAGACAGGATGGACCTAATTTTAGAAATATTACACAGATGGAAGAAGGCAGTCTTAATGGTTTGCTGTATATGAGATTTAAAAGACAAATCTTGGTCAAAGACAGCTCCAAGATTTCTAACAGAAAACTTAGAAGCCAGCGCAATGCCATCTAGTGTTGTTATCTTACTAGAAAGAGTACTTCTAGCATGTTTGGGGCCAAGAACAATGACTTCAGTTTTGTCTGTATTCAGCAATAGAAAGTTGTAGTTCATCCAGGTTTTAATATCCTTAAGACACTCCTGGACTGAACCCAAGTGGCTGGGATCATCTGGACTGAAGGATAAATATAATTGAGTGTCGTCAGCTTAACAATGAAAATGAATAGAATGTTTCCTCATAATGTCTCCCAAAGGGAGTATGTATAATGTAAGCAATATTGGTCTAAGTACCAATCCCTGCGGAACTCCATAGCTAACCATGGTCTGGATAGAGGACTTGTTATGGACATAGACAAACTGGGAACGGTCTGATAAGACTGGAACCATCTTAGCGTTGTTCCTTTCAAACCAATTAGCTGTTCAAGTCTCTCTAGCAGAATATGGTGGTCGATGGTGTCGAAAGCAGCACTAAGGTCCAATAAGACAAGGACAGAGACAAGTCCTTTGTCAGATGCCATAAGGAGGTCATCAGTAACTTTCACTAAGGCTGTCTCTGTGCTGTGGTGTTTCCTAAAACCTGACTGAAATTTCTCAAATATAGAATTATTTTCTAAAAAAAGTGCACAGTTGATTGGCAACTACTTTTTCAAGGATCTTGGAAAGGTAGGGGAGGTTAGATATTGGTCTATAATTGGCCAAAATCCCAGAATCAAGCGAAGGTTTTTTAAGCAGAGGTTTAATTACTGTCACTTTAAAAGACTGCGGTACATGTCCTGTCAATAGGGACATATTATGTTTAAAAACGGTGGACTAATGAGAGATAGCGACTCCTTCAGGAGTCTAGCAGGGATTGGGTCTAAGAGACAGGTAGTTGGTTTAGAGGCTAAGACTATTAAGGCTAGATCAGAATGACTAATAAGAAAAAATTCAGAAGAGCGGAGTTCTGAGCCTGTGGACACAGCAGTATTAGGCAGAGGCTTGGTATTTTTAAAGGGGATATTTTTTGGAATATTATTCCTGATACTGACAATTTTATCCTTAAAAAATTCAAAAAGTCGCCAGCACTAAGAGTTGGAGGAATGTAGGGGTCTATGGCATTTTTGCTCTTGGTTAACTGAGCTACAGTGTTAAAAAGAAATCTATGGTTGTTTTTATTTTATTCTATCAAGGATGAATAGTACTGTTGCCTAGCACTACGGAGAGATTTCTTATTGGTGATAAGGCTGGCATTCCAGGCTGAACATAATTCTTCTGTCTTATTTGTACGCCAAAGCCTTTCACAGAATCTGACTTTCTGTTTTAACTCACGAGTGTGGGAGTTGTACCATGAAGCTAATCTCCTATTTTTAATAGTTTTCTTTTTAAGAGGGGCTATGGAGTCAAGTGTTGTCCGCAGTGAGGCTGCAGTACTATCAACTAAAAGGTCTAATTCTGATGGATTAAAACAGTCAGTGCTGTCCTCAGCTATATTGAGATATGGTAATAGAGTAAGTGCTGAAGGGATTAATTCTTTAAAGCAAGCCACAGCACTATCGGGTAAGTATCTGGTAACTATATTTCTGCTTGATGCTGTAAAATTAGATAACACAAATTTGAAAGTTATCAAATAATGGTCAGTCAGTGGAGGAGGAGTTGAGGGAGGAGTTGATGGGAGTTGATGGGAGGAGTTCGGTGAGGCCATGGAACAAGACTTTCGGTCGGCTTCAAAGAGATTCTGGCAAACTGTTCGGCGGCTCAGGAGGGGAAAGCAGCTCCCCGTCCACACTGTGTATGGTGCGGATGGGACACTGTTGACTTCAGCTGGGGATATCGTCGGGCGGTGGAAGGAATACTTCGAGGATCTCCTCAATCCCACTGATACGCCTTCCACAGAGGAAGCAGGGTTTGGGGACAAGGGGGATGACTCGCCTATCACAGGGGCTGAGGTCGCCAAGGTGGTTAAAAATCTCCTTGGTGGCCGGGCCCCGGGGGTGGACGAGATTCGCCCCGAGTACCTCAAGGCCCTGGATGTTGTTGGGTTGTCATGGTTGACACGCCTCTGCAACATTGCGTGGAGGTTGGGGGCAGTGCCTTTGGCATGGCAAACCGGGGTGGTGGTTCCTCTCTTCAAAAAAGGGGACCGGAGGGTGTGCTCCAACTTTAGAGGGATCACACTCCTCAGCCTCCCTGGGAAGGTCTATGCCAAGGTACTGGAGAGGAGAGTCCGGCCGTTGGTCGAACCTCGGATTCAGGAGGAGCAATGTGGTTTTCGTCCTGGCCGTGGCACATCGGACCAGCTCTTTACCCTCTCGAGAATTCTTGAGGGTTCGTGGGAGTTTGCCCAACCAGTTTACATGTGTTTTGTGGACTTGGAGAAGGCATTTGACCGCGTCCCTCGTGGATTTTTGTGGGGGGTGCTTCGGGAGTATGGGGTATCGGGCTTGTTGTTACGAGCTATTCGATCTCTGTACGACCGTTGTGAGAGTTTAGTTCGTATTGCCAACACTCGGTCGGAGTCATTCCCAGTGAGAGTTGGACTCCGCCAGGGCTGCCCTTTGTCACCGGTCCTGTTCATAATTTTTATGGACAGGATTTCTAGGCGCAGCCAGGGAATGGAGGGTGTCATGCTTGGTGACCACAGGATCTCATCTCTGTTGTTTGCAGATGATGTTGTCCTGTTGGCTTCATCCAGCAATGACCTACAGCTCTTGCTGGGACGGTTTGCCGCTGAGTGTGAAGCGGCTGGGATGAGAATCAGCACCTCCAAGTCCGAGTCCATGGTCCTCAGCCGGAAAAAGGTGGATTGTCCTCTCCGGGTTGGGGACAGGCTCCTGCCCCAAGTGGAGGAGTTTAAGTATCTTGGGGTCTTGTTCACGAGTGAGGGGAAAATGGAGCGAGAGATCGACAGACGGATTGGAGCAGCATCTGCAGTGATGCGGACGTTGTACCGGTCTGTTGTGGTGAAGAGGGAGCTTAGTTCTAAGGCAAAGCTGTTGATTTACTAGTCAATCTACGTTCCTACTCTCACCTATGGTCACGAGCTTTGGGTAATGACCGAAAGAACGAGATCGCGGATACAAGCGGCTGAAATGAGCTTTCTCCGTAGGATTGCTGGACTCACCCTCAGAGATAGGGTGAGGAGCTCAGTCATCCGGGAGAGGCTCAGAGTAGAACCGCTGCTCCTCCACATTGAAAGGAGTCAGTTGAGGTGGTATGGGCATCTGATTAGGATGCCTCCTGGACGTCTCCCACTTGAGGTGTTTCAGGCACGTTCCACTGGGAGGAGACCCCGGGGCAGACCCAGGACTCGGTGGAGAGACTATGTCTCCCAGCTAGTCTGGGAACGCCTTGGTATCCCCTCTGAAGAGCTGGAGCAGGTGGCTGGGGAGAGGGAAGTCTGGGCTTCTCTGCTTGAACTGCTGCCTCCGCGACCCGGACCTCCGGAAAAGCGGTAGAAGATGGATGGATGGATGGATGGTCAGTCAGTGTAGGATTTTGAGGAATGACTAGCAGCTCATCAATTTCTACATCATATGCCAGGACCAGGTCAAGGGTGTGATTATGGTGATGAGTTGGTTTACTAAAGCACTGAGAAAAACCAGTTGAATTTAAGAGGGAGAGAAATGCTACACTATGACTATCATTATCAACGTCTACTGTATATGAATATTAAAGTCACCGGCTATGATAATTTTGTCTGAACTGAGGACTAAGGTTGTTAAGAACTCAGAGAATTCAGACATAAATTCAGCAAAAGAAGCACTGGGAGGGCGATATACTGTGGTAAATAAAATAGGCTGTTCTGACCTCCAGGATGGGTGTGCTAAGCAAAAAACTAAGCATTCAAAAGAATTATAATTTGTGTTTAGCTTAGGCTGAGGGTTCATAGGTAATGTGGATTCATATATTACCCCAACACCACCACCTCGGCCAGTGTTTCTAGGAATATGAATATTACCATAGCTGGGGAGGTGGCCTCATTGATACTAACAAAATCATCGAGCTGTAGTCATGTTTCTGTGAGACAGAGTATATTTATATTGTGATCCATGATCATATCATTAATTAAGGTCACTTTATAGGACAGAGATCTTATATTCAGCAGTCCACTTTTAATAATTTTATTTTTCTGTGGTAAATTAATGGTTTTAATCTTTATCAAATTATGATGTATTTGTCTCGCATCATAATGTTTGGGTATTGGGGGACAGCCACAATCTCTATGAGGTTGTGAATTAAAGACTGATCTAAACAGAGAATTATTTGGATTAATAGGAGTAATATGAAAAGTGGAAAGCAAAAAATGCTGGTTGGCAGACCCAGGCACTTTGGGGTGAGGTGACACACCAGCTTTCAGTCACTGTACTAAAAAATGCTGAATGGAATAAAACAGATTGTCCCTTAAAACACGTGCACCGAGTCTATTTGGATGAATGCCATCTGGCCTCATAAATGATGGGCAATTCCAGAACAGGTTGAAATTGTCTATAAAACCATTGTTAAAAGGAGAGCATGTTGAACACAACCAAGTATTGACATAACGCACGGCTCAGGAGACGCACACACACAGGCTCAGAGTAGTTCAAATAGTTTATTAACAACAGGAGTGTATGAATGTGTGTCTGCGGGATGTAAATGTGTTGATGGCGGCGTCTGCTTCGGGCACAGAGGCAGGAGGCCGTACAGCCGGACAACCCTATGGGAAAAGCACAAGGAGAAGGGTGACGGGCACACACCAACACAGGAGATATAAGAGCGAGAGAGGAGCTTACTTGGAGAGGACAGATGACTGGCACAACAAGGGACAAGGTCCGGTAGACAGCCACCTGGAGAACCCGGTGCAGCAGCGAGGAACAGGCGATGGAGAGGCGTCGTCCGCCGCCGGGGAATCCACCTGTGCACAGGGGAGCAGACTGGGAAGGAAAAGGAGGTAAGGTCTTCTTACCAGAGTAATCAGCTGAGGGTGAAGGAACTCACAGCGATGCATGGGGAAGTCTGACGGCTTCAGGCCGAAGCTCAGGGTGAGGCGGCTTATATCCCTCGCCGCTGATGATGTGCAGGCGTGTGTGCAGGTGGCGCCGCTGATGAGCGGCGCGGCGTGACAAGTATTAAGGCTAAGAGTTCTGCTGAAATAATTGCAACCTCATTTAAAAGGAGCAAGTGGTCCAGAGATAAACACACGTCTGCCACAGTTTTTAAGCGTGGACAGAAGGCTCCTGAAGTCTCTCTTTAAGATCTCAGATGCTTCATCTGGGATGTTGTTGCATCCAACATGGACAATAACAGTTTTAGCCTGGGGGTATTCATTTAATAGGTCAAAGGTACGAGCCTCAATGTCTGACACTTTAGCCCCAGGAAAAAGTAATAATAAATAAGATCTAAACCACTGCAACAAAGTTCCATTAAGTCCAACAAGGTGTTCTAATCTATCAAGTAAAATATTACGGTCGATAGTATCAAAAGCTGCACTAAGGTCCAAAAGACAAGTACAGAAACAAGTCCATTATCAAATGCGATAAGGAGGTCGTTAGTGACCTTCACAAAAGCTGTTTCAGTACTATAATGAATTCTAAACCCTGATTGAAACTCCTCAAATAAACCATTTCCCTGCAAGTGGTCAAATAATTGCGTTGCAACAACGCTTTCTAAGATTTTTGAAATGAAAGGCAGATTAGAGATTGGTCTATAGTTAGCTAAAACTCCTGGATCCAGCGTTAGCTTTTTAAGTAAGGGTTTAATTACAGCAGTTTTAAACGCCTGTGGTACATGGCCTAATGTTAATGAAGAATTGATTATTTGAAGAATAGAGCTACTATGGCGCATATTTAGGGCGCATATATTGTATCCATATTCCCCACATATACCTAGTAGGCATGACGGTGCATATTCTGGAAGCTTCACGTCTTAATGGACAAAGAGGACCTGACCCTGCAGAGACCTACGGAAGGTGTGAAGTTGGTCTTGCAGGAGATGGGAAGTTGGAGAGATTGTCCCAGCAGGAGCCCTGGAGGCTAGAAGGATAAGAGACAATGGAGACACCAAGGAGTCTCGGGGGCTGTATGTTTACTAAAGGACTGTGGGTTGGGGGGGTGTCATTTGATGTTGGGGGTTTGTGACTTTGGAGAGTATAAGAGCTGTGGAAGATGACTGTTCTGCCTCTTTTGAGATTCTGTGCTTGATAGAGGATGTGACCTCTCAATAAACCAATCCTGAGAAATAAACTCAGTCTCGTCTGTGAAAGGCATCCTCTACACTACCAATAAATGGGAAGACTTCTTTCATGGTTGGAATAGAGTCTAAAAGACAGCTTGAAGGTTTGGATGAGGAAATTATTTTATCTAACTCTAAAAGGTCATCCAAACATCCAAACTCATCTAAACAGATATCAGTTGAAGGAGTTGTAGTTGTTACTGTATTTAAGTTAACGGTGGGAAGGATCTGACTGATTTTATCTCTGATAGATAAAATTTTATTATTGAAAAAGTTCATAAAGTCCTGACTAGTAAGCTCTAAGGGAATGCTAGATTTGACAAAGTCCTCTTTGTCAGCCTGGCTACAGTGCTGAAAAGAAACCTGGGATTATTCTTGTTCTTTTCTATTAATGCAGAATAATAACTTGTTCTAGCTTAAGAGATTTTTTTTTTTTTTAATAAATTAGAAGTTGATTTCTCCAAGCTAGATAGATTTCATCTAATTTAGTGGAGCACCATTTTCTTTCTAATTGAAAAATCAAGTTTCTGTGTTGAACCAAGGAGTCAGAAATCGCTGATTAGACTTTTTTTCTTTTTTAAAGGGGCCACCATGTCTAGAGTCTGATGCAGAGAAGCTGTAACACTGTCTACCATGCTATTAATTACAGAAGGAGTAAAATCTCCCCCCCTCATGGATCGTCACCTTATCGTGGTGGGGGGGGTTTGCGTGCCCCAGTGATCCCAGGAGCTATGTTGTCCGGGGCAATTTGCCTCTGATAGGGTCTCCCAAGACAAACTGGTCCTGGGTGAAGGGCCAGACGAAGAACGATCCAACAGACTCTCATGATAAATTGTATATCAAGGATTCAGTGTACCCCGCCCGGTATGGGGTTACCGGGGCCCCACCCTGGAGCCAGGCCTGGGGGAGGGGCTCGAAGGCTAGCGTCTGGTGGCCGGGTTTCCACCCATGGGACCCGGCCGGGCTCAGCCCGAAGGAGTTACATGGGTCCGCCCTCCAGTAGGTTCACCACCTGCAGGAGGGATCATGGAAGTCCGGTGCTATGTGGATTAGGTGGCAGTCAAAGGCGGAGACCTTGGCGGACTGATCCCAAGCTTTCTAAACTGGCTTTTGGTACGTGGAATGTCACCTCTCTGGTGGGGAAGGAGCCTGAGCTGGTGTACGAGATTGAGCGATACCGGCTAGATATAGTCGGCCTCACCTCAACACACAGCTCCGGTTCCGGAACCAGTCTCCTGGAGAGGGGCTGGAGCTTGGCCTTTTCTGGAGTTGCCCCGGGCGAGAGGCGACGAGCAGGGGTAGGTATTCTTGTATCGCCCCACCTTGCTGCCTCTATATTGGAGTTTTCCCCGGTGGACGAAAGGGTTGCTTCCCTGCGCCTTCGGGTTGGGAAACGGGTCCTGACCATCATTTGTGCCTATGCACCAAATGATGTTTCAGAGTACCCACCCTTTTTGGAGTCTGTGACTGGGGTGCTGGAGGGTGCTCCTCCTGGAGACTCCATTGTCCTACTGGGGGACTTCAATGCGCACGTGGGCAACGACAGTGAAACCTGGAGGGGGGTGATTGGGAGGAACGGCCTGCCCGATCTGAACCCGAGTGGTGTTCAGTTATTGGACTTCTGTGCTAACCACAGTCTGTCTATAACGAACACCATGTTCAAGCATAAGGGTGTCCATATGTGCACCTGGCACCAGGACACCCTAGGCCGCAGGTCGATGATCGATTTTGTTATCGTATCATCAGACCTGCGACCGTATGTCTTGGACACCCGAGTAAAGAGAGGTGCAGAGCTGTCAACTGATCACCACCTGGTGGTGAGTTGGATCCGATGGCAGGGGAGGAAGCCATTCAGACCTGGTAGACCCAAACGTATAGTGAGGGTGTGCTGGGAGCGTCTGGCTGAGGCCCCTGTCCGGGAGGTCTTCAACTCCCACCTCCGGAAGAACTTCAACCACATTCCGAGGGAGTCTGGAGACATGGAGTCTGAATGGGCCATGTTCTCCACCTCTGTTGTTGAAGCGGCAGCCCAGAGCTGCGGCCGCAAGGTGGTCGGTGCATCTCGTGGTGGCAACCCCCGAACCAAGTGGTGGACACCAGTGGTGAGGGGGGCCATTAAGCTGAAGAAGGAGTCCTATCAAGCTTGGTTGGCTTGTGGGACTCCCGAAGCAGCTGAGGTGTACCGGCAGGCCAAGCGGAGTGCAGCTCGGGTGGTTGCTGAAGCAAAAACCCGGGTATGGGAGGAGTTCGGTGAGGCCATGGAACAAGACTTTCGGTCGGCTTCAAAGAGATTCTGGCAAACTGTTCGGCGGCTCAGGAGGGGAAAGCAGCTCCCCGTCCACACTGTGTATGGTGCGGATGGGACACTGTTGACTTCAACTGGGGATATCGTCGGGCGGTGGAAGGAATACTTCGAGGATCTCCTCAATCCCACTGATACGCCTTCCACAGAGGAAGCAGGGTTTGGGGACGAGGGGGATGACTCGCCTATCACAGGGGCTGAGGTCGCCAAGGTGGTTAAAAATCTCCTTGGTGGCCGGGCCCCGGGGGTGGACGAGATTCGCCCCGAGTACCTCAAGGCCCTGGATGTTGTTGGGTTGTCATGGTTGACACGCCTCTGCAACATTGCGTGGAGGTCGGGGGCAGTGCCTTTGGCATGGCAAACCGGGGTGGTGGTTCCTCTCTTCAAAAAAGGGGACCGGAGGGTGTGCTCCAACTTTAGAGGGATCACACTCCTCAGCCTCCCTGGGAAGGTCTATGCCAAGGTACTGGAGAGGAGAGTCCGGCCGTTGGTTGAACCTCGGATTCAGGAGGAGCAATGTGGTTTTCGTCCTGGCCGTGGCACATCGGACCAGCTCTTTACCCTCTCGAGAATTCTTGAGGGTTCGTGGGAGTTTGCCCAACCAGTTTACATGTGTTTTGTGGACTTGGAGAAGGCATTTGACCGCGTCCCTCGTGGATTTTTGTGGGGGGTGCTTTGGGAGTATGGGGTATCGGGCTTGTTGTTACGAGCTATTCGGTCTCTGTACGACCGTTGTGAGAGTTTAGTTCGCATTGCCAACACTCGGTCGGAGTCATTCCCAGTGAGAGTTGGACTCCGCCAGGGCTGCCCTTTGTCACCGGTCCTGTTCATAATTTTTATGGACAGGATTTCTAGGCGCAGCCAGGGAATGGAGGGTGTCATGCTTGGTGACCACAGGATCTCATCTCTGTTGTTTGCAGATGATGTTGTCCTGTTGGCTTCATCCAGCAATGACCTACAGCTCTTGCTGGGACGGTTTGCCGCTGAGTGTGAAGCGGCTGGGATGAGAATCAGCACCTCCAAGTCCGAGTCCATGGTCCTCAGCCGGAAAAAGGTGGATTGTCCTCTCCGGGTTGGGGACAGGCTCCTGCCCCAAGTGGAGGAGTTTAAGTATCTTGGGGTCTTGTTCACGAGTGAGGGGAAAATGGAGCGAGAGATCGACAGACGGATTGGAGCAGCATCTGCAGTGATGCGGACGTTGTACCGGTCTGTTGTGGTGAAGAGGGAGCTTAGTTCTAAGGCAAAGCTGTCGATTTACCAGTCAATCTACGTTCCTACTCTCACCTATGGTCACGAGCTTTGGGTAATGACCGAAAGAACGAGATCGCGGATACAAGCGGCTGAAATGAGCTTTCTCCGTAGGATTGCTGGACTCACCCTCAGAGATAGGGTGAGGAGCTCAGTCATCCGGGAGAGGCTCAGAGTAGAACCGCTGCTCCTCCACATTGAAAGGAGTCAGTTGAGGTGGTATGGGCATCTGATTAGGATGCCTCCTGGACGCCTCCCACTTGAGGTGTTTCAGGCACGTCCCACTGGGAGGAGACCCCGGGGCAGACCCAGGACTCGGTGGAGAGACTATGTCTCCCAGCTGGTCTGGGAACGCCTTGGTATCCCCTCTGAAGAGCTGGAGCAGGTGGCTGGAGAGAGGGAAGTCTGGGCTTCTCTGCTTGAACTGCTGCCTCCGCGACCCGGACCTCCGGAAAAGCGGTAGAAGATGGATGGATGGATGGATGGTAAAATCTCCATAACTTATCTCCGTTGTGTTGACACATGGCATTGAGGAAACAACCTGCTTAAATTTGGTAACAGCATCATCTGAGAGACATCTACTGTCGTAATATTTTTCTTTAGCATTCAAATAGTCAGAAATAGTAAAATCAAAAGTTAACAGATAATGTTCTGACAGCACAGGGTTATGAGGAGACACTACCAGATTTTCGATTTCTATGCCATATGTCAGAACAAGGTCCAACGTGTGGTGGAGATAATGGGTAGAATTTCCTGCTTTGTGAGAAAACCCCATCGAGTCTAATATTGAAATAAATGCCATATTAAGGCAATCACTATTTATATCTACATGTATATTAAAGTCCCGTACTATAATTATTCTATCCGATTTCAGCACTAAATCCGCTAAGAACTCAGTAAATTAGATAAAAACTCTGAGTAAGCTGTGGAACTATGGCAAATAAAATTGGGTTTAACCTAAAATTGTTAACATGCCCAATACTGAGGACCAGGCCCAACTGGGTCACTACAGCTTGGGAGAGGAAGTTTTGTTCTGCTCCTGAGTCGATTAATGCGCCTACCGATAACTCGGAGTGGAGAACCTGATTAAGTGCAGAAACCGTGAAATGTTTAGAGGGGTTTGGACCATTATTACCCAACAGACCCCTTAAAGTCACTGTCAGGCTTGCTCTTTTGGCAACTTGGGCCAGGAAAAGCAAAAATGGCCCACCAGTGCCGCAATAGAAACATCCGTTCACCTCACTCCGGCAGTGGCATTCCTCTGGAGTTAGGTAGGCCCAGCCCAAAACCATTGGCTCAGAGGACGGTTGGGATGATGGTGTAGAAGACGAGATAGAACATAATGGGAACGAGGAGCGAAGTATTGGTGTAGTTTTTCGTTCCCGAGCTCATTCTCAAATTTGATTGTCTAGACAAATTGTGAGTGAAATGTGGTTATCTAGCGATGTCAGCTCCTCTCGGGTAGCTAATTCATCTCATCATCATCATCATAGCAGTCTGTCGGGGGCGACAATGACTGTTTCATTTAGATCTGATCAGATTCCTCCACACAGCTCTGTCCTTCGCCTTCCGCTGCCAGGAACTCGTGACCTTGTTACCCGGGCGATGTCCGGGCCGGTATGAGTTGCTTTCTGACTGACCATTTCATGAAACTGCTTGCAAAGTATTTGAGTACTGCTAGCTTTTGCTAGGCTAGCGGCACATTCTTGGCAGATAGAGGTATTATCAGTGGCAAGGACAGGCCAAGACAAACTGACTTCAGTATCTGTTGCAGTGACTGACCGGAAGATAGGTTTGTTTATCTCTGCTCTTTGTATAGTGCATGTCACAATGCACCAACTGGCAAAAGTCCACCACAGACCTTGCGACAGATGTGCTTGTCTGCCAGAATGTCCAGTCTCACCCCATGTAACTGGGAGTGGTCCACCACAGACCTGTGACAGATATTGTTTTTAGTTCTGCCAGGATGCCCAGTTTCACCCTCTATGCCCTCGGAAGGGCGGGGTTGTTGGTTGAGTCGCCGATGGCCCGACCCATGAGATATGTAGTACCGGTTTTCGTGGTTATCCGGTAGCAAGCAAACCAATGCCTAACCTGACCTGACCTGAGCTAATTCATCCCAAAGGTTAGAATTAAGGCCGTTTCTAAAAGCACTACATAGTGCAACATCATTCCACTCAGATTCTACTGCTACCACACAAAACCACAGAGAAATCTGCAATCATCCGGTTTCCCTGTCGGATGTTGAACAGGCGCGTGGAAGCATCTCCCTTGCTCTCCGAGTGATCAAAAACATGCTCAAGCTCCCTCAAAAACCATGGGAAGGTGTCAGTGTCAAACTCAGGACCTTCCATTAAAGCCTGAACCCTGGTGAGTGCACGGTCCTTGAGGAGCATGGCAATATAAGCAATTTTACTCTTATCATCTGGAAAATCACTCAGAGAGCCCTGGAAAACCAGCTTGCATTGGAGGAGGAACCCCTTGCATCTTCCCATCCACCCCACATATGGGGCAGGGGTGAGGATTGCAAGGCCCCAACTAGAGGGCGGAGTAGGAGGAGGTGTGGCGGCCGTGGCGGTGGTATCATTAGAGCTAGTGGAGATGGTTAGGTGACCTCACTGCTCAGTTATGGTCATCGACTGCTGGGTTACATAATTTAGGTGCTGCTCTATGGCATCAAGACATGGTGACTATCCTCTGCTGGTGGCACTCACTGGGTCCTGTCCCACGATCTATCAGGATTGCTTATTGAGGACCCAAGTGTGAGAGCAACCACAAGAGGGAGAGAGAGACCAAGTATCATTTGAACAAGACTATTACAAAATTTCAACAATAATTCCTGAGCACTCACCCTCACCGCCAGGAGCAGCCTAGGGAAGTGAAGGAATCAGTAAGTTTGGACACACAGAACACTGTGGGCAATTTGGCTGTGAAATAGCTGCTTGTGGGGGCCACACATATGTGACCTATTTTGTGACTCACATTTTAGATCAGAACAAAGGCAGAGCTTCCTTGGAGATAACAGGAAGCGGCAAGGATGTTAGCTTTGGTATGCAGAGCTGGAGACTGCGGGGTGTTATTAGAGGATTAAGGAGAGGATGCATTGTAGACTGTGGGGGTGAGATCAGAGAGAGGAGATGCATTGTTACTGCCGATTATAATGCAATGTGATTTGTGATGCATGTGACTTGTGAACTGTGAAGAGTCCTGGATTTTAAGGACGAGAGTTCCCTGTAATGTCCTCTTTCTTCTTTGCAATGTTGGTGAATGTGAATAAAGATGCCTTGAGAGAAACCTGTCTTGTCCTTCCCACATTCCCACACTGGTGACCCAAGACGAGCATGCAGCGAGAGGAGATTTCCCCCGGGTCAGCCTCAACAGGAGCCCCCACCCAAGCGAATGCCGCTACAGTCCAGCTACCGGACTTCTGGCAGAACAATCCGCGCTCCTGGTTCAATGCGATTGAGGCACAGTTCAATCTCCAGGGGATATCGGTAGACACCACAAAATTCTACCACGTGGTCGCAAAACTGGACAACAACACGGCCCAGCATGTGGAGAGCCTGATCGACCAGCCGCCGGACAGCGACAAATACGGCGCGTTGAAGGCTGCACTCATCCGGCACTTCATCCCCTCGGTTGAGGAGCGAGCAGAGAGGCTCCTGGCGCTTACTGAGTTGGAGAGTGACATGCCCGGGAACCTTATGGAGAAGTTGTTGAGGTTGAAAGGCTCAGATAACGACCACTTCATCTTCACCCACCTCTTCCTCAGGACCCTACCATCAGCGACGAGAGCGACCCTGACCAGTTCGCCGTTGTTGGCCCAGCGGGACTACCGCGCGCTGGCCCAGGAGGCGCAGCGAATTGTCAACGCCAGCAGACGGCGCGCGGCCACGGCTGCAGCAGCGGAACTCGGCGCGACGACCGCAGATGGCAGGGGGCCAGGAGCAGCAGTAGCAGACCCACCGACGACAACGGCGGCGAGAGCCAGGGAACACGGAGGAGACATCCTTTGTTTCTACATCGCCGTTTCACAGAGAGGGCACGCAAGTGTGTACCACCGTGCCAGTTTCAGCGTTCGGGAAACGGCAAGACCGGGGGGTCAGTAGCAGCCGCGGCCCTCGGGGAGGAGAACAAGCTGCTCTACTTGTTGGACGCACGCTCGGGGAGGCAGTTTCTCGTGGACACAGGCTCCCAGTTGAGTTTCATCACACCTTCCTACGCGGACAGACTAGCAGGTTCCAGAGGTCCCACGGTGACAGCAGCGAACGGCTTGGAGATTAAGACCTTTGGTGAGAAGACTCTGCTTCTGTCTCTACACGGCCGTACATTTGAGTGGACTTTTGTTGTAGCAGCAGTGAATTTCAATATGTTGGGGGCTGATTTTTTGTGCTCACATGGTTTGTTGGTTGATCTCACTAACAGGCGCCTGGTTAATGCACTGTCTTTTGATTCTATCCCCTGTACAGCGCGAGTGGCCCCGCCAACAGCACAAGCCAACGTCACAGCCGCAAGCGGTAAGTTCCACACACTGCTCACTCAGTTCCCAGCACTCACGGTCCCCACATTTTCGGCAACAGTCGCTAAACACGGGGTGGAGCATTTTATTACCACTACCGGACCGCCCGTTTTTGCAAAAGCTCGGCGCTTGGACGCAGTTAAACTGGCCATAGCGCGCGAGGAGTTCGCCAACCTGGAGAGGTTGGGCATTATCAGGTGTTCAAACAGTCCGTGGGCTTCCCCGCTACACATGGTCCCGAAAGCGGATGGATCATGGCGACCTTGCGGGGATTTCCGCAGGTTAAACAACGCTACAGCGCATGACCGCTACCCAATCCCGCATATCCAAGATTTTTCCGTTCATTTGGCAGGGGCTCGTGTTTTTTCTAAGATAGATTTGGTCCGCGGTTACCACCAAGTCCCAGTGCACGCTGAGGACATACCCAAAACAGCGGTAATAACTCCGTTTGGCCTATTCGAGTTTTTACGCATGCCATTCGGACTTAAAGGGGCTACACAGACATTCCAACGCATGATGGACGCGGTGCTTCGCGATCTCCCTTTCGTGTTCGTCTACTTGGACGATATTTTGGTAGCCAGCGCGTCCGAAGACGAACACCAAAAACACCTGGCCACAGTTTTCCGAAGGTTGGGAGATCACGGGTTAATAATCAACCCAGCGAAGTGTCAGTTCGGGGTGGCGCAGATTGATTTTTTAGGACACCCCGTCTCCCCCGAAGGAGCAGTTCCGCTTCCTGACAAAGTGCGCGCGGTGGCAGATTTTCCCCGGCCGCAGATGGTCAGGCGTTACAGGAGTTTTTGGGAATGGTGAATTTTTATAACCGTTTTCTCCCCCGCGCGGTGCAACTCATGCCGCGCTCAAAAAAAAAGAAACCCGCGGATAAGGTCGAGTGGTCCCTGGAGCGGGACCAAGCGTTCTCGGAGGTGAAAGCAGCCTTGGCAAAGGCTGCGTTGTTGGCACACCCAGACCCAATGGCCTGCATAGTGCTCACCACTGACGCGTCAGATGTGGCCATAGGGGCGGTCGTGGAGCAACATGTAGCCGGGGTTTGGCAGCCCCTCGCCTTTTTCAGCAGGACCTTGCGCGATAGCGAACGTAAATACAGCGCATTCGACAGGGAGCTGCTGGCTCTCCATTTGGCCATCCGCCACTTTCAGTTCTGGCTAGAAGGATGCTCTTTCACTGCGTTCGTTGACCACAAACCGCCAACATTCACGATGGCCAAGGTTTCCGAACCGTGGTCAGGCCGGCAGCAGAGACAGCTGGCCGTGATATCAGAGTTTACCACTGATATTCAGCATGTGGCGGGCAAACTGAATGTGGTGGCAGATTGCCTCTCGCGCGCCGTGGCGGCCCCAGTCAGCGTAGGAGTAGATTACGCAGCCATGGCCGCGGAGCAGGTTAGTGACGCGGATGTGCGCGCGCTCCAGTCTGGACCAACAGGGTTAAGGCTGGAGAGCAGGGTGCTGCAGGACGGTATGCCCCCTCTAATCTGCGATGTCTCCACTGGACGGCCGCGTCCAGTAGTACCGGCCGCGTGGCGCCACCGCGTTTTTGACTCGATTCATTCTTTGGCGCACCCGGGAGTGCACGCGTTGGTCAAAATAGTAGGGGTGAAATTTGTGTGGCAGAGTCTTCGCAAACAAATTAAGGAGTGGGCAGCAGCCTGCACGCCGTGTCAACGAGCCAAAGTACACAGGCACACGAGGGCTCCTTTGGAGCCGTTTCACATTCCGGCCAAGAGGTTCGATCACGTTCATGTGAACCTCGGGGGACCCCTCCCGCCGTCGCAGGGGTGCACACACCTTCTGACAATGGTGGACCGCACCACGCGCTGGCCTGAAGTGGTTCCGCTGGCGTCAACCACGGCCGAGGAGGTAGCGCGCGCATTTTTAACAGCTTGGGTGGCGCGTTTCGGAGTTCCGTCGGACATTACGTCCGACAGAGGCCCTCAATTTGTGTCTGAACTTTGGTCGACTATGGCCCGCAGCCTGGGTGTCACAATTCACCGCACAACCGCGTACAATCCGCAGGCTAACGGGTTATTCGAACATTTTCATAGGTCATTGAAAACGGCTCTCAGAGCGTCACTGACGGATGCAGGGTAGACAAGTTACCGTGGATTTTATAGGGGTTGCGTTCTGCACCTAAAGAGGACTTAGAAGCCTCCCCAGCGGAACTCGTGTTTGAGCAACCACTTCGGCTGCCTGGGGAGTTTCTCCCAGATAACCCGGCGCCAGACACCTCCCCATTGCAGCTGTTGCGGAGTAACATAGAATCAAGCACGCTGCCTGGCCCCGTGCACCACAGTTTTCCGCGCGTTTTTGTGCCTAAAGCGTTGAAGAACGCAGAGTTTGTTTTTGTCAGACACGATGCGCATCGACCCCCGTTGCGACCACCTTATGACGGGCCGTTCAGAGTGCTGTAAACAGGGGACAAGCAGTTTTTGCTAGATTTGGGGGGTAGGAAAGAAAAAGTTGGCATAAACAGACTCAAACCCGCTTTTGTGGTGGCGGATGAGCAAGTGCTGTTGGCAAGGGCCCCGCGGCGAGGTAGACCCCCACGGGGGGCTTCACAGAGTAATGTTTCCCCAGAACACCCGCAGGGACTGACAAAGGGTTTCCACCCCCAGACGGCAAACCCCCAGTGTGACAGCGCAGTGGAGACGTTGAATCCCAGCTACAGCAGATATGGCGGGAGACTGAAGCCTAGACAGCATGCGGACTGATGTGTATTGATTCTATCACGGCATGCATGTTGTTATTCTCTTGTTTGTCTAAAATGTTGGGGGGGGGGGCTGGGGGGGGCACACATATGTGACCTATTTTGTGACTCACATTTTAGATCAGAACAAAGGCAGAGCTTCCTTGGAGATAACAGGAAGCGGCAAGGATGTTGGCTTTGGTATGCAGAGCTGGAGACTGCGGGGTGTTATTAGAGGATTAAGGAGAGGATGCATTGTAGACTGTGGGGGTGAGATCAGAGAGAGGAGATGCATTGTTACTGCCGATTATAATGCAATGTGATTTGTGATGCATGTGACTTGTGAACTGTGAAGAGTCCTGGATTTTAAGGACGAGAGTTCCCTGTAATGTCCTCTTTCTTCTTTGCAATGTTGGTGAATGTGAATAAAGATGCCTTGAGAGAAACCTGTCTCGTCCTTCCCACATTCCCACATGCTTACTGTTAGCGAGCATTACCCGGCAGGTGAGGGTGAAGAGAGGCTACCCTCCTCCTGAAGACCAATGGCAGACAGGATAGTGCTCCAGGATTTTCCAGACTTGACATCCGTGTGGAAAGGGTCCTCTCTGTGGTTGCTGAGAGGGATGAGAGCGGATATACAGGAGGTCCAGGCAGACGGTGAACGCGGTGTGTGCAAGTGAGCATGCACAACCGGGGTGTCCTCTCTGACAGGCAGGAATCAGTCAGCTTTACCTGAGGTAGAATGAAAGGCTTTCCAAAGACAAAAACAGATCTCAAAAGCAGATTTCTTCAGAGCTTGACTTAGTTCGGCAGCTTTACCAAATCGATCCTGTGTCAAACTACTCTCCACCGCACCTACTTATACTCCAGGCAAAATGGAAGCAGGTGGGGAAATTAACACAGGTGTCAATGATAAGATCGCCCTGGTCTGCAATGAGAGAGAGATATTAAGAGTTGGCTCACCTGCACCACCAGTGGGCTCACTCGCTGAACACCACACAGTGCTGTTCTCTGATGAAAGTCGATTCACGTTGAGCAGAAATGATGACTGCCAATGCTGTTGGAGACGTCAAGGAGAGCGCTATGCATCAGCAACTGTTGTCACCAGACAAGCCTTTGGTGGTGGTGGTGTTACAATCTGAGCAGGTGTGTCTAGTCAATACAGAACTGCCCTACACCCTGTGAATGATACAGTGACAAGCCGATACTACCTGAATAACATCATTAATCCAGTCATTGTGCCCCTGCATAAACAACACAGGACAAATTTCATCTTCATGGATGACAGTGCTCCAGCTCATCAAGGTCACATCATTAGGGAATGGCTGCTGGAGGCTGAGATACCTCAAATTGAGTGGCCTGCACTTTCTCCAGACCTGAATCCCATAGAAAACCTATAGGATCAGCTGAGTCGCCATGTAGAAGCTCGTAACCCTGCACCCCACAACCTCAATGACCTGAGGACCACCCTGTTATGTATGTAAAACGTGGACCAACAACGAGACTGAGCAGTGAACTAGATAGGACTTTATTATAGACTCACAGTATAATACAAGGCACTGCCGTTGGGCTGAGAGGAGGTCAAAAGACCGCCCCTCTTTCTCACAGCCCTCTGATACTCCGGGTGACGTCACCACCCGTGTTACACCATAATGTGTCCTAAGAACAACACTATACCTCACCCCCCCCTTCAAAAAGGTCTAAAACACACATACAATCAAGACCCTCCCCAATTTAGAACCCGAATCACGCACTAACAGTAAACAGAAATATATCAGGGCCTATAACAGTCACACATAACAACTAAGTCTAGGGGGAAACAGGTGGGCTACTGTCCCACCCCCACATGGCCAGACGGATTATTCTGCCATCTCTGCTAAAATATAGTCCACTAAACATAAAATCGCCATGTTCCTTAAATAAATAATCCAAAACAATCCCCTTCACAGAACATATATACAAATGGTTTATTTCTTCTTTTTTTAAACACCAAACCACAACAACCAACCATCACTCATATCAACACCATGCAATAAACATACCATAACCCAGGCAATCTACATACCAACAACGTGTATTGAATACATTGCCCCCCAAATTGCCAGTCAGTCCCAGTACAGCAACCACCCACCAGACAACCATCAGGTGGGTCCCTTCCAGAGCATCTTCTTCTCTTCGCGCCTGGAGATGATCCACGCCGAAACCCAGACACCTCCTTCTCCTCATTTGCGCACCGCAGCTCGTTGGGATGGCTCCATGAGCAGTCAGACAGCTGAAGATCACCGTCCTCCCGAACAGCCACCACCTGCAGTCGCCCCTGGTCCTCCTGTCGTTTCCGCTTTCTACAAACCCCTCTCGACTGGGCCTCCTGCTTGGGTCGAACCACATCAGCGACCCCCTGAGGAGCCTGACTCGGCTTCCAGTGTCCCTGTGTGGCATGTCGTTTTACCGTGCCAGCTGGTCCTGACCTGCTTGCTTTCATTTTCACTGCCGGCAAAGCCATTGTGACCCCTTGCTTCTTGGTACCTCCCAGCCGAACTTTAGAAGCAGAATGGGCCCTCCACTCGGCGCCACCCACTGTCACGGGTATCCCATCCTCATCACCAAATGTTATGTATATAAAACGTGGACCAGTAATGAGACTCAGTAGTGAATTAGATAGGGCTCTATTATAGACTCACAGTATAATACAAGGTGCTACCGTCGGGCTGAGAGGAGGTCAAGAGACCGCCCCTCTTCTGCACAGCCCTCTTATACTCCGTGTGACGTCACCACCCATGTTACACCATAATGTGTCCTAAGAACAACACTACACACCCTTCAAGAAGAGTGGAATGTCATGCCTCAGCAGACAATAAGTTGACGTGAACAGCATAAGATGTCGTTGTCAAGTTGTAATTGATGCTCAAGGGCACATGACAAGTAATTGAGACATTGATATTTTTTGTTGTGGTATACCCACCACTGTTGTTGGCTTTTGTTTTAATAAATTGTTTGAGGTGAAGAAATCACCATTGCATGCTTCTACTTATAAATGCCCTACTTTCATGATATAATATCACTGTAGCGTGAACTTTTAACATTTTCCAAAAATTTTACCTGAAAGCCAAATATCCCTAACTTTTTGTGAGTAGTGGATATTCTTCTTCTTCTTTCGGCTGCTCCCTTTAGGGGTCTCCACAGTGGATCATCTGTCTCCATCTCACCCTATCTCTTGCATCTTCCTCTGTAACACCAACCCTCTCCATGTCCTCCTTCACTACATCCATGAATCTTCTCTGTGGGCTTCCTCTTTTCCTCCTGCCTGGCAGCTCCATCTTCAACATCCTTTGTCCAGTATATCCACTATCCCTCCTTTGCACATGTCCAAACCGTCTCAGCCTTGCCTCTCTTACTTTGTCTCCAAACTGCACAACATGAGCTGTCCCTCTGATATACTCATTTCTAATCTTGTCCCTATTTGTCAGTCCCAATGAAAATCTTAGCATCTTCAACTCTGCCACATCCAGCTCCACCTCCTGTCTTTTTGTCAGCGCCACCATCTCTAAACCATACATCATAGCAGGTTTCTCTACTGTCTTGTAAATCTTCCCTTTCACTCTTGCTGCTACCTTTCTGTCACAAATCACCCCTGACACTCGTCTCCACCCACTCCATCCTGCCAGCACTCTTCTTCACCTCTCGTGCATTATCTATTGCTTTGGATGGTTGACCCCAGGTATTTAATCTCATCTACATTCACTACCGCTATTCCTTGCATCTTCACTGTTGCACCTGGCTCCCTCTCATTCACACTCATGGATTCTGTCTTGCTTCTACTGCCTTTCATTCCTCTTCTCTCCAGAGCATACCTCCACCTCTCCAGGTTCTCTTCTACCTGCTCCCTACTCACACTACAAATCACAATGTCATCTGCAAACATCATGGTCTTTGGAGACTCCTGGCTGACCTCATCTGTCAGTCTGTCTATCACCATGGCAAACAAGAAGAGGCTCAGAGCCGATCGCTGATGTAATCCCATTCCCACCTTGAATCCGTCTGCCACTCCTACAACGCAATTCACCATTTAATAGGTCAAATAAGTTCATTATGTCTTCTCTCAATTATTTATCTTTTGTTCTTATACACCACTGTCTCACTGTCCTAATACATGTCCTGCACAACCCTCACATACTTCTCTGCCACTCCTGACTTTCTCATACAGTACCACACTTCCTCTCTTGACACCCTATCAAATGGTTTCTCTTAATCCACAAAGACACAGTGCAACTCCTTCTGACCTTCTCTATACTTCTCCATCAGCACTCTTTAGAGCAAACATTGCATCTGTAGTACTCTTTCTTGGCATGAAACCGTACTGCTGCTAACTGATTGTCACCTCTCCTCTTAACCTGGCTTCAACAACTCTTTCCATTTCTTCATAGTGTGGCTGATCAACTTTATGCCTCTGTAGTTACTACAGCTCTGAGCATCACCTTTATTCTTGAAAATTGCTATCAAAACACTTTTCTCTACTCCTCAAGAATCCTCTCACTCTCAAAGATTGTGTTAAACAATCTGGTTAAAAAGTTCACTGCCATCTCTCCTAAACATCTCCATACCTCCACAGGTATGTCATCTGGACCAACCACCTTTCCATTCTTCATTCTAAGGTTTCTTGTTGGTCCAAAAAACCTTAGAAATTCCTTTCCAAATCAAACTTTCAGTTTGGATGCAGTTACTCTTTCTCTTAATAGCTCTGTGAGGAACCTTGGAGTTATTTTTGATCAGGATTTGTCCTTCAATTCACATATTAAATTTGTTTCTAAGACTGCCTTCTATCATTTGCGTAATATTGCCAAGATTAGGAGCATCTTGTCTCAGAGTGATGCTGAGAAGCTGATCCACGCTTTTGTTAGCTCGAGATTAGATTATTGTAATTCTTTATTATCAGGTTGTCCTAAAACATCTTTAAAAAGTCTTCAGCTGATCCAAAATGCTGCAGCAAGAGTTTTAACAGGTACTAGAAAGAGAGATCATATCTCTCCGGTTCTGGCCTCCCTTCATTGGCTTCCCATAGAGTTTAGAATTAAGTTTAAAATCCTTCTTCTTACTTACAAAGCTCTAAACAATCAGGCTCCTTTTTATTTAAAAGATCTGATACTACCGTATCATCCTAACAGAGCACTACGCTCCCAAAATGCAGGTTTACTTGTAATACCTAGAATCTCCAAAAGTACAATGGGAGGCAGAGCCTTTAGTTATCAAGCTCCTCTCCTGTGGAATCAGCTGCCAATCTGGATTCGGGAGTCAGACTCGATCTCTGTTTTTAAGAATAGGGCTAAAACCTACCTTTTTGATATAGCCTACAATTAGGGAGGGATCATGTGTTTTCTGAACCCTCCCTTAGTTATGCTGCTAATAGGTTTAGTCAGCCGGGGGACCTCCAGTAATGCACTGGGCCTCACTCCTTTCCTCACTCTCTATGAAATATTTTTTTTTTTTTGCTGGTCATTAACATTTGTTTGTTCTCTCCCATAGATTGAGTCCCCATCGTGCTGTTTGCTCTCTACATGTCTGTTCTTTTCTTCTTCTCTATCCCCTCACCCCCCAGCCAGTCGCAGCAGATGACTGCCCCTCCCTGAGCCTGGTTCTGCTGGAGGTTTCTTCCTGTTAAAAGGGAGTTTTTCCTCTCCACTGTCGCCAAGTGCTTGCTCACAGGGGATCGCCTGATTGCTGGGGTCTTTCTGCAACTGTGGGGGTCCTCCCTACAGTTGATAGTGCTATGAGATGACTGTTGTTGTGAAATGGCGCTATATAAATAAAGTTGAATTGAATTGAATTGAATTGAATTCTCTTAAAAGCTGCCCTCACTTCCACCTTGTTAATCCTCGGGACTTCATTGTTCACCATCTTTCCTTCAACCATCCTCCCCTTTCTCTCATTTCCTCTATTCTTCAGCTCTTCAAAGTACTCCTTCGACCTTCTCAACACACTCATCATTTGTTAGTGCATTTCCATTTCTGTCCTTAATCAGCCTAACCTGCTGCACATCTTTTCCAGCTCAATCTCTCTGTCTAGCCAGTCGATACAAGTCCTTTTCTCCTTCCTTAGTGTCCAGCCTCTCATACAACTCACTATATGCCTTATCCTTTGCCTTTGCCATCTCTCTCTCTGCCATGTGCCTAGATTCAAAATACTCTTGTCTACTTTCTTCATCTCCCTGACTATCCCACTTTTTCTTTGCTAACCTCTTCCTTTGGCTACTTTCCTGTACGAACTTCCCATGTGACCTTCTTCCTTCTGTAACTTCCCCCACTTAATCTTTGGCTCTGCTTTCACTGTTTTCCTCTTCTTGCTTTGCAAAGTCATTCTACAGACTACCATCCGATGCTGTCTAGCTACATTCTCCCCTGCTATCACCTTGCAGTCTCCTATCTCTTTCAGATTTCTCCTTCTGCATAAGGTGTAGTCCACCTGTGTGCACCTTCCTCCACTCTTGTAAGACACCCTATGTTCCTCTCTCTTCTTGAAGTATGTGTTCACCACAGCCATTTCCATCCTTTCAGCAAAATCCACAACATCTGTTCTTCCACATTTTTCTCCTTAAGACCATACCTACCTAGGACCTCCTCATCACCTCTGTTCCCTTCACGTACATGTCCATTAAAGTCCGCTCCAGTCACCACTCTCTCCCCATTGGGAACACTCTCTACCACTTCATCCAACTTCCTCCAGAATTCCTCTTTCTCTTCGACCTGACATCCAACTTGTGGGTCATATGCACTGACAACATTCAACATCACACCTTTGACTTCTAGCTTCAAACTCATGATTCTGTCTGACTCCCTCTTTACCTCCTGAACACTCTTCACATACTCTTCCTTCAAGATTAATCCTACTCCTTTTCTCTTTCTATCTACACCATGGTAGAACAGTTTAAATCCACCTCCAATGCTCCTAGCCTTGCTTCACTTCCATCTAGTTTCTTGAACACACAGTATATTTGCCTTTCTTCTGTCCATCATATCAGCCAACTCTCTGCCTTTACCAGTCATAGTTCCTACATTTAACGTCCCTACTCTCACCTCCACACTTCTACCTTTCTTTTTCTCTCTCTCCCTCCTAACACACCTTCCCCCTCTCCTCCTCCTCAATTGTCGACCAACAGTAGCCCATTTTCCACCGGCACCCTGTCAGTTAACAGGATCAGTGGCGGTCATTGTTAACCTGGATGTTATGTGTGAATAATACGAGACAGGAGCCATGCTGAACTGAACAGCGAACTACTCTTTATTATCAGAACACAGAATTATATACACCAGTAGCCATGCTCGCCTGATGTCACCCTGTGGGCGGGTACGGCATCACACACACACTACACTCACGACACCACACTTCCCCTCCCCCTTACAAAATGCAAAACCACACACACAATCGAGACTCTCCCCAATATAGGACCCAAATCATGCACTAAGAAAACAGGGGAACAATTAACTGTAATAAAATAACCTACCACATTCACACAAAACAACTAAAATTGGACCAAGTCTCTCAAAAAATACGTAAAATAATCCCATAACACACCACATACATACTCTCATGCACACCAGCACTATGTACATGTACAGTGATCCCTGCTACTTCGCGCTTCACCTTTCGCGCCCTCAGTGCATCGCGGATTTTTCAAAAATATTCATCAAAAATTCAAAATTGAGAAAAAATGGGCGGGCGCTAGCAGAAGGCAGGGAGACTACATTAGAACATCAGGTATCAACACGGAGAGCCCGCACAACTCAAAATCCACCTCTCTGACCACCGCTCCACTCTTCTCCGCCCACCTCTTCACCGCTCGGGAATCTCGCAAGCTAACTGGCCGAGACGTTTTACCTCGCAAGCTGATCGGCTGAGACGTTTTACCCAGCTTCTCTCCCTGCCGAGCGCCCATACCCAGCGAAGGAAGACCGCATTCATTGTTCTTTATCGCTCGTGTTGCTTAGTCTCGCCGCGTGGAACTTTTCGCTGTTCTCTTGTGCCTTTTTGTGCGAAATAGTCTTCCCGTCGAGCCACTACGCCGCCTCCTGCAGCTTCCCTCGACGATCCTGCGCCTCTGGCACCTGACGATGAGGCGTCACCTGAGGAGCAGTAAAGCTCTCATTAACCTGTGCAGTAAATCATCTTCATCTTGAGTTACGTATCTTGTTATAAGAATAAAAGAGTTCTAAAAACATATTTATGTACACTTTATTTACATCTACGTATGTATGTACGCTTACACACACACACACACACACACACACACACACACACACACGTATCATATGAGAGAGAGAGTGAGAGAATGAACGTACGTATTATTTATGGGTGACGTCATTAGGGGTGACGCTACTTCGCGGTTTTTCACTTTTCGCGGTCAGTTCTGGAACCCATTAACCGCGATAAGTGAGGGATCACTGTATTTACATTTGATAGTGTTCAAGTCACACCTCTGTCCACTGGCAGCCAGTGGTAAAACCGGCCCGGGGGCCCAGGGCAACCCCAAATCATACACGCCCCTGGCCGCTGAAGATAAGACCGGCTCGGAGGCCCCGGGCAGCCCCACGACATGTGTGCTCGTGGCCGCCGTCTGCCTCCAGGATCAAAAACAATCTCTCTTGCCAAAATGCCCCTCTTCACCGCCGACTGCGTCACTCCTCGGGACCCGCCGTGCTACTGTCCGGCATACCATCCCTCCATGACCATCGGTCAGCTCCCAACCACCTTCAACACCACCGTCATGGCTCCAAACACTCCGGCACTGGGGCCTCTGGCTCGGCCACCCACAGGGCAGCTGGCTGATACGCGGCAAGGCGGTCACGGTGAAGCACCACCATCCGGTTCCTCTTCTGCAGCCTCATCCTGTACACTATGCCCGACAGTCTCTGTAGGACCACGCATGGTCCTGACCAGTGGCTCGCCAGCTTTGGTGACAGTCCCTTTTTCCGCTCTGGGCAGAAGACCCAGACTTGGTCCCCGGGTGCAAAGTTTCTCCCCTGGCAGCGGGAGTCGTATGTTCGCTTCTGTCAACTCCCCGCCGCTACCAGGGCCTCCCGAACCAGTTCGTGCACTGTATGAAGATGTTCTAAGATAAGATAAGCCTTTATTAGTCCCTGACCCATCATTGTCGCCCCCAACAGACTGCTATGATATTAGTCCCACAATGGGGAAATTCCAGGATTGCAGCAGCAAAGGGACAGCAGCGCTCAGAGGAATAGTAAGATAATAAGAACTGGTTAGCCAAAGCGGTAAATAAATATACGCATGTACACAGTTATATACACAGTGCAGGAGCATTGCAGCTAGATGGTATCAACAGCTTTACAGTTTGTTAAATTACCCGGCAGAATATAAATATGTACCCAGACAGTATATTTCGCATTTGAATCAACAGTGTTGTTGCCACCCTCAATAATAATTGTAATTGTCTTTGTTGTGTATTGGAGGAGATGATCTCTATTGTGCAAAGTTGTTATGTTTAGTACATTTAATTCGACCTCCACGAGCAGCACCGGTTAGGTTATAAAGTCTGACAGCCGTAGGTAGGAAGCACCTTTGGAACCTCTCTCTCATGCACTTAGGATGGCACAGCCTACTGCTAAATGAGCTCCTCAGTGCATTCAGCGTGTCTCGCATGGGATGGGACTTGGACTCCAGCAGAGAAGACCACTTAGCCACCATCCTCCTCTCTCCTATCTCCTCCACTGGGTCGAGGCATCACCCCAGAACAGAGCTAGCTTTTTTTATTAGCCTGTTCAGTCTCTTCCTGTCGGCTGCCGTGATGCCGCTTCCCCAGCAGACCACTCCAAATGCGATGGCTGATGCCACAACCAAATCATAGAAGGTCTTCAGGAGGCCCCCTTGCACTCCAAAAGAACTTAGTCTCCTCAGGAGGAACAGCCTGTGCTGCCACTTGTTGTAGAGCGCGTTGATGTTGTGTGACCAGTCCAGTTTATTGTTCAGGTGAACACCCAGGTAGTTGTAAGATGTCACCATCTCAATGTCTGTTCCCTTGATATTAAGTGGTGCTGTGGGAGGTTGTCCTCACCTGCAGCAGTCCACCACCAGTTCCTTGGTTTTCCTCGCATTGATCTGGAGGCAGTTCTGTTGGCACCAGTCCACAAAGTCCTAGATAAGTCCTCTGTGCTCTGCATCATCCCCATCAGAGATGAGACTGACGATCGCAGAGTCATCAGGGAACTTCTGTAGATGGCAGTGTGGTGTATTGTGTGAAAAGTTGGCAGTGTAGAGGGTGAACAGGAAGGGAGCCAGAATTGTTCCCTGGGGGGCCCCGTACTGCAGATGATGGTGTCAGACACACAGTCCTGGTTCTCACAAACTGTGGTCGGTCTGTGAGTTAGTCTAGGATCCATGATGACAGGTGCTGGTCCACCCCTGCACACAACAGCTTGCACCTCAGAATCACTGGTTGGATGGTGATGAAAGCACTGGAGAAATCAAAGAACATGATCCTCACAGTGCTCCCAGGCTTCTCCAGGTGGGACAGGGAACGATGTAGGAGGAAGATCACTGCATCCTCCACCTCGATGCGATGCTGGTAGGCAAACTGAAGTGGAGCTATCACTGGTCCCACCAAGGGGCAGAGGTGGGCAAGGAGCAGCCTCTCCAGGGTCTTCATTAGGTGTGATGTGAGGGCCACTGGTCTGTAGCTGTTCAGGTCCTTGGGGTGCGAAGTCTTCGGTACGGGTACCACACAGCATGTTTTCAATTCAATTCAATTCAATTCAATTCAATTCAATTCAACTTTATTTATATAGCGCCATTTCACAACAACAGCCATCTCATAGCACTATCAACTGTAGGGGGGAACCCCCACAGTTGCAGAAAGACCCCAGCAATCAGGCGATCCCCTGTGAGCAAGCACTTGGCGACGGTGGAGAGGAAAAACTCCCTTTTAACAGGAAGAAACCTCCAGCAGAACCAGGCTCAGGGAGGGGCAGTCATCTGCTGCGACTGGCTGGGGGGTGAGGGGATAGAGAAGAAGAAAAGAACAGACATGTAGAGAGCAAACAGCACGATGGGGACTCAATCTATGGGAGAGAACAAACAGATGTTAATGACCAGCAAAAAATAAATTTCATAGAGAGTGAGGAAAGGAGTGAGGCCCAGTGCATTACTGGAGGTCCCCCGGCTGACTAAACCTATTAGCAGCATAACTAAGGGAGGGTTCAGAAACACATGATCCCTCCCTAATTGTAGGCTATATCAAAAAGGTAGGTTTTAGCCCTATTCTTAAAAACAGAGATCGAGTCTGACTCCCGAATCCAGATTGGCAGCTGATTCCACAGGAGAGAAGCTTGATAACTGAAGGCTCTGCCTCCCATTGTACTTTTGGAGATTCTAGGTATTACAAGTAATCCTGCATTTTGGGAGCGTAGTGCTCTGTTAGGATAATACGGTAGTATCAGATCTTTTAAATAAAAAGGAGCCTGATTGTTTAGAGCTTTGTAAGTAAGAAGAAGGATTTTAAACTTAATTCTAAACTCTATGGGAAGCCAATGAAGGGAGGCCAGAACCGGAGAGATATGATCTCTCTTTCTAGTACCTGCTAAAACTCTTGCTGCAGCATTTTGGATCAGCTGAAGACTTTTTAAAGATGTTTTAGGACAGCCTGATAATAAAGAATTACAATAATCTAATCTCGAGCTAACAAAAGCGTGGATCAGTTTCTCAGCATCACTCTGAGACAAGATGCTCCTAATCTTGGCAATATTACGCAAATGATAGAAGGCAGTCTTAGAAACAAATTTAATATGTGAATTGAAGGACAAATCCTGATCAAAAATTTTCCACAGCTGTGGCACCAGCTTCAGGCTCAGACTGAAGATGTGCTCCATGATCCCACACAGCTGGTCTGCACAGGACTTGAGGACCTTTGATCTGGTGCCGTCCAGACCTGCAGCCTTCCTCGCCTTGATCTTCTTCAGCTCAGCTCTCACCTGGGTCTTAGTGAGAGACAGACTAGGACAGGGGGGCTGTGTGCTGGGAGGGGGGATGTTGAGCCTGTGAGGGGAAAAATAGCGGAGGATGTACGGGGTGGAGGGAGGGCAATGGACAGCAGGACTAGATGAAGGTAGAGGCAGCAGTGGTTGGTGGGCAGGCGGAGAAGAGGGTGGTTGGTCAAACTTGTTAAAAAAACAGGTTCAGATTGTTCACCCACTCCCTACCCCCCGTGGCCTGGGATGAGGTGTTCTGGTGCCCAGAGATGGTTTTGAGGCTTCTCCAGACACCACTGACGTCACTCTGCTGCAGTTTGTCCTCCATCTTCTTCCTGTTGCTGTCCTTCCCCTCTCTGATCTTCCTCCTTAGCTCCCTCTGCACGGACTTCAGCTCCTTCTTGTTTCCTGACCTGAAGATCCTTTTCTTCTCCTTCAGCAGTGACTATATTTCAGGGTTGATGCAAGGTTTGTTGTTTGAGAAACACCGTATGGTCTTGGTGGGTACGGTGTTCGCTACACAGAAGTTGATGTAATCTGTGATGTGTGTGTAAGGCCATTGATGTCTTCACCATGTGGATCATAGACCTGCTCCCACACAGTGGATTCAAAACATTTTCTCAGAGCGTCCTCCACCTCCTTGGATCATATCGTCACTGTGCGGGTAACAGGAGGTTGTCTGTGTACTGGGGTTTTTACACACGTAGGAGGTGAACCAGGTTGTGATCAGATCTACGGGGGGGGGGGGGGAAGCCTCCTTGGTGTTTGCATAAAATAAGTCCATTGTTTTATTGTCTCTGGTGTGACACGTGACATACTGGCTGAAAGTGGGCAGAATGGAGGACAGGGAAGTATGGTTAAAATCACCAGAGGAGCTGGAGAGCATTTGGGTGCTGCTGGTGACTGAGTGGATGA